>CM076241.1:23448502-24055280 GCA_038380155.1 Pseudococcus jackbeardsleyi | reverse complement strand
AGAAAAAATACCAAGTGCCCACGCATGCGCAGTGACGTAAAAAGCTGAAATGATACTTCGGCGCGGGCTCCTATGATAGAGTCGTCGATCAGCGTCGAAAATTCACTACCATGTCGAAAAGTCGAAATAACGGGGACTATGCTGGGCGACGAAACGATCGTCTCTTTAAATCGTTCGTTTATCGACCGATTAACATTTGAAATGAGGGACGAAGAAAACAAGGTGGAGGTCGTATTATGTCAGGCTGCGATTACCAGTGTATAAGTATCGGATTCGAATACTTTGCGGTATGATTGGCCACCTACTGCGACCGAATACGCGAGATGTTTAGCCGTTAAATTATCTCGTTGCGGGTTTGAATCGTATTTTTTTTACTTTCTGTGTACCTTCCCCTCTCCCCTTCAGCATTAATATCGCCTCGGATTTTGTAGCTGCGCTGTGCCAAATGGCGGAATTAGATGGGTTGTATATTTTCTTGCTTACTCTTCAAGGTATCTGTCGATATTTTGCGGCCGCTGTGCCGATTTTAACGGTATAATAAGTTTTTTTCGTGGGTAATCAAGGTTGCTGATAATGTCGTATTTTCTTTCGGATGGACGTGGACGCGGCCTCGTTGAGAAAAATCCCCTGTCAAAGGTTTTAGATTTTGTTGACAAAGAGGTGATTCAGTTATCGAAGGTGGTTCCGTATTGGTGATTTTTTTCGATATTATGCAGTGTCAATAGAATTTGGAGGGGGTTAGAGATGGTCAGCAATGTCCAATATCCTACAAAATGATCTGCAGTCAAATGAACCTGATTTTGATCACTGAGATTTTATTAAAATCGGTGCAAAAGGCCTCCATTTGATCTTGTGGTAAGGATGAGGGGAACAGAAATGAAAACTCATAAAAATTTTAAATCACAAAAAACTTTTGATTTAATTTGAAAATATTTAAGAAAGGAAGAAGTTTTGAAAATGATTCATTCCCTAAATAAGAGACCCAGGCTTTCACCCCCCCCCCCCGCCCCCATCTGTTGAAAAATTTTAGTTTTAGCATAATAATCCTTAAGTTTGAGCCAGAAAATAAAGATGCTGATTTTCTGATTAAATTTCTAAGTAAATTTTTGTTTTTGAATTGAAATTGGAAAAAAACGTATCTTATTCAGAAATTTTTGTACTTTTGCTCTTCCCTCTCCTTCTTTTCATTTCAGCTTTCTCCCTGATGAAAATTATACACATTTTTTGATTGATGAAAACCTCATTTTCTTACGTTGATAGTGGAAATTTTTTTCAGAAAGGAGTAGGCTGAAGGAGTGTCATTGGAAGGTCGAGATTTTTAAGTATTCAGAGTGAAATTTTCAATTCCATATGTGAAGTATCTCGAAGTGTAGTAATTGTTATTAAAATTTACATCTCAAAAATTGTACCTCCAGAAAAGTAAATTTTTTATAAATTTGAAAAAAACTGGAACATTGACGAGTATTTTTTTTTTGGAATCGAATTATTATTTATTATTAACTATTATTTTTTTGATGAATGGATATTTGAATTCTCAAGGTTACGAAAATATTTGATACAAATTTCACAAGATTATGTAACTTTTTAATAGAGATTTTTTGGTGACAAATTTTACCAAAAAATTCCGCGATATTCAAGCTTATCATACTTAATTGGAAATGGGCAATAACAAAGTATTGCAACTGACAATTTTGTTACTTTTTTGTCGCATAATTTCTTCTTTTTTTAAAAAAGAGGGAAGGGCAGGTCATTTTTAAACTCTAGGAGGAATAGATATGCTCTGTACCTACTTACAATTATTGATGAAAACTATTTTACAAGCGATTTATTCACAATTTCTCAAATTTTCTTGTATTCTGGAGTGAGGAAAATTACCTTTTAGGTACTTGAATTTAAATTTCAATTCAAAAATGCGATAGGTACTATACAGAATTTTATGAGCCATGGGCAAGTCTGAAAAGACACAAAAAGGTCAGAAAATCTGAAAAACGTCAATATTTTGTTTTTTCTACCTCAGAATTTTTATTTTTAAAATTGATTTTTAAGGATAACACTGATTTTTTTTTCGCGGCATTAGACTCAAGAAAAGAACAAAAAAATTGTTAAAAAGTAATGAATATTCAATAGAATAATTCGGTTGACTTTCTCTACTGAAAAATTTGAATTTTTGAAACTTTACTTCATCAGAGGTTCTCGATCACGATCAACGAATGATGGAATGATGGTTCAATGAGGTAGATTACTAACTTACTTTTGAAAATGACGAAACAACATAATCGAAAATTTTGCGAAAATGATGATTCCCTTTTTTAAGGGATCACTGATCTGGATTTTGGAGATTACGTTGGAAAAATTGGAAACAATTTTACTAGAATTGAAATTTCTTATCCAAGGATAGTTTTTCCTACGTCTCTTTTCCAGAAAAATGTTGAATTCAATTTATTCTTACTAAATTTTGATTAAGAAACTTGAGCTCAGTTTCCTTCCTATTGAAAGGGAGGAATGTAAGTTTTGACTTGTGACCATTTTCCTTACGAATTCATCTTGAATCGTTGAGCTCTTCGGAATTTTTGGGAGTTTCAGGTCTAAGAAAATGAAAATTAGAATAGTTCTTCCTCATACCATCTCACATTCACTTGTCTGTCGACCCTCAAGATTTCAGCAAGTTTTCAATCAATTTTTGAATTGCTCAATCTCTCTGAATTTTGATATCTTTTCTAGATTTTCCACCTGTAAAAAATTTTAATTACCACTTTTTACCAAAAAGAGTAGAAATTTTTGAATACTCCAGTAGGTTACCTTACCCAGTTTCAATCATTCTCCAATCGATTTTTCGAAACGTGTCCTTGTAGCTCTTGAAATTCTCCTTGAAAATTGGAATTTTGACGAATTTTGTTGTAATTTTGAAATTACCTCATCGCCCTGCAGAATCTGAAAATTTCATTGTTCCTAATCGAGTGCTAGAAAATTCCAAAATTTTCTGTACACTCTGAAACATTTCGAAAGCAGTTCCACTCAGTTTCAGTGGTCAAAAAATAGGGTAGGTATTGTACCAAATTTTAGGGTCCGGTTTTTCATTAATCAGATAAAATTTTCCTATTTTAGTGCAAGGCGATGAAGTAATTTTAAAATTTCAAAAATTCGAAAAAATAAATCTGAGCACCTGAAAGTTTGGTTGTTTGGTTATGATGAAAATATTGCAGATTTATTTTGATTTCGACTCAAAATTTTACTTCAAGTTGGAATATTTCTCGTGTTATTTTGTATGAAATAAGGATAATTTTGCGAGACCTTTTTTTTATTCAGAAAAAAAGTATAAATTTGAGCCATCATGGACTTTATCCAATATTTCCACCCTCCTCCCTCCCTTTCAATTTTTCAGGCATCTATCAATCCTGAAAAAAAAATGAAATTTTGATATTTTCTAAAATCTGAAATAAAACCAACTTCAGCCCAGCATCCTATGTATCGATACCTTATCCATCGATCCATCACAATCCTATTAGAATGACCAAGCCGATCCAGAAATGCACACAAAGCTAATCTAAACTCACCTTGAAACCATTTCTCACATACATTTCTCGATGTATTAGTATTTAAGTAGATACGTATAAAAAAATCAGTTATTTTCTCAGCTGTCACGTCGCGTCTCTGGTTAGCTCGCGCCGCATGCCGGCTCATACCACGTATTACCAGCAAAAAAAAAAAATACCTAATCGTCGAACAGATCTCAGTATCTCTCTTTCTTCCAGTTTATGTCCATCCATATCCATAGAAACGTCGTTCGATTTTTCCAACGCCTCGTTTTGCCATATTTCAAGGTATAAAACGAACACGTGAGAAATATGCCATTGTCATAGAATCGGTCGGCACTCGGCACCGCGATATTCGCGTGTACTTCCTTATGAATGGTGGTCACCTCGTATTCTCCTCCGGTTGCTCAATCGCGAAGCGCGAACAAAAGACTTGCTACCCTTTTGAAATTCAAAGCTACTCGTGCGGCGCTGTATCCAATGAGATGTGGTTTCAAGTGGCACGCGCACCAGTCATTATTCACCATTGGTGGCTTCGTCGACGGGCTTACGCACCCTTGGTTGGTATTTCGACGTTACCATGGTTACTGCGACTCTTCCCGGGCTATAAATGACCCTATGATTTATTCTCATAGAGTAAATTTCCACAAAAGCTTATGACTTGGCATGTTGGCAGACGACGTCGCGACGGTTTCTTTGAAATTCAACGTAGTTCTCCGCAGCGTCTTTCGTTTCGACTCGGAACTTACGTAACGAGTAATATTCTTTTGATAAAAATACGTTATTATGGCCCAAGCGTCGTAAGAAATTTTATGGAGTATTTTCACTTGGGCTGAGATATCGTCGTCCTCGGATCACCACCGCTAAATCATCAACAGACGTACATATGCTCGAAATTAGCGGAAAAATATAAATTATTATTGATTGACGATGGTCCCGTCGTAAAAACTCGTATCCCCTGGCACCCCGCATTGGCAAAAATTCATTCCATAAAATTAATTGTCAAAATTTTTATATAGAATCGTCTTGATACTCCTTCTATTCGTATTTTTCTCGTCTATTCGTTCGTAGGCTCGTTACGGTCGATTTTTTTCACCATATTGGTCCGAATGGTTGAAAAAAAAACCTCTTTCGTTGACCTAATACTTATTATCGTCGATGACCTCAAGAAATACGTGTGGTGTGGACCTGCGTCGAGTGTAAATTGTATATGTATTATAAAATGTGTGGTACGTGTACATAGAGAGACTGAGACTAGAGAGGTATCGAATGGTGCGGTCTTCCATACTGAAACCGGTTGCCCCCTCGGGCTACGTATATCGCTAATTTAATTTACTTTTTAGATTTCGCAGAACGATAAAAAGCGCCGCGTCGTCGCGTTATGATTAATTAATTAACGATCGTAATCGTCTCTCGGGTGGAGAAAGATAACGAAGTTTCCAGTTTAATGAGAGGATAACAAAAGACAGATGGTCATTCGAGATGCTAACTGCATTGTTGCGAACGATCATTCAGAAGTTTAGATCGTTCAAGAGTGTTTTCCCTGATTGGTGAAATTACTTCCTCGAGTTGGGATGTTAGGTAATATATCCGGAAAATGCAATTTAGAGAACGATTTGTTTAATGGTGATGATGGTATTTTGTCTGATGCGAAATTAACAGCGTTTTTTGATGTATGAGTTTGTCTTTCGTGATTTATATTTGCTGGTTGTCGATGGTGAAGATCCAGAAATACTCTGAAAATGTTGATTTCCTATTAGTACGAATTGAGAATATATATTTATGACATTTTTTAATAATATTTTATTTCAATTTTTTTTAAAATTAAGTATGAGATTTTTTGATTTTTTAAAAGAATTTTTGAATAGTTTTAGGAAAAGTTAATTATTAAAAAAAAGGGAGGAGGAAAAAGCAAGAAAATTTGAACATATTGAGAATATATATTTATGGCATTTCTTAATAATATTTTATTTCAATTTTTTTTTAAATTAAGTATGAGATTTTTTGATTTTTTAAAAGAATTTTTGAATAGTTTTAGGAAAGGATAATTATAAAAAAAAAAAAAGGAGGAGAAAAAAGTAAGAAAATTTGATCATCTTATTATTACGAGTTCAACCTTTTTAATTTAATTTTTCTGCCTCTTTTATTAACATAAATTTCATGCTCCTAGACCTCTCCTCCTCTTAGCAGCAGGATTAAAAGGAATATATTTGAGCTCCCTGTAGATGTTTATCAAGTCCCCTCCCTCCTTACTTAGCAGAAATGAGATATACAGTATGACACAAAAGTCTTGTCCACAAAAACACTTCATGATATCTCGAAACTGAAATAGATATCGGGATGATTCACACGGCAATATATTCCTGGAGACAAGGAGATTGAAGATTGATAGTCAAATTTTCAGTTCTACCTACAGGCTGTCCACAAATTGAGAAACCGTTTTTGGTTAAAAATTGGGGGTCTGGGTTTTTTTTATGGATTTGAAGTCTACACACTGAGACGATTAAATGTGATAATTTTTTTTCGAAACCGGTTGTCAAAAATACTCCAAAAATCGAGATTAGAAAAAATTTTCCGAATGAAATTTGTCGAGCTTTGTAAGCCAAACATTGTCAGTGAACTCATTTTTCAAAATTTCAACAACAAAAAAAGATATGAATTTTTTTTTAGATTTTTAACGGTGCGGTGTTAAACATTCATTTGAAAAAAATTTTCATATCTTTTTTTGTCGTTGAAATTGTCAAGTTGCCGAGCGAGTGAACCGATTCAAAAAATGAGTTCACTGACCATGTTTGGCTTACGAAGCTCTACAAATTTCATTTGGAAAATTTTTTCTAATCTCGATTTTTGGGGTATTTTTGACAACCGGTTGCAAATTATTGAACCGGTTTCGAAAAAAAATTATCACATTTTAATCGTCTCAGTGTGTTGACTTCAAATCCATAAAAAACCCAGACCCCTATTTTTAAACCAAAACCGGTTTCTCAATTTGTGGACACCCTGTAGGTAGAACTGAAAATTTGACTATCAATCTTCAATGTCCTCGTCTCCAGGAACATATTGCCGTTTGAATCATCCCGATATCTCTTTTTAGTTTCGAGATATTCATGAAGTGTTTTTCGTGGACAAGACTTTTGTGTCATACTGTATGCGTTATAATTTTTTTCAATACAAATTCCACAAAAATTTCAAAACAAATCATATTTTTGCATAGTTAAAAAAAAATGAGAAAAAATTTTTGTGTGAAGGAAATTTTGTGGTTTCATTTTAATACAATAAGCATTGAAAAATTAATTACAGTTTGTTTGTTTCGATTTATTTTCATCGCACGTCGAAAAATTCCTCGTGGAATTTTTTTTGTTGCAAAAAAAGAAATTATTTTATGAAAAACATTTCGTTGACAGGATGATGTGATAGAATGAATAGAGAATGGGCAGAGGAGTAAATAGTTTGAGAATGTTGACTGAAAAAAACACAAACATTTCTTCACTTTTTTAGGATATTTGCCAAAAATAAGAAATTGCAATAACAATTGAGAAAAAGTAGCATTTTCATGAATTTTCAACGTGCTTGTTTCTTTTCAAGTATTTCTCCGGTAATGTGGGGAGGAGGGGGGTCAATTATCGTGTTTTCAAACGCTTAGTTAGTTGAAATGATATAATTTTATGCAGAATTATAAAATTATTGGTGATAGAATAAAAGGCGAACTACATTCTCGGATCTTTATTAAGCAACGACTAAATTACGAATCTAATATCTACAGCTTATAAGCTAAACATTGATTTGCCATATAGGCGAAAATATAACAGTGGACCGGATGACCAGACCAACGCATCAACGTCTGTATAAATTTCATAGAACCTTATCTAAGATGAACATTTTGTTTCTAACTAATCAGCAACTAAAATACTTAGATAAAATTATGCTGGAAATAATATTCCAACAATTGGTTTCGATGATAAGCATGAAGAATTTTTCAATTTTCATTAAAATTATAATATAACTTCATATCATCATTTTTTTTCAATTTATCAAAAATTAAGATGGTTAGAATTTTTTTTATTTTTGTGGCATCCCGTACAGGATAATTAATTTAGGATCGAATTAATCTGTCGGATTTTCATAAAAATCGTCAATTATTGATTTCTTGAATGAGATTCGTAAATATTCGAAATATCATGGATTATGGGCGTTTTATCAGATTGATTAATTTGTAATTTTTTCAGTTCTTGACTGAATTATTTTACGAAATTATAAAATCTTCAACTTGATGTTCATTAATAATGGGTTATTATGATAAAATTTCAAAATGTTCAAGATGATTTCAACTCATTCATAAGTTGATGATTTTTCATTTAATGGGCATTTTCGTCAAAAATCATTGATTTTCAATTGTTTTTAAAATAGGATAAGATTGAATAAAAAAATTCAACGTGTTCAATGTAATCTTAAATTTTTTAGCAATTCTGCATTTATTTATGAAATTTTCATTAAAACTATCAGGAAATTTTTGGTTTTTTACTTTTATGAAAATTTATATCGCTGTAAAAATAGTCACGATTTTATTAAATTATGTAAAATTCATGAAAATCATTTTTGTCATTTTTTTAAAAATTACAATAATTTTAAGCCTGCAAGTTTTGGTGTTATGCCATTTTTTTTTCTTTTTTAAAAATCAAGTTTTGTTTTTTTTTTCAACTTATTCTCTTTATTCTTCAAATTTTTAGAATTTCGTTTGAAATGTCTTTAATTGAATTTTTTCACCCGAAGAAAAAATTGTAAAAATAATTGATTTTATCCTCCTTTTATCCGAAAAAAAAAATTGAAAAATGTCACGCCGAAGTTCTGTTTTTTAGCCGCTGAATTTTTCGTAATACCTTGAATTTTCATCAGAATTGTAATTTCACAATTTTTCATCCATTTATGGAATTTTCATCAAACCCATTAACCTTGTAGGGAATAGGAATCAACCAAGTCTGAGTCAAACTGACTCCAAATTGACTTTTGATTTCGAATTCGGTTTGATTCTGGAGTCATGTCAGAGTCCGAGAATCAAGGTCATATCGATTGACCCTAGGGTCAAAAGTCAAGGTCATGGATTGACCCCGGAGTTCAAAATTAAGATCATGGACTGACCTCTGAGTCAAAAGTCAAGGTCATGGCTTTGCCCTGAAGTCAAGATGGAGTCGGGAGTCGAGAGGTCTAAAAGTGACTCTGATGTCAGGAGTCAAGGTCATCGGTTGACCCCGTAGTCAAGGTGGCGTTTGGAGTCATGGTCTGAAATCGTCTCCGGAGTTGAGCTGGAGTCAAGAGTCAATGTTTGACAAAAGATAGGAATTGACTCCTGCTTGACTCGAAGGTCATAGAGTGAAGGTCATAAATTGACTCCAGAGCCAGGGTGGAGTCAGGAATCATAGTTCGCGGAGTCAAAGTGGAGTCAGTAGTCAAGGTGGAGTCGTATAATTTCTGCATTGACTCCGGGTGTCAGGTGGAATTGGAAGTTTTTAATTTTTTTTACTTATAATGAAAGTTTCATCAAATTCAAAATCAAAAATTTTATAATTTCACCATTTCGTGGAATGTCACCTATCGAATTAGATTTTTTTTCATTTTATGACGCAATATTAATCAGAATTTCAATTTTACAAGTTAATAAAATTATTTTCATTTGAATCAAAAAAATAATTTTATCAATTAATGAAATTTTTGCGAAATTTGAAAAAAAAATTCGTCGAGAAATTCATTAAAAAAAAAAAAAAAAAAAAAAAAAAACAGAAAAAAAAGGACTCTGCAGTTTGCTAATAATTAAAAGTTGAAAACATCTTGATCAAATTACTCAATTTTATAGGGTCAAGGTTTTCTCATTTCGTCTGAAATATATATCGAATTAAAAACGTTGAGGTTTTTTTTGGACGTTCGAAGTACACTGGTATAATTAAAACGAGCAAATATACACGCGAGAGGAATTTACGGTTCGAATGAGAATTACATACAGTACGCTTTACACGTATTAGTACATATTTATACATATTTGTCATCGTACGTCATTGGCTATGACGAAGAGCACATCAAGCCTCGACGTACATCGTACTGCATTTGCCACAATAACTCCAATCTACTACCATTTAGATAGGACGTCAAACTGGATACGAGAATGTTCATCGAAATATTTCAAAATCAACGTGAGATGGTGGCGATTGCGAATATTCGCCGAGCTCGCTTTCTATCAACTATAATATTCTGTTATCTGGAAAATTTTCAATCGATTGCGGCGACTCTGCTATGAAAATACTCTCGATAGTTGGCGCGGCGCGGTTCCGCGGTATTAAAATCCTCATACCGCGTGTAATGTGTACATTTCCTGATAATACTCGGCCAGTGTTCCGGCTCGAAGGAGAACTAAATTCGTGAATTAATACAAGGTTCAAGAAGGTGTATCCGCACAGATGGTTGTTTTTTCTCAGATTCAAATAGCGAAAAATACGCGCCTTGGTTGGTATAGCCACCGAATACGTATTAATTACGTTATTACATCATGAAAAATTATCACATATTATGTCAGGCCGAATATCCTCTCGGTCGGCTAATTTTTTCCAACGTAACGTAGTAGCCGAGATGTGTTTTATTTCGGCTGCCGACAGAGACACGATGTTACGCTGAACGACTAAATCAGGTACCGTGAAAACAGAGCAGTTTTTACTTTCAACGTGTAAGCTCCGAGTAATTATCACGGATTGTTAAGGAATTATTTTTAATTGAATTTTAACGGTCGATCGTGTCGCGAAAAAATGGTAGGTTTTTTCTGAGGCTGTTGGTTCGCCCCTGCTACGATGATACCGTCGAATTGAAACCGTATACGGACCAAAGTCCAAGGTAAAACACGAAAATATACCGAATGAGTTAATTATTCGTATAGATAAGCTGTATTTGTGTATGTATCCTGTATAGACGCCATATTGTCTACGTTTTGTACTTCATTAACCTTTTTGTCGCGATTTATAACGATATTTTCCATTATGAAATCAGATCTACTCGTACAACTTGATGGTTGTAAAATCGACCATTATACCGTATGATTTTACCCCAACAATCTCTCGAAAATATGGTTTAAAAGCCAGCATCGAGAATGCTTTTAAGATTTTATATTTAGGTACACATCGAACCATACACCCATAATGGTTTACTTTCCAAAACGTTAATTTTTGTTTATATTTGTACCATAAAAAAAGATATGTTTGGAAGCTGAGGCGTTATAAAAAAAAGGCTACTTGAAAAAAAAAAGAAGCCTTAGTAATTGACCGCCTGATTACCGCACCAGATGGATAAATAACCGCTTGGTTTTTTTTCATGTTACAGAAATCACCAGGGTACGCAGTAGTTTATTTCAAGTCAATGGTGTTAAAAAAGAACCTTTGGTATTACCAGATCCAGCCGGAGAACCAATTACATTGACCGAAAAAGTTTTCGTACCAGTAAAAGACCATCCAGAAGTAAGTTTTTTTTAATTTTATCGTCTATAGCTTGTATTTCGAGTCATTAATCGGTTACACTGTAATATGGCACGCGAATTCGCCCGTTCAACGGAACTGGTTTGCGAATGGTTTCGGTGTTATATGCAGGATGGCCGCGCGAAAGTGTAAATTATTAACGATAGATGGGTTTTCGTGCAACAAAAATCTGTCGAGAATATTAGTAATATCTGGTAATTTTTTTGCCTCTCTCGAACCAGATCGTTGAAATCTTTCATAATTTCAATTTTCTCCCGGCCATGAGGTCTGATTTTCGTAATTCGTGTACGTCTACGTAGCTAGATCTATGCCGACGTGGTTCCAAGTCAACGGTACAAGTACCCGGTGGCTTGTCCTGTTTACACTGTTGTATTCCATGTCGAACAAATCACGTTAGATGCCGGCTTATAGTCTGGTCGTTGATGAGATTCGTGTATCCGGTAGTGATACCTACTGATGGACTACCTACGTCGATGGTGTGGTCGTGAAATTAGGCGGATTGTTTTCCGTATATTTACCAACGCTACTGAAAAGTTATAGGTGTGAAGGGTCGGGGAGAGGGGCAGGTTTGGATTAGGAAATGAAACTCAATGTGTATGGTTTTGAATGTAATGATTTTGTAATTTTTGGAGAATTTTTATCAAAAAATGGTCGTATAAATCAGTTCAGTGGGAAGAAATGATTAAATATTGCAATGATATTCAAATTTCAGTAATTTTCCATGATTTTATGATGGATTACGGAGATTTTACCGTAAATTACCATACGATTTGGTAATAACAGCAATGTTATTGTGATTGTCGAAATAATGTGGAAAAACCGTAATTTTGTAGGAATTAACGAAAATGTGAAAAATTTACTGTAGGAATTAACGAAAATGTGAAAAATTTACCGTCATTTTTATGGATCAGAATTTCATGGTAATTACGGTGAGGAAAAACGCAACTTTTTGGAAATTATGGTTATTTGGTTTAAATTTTAGTTTAAAATTTAAATTACCGTAATTGTTTGAAAATTACCACAATTTTACAAAAATTACCGTATTGTTGCTGAAATTACCATAATCGTGTGGTGTGGTAATTACCGCAATTGTGAGGAAATTACTGTAATTGTGTGGTAATTACGGTAATTGTATGGTAATTACCGTAATTGTATGGTAATTACCCGTAATTGTATGGTAATTACCGTAATTGTATGGTAAATTCCGTAATTGTAAGGAAATTACCGTAATCGTATGGTAATTGCCGTAATTTTATGAAAATTATGGAAATCAGGAAATGTAATTTTATGGAGATTATCTTTTTTTATGAAAATCCCTGCAGTTGCAGAAAGTTCACAAAAATGATAGTAATCTTGAGGAAATCACTAGAGGTTTAAAAATTATCACGAAAACTTTAAATGTGTACCGTAAATTTGTTGTCAATACTGTAATTAAAAAATATTGTAAATATGGGTAAATTTCGTAATTTTTTAGAAACGACAATAAGTTTTTAATAGTTTTCACGGCTTGAAAGTAACATTTTGTAAAAATGAGTATTGTTGCTGATGAATTCCCAACTGCCTTGGTTGACCTTATGAATGAATTTGCTGGAAAATTCCAACAATCCTTTCAAAATTATTAATATTTTTTGGTAATAGAAACTGAAATTTTTACCACGTATTCCTGATGATCTTAACACGAGCTTGACGCTAAAATTTAACCAGCTCTTATTTAACTTGTTGAGAATCCGTGGTGAAATTTTTACACTTCCAAAAACATGAAAATCTAATATTGGCAACGTCGCACTTTTCCAAATCTTCAATGTTTGTACTATTTTGCAACTTCTAAATATCAAAAAATAATAATGTTATTGGTAAAGATGAGACATGATGAGCGTGTGAAATCGTGTCCGGAAGCGAAATATTATCCTTACTCAAATTGTCTGAAAAAGTTCGAAAATTTTCTATGAAAGGAGGAAATTTTTCTGCGGTAGCCTTCTAAATTCATTATGTAAATGATTAGAATTAATAATGAACTTGAAACTTGAATTTTTGTAAATTTTTTGATAATCACGATCATGGCTTAGAAATTTTGGTGTTTTTCTGGTAATTACCATAATTTACAGGCAATTACGATAATTTTCTGGTAATTACGATAATTTACCGGTGATTACAGTAATTTCGAGATAATTACGGTAATTTCGGGATAATTACGGTAATTTCGAGATAATTACGGTAATTTCGGAATAATTACGGTAATTTCGGAATAATTACGGTAATTTCGGAATAATTACGGTAATTTCGGAATAATTACGGTAATGTCGGAATAATTACGGTAATGTCGGAATAATTACGGTAATGTCGGAATAATTACGGTAATTTCGGGATAATTACGGTAATTTCGGAATAATTACGGTAATTTTGCTATGTCAGGGTAATTGTGGTAATTTTCTGGTAATTATGGTAATTTCCGGGTAATTATGGTAATTTTCAGATAATTATGGTAATTTCCGGGTAATCGTGGTAATTTTGTTGTAAATTTTGGTAATTCGTTAGAATTACGCGTAATCCAAAGTAATCTGACAAATATCACGACCAAATAGCGCGTCCGAGTAATGAAACGACTCTTTGTAGTGAAAATTTCGCACTTTCAACGTAAAAAAAAACCATTAATAAAAACCCTACGCGGTAATAATTTTTATCAATCAGTCTCAACCCTCAACAGACTGGCTCATTAACGCAAAAGAAAGAAAGAAAAAATACCAATTGACGCATTATCGGTATTATTTCGGCATTATCAGGGTTACATTGTCGGCATATACGCAGCCGTGATTAATTAACGGTAAATTATAGTAATTTATTTAACACATTGTCGTTTCTTTTTCAAAATGAATTATTCCCATCATTTTTATTGATATTGAAGTAATTATCTGGGTGATAAATAACGAGTACATGCTCAAAGATCATGGTTATTCGGGAAAAAATTGAAAACGCATTTGAATAATTGCGCCATTTGTTACTGAGGGTATCTAAATTCGTCGACCATTTGTCACATTTATCTTTTAAGCTCGATCGATCATTCGAATCCTAGTTAATTGTTTTCCTAATATTTTTTTTTCTACTTGTAAAGACGCCAAGTGACGATTGCGTGATAAATACCTACCGCGCAACTACTATGTATTGAAAATTGAAATAAATGACGATGGTTGGTATATTTCCATTTTCGGATAAACGAATAACCTAATCCCCTTGACGAGTGTTACAATACGGTGGAGAGGAGTACAATGCCTATTTGCGCGTCGAAAATATTTACAATGTGGGTTTTTATTTTTCCCGTTCGATTTTTTCTGTGTGTTTTTCTATAAACGAAGACGACAGCCGCCGACAAATGAAAAGTTCTTAATTTCCTTTCGTTTATTAGTAGAAGTTGATAGAATTTCGACATGTACACGTCCGGTATGTGATATATAGTCGCGTACGTAAATATAGATGGGGAGAGGCGAAGAGTCGAGTATATTTGGATCGTCGTCGGTACCATAGGAACGCCTCCGATGACCAAAAAATACGAATAAAAAGTTCGAAAAAAAACGAGAACGAGGAAGGAAAAAATTTAATTAATACGATGGTCTCGATTAAAAAAGTAATTATCAATTTTTATCGTCTTAATTGATACGAATGCGAGGAGGCGACCGAGATGACGTTTTTACTATAAATTTAATTGTTCGATTGATACGGCGTCGATGGTTTTGGCCTATTCGGCCCTGTATTGTTTTGTAATTCAATTCCGACGTATAAAATGTAGCAATTCGGTTTGAGAATTTCATTTGTGCTCGTACCGGCGTTTACTTTGGTTAGTCCGCGCGGACGTTTATTTATATCGCGCGCGCGGATATTTACCTAAGCGACGATGTACGGCGATTGTTTTGACTATAGATGATCCGCCCTCGTAGCCTGTGTTGCCACATTGTACTTCTTGTAAAGCAAAGTACTTGTGAATTTTCAAGTCAAATTTTCCTTTTCCTCTTCCATCATGCGCGAAGGCAACTGCGAAGATAAAAAACAACGGTACGATATCCTATGAAGAGTATGTGTGGTAATTATATATCGTGGGAAAATCAACGAGGTAGTCTGGGAGGCTCGATTTTATAGCCGGGGTTTTTTCTACGGCCGGGTATGAGCATTCGAGAGCACGCGACGATTCGACTCGTACAACTCATAGTTCTTATGAGTATTTCGCCTAAAGGTATTATTAATGGTAAGGCATGAGGGCTGTTTTACCGTATACGCGAGTACTTCATCTTGGATCTGAGTCTTGTCTCTTTTGTAATCTTTGGCAACGCGGTGTTATTAATTTTAAACTGCAAGAAACAGATGGTAATGCATACCATTGCCAGGTTCTGGTTTGAATCGTTGCCAAACAAATCTCGTAGTAGTTCTACTTTCAGCGTGCTTTTTTTTTTTTTACTCTTCACGATTCTCGACTTCTGTATGTAGTTGCTAGTTGGAATATCGTACGAGATTTGTGTAATTACTCGAAAATCCTACTTTTTCTAAAACGGAATCGAGGTGGAAGTGAATATTTTATGGTCTGTTGATACCCGTGGTGACGAATTCGTCTAGAATTTTTTCGTAGTTAGAGAAAAATTATGAAAGATGAGGGTTTTTAGAGCGTTCGTTGGTAAGATGATGCTTGTTAGATGATGGCCTAAAATTCAACGGAGAATATTTTCGGTTTTAATTGAGTCTGAAGTGGGTTGAATGGAAGGGTGCTAGGGGAGGGTGCTTTCATGTTGAATGGGAGCTGTGTCAAGTGTTGACCTCAATTCTTAGGATTTTGCTTGCGAAGTATGAAAATCATTGAAAATTCTGAAAAACGCGAGTTAGAAGTGTTATCTACACTCTTAATTTGAAGCAGTCAAAAATGCCTAAAATGACTGATGAAATGGAAAAAATCTAGTCACTGATAAACAGTCGAATTTCACCGATTCTCTAGTTAATCAGCGAAATTCTACTGCCAATCAGTGAAAAATTGCCGATTCAATTAGTGAATTTTCACCATTGAATCAGTAAAAATTGACTGATTGAAATTAGTCAGAATTTACTGATTTCAATCTGTGAATTTACATGATTGAATCTGTAAAAATGAAATTTCACTGATAGAATCAGTAATTCATCACTAATTGAATCAGTGAAACTTTATTTTTACTGATTCAGTGAATTAGTGAATTTTTTCACTGATTCCAACAGTAACTCAATTTTGTCTATTCAAATCAGTAAATTTTGACTAATTCAAATTTAGAGAGTAGAAATATTCATGCTCAAAGGAATATACGAGCTAAAAATTGAGACTGAATACGTCGTCGAAAAGTAATGAAAAAGTAGAGAAAGAGTAAGGGGCCCTTTTCATCTAATTTCTTTGTACTAGAATTTTACAAATGGTCAGATTTTGAAGGTTGAATAAGCCAATTGCCAATCCAGCCAATTTCTGGGGACGAAATTCATCCTCAGAGACGAAAAAATTCATGCAAAGCAACAAGAAGGAAATGCCTATTCAGTAATTTCGAATTTTAAGACCAAATCTCTCTTGAAAAATTTAAAAGAATTGAAAATTTGGAAAAGTCAAAGAAAAGTCTGTTTGGTGTTTTGGAAAAAAAATCGCGATCATGTTGAACAACGCTTTAAATTTCTCAGTGTATTCTTATGATCCGAATCGGTATGAAAATCTCTGATAAGAGAAACTCGCAATTTAATTGAAAAATCAACCAATTTGCTCTTTCAGCGAATTTTCAATCATCACCAGTGAGAAAAATTCACCGGAAAGCAAACAACGAAAAAATTGCTGGAAAATCAGTGAAAAAAGTCTTTGAGGAATCAGTTAAAATGTCTTCAACAAATCAATAAAATTCTTTGAAAAATCAGCGAAAATTCACCAAAAATCAAAGAATTGTACCGATTTTTTTCGGTGCTACAATTCTGACTATTCATCAGTGACTTTTCTCTGATTCAAAACGAGAAAGTAGTAAATTTTCACTGCATGAGTTTGTTTAATTTAAAGGAGCCCAGATATTTATTAATGATTTTTTCTGTTTGTTTTTTTTTGTCAAGTCAGCTGATTTTTATTCAGTGAATTTTTCTGTTTTTTTGTAGCAAGTTTACTTTTCTTATTCTTTTCAGATATTTTTACTAATTTTTTCCAACACTTGAATTTCGATAGAATTTTACCAAGATGTTTTCGTTCATTTCTGTAATTTTTCTGCCAGTTTCCCTGATTTTTTCAGAGATATTTACCGATATTTTCAACGAACTTCGCTGATTATTCTCTTTTAAGAATTCGACACTTTCAAAATTGAATTTTCCCCATTTTTTTTGTGAATTGGCTTCGTCTTCTCTGTGAATTTCGTTAATTTTTTAGTTCAATGATTCCTCCAAAAAAAAAAAAATCAGTGACCTTTTTTCGTTTGAAATATGGAAAGGAACCTAAACATGAATAAAGGCAAATATTGAGTAAGTTGGTACAAAAAACTAAAAGTGAACGAATTTCCGATAAAATTTTATGGAACTCGCGACATTTTGACAAAGTTTTATTAATTTTACTGAAATTATTGTTCTTGGTCAACGAGAAATTTTCATATCCAGAAAAGTATGACAATAATAGATATTTGAATAGAAAGCAAGAAAAAAAAGTACGAAATTTTGAACGACCCGATCCGCGACCCAATTATCAACAAAATTCCGCATAACCCGGTTTTAAAATAAATTTCTCTCAGATTTTGCAGTCAGTATTTTCAAGTGAATTTGACTGATTTTTTTAAAAAAAGAGTGACTTATTTTTCAAGTGTAAATTTCTCCAATTTTTTTTAGTGAATTTTTATTGTTAACCATCTCGATTTTTTTCATAGTATTCCCTCAATCTTTTAACCGTTTTTTTTTTTTTTTTTAATTATCTGAAACGAATTTCACTAATTTTTGCGAGTTTTAATTGCTGCATATTTCTAAAAGATTTCAGTCATTTGATTTATGGAGTTTCACAGATTTCTTTGGTGAATTTCTCTTGAATTTTTTTCGGCGATTTTCTAGGTACCTCTTTTTTCTCTCTGAGAATTTCATTTATTATTTTCATTTTTTTTTTCGTGATTTTCTGGTTGATTTCTTTCCATGAAATTTCATTTTTCTATAATTTTTTATAATTTATACCTTATTGAAAAAAAATGATGATTTTTATACTCCTTGTGAATTTTGAGTTGAAATAAATTTTACAAATAGCCATGAAATAGCTGTTTTGAAGTTATCAAAAAAACTTGGAGACTTTTTGAATCACTGCAAAAATTGAAGTTTTTATAGTTGATGTACAGATTTTACTCCTCCTCCCACCTCATCACCAGCAAAAAAATATTTTACGTTTCATCATAAACCACTGCAAATTTCATCCCTCACCTCCTGCCATCTGAATTCCACCATCATCCCATCCAAACGCCATCTTCTTTGTCATGTCTAACCAACATCTCGAAATAATTCAAATCTCAGACATCTCGCCATTCATCCCAGCAAAACAACCAATTCATGCAATCCATTCATTTCACGGGGATATTTCACTCTAACGCCAGGCACCAGGATCGAAAACTACACGAAAAAAACCTCCATTCATCCCACGTTACATATTCCATTTCGATCGACAATTCATCATACCACCTCTCGCAGCTCCCGAGTTCGTCAAACTCGTCGCCGGGTAAAATTTATCATCGTCTGATAAACAACACGTATCCAATTCCTAGATATACTACACCGGACAACTCGCATGGGCGTTTGGGGAATTTCAGCTCGAATTTTTCATTTTTTATGTAGTTTTACTCGCGTACACCGCTGAGGCGAATTCGATGTAGGTGGACTAAGGTGTGTTTACACTTGCCAACTTGATCAATTTAATAATTACATCGTTGGCGTTCGTTTCAAGGTTGAAAAGGAGTAACATCAAAGAGATTTATTCAGACGATTAGTAATGGATCACACAGACGTGTATATCGAAATGACAAAGACCAAGTTATAATTCTCGAATACGAAACGCCCCGTGAGGATCGAAACACTTACCTATTTTTCGTGATCGTATGCTGCGGGTAACATTCGCATGTGGTTCGATTAAGGGTTGGCTCTGGGGGCGGAAATTTATCGCACGTGGGTTGATTATGAAAATATCAAACACGAGTCGTAATCGGTTCCACAGGGTGCATACGATTAATTCACAGCGACGATTAGGTACAAAGATGTAGATTGTGCGGACGACCCGCATATTTTAACTAATGCTATCGAGCGTTTCCATACGGTTTACCCATATTCTCATTAATTAAACTGAATTTAACCAATTGATGGGGTTTTAGAAATTGAACGAGACGAAGAGGTCAGATAGTGGTGAATTTTTGCCTCATAAGGAGAGATCTCAACTGGCGATGTTTTGGACTGAGACTGAAATAAATCGAAAAAATATTTTTAAACAGATCCATATCCAAAGTTTCAAATGTTGAAATTCATTTCTCGAATTTGGGCCAATTTTTGAAATTTCAATATTTTTTCATTTCCTTGCAAAATATGAAAATTTGATCTAACCAACTAAAAAAGCTTAAATTTGGTAAAAAAAATATCCTATTTTTGACCTCTCGAATCGGTTGGAAGAGGTTTCCAGACGTTTTGGAGCCTCCAATTTTTTTTGAATTTTTCAACAATGAAAATAGCCTATAAAAATAGTCCAGAGATGAACTTTAACCCTTGAAAACTTAGATTACCCATATTAGTGATTTATTTGGTCGATTAAACCATCATTTTCCAAAATTCGTAATCGCTGAATTAAAGTCATATTTTTTTTCTCCAGCGAAAATTTTTGAAAAAATTGAAAAATACTCCTTCGGCATACGTATCGAAGTAAAAGGTCGAAAATCAGGGTGTCTACCGGTCGCGAAAGTCGCGAAAGTCGCGAAAAAGTCGCGAAATTGACACAAAAGTCGCGAATTTTTCCCAAATTACAATTCCTTTTTAAATTTCAGTTTTTTGAACACATTTTTCTAGAAAATTTTCGCCCTCGCTTCGCTCGGGCTTATAAATTCAAATTAATCATTTTTAAATTACAAACTTTCACTCCATTTTTTTTTTTTTGAAAAAATAATATTTTTTGTGTCTATATTTTGAAAGATTTAAAAAAATCGTAGAATTTTTTTTGATTTCACTAGGGTTTTTTTTGGAAATTCAGAAAGAGAAATCATTTGAAAATGCGTTTTTTTTTGGTTGTTTTTGTAATAAATTCTCAAAAAAAGGAATGGAGGAATTAATTCCCTCAGCAAATTTCTAGTCGGAAATTCCAGCAAAATTTCGGAAATCCGACAAAATTTTGGAAATTTATCAAATTAGGTCATTTGCTTACTTACTCTCTAAATCAGAATTTTTTTTTAATTTCGGCCTCGCTACGCTCGGCCATATTAAATTTTTCCTTTCGTGATTTTAAAATGAACCAAATGCTACAAAAGTGATTTTTTTCTGCCAATTATATTACTTTAAAAATCATTTTCGAAGTTTCGAAATCAAATTTTTTAAATGCTTTGGTCTCGCTGCGCTCGGCCTAATCATATTTTTCTTTCATTATTTTTAAGAAGTAAAATTGATCAATTCTTACGCAAATTTATCAATTTGAAACATTGTTTTATTGCACTTTGAATTCAAGATCTTCTAAAATTTTTCCTCCTCGCTCCGCTCGGAACCGAAGTAGTCCTATTTTTCAAGTTTTTGTTACATTATTCTCTGAAAATTGTGTTTTTTCCTCTCCGTGATGTTGCTTCACATGTAGACGTCCCATGATTTTTTTTTTCTGAATTTTAGATTCAGAATCGGCGAAGTTTATCAGCGACTCTACTAGCCTGTGAAAAGAAGAGTACTTGCAAGGGAGGGACTAAAAAGTGCTTGAAATTCCCTTTAAAACGAGTATACGCAAGGGGGGGGGGTCTTTTGGGCAAAATTGGAGCACGGTGTGAAAAGTATAGAAAAAGTTGCCAAAAAAGGTCGCAAAAAGTCGCGAATTTCGATTTTCCAAAATTGGTAGACACCCTGAAAATGGGGAAATACCCTATTTTAGACCTCCCGAACCCATTGGAATTAGTTTCGAGACGTTTCGAAGCCTCCAGAAAATTTTTGGAAATTTCCAGCTCTGAAAAATACCCATAAAAATGGTCGAGAATCGAAATCAAATTCATATCATTCGACAATTTTTTTTGAAAAAATTAAAATTCTACTTGGCTGATGCTAATTTTGGAAAATTGTACTTGAATTGAAAAATTGGGTCATCAAGAGTGGATAATTTGAATTTTTGGTGTCAAAACTGTCAGAAGTTCATTTAGACCAATTTTATGGAGTTTCTTGGTTGCTGGAAAATTCCAAAAAATTTTGGAGGCCTCCAAAAAGTCTTGAAACCTCTTCCAATCGAAAATTTCAAAAATTCGCCATAATTCGAAAAATGAACTTCGTTGCCTGAAATTTTGGATATGGCATTCTTTCATGATGTACTTTCAATTTATTTTTATTTCAGCCCAAAATTTCACCGCTGATTGGGATACCTTCCTCGTCAAATATAAATTATTCTAGGTAGAGATACCTCCAAGTATCATCGACTAACTATTCCGGCGAAAAGAACGCGAGGAAGTATCTAGTTACACGTTCGATTGAATTTATCCATTCTTCAAACCATACTATATCTACGGTTTTTCCGGTACGATGACTGTGTGCCGCATCGCAGCACTGCGGTGGAGGGATCGCCATCGTCTTATCACAATTTATACCAAGACCAATCGTCGCAATATAGCACGCGTTTCTTCTTCAATACAAACCAACCGTTTCCTGCCACTTTGCCCTTTCCTATCTGTGACAGTGTCCGTAGATCAGACATTATGTCCTATGTACTTGCACTTTACCGCAGAAAGTTATATAAAAAACCTTTTTAGCTCGTGTCTCATCAGCATGGCATTAACGCGAAATTAATTACAGCCGGATATTCGTTACCTATACCAGCGATGAGTATTTAAAACCTCATCACGGATCTCTTCGGTTATAACGATGTGTGTATTTGTATACCTTTGTCGATCTGTGCTATGGTGAAACATGTATGCGATTTCATTAGCTCTATGTGCAGATAATCGGGAATCTCAGTTGCGGTCAGGTCGATGGTGGCTTCTGTGTCCCCTTATGTCTAGGATTCGATATGTGTGTTATATTTTTTCATGTGTGAATAATTTTTTACCGCAGTAGTCATCGAAGAATTGGTTTAAAGTCATCGTTATATATTTAGGTCGATAGAAAATAATGTATTATGTCGTTAGAAATGAGGAGGGGGATCCAAACTATATATTTTAGTCCAGAAAAATTGAACCAAAAAAGAAAAGTTTTCATAAAAATTTCTCCTACTTAATGGAATTATTCAGAAATAAATCCCCCTCTCCCTTAAAAAAAAAACAAGAAAATTCGGAAATCGCGTTGTCCTTCTCGAAGGAACTTGGAAAATCAAGAAAATTTTGGAACATTGGTTCAGAAATCAAGAATTTTTTGAGAAACAAAGTCAAAAATGAATAATTTGTTTCTGGAGATCACAAAATTTTCATATTTTAGTCCATTTAAAATAATTTCGTCTCTCCATCAGAATTGAAGTTTTGAGAAAAATTATTAAATGTCATCGGTCCAACTTTTTTTCTGTCTAAAACGATTCTCAAATCTCAAAAAATTGTACAACTCTCCCTCCCCCCCTTTCATCAGAAAAAAGTTGCCACTCTCATTTTGTCGAAGATTTTTGGAATTTGGTGAACCAGAAATCCATGTTTTCAGATAATTTTTTCAACCTTCTCTCCCTTCCTCTTCCTTCCCCAAAAAAACTCAATTGCAAGGTATCGTGAAAAAAATTCAAAAATTGATTTTAAAAATTTCAGTTGTATTAGTTGAGAAAAATAATTCGTAGGAAGTTTTTGTTCCTCTGAATCTGTCTCTGAAGTTATTTTGACCTCTGCCCCATTAAGTAATTGACCTAATGAATTTGGAAAATGAAAAAGTGTACCGAATGTACGAAAAATTTGCTCGTAATGTTGAACATTCAACTACTTGGTTATTTTCTATCCAAGTGGGGTAATTTCTTTCTTCGCATTTCCACTCAAGCTGCATCACTGGATTGAATCAAAAATTAGAATTTCTCAACGCTTTCAAGCAAAGAAATGAAATGTGTTTTCTAAAAATTTCACGTCATAGTTTTAAAAAAAGGCCTCAAGGATGGAGGAATTTTCACGAAATTAATTCAGTTTTAACCTGGAGATTTTTTTTCTGCTGACAGAGAGTTTTCAGAGGTTACTTTGAGCTAAAATTCAAACCTTTTTCTAAAATGGCAATCTTGAAAAAATATTTTTTTGAGTGGTCATATTTTACCAGACAGTTGTCAGAAAATTTAGAATTTCGATCTCAACTCTATCTTACCGAGACTCGAATTTAGTTAGTGGATTTCAGGGGGGGGGGAGGAGGGTCAAAAATATCAGACATTCAGCTTAGAATTTTGTAGAATACGTACTTGAATGCATGATCTATTTTCCAACCAAAATCATTGAAATTTTCAACCTCGTCTATTTAACAACTTACATTATGCTTCTATTCAAATCGTTCAATTTTACAATGAATAATTCAAAAAACGATTCGACTTCTCTCTGAAAATTTGAGAATTTTGAGTATCATTTCGCTCGAGAATTCGTTTTTCAAAAATGGTTTAAAATTTTTCTGAAATTTTACAAAAATGGTTGCTTTTGAGCATTTTTGAAACATTTTTTTATTTTGAATTCTGGTCTCAATAGCTTCATGATTTGAATCTTCTGCCAGAGAATGATTGGTGATTTGATTTAAATTATACCAGCAATATCTAGCACAGCCCACCTGAATTATGATTAATTTTTTTTTTTTTCGATGATGTTCTATTAAAACGAGAAGAAAAGGTATCCTAATATCATCCAGCACCCTCCTCCCTCCCTCCCTCCATCCCAACCCATCCTCAAACTCAGCATTATACCTTTGAAAAAGACTTACTTTTTTATTTATAAATCAGTGAAAATTATCTTAAATCACTGAAAAACAGTCGGAATTACAGCACTGCATTAAATCAGTGAAAAAATAAGTGAGAAAAATTGCTGGAAAATCAGTGAAAATTCGCTTGAGAATCAGTAAAATATCTGAAATTTGCTGAAAAATCAGTGAAAGCCCTTTAAAAATCGGCGAAAATCCGCTGAAAATCAAAGAATTTTGCTGATTTTTCCAGCACTGCAATTCTGACTTTTGTCCATTGACTTTTCACTGATTCTGATTCAGAATATAAGAGTACAAAATTGGAATTTCCTTTTACGATTAGACTTATTAGAGTAATTCTTTCAATTTTGCCTCAAACCAAACTGAATTCTACTTACGATCGAAACTCTCGTCATTCACATAAAATCTCAATCCGGTTGCATTTCGATTCGAATTTGTGGTCAGGTTTTGGTAACGTATGAAATACCAACATATCATACCTACGAGATACATTTTTGTACCTGCACCTTTCCATCTACCTACCTTCCTATCCATATACGTACCATACGAATGCATAACATAAGCGCGTGCATATACGTATAACTTTTCCAAACGTAGGTAAACTCAACCGGTATAAAGTTCACCTCGCATTTTATCACGCCTCTCGCTATAGCGCAATATATTTGTCGTCTAAAATTTCACGCTTATTTCTACGTCGCGCCGATTTGAAATGTTGAAGAACCTGACTGGTATCACTTTACATATGTAGATTCCTAGGTACATGCAGATTCCTTTTTTTTTCATTTTTCTCTCCTCCGGAGATGAAATAATTATAACTGATTAAACGGTGTACTGTCTTGGGCTAAAAGTTGCAGCTGCTCTGTGAATATAATGAATGGTTGTGGTGCGGAGATGGAGAATTCTGAAAATTTTTGTGCTTTAATTTTTTTCAAAAAATTTCAGTATTCAATTTTTTAAATTTTTTTAGAAAATTTGAATTATTCAATTTTTTTCAGAAAATTTCAATTCATTTTTTTCTGAAAATTTCATTTCAATTTTTTTCTGAAAATTTCATTTCAATTTTTTTCTGAAAATTTCATTTTAATTTTTTTCTAAAATTTTCATTTCAATTTTTTTCTGAACATTTCGGTATTCAATTTTGTCAATCTTTTCAGAAAATTTTAATTCAAATTTTTTCAGAAAATTTCAGTCTATTTTTTTTAGAAAATATCGTTTTAATTTTTTTCAGAAAATTTCAGTTTTCTATTTTTTTCAGAAAATTTTGTTTCAATTTTTTTCAGAAAACTTCAATTTTTTTTCAGAAAATATCGTTTTAATTTTGTTCAGAAAATTTCAGTGTTCAATTTTTTCAATTTTTTTTAGAAAATTTCAATTCAATTTTTTTTAGAAAATTTCAATTCAATTTTTTTCAGAAAATTTCAATTCATTTTTTTCTGAAAATTTCATTTTAATTTTTTTCTGTAAATTTCATTTCAATTTTTTTCTGAACATTTCGGTATTCAATTTTATCAATTTTTTCAGAAAATTTCAATTCAAATTTTTTCAGAAAATTTCAATTCAAATTTTTTCAGAAAATTTCAGTCTATTTTTTCAGAAAATATCGTTTTAATTTTTTTCAGAAAATTTCAGTTTTCAATTTTTTTCAGAAAATTTCAGTTTTCAATTTTTTCAGAAAATTTCAATTTGAATATCAAAAAAATCAAAATTTTTAATTCTAAAATTTTTTAAAATCAATTTTAGCAAGAATTTTTAAAAATTTCATCATACCTACATAATGTCTGAAATATTGAAAACTTTGCAAAATTTCTATTTTCAGATCAAATTTCTTTGGGAAAATCGTCATTTTTTGTAAAATTCATTGTTGATGTCTTTTTTGGGGGAATTTTTTCAGAATTTCGTCAAGCTAATGTGGAGGGAAGGAGGGCGAGGCTGTCACAAAAAAATTAGGTATTCCAATTTTTAAGAGATCCTATAATGCATTGAAGATCCTCTAACGGTCTTCAGGCGATTTTTCTAAAAATTTTGTCATCAAAAGCAGCAGGCAGGATTTGAGAGATCTTCTTGCACTCCTGATGACCTGCTGGAGATATACTTTGAACATACTGAAGGAAAATTTGCCAAAAATCCAGCTAAAAGTGAATTTATAAGCACATATGTGTGATCTGCATACAAAATGATCACAGATCCGCAAAACCAGCACCATCATCGACAAAATGCTACCATCTGGTCACATGCACGTTACAGCAGCGCGACCGCGACAAGATGCGATGAAACTGATTACAATTCGCGAACCAGATTGCGTAAGAATGATGATTAAATGAGACGAAGGAAAATACCTCGAGTAAATACGGCAAAAAGAGACAGAAAAAAGTTACGATATGTTTGCTCGGCAATGGTACCACGGCTGCAGCCACACACAAATCCAATCGCAGCCTAGAAGGGGGGGGGGGCGAGGCAGAGGCAAAGAGGTATGTACTGCGATCGTCGTTGTCTGTTTGCTCGCTGTATATGTGAATCTGGGCTGTACACGGAGAGACATCTGTGACCTTGCCTGGTATACCTTATTTAGACTCGCCTCCGGTACCAATAATGGCAATATAGGAGAGAAATCATTTAGTTACGGTTGCGCGGCGGCGTCGTCGAACAGCGCGACGCAGAGGCTCGTTGAGTCGACGTTTGAGCAAATGAGCCAGATAGACGGAGACAGCATCGGCGATGTGGCGAATCGAAGACAGGTTACTTTATAAGGTCTAGTCCGGTGAAAATTTCGCAACTCGCGTTCTGGTTTTGTCTCCGTTGCGTTGCTATTTTTCTCTTTCGTTTGTTGTTATTTTTTCAAATCGTGAGCAAATACATGGTGACACAGAAGCTCGCGAAATTCACCCAAACCCGAAATGGAAATAGGGTTTATCGTGCTTCAGCTCAGGCTCTGGTATCGGCAAATACCATAATGGCGTTGGCTCGGTTTCCAAAGCTGAGAATTCGCACGCAGAGCTGATTTTCTAATCGCGATAATGACGAACTCGACGAGGCGAGGTTTAGTGGTTGCAAATCGAGCTTGGGTATTGTTTTGGTTGTAATAAGTCGGCCTTGCGATATGCGTATTTGCGACTAAGGCGGAGAGAAGACGTGCTCGTAGACTGCGTTGATTATTAATTAACACGCCACGAATATTCGAGCTACCGATGTGAAGGCGTTGTCCGACAAGAGTAATTTCGATTTGTACTTTTGTCGTTGATTGATGTCTTGAAACGACTCCCGTATACTTTCTCATTTCTGAATTGGTAAAAAAATTGGAAATCACTGAAAACAGTCAGAATCTTCGCTGAAACAGTACTAGAAAATTCAAAATTGGAAAAATTTATAAAATTAAAAAAATTTTTTTTTTGGAAAATTGATAAAATTTATGAAATTATCTGAATATTTATTGAAATTCTTTGAAAATTGGAGGAAATTCGCTGAAAGTCCGTGAAAAATTGATGAAAAATCAGTGAAAATTCCCGAAAAATTGAGAAATTTTTTTTATTTTACTTCAAGAAATGAATATTTAATAAAATCAATTTTTTTAATGAAAAATCTGAGATTGAAAAATGAAGGAAAATCGTGAAAAAATGAGTGGAAAATAAGTGAAAATTCCCTGAAAGATCGGACAATTTTTTTGAAATTTAGATACTAGAAAAATGATGAACATTATTAAAAAATCAGTAAAATTCATAAAACTTGCTGAAAACTCAGTGAAATTCCTTACAAAATCACTGAAAATTTCATTGGCTGAAAAATCAACGAAATTCTTTGAAAAATCGAGGAAATTCAAATTTTCCTGATTTTTTCGTTGCGTTTCTGAGACTGATTCAGAAAAAAGAGATATCATATCGTCATATGCCATCTTGATAAAATCACGCTGATGGCGGATTTCTGTAATAGAAAAAAAAATCACCTTCCAATTCCCTTCTCCTTCCCCCCTCTCCCCTCGAGTTCCGACTAGTGCCACTTGTTTATACTGTAATTGAGGAAATTCGCCCTGGAGCCAATAGGTAGCTTATTTTCATTCTTTAGGTACCATGTATTCGTATATTAATGTATAAATTACGCCACAAAATCAAGCTCCGGGCCATTAAGAAGTTTTGTCTTGGACCATTGTCACATGTTGATTATAAGCTAACGTTTTTGTCTTGTGATTTTTTTGTTTTCAGTTTAATTTCGTCGGAAGAATACTTGGACCTCGAGGAATGACTGCTAAACAGTTGGAATTAGAAACCGGTTGCAAAATAATGGTTAGAGGAAAAGGCTCTATGAGAGATAAAAAGAAAGTAAGTGCTAGTTGTAAGTCGATGTAGATGGTAATTTTCATCTTACGTAGTGCTTCCCTCTTTTTTTTTATACTCTTGTTAACGAGTCATTGAGCTTGTTCGGCGGAATCCGACCCGAACAGCTGTACAGTGACGTGGTATTGATATTTCAATGCGTATGATGCCAGAAAGTTTGGCTAATTTAGTGTACCAGTGCTGGGAATTTTATTTTCGTATGAAATGTGTTCTGCGAACGAGTGCGATTGTTGGGGTTTCTTTATCTTTATTTTTCATACTTTGGTGAAGTTTTGAGTGTGGTATCGATAGGAGAAAAAAAATTGAAAATGAAATAGATGTTGTCAGACTTTGGTAGGGTTCGAGAAGCAAAATTTGGATTTTACTGGTCTAAAGTCCAGTTTTTATTGCTCTTTTAGATTAAAAAAATACAAATTTTCAATGGAAGCATCTGAATTTTCACTGATTTTCCCCGAAAATGTTTCTAAATTCTCACTGATTTTCACTGAAAATGTGTCTAAATTTTCGCTGATTTTCACTGAAAATTATTTCTTTCCAAATTTTTACTAGAAATATTTCTAAATTTTCACTGAAAATGTTTCCAATTTTCACTGAAAATATTTCGAATTTTACTGAAAATGTTTCTAATTTTTACGAAAGATATTTCCAATTTTCACTGAAAATATTTCCAATTTTCGCTCAAAATATTTTCAATTTTCGCTCAAAATATTTCCAATTTTCGCAAAATATTTCTTATCTTTACTAAAGATATTTCCAATTTTCGCTCGAAATATTTCCAATTTTTTCTTATTTTTACCAAAGATATTTCCAATTTTCACGGAAAATATTTCCAATTTCCGCTCAAAATATTTCCAATTTTCACTGAAAATATTTCCAATTTTCGCTCAAAATATTTTCAATTTTCGGTTTCCAATTTTCACTGTAAATGTTTCCAATTTTCACTGAAAATATTTCCAATTTTCGCTCAAAATATTTCCAATTTTTTCTTATTTTTACCAAAGATATTTCCAATTTTCACGGAAAATATTTCCAATTTTCGCTCAAAATATTTTCAATTTTCGGTTTCCAATTTTCACTGTAAATGTTTCCAATTTTCACTGTAAATGTTTCCAATTTTCAATGAAAATGTTTCCAATTTTCACTGAAAATGTTTCCAATTTTCACTGAAAATGTTTCCAATTTTCACTGAAAATGTTTTCAATTTTCACTGAAAATGTTTCCAATTTTAACTGAAAATGTTTCCAATTTTAACTGAAAATGTTTACAATTTTAACTGAAAATGTTTCCAATTTTCACTCAAAATTTCTTTTCAAATTTTTACTAAAAATGTTTTTAAATTTTCACTGAAAATATTTCTAAATTTGCGCAGATTTTCACTGAAAATATTTCTAAATTTTCACTTATTTTCACTGAAAATATTTCTAAAATTTCAGCCAAAATATTTCTAAAGCCTGAAAATATTTTTAAATTTTCACTGAAAATATCTTTAATTTTCACTGAAAATATCTTTAATTTTCACTGAAAATATTTTTAAATTTTCAAAAATCCATCAAAAATCAACTTTAGTTGCTGAAATCTAGGCGATAGAATGTTCTTTCCAAAAAACCCTCTTCTCAAATTGTATAGATGGAACATTTCGAAAATTCCCCTTTACCTATCTGTTTTGTACTCTTCTGTTAAAATGATCTCAGTTGCAGATAATACGTATACGAGCTAAGAGTATATTACCTATATATCATAATTCATAATAAATTATGGAAATTATGCCCAATACGTTCACATTTCCCCACCATCTTTTCATCTAACTCACACTGAAATTTTTTTCGACGTTTTGTTTCCGTCTCGAATAAATATCAAAGTTTACTGAGTCTGATAATAACGAGTTATGGTATTTATTCAAATGATTCGGGTGCCTTTCTTTACTTGCTGCTTGCTGCATGTGTAGCATTCGTACGTTTCCTATATCACGCACGTGTTTAATCCCAGAATGGTTTTCGGTATTTTGTTTGATTTATTCGAAGTATTTATTCATATGATAATGCGTAGGTGTCTGGATGGTCATAGTCGCTTGTAGTGGTCATTATCACGTGAGATGTGACTTTAGAATAGATTTTTTCTAACTCGAGACTGATAAAATAGGTAGTTTAGGATGCGATTGAGGTAGTGGAATTTTTCATTAGATATTTCGACGATTATGTATCTGTTTAGTGTCGTGCCTCGAATAAGAATATTGTAATGATTTTAAGAATGGTGAGAAATACAAACGAGTGATGAAGGATTAGCGTATGTATTTATGCGATGTATGGGTATCAGGTATAAGGAGATTACAATTGGGCCGGTGAAAGTGGTAGTGGTGGAAAAAGAGATGAATTAGGATTCATATCTATGTGTGTTATTCATTTTTGTATTTTTAAATGAAAATTGGAAAAAAAAGTTCTTTTCTCTGTCAAAAATAGAAAAATTCAACTTCAATATTGTTTTCAAAATAAGTTTCTTTTTGGAAAAAAATTGAAAAATCGTTACATGGATTTTTACTCAAAGTCTAGCTTTTTAGTCCCCTCTCCTTTCCTCATTAAATTACTTCAATCTGTTCCCATTTTTTCCGGTTAATTCTACCTTTGAACGAATAAAAAAAATTCCAAAAGAACCCCTTCCCCCTCACCGACAGAGGTTTGCTGTCGGTTTTATTCATTCCACTGCGATGTCGGGGAGAAAATGACGTATCTGAATAAAATTGACAACAAACCTTGAAAATTTTTCCTAATGTGAAAAAAATTGAATCGTTTTTATTGAGAAATTTCAAATTCTCGAATCATAATTTTTCTCCAACATTGAATTTTTAATCAATTTTTACAAAAAAATTCGTCAATTTGAACATTTTACTTGAAAATATTTCAAACATAAGAAATCAACGCTTCCTTCTCCACTTTCTCATTTTGATCACAGATTTTGAGCAGATCTCTTAACGAAGTTTAACAAATAAATTTTGAGAAAAATGTCTTAATTTTTAAAGAATTTTGTGGGGTAAAAATTTTCAATTTTTTTCAAATTAAGCCCTTTAGACTTGTCTTTTGCATTAATTTTCATAGAATTTTTTTTAAATACCAATCCTACTTCTTAAATGAATTTAGAAGAAGCCAGTTAACCCCTCCCTTCCTCCTTTTCCTATATCTGTATTTGAGAATAATACTTTGATGAATCATACCTCTCTTCCAAGCTCGTAAAATACACGTACCAGTTGAAAATGCGCCGGATATCTTTTAAAATAGCCAATTTCCATTGTACCAGGCGACATAACGATTCTCCTAGCAGCCAGTTTGCGAAAAACAATCGTTGTTATTTTCACAATAATAAAGACTTACCTTGAAAAAGAAATTAGTTTCGTTTCCTCTTCATCTACATTCGATTTATACACACTGATAACCATACCAGGCAACTTTATACCCTACCTAGGTAATACTCGGTGCATTATGTATATTCTTGATGTAGGATATCCGCACCATCATCGCGACCTTTTTTTTCAATTTTTTTATCCATAAAAATATAAAATACGTAATAGGAAATTATCATAGGTAACTTTTTTAAACTGCGATTTCGCGAATCGTCGCAGGCTTCCAACGACGATTCGATAATTCGCGTAATTACAGCTGCGTGCTGGTTCTGCTCAGGTTATTATGCGGTTATACGTTATAACGAAACAGAATTATCATATTTTTGCATCGAGTTGCAAAGAAAAAATAAATAAAAATATAAGTATATCGTTATGACGATGGTTTTTGCGAAACGTTGCAACCAACGTAAAGAAAATACGCACACGTAGATGTCAATTAAGGCGTAAATTTTTCAATTTTATTATCAGCGTGTAACATTAGCGTATTAATTACGTGATTATACTAAGGCCCCTGCCCATTATTTTCCCCCTCTTTGCGTACGTATTGGATAAAAATTATCTAATTCATTTCGCATTTATAATTATTAATTAATTGCCTTTATTGTTAATTTTATCGCTTCGTAAATGGATTAAAACATGTGAGTATGTAATGGGCATTTTCAACAGAAAATGACCGTTGAAAGTATTTCCGAAGGGTATTCGCTGATCTGTTTTTTTCTCATCTTGTAGGAAGAACAAAATCGAGGTAAACCAAATTGGGAACATTTGAACGAAGAATTACACGTATTAATTTCGGTAGAAGATACAGAAAATAGAGCTAAAATAAAAATGCAACGTGCCATCGAAGAAGTCAAGAAGTTAATTATACCAGTAAGTAGATCTAGGTTTATGTATGTTTATTTGGAGGATTTTCGTGATGTGGCTGCGTTATATTACTCGATATGTTTGTTAAAAAATGAATATCTACATCGAACTTTATCGTTTCATTTTTTTGAAATTTTGTTTTGAAAAATCAGTGATTTTGGGTTAATTATAATTTATATTGATCGCTTTTGTTGTTCAAAAACTACTAGATGTGTTTCCAAATGTACACGGAAAAAACAGAAGTTACGAAAATGAATACATTTTACCCCAAAAATAATAAATTTTATCAAAAAAAAGATAGATTTTATCAAAAAAATTAATAAATTCTACCAAAATGATAAATTTTAATCAAAAAATAATAAAATGTATTCAAAAAAAATAATAACGTGTTTCAATTCACAAAATAGGTGAAATTTGTTCTAAAAAATAATATTTATTATCAGAAAAAATGATAAAATTTGTCAAAAAAATGAATAAATTTTACCAAAAAGAATAAATTTTATTCAAAAAAATGATAAATTTTACCATTTTGAGAATTGGGACACGTTATTATTTTTTTGGATAAATTTTATTATATTTTTTTTTCAGTGTAGTTGTCAAAAATTCCTTCATTCCCCCACCCCCTCGTCCAATTCCCAAAGGTCTAGGTGAAAAAATGATACAAATTCAAAATCAGAACTTTTAAAATTGTAAATTTGGATACCCATATCAGTTTTAGGTCCCATTTTACGTTTTTGACTCCCTTGACCCCCTCCTCTAGGATCCTGGTGCGAAAGTGATATCAAATTTGGATTCAGCTACTTAGAAAATGTAGATTTGGATACCCATATCAATTTTAGGGCCCATTTTACATTTTTGGCCCTCCCATTTCCCCCCTCCTCTGAGATCCTGGTGCAAAAATGATATCAAATTTGGATTCAGCACCTTAAAAAATTTAGATTTGGATACCCATATCGATTTCAGGTCCAATTTTACAATTTTGACACCCCTCTCACTCTCTTCCTTAGGAGTCTGCTGCAAAAACGATATCAAATTTGAATTTCGCCTCTTAGAAAATGTAGATTTGGATACCCATATCGATTTTAGGTTTCATTTTACGTTTTTGACCCGCTTTGACCCCCTCCCTAGGGTCTTGGTGTAAAAATGATATCAATTTGAATTCAGCCTCTTTGAAAACGTAAATTAGGATAAAAAATGATATCAAAGGATTCAGCACCTTTGAAAATTTATATTTGGCTACCTACATCAATAATTTTACGTAGATCTCGTTTCATATTTTTGACACCCCTCTCCATCTTGACCCCTCCCCCCGGTCCTGGTTTAAAAATAATATTAACTTTGGATTCAGCACACTTGAAAATATTAATTACGACACCCATCAACTTTAAACCTTATTTTACATTTTTGAACCCCTCACCCCCTTTCACGAGGGCCCAAGTGCAAAAATATTAAATTTGGATTCAGCGTCAAAAATTGGGTACCGAATTTCTGTTTTGAAAAATTTCCATTCAACTTCATAGTAGGTACTTTTCCATCTGAATTCTGAGCTTATTGTGCAGAGGGAAGAATTGTTTCGAATTTTGGGAGTCTCAGCCAATGTTGCCAATTGGCATAATTATGCTGAATTTTAGCATTATTATAGTTCTCAGTTTCGTGACATAGCCCAAACTTCAACTTTTTTCAATCATATTAGGTTTGATTGGAACTTTGGAAGTGAAAAAAACCCTAAAAATTTTACTTCGAATAGAAAAGTTTTTTTTTTTGTTGTTTTTGAACTAACTAAGTACATGTTCGATTAGACTGAATTTTTCTATTTCTATTTTCAAAAAAAAAAATTGGAAAATTGTTGCAAAAATTTTACAATTTTTCATATTTTTTTCGCCCAATCCCTACATAATTCACTCTGTTTGAAAATAGAAAATGGGTATTTCAATTGCTCGCTGAAAGAACAGTAAACTTAGCTAAGAAAATTTCGCTCAATTCTCCTCCTCCCCTTACGATTTTGAAAATTTATTCAGTTTTTTTTTAAGAAAGTGAAAAAAATTCTTGCATTTTTTTATCATTCTACTTGTGTTTTATTTTCGTATTGAAATTGTAACTCAGTCTTGGTGTTTAAGGATTAACTTTAGATAAGAAGAATCAATCCTAGGGAGAGTTCTGAAAACCTCAAAGCTGAATTGTACATTTTAGCCAATTAAAAACCCGTCTACCCCTCCCTCTCCCCACAGGATAATTTGATTTTGATTTTTGGTGAGAACTAGATATGAATTTTTGACATTTTTTAATTCTAGTTTTTAGGTCATTGACCTTTGAATTGATGAAATTTCAATTTTATTTGAAAAGGAAAAATTTCTTATCCGAAATCAAAGTTGAATCAAATTATAAGTATCTCTTTGAATCATTTTTGATTATCAAGCCCCATATTCATGCCTAAAAAACAAAATTTAATCAGACTTTGAAATGTTTAAGGAATTTTTGAAAATTGGGCATTATTTTCTCCAACATTTTCCCTCATTTTGGAGAGAAAAATGAACTACCTCAGCTCAGTAAGCGAGACCTCTAAAATTCAAGTCTAAATTTCACACGATGATTTTCAACTCCGCTGCTATTTTCGGAGCACGAAAATCATTACGATTCGTTTCATTCTACGTACCTCGATTCTCTAGTATTACGTGGTAGAAAATAGTGTACGTAATTTGTCGAGTTATATACGCGGAATTAATCGTGCTGATAGGGGCGAAGAGAAGGCTCGTGTTGACATTACACGAGATGTTAATAATTGTGTAAATTACAGTCGACTTGAGATGACCACCGTCGTCATAATAGAACTACACATTACGAAACACAACACTCTGGGTTCTTTTATGGGTTATCGTATTCGGTGAGATGATCAAGGCGCCGATGGGCGTTTTGGTGCGATTTTCCGTTAGCACGAAATCGTTTAAATGGAAATTACTACCGGATTTCCCTTATTATTCGGAATTTATTACGCCAGGATTCAAATAAAGGTTTTTTTTTTACCATATCGGGAACTGCCCAAGCCCATCGAACCAACGACGATCTATAATGGTTTAAAATTGGTCTTATAAAATATTATTGTTTTTTTTTCGCCCCCACCCTCTCTCACTTGTCCTCGTGTGGACTCCTTAATCGGTCTATGGCTTCGTGGCATGAGATTATAAGTACCTCTTTGTCTTATACAACGCGATGGTGACTGGTCTTGTTGCGTTGATTTTATGCACGGTTGTTTGATCGCTTAAAAACCTGGAAAATGACACGTATAATGTTTGGTTTTACCGCCACCGCCGATGCTGGTTACGTGCAGTAGTTGATATGGTTATTTACATTCTTGGTCGATGAATTTTTCGCCGGTATTGCCTCCGCACGTCCCGCCGGCGTATCGCGTGTTTGCATTCATTACCGGATCGTAATGTATCTACAGCTGCTTTGAATTGTTTGCGAAACTGTAAAGCTGGAAAAGGGTAAAAGGCTTGGGAGTGAGGTGTGTGATATGGATCGATTTTTTATTAGTGGTTTGGAGTAATCAAGGATGAGACAGAGGTGAAGGGATGAGAAGAGTGAGTTAATGATAGTTGACAAAATATGGGTGAGGGGGAGAGGTTATGATGAAAATGTAAATGTAGGTAAAAGTATTGATGATGGTTTGTTTTCTTGGAAGGATTCTCCCGTTGGATTTTCATAGAAATTTGATGAATAAGTTTGAAAAATGCGAACATTTGCAATAAAATAGTAGCCTTTGAAAGACGAGTCAGCAGAAAGTTGTTTGAGATATTTTTTGATATGAGTGTTTTCAGAACTTTCCTTTTGATGTAGAATGTTTTTTTAAATTATAAAATTGAATTTTTTTTGTGTTTTTTTGGAGGGGGAAGACAAAAAAAATCTTGAAAAAATCACCTGATTTTATAACCATGTGACTCTGCCAAAAAGAAAGGCCCTAAAGTAAAAAAAAAAATGGGAAAAAAAATTGGATGGTATAATAGATACAAAAATTGTTTTATTTTTTTAGTGTAGGGCTCTTCTTTTCGGCAGAGTCACATGGTTTTAAAATCAGGTGATTATCAAAATCAGAACACGTTTTTAAAATCTACATAAATATTCCGTCCTTAAATTCCTCAAAATTGAAAATTTTGAACTTTTCATTCTGAAGCTCATTTTGGAATTCAGAGCTCAATAATTGAAATACCTAGTAATGGAACATCTAAGAATTCATTGTTTAGTTAGGTACCCACACTGAAAAAAATAAAATAAAATAAAATTTATCCAAAAAAATAATAACGTGTCCCAATTCTCAAAATAGGTAAAATTTATCATTTTTTTTGAATAAAATTTATTCTTTTTGGTAAAATTTATTCATTCTTTTGACAAATTTTATTATTTTTTCTGATAATAAATAGAACAAATTTCACCTATTTTGTGAATTGAAACACGTTATTATTTTTTTGAATACATATTATTTTTTAAATATATTTTATTATTTTTTTATTAAAATTTAGTATTTTGGTAAAATTTATTAGGTAATTTTTTTTGATAAAATCTATCTTTTTTTTGATAAAATTTATTATTTTTGGGGTAAAATGTATTCATTTTCGTAACTTCTGTTTTTTCCGTGCATGATTTAATTTCTCAAAATCTCCTCTGGGGACTATTTAAAATTTTGAGGATTATTTGAAAAATCAATTATTAATGTACTCAAAAGGAGAAAGAAATCTTGAATTTTGACAGCATCTTCGAATTTCTCAAAATTTTAGATTTCAATTTTTTTTCTGAAGATCATTACTGAGTTAGGAGCTAAATTCTTGGAAAAACTCTGTCTGAAAACCCTAGAAAAAGTCGGGGAATTTGGTAATTTTTACTCGAAAATCATGGGATGTATTTTTTTTAACGACGAACTACTGCAGAACGAATCATTTTATTCCTGAAGATCGTCAGTTTTCTAATTTTGGCCCTTGGTTTTCTGTGGCATGTGAAGCTTTAAGTGTGATCATAAACGTTGGTAATTGAGATTCTTTTGAAAGTGAAAGGATTGGGTACCTTTGTTCCAAAATTTCGCCCGATTATTAAACGAAAATGGACAACTGCACTGTGTACAGTGTTGCTACGTCAGGGTCTCTAAAAGTAGTGAAAATAATGAAAAAATTGAAATTTGGTTATGGTAGTTATAAGAAGTTGTGATTTTGGTCAAAAATTTTCAATTAAAAGTGGGAGAAAAACCAGTCGTGCCAAAAGTTGAGAGATTTGGAGAAAAGTTCAAAAAATGTACTTGATTGGATTTAACCCTACGATTTTTTTGAAATGCCTTTGAACTTGAAGCCCAGATCCTCAGTTTTGGATTGATCGATCATTAATAATTTCATTTTATAGAGAAAATATTGAAATTTTAACAATCAGAGGTTCGCACAACCTGTCTTCTTTAAGTAATTTCAGGACACATTTTTTATGTTTTGATAATTTTTTTCCTCCCTAATACTCAGGGCCTTTTTTTTTTTTTTTTTTTTTTTTTAATTGAAAATTGAGTAAAATAATTTTTGAAAAAATAGAAATAGGAGAATTGAAAAATTCATATTTTGATACCCATGCTTGAATTTCTCAAAAAAAATTGTTCTGATCTGTTCTTCTGTGGCCCATCTTACGATTTGATGGTTAAATGAAAGAAAAAGTTGTAATTTGGCATTTATTAACTTATATTTTGACATTCATGAATTAATTTCTTGAAATTTTGAGTATTCAACTTCCTTTTCTGAAGCTTATTTTGAGAACCAGTTAATTGAAAAAAAGAAAGCATTTTATTTTGAAGTTGGATTCAAAATAAGTTCCTGTTTTGAAAATTGTCAAGAATTTTCTTTCAATTTAAAATTTTGCCCCCTTTCTCCCTTTCTCCATTTCATTATATCTAATTCATTTCAGTATTGCTAAAATAATTCTTGAAATCCTGAAGATTTTTAATTTTTTCTCGAGCATTATCTTAAGCCCGATTCGCTGTTCTGAATTTCGGCGAATAAATTTTCATGATTTCTTGGAAATTTCTAATTGAAAAATTGAAGAGGAAGTCATAAAATTTTAATTTTGAATCAATCAACATTCTTCATAAATTGTTCCTTTGAAAATCTCACACTCGCGTTAAATTCGATTTCTCCAACAATTTTTGTAATTTTCCATTCAACCTGAAATTCAGCACCGATTGAAAACTTCGTCTTTAATGTAAAAAAAATTTTACCTAAAACTGGTCGAACAATCTCATAAGTATTGTATGTCACTCATCGTCATCGCCAATCCCATCAGTGGACGAAAATTCCGGTCGAACGAACACAGAAATTGGGTTATTTGGCTAATTTGGTATTCCTCACGGTGTCGGTTTCAATTAGTGGTATATGTTTGTCCAATGATGAGCATTTCTCCGCAAACTCGAATTCGGGTCACCATTAATTATGCTTCGGAATCGAAATTTCTGCAAAAATTTTCACATCGTTGATTTATTCATGGATTTTGAGATTTTCACTCGAAAAATTGTAATTCGAGACCATATTTTAGAATATCGAATCAATTCTGTGAAAATGACGAACGATTACACGATTTTTTTCGATTGCTTCGGGTAGATTGAATTACATTTTGTCGAATCGAAGACACGACGACTTTGGCGATGCTGGATTTGTTTATGTACGCGCCAGGGTCCAGTACATATGTACTTACAAATAGTCGTAAATGTATTTTCGTAATTGTTTTACTATTTTGACCTGATTTCGACGTATAAATGACTGACATTACGTTCCGCAGCGGTATTTTCAAAAAGAACAAAAAAAAAGAGAATTTTCTGAACGTATCGTAACGAAACGTCTGAGTGGGGCGAAGTATTACGCCGAAGGGAGCATTACAAAATGGCACCTTTGGAGCGAGAAATTTTAGCGATGTAATCGTAAAATTGCTATTTTCAGAATATTTATTCTTTTCATTTGGACGACGCGACGCTTCGACGTAAAAAAAAATATCGACTCGGAGTTAACGTTGTAGGTACACCATATATACAAGGTTGTTTACCTATAATATCTGGCATGGTGGTTGCGAGCTGTGTATTTTCGATGTGTGCGTGCGTTTATTGGCGTATAGGTAATTTTTGATTAGTCATCAGTTTAGGAATGTGTATCGTTATTCGCGAGTGGTCGAGTATCTTGGGTTTAATTTATGTATATGCCGATTTTTTCTAGGTACGGTTAAGTATAATAAACATGTTATATGAAATTTTTAATTGTTTTTGTGTTTCTTTGTTCGATAGGCGGACGGCGAAGACGAATTGAAAAAGAGACAACTAATGGAATTAGCTATTATTAACGGTACTTACCGCGATTCGGAATCGATGCGAGCTTTAGCCGCTGCTGGTGAGTAATTCTGCGAGGAAATTGAAAAAATAATGTTTCGTAAGTGAATGAACAGAAATGGAGCGAATTTGGTTGAAAAAGGTGGCCCATTTTGATGGTAATGGTTCTTAATTGATGGTTTCAAAAGAACCAGAAATGAAATCATATTCGCTCGTAGTCATTCTCTGGCAAGGAGGGGAGTTTTCTCAGAAATATGGATGCAAAATTTTTTTGAAAATGGAATAAAGCTTCGAAAAATTAAACATTTTTCAGCCATTTTTTTCCTATTTTCTGAGCTTTCAAGAGAATTATCCTAACTCGAAGTCAAAGCCGAAACAAAAATCAATCGAATATAAATCCTAAAAAAATATTATACTCAAAATTTCAGGTGCTGAAGTACCTACAGTTCTCAAGTTTTGGCGAATAGTTGAAATTAATAAAAATTACCTCATCGCCTGAAAAATTTATTAGGTGCTGAAGTTCATTAGTGAGCCAGGATATAGACAGTAGACACCTTCTTTGGGTGTCAATTGATTTTTGAGTTGAGGCTTCTTCTTAATTTTACCCTTTCTGAAAGGTCCGAAATCAATATCAACTCAGAAACCATGGAATAGGAGTCAAGGGAAAAAGTTGACACCTGACTACAGCTTGACTTCGGAGTCAAACTCAAATCCCAACTCTTAATTCCACTTTGACTCCGGGGTCAGTCTATGACCTTGACGCTAAACTTCGCTCGACTCCAGAATCAGTCTATAATTTTGGCTCTCTGACTCGGCTTGACGCTGGAGTTGTAGTATGACCTTGACTCCTGACTCCAGCATGACTCCGTAGTCAAGAGATAAGAGAAAAACAGGGCATAGGAATCGACTCCGGAGTCGGAGTCAAACTGACTCCAAATTAACTCCGACTTGACTCCGGAGTCAAGGAGTCAAGGTCAAATTTTGACTCCGGCGTCAAGGAGTCAAGGTCAAATTTTAGCTCCGGAGTGATCTAAAATTGACTTCGGAATCAATCCGGAGTCAGGAGTCAACTTTCTATCTTGACTCCGGAGTCAAGCTACAGTCAGGAGTCAACATTTTTGTTGACTCCTATGCCCTGGAGAAAAATGACCCCCACCTAGACATTGGAGTCAATCTCTGACCTTGACCCTTGACTGCTTGACTTCCAAAATTGAATGTATGACCTTGACTCTGGAATCAAGAGAAAAAGTTGACACCTAATCCCAGCTCGACTTCTGAGTCCAACTTACATCCTAACTCCTGATTCCATTTCAACTCCGGGGTCAATCTATGACCTTGACTCTTGAATCTCCTTGACTCCCAAAAGTGTATGTATGACCTTGACTCTGGAGTCAGGGGAGAAAGTTGACTCCCAACTTCACCTTGACTCCGGGGTCAATCTATGACCTTGACCCTTGACTTCAAAGTCAGTTTATAATTTTGGCTCTCTGACTCGGTTCAACGCTGGAGTTGATATATGACCTTGACTCCTTGACTTCGGCTTGACTCCGGAGTAAAATTCACACCCTGACTCCTGACTCCAGTTTGACTCCATAATCAAGAGATAAGAGAAAAATGACTCTGGTGTCTCAACCTAGACTTCGAAGTCAATCTATGACCTTGACTCCGCCCTACTCCAACGTCAATGTACGGTCTTGATGGTTTCGCTTGACTCCAGAGCTAGTCTATAATTTTGACTCTCTGACTCAGCTTGACGCTGAAGTTGATCTAGATGACCTTGACTTCGTGACTTTGGCATTGAATCTTGACTCCGAAATCAATCTATGAGCCTATGACGTTGACTCTTGACTCCAGAGTTGACCCCTATTCCTTACAAAATACCAATTTTCGGCACCTAAAGTTTAATTCTATATCTAGGCTCTCATTATGTATCATTTTAAGGATTTTTCTTCAAAGGTGGAAAATTCCAAAAAAAATTTAATGCCCTGAAACGACTCGAAACCGCTTCGAATTGATTCGAGAGGCCAAAAAATAGGGTATAATGCCAAATTTCAACTGTTTTTGTTGATTAAATGTATAAAATTTTGTTTCAAAAACTCGTCAGTATTCGAAAAATGAACTTCAGCCAATGAAATTTTAGATTGAGGTTTTTTATGGTACACTTCTAATTCATTGTTATTTGGGTTCAAAATTTTACTTTGAGTTGAGATATTCATTTTGTGAGCTTCAAGTACAGCTTTCATTCCGAAATTTTTTTGCATCTTTCAATTTTTTTGAGAAAAATCTCAAATTTTTACTCATCTTGATCTAAGAATGCGAAAGAAAAAATTTATCGTACCTGAAAAAATTCTCGTATTCTATTAGGAAATCATTGCCTGCCATTTGTGCAATATTCTAATCCACTAGCTAATTTTTTTCACCCTGTATGCCCAACATTGGTACATACAGGGTGTCCTGAGGATCCAAGCCTTCCACCGAATAATTATGCAAAGCATGGTGAATCTGTATGCAATTTTGCATATCAATGTCTAATCTCTATATTTCAGGGGTAAAGAGGGAGGGGGAAATTTATTCCTGTGGTCCAGACGATTTTCCTGGTCTGTCTAGAAGCTGGACTCCACGTCCAGTTACAGCAGATCGCAGCTACGCCGCTTGTTTGCGACCAATGACTAATAATTTCGCAAACGAAGACCAAAACGACGAAACTTCCTCGGACAGCAGCAGCGAAATTTCAAGCGACGACGAAGAAACCCAAAGTCAGTCTGTTGAAAGCGAAAGTGTTTGCCAGTCTGTTAGAAGCGAAAGCATTTGCTCCTCCAAGAGCACCTTCTCTCTTAGGCCTACTGCACCCTGTTTCGTTCCAAGTGCTAAACTCAATCTGGCTGAAAATAAATCGCAAGTCCAGAATTTAATCGTAGATAATCCACCTCCATTAAAAAAGATTAGCAGACGACAACGACGAAAACTCGCCAATTTAAAAAAACAGACCGTACAAACCGAGAGTAAGAATCCATATCTTTTGAACAAGTTTTTTAATCTTTTATGAGCCTGATTTATTAATCTAAATTTCTGCGATTGATTTTTGTTCGTCAGTGCGTGAAGACGATCAGGAATCCGAATCCCCTTATAGAGATGTAGAATCCCCAACGAGTGAGATTTCTGATTGGCAAACGGTTCGAAATGGACTAGAGCTTAGTCCAAAAGCATCAAAATCTCCGAAGGATGGGATCACTTGGCAATTAGTACAATTTGAAAATAACCAGATTAGTCCGAAAGAATCGAAATCTACGCGTGATAAGATCACTTGGCAAATTGTGCGAATTGAACGTGATACGTTGAATTTTCCAGAATTTGGTGATTCTGTGTCTAAGACTGTGGGTGAAAATAGAGCCGATGATGCGGATACTCAATTCTTTTATAGCCTTATTCCGCATTTCAAATCGTTAAATGTGATGAGTAAAATGCGCTGTGGAATTGAAATTCAAGTTGTCGTGTTGAAATATTTGTCTAATGAGAAAACTGTTTCATATTATTGAATGAATTCTGTACTTTAAGATTGTGAGTGGAATTTAGAATCGATGATGCGGAATAGAATGGGCTAGAAAAAAAAGTTCTTTAATTTTTTTCAATTTTTTGATACTGTGCGAGGTGAAATTTTTTATGGAAATTTTTTTGCTCACCGTAGTGCTTTGATGCTGAGATGAAGTGCCCAATAGTTAAATTAAAAAAAATTATTTTGTTTACTCTCCAGATTTCTATTTAATTTTTTTTTGAACGCCATAACATCAGAAAAATAAGAGTTTAGTTGTTCAATCTCAGAATGTGTTTTGGTTTTTGATTGGAGGTCATTTGACCTCCTTTACACCCTATTTAAGCGAGTATTTTTTAAATCCCAATATTCATTTTTTCCTTCGAGAATTTTTTTTTTCAAAAATAATCCTATACTTCGGGGCACTGTAACTCGTTCTCTGGCATCCTAAAAAAAAGTATTCCACATGCCAAAAAATAGTGAAATTAAAGAACTTTTTATTTTTCAAATCCCTCTGAACTTACGTACATACCTGTTCCTTTGTAGTCTTATTTTTTAGTGTGAGTACTTGATAAAATTTTTTGTGAATTTGAAATTCATCTTATCGTTTTGAAATATTTGTGTTAGTAGCGAAAAAGCAATTCTATATTATTGAGTAATACATTCTTATTAGTTCAAATTGTCCAATTTTTTTCTGAAATATTCAAATTTGATGATAATTACGAGATGAAATGAAAATTTTCCAGAAATTGATTTTTTTCTGCCATAAACACTGATACGTAATTTGACATCTTATAATTGCAATTGATCTAATGACTGCTGAAAAGGCATTAATTATAAAATGAACGAACTTCTTGAATTGAAAATTACACAGCGCCACACTCGTCACACTTGATTCGTTCCCCTATTTGAGGGGGATAGGCAAATATTCCTACAGAGATTCACTATGAAATGCATAATTATTCGACGGTAGGCCTTATTCCTACAGAAGGGAACCCTACATAGAAGTGTTTACATAAATTGAACTAACCAAGAGAGAACCGATAAATATGGATTACGATTTCCTGATTGTTTCGCCCATTCGTGTCTAAAGATAAGACACATGTTTGTAGATAAATTAATGATTTTTCATACCATTCTTATCTTGAATGTGTTTGTAGGGTCGTAAGGGGGGTCCGCAAAAGATGATTTTTTGTTATGCACTGAAGATGCACCACTTGAGGACCGAATCATGGATAAGGCTGTTCAACTACGTTCTATTTTTATTACGACTTTGTAAATACCTAATAATTTTATTTTCATTTCCAGTTCTAAAATTTTTTTAAATTTTTTCTGATTTATATAAATGTTTCCAAATTTTCCCTCTCCCCCACGAAACTTTTTTCAACTTTTTTTTTAATTTTGAAATTTTTTCTCACATTTTCCAACTTGAAATCATTATTTTAACCCTGAAATTTTTTCCAACTCGTTTTGTTCAACTCTAAAGATTTCTTTTGTAATTTGGAATTTTTTACAATTAATTTTTTTTGATATTTTAATTTTTTTAAAAGTTTGTATTTTTTTTTTTTTAGAACTTTTTTCTGGCTCTAAATTTTTTTCGAGTCTGAATTAATTTTCTTGGATTTTTTCCATTTTCCATTCTTTTGTTCAATTGAAATTTCTTTTTAAAATTTTTTACCAATATCAAAAAAATTGAGAATTTTCGTTCAGCTCTAAAGATTTTATCACAACTTGGAATTTTTTCCAACTAATTCTTTTGGAAATTTTGATATTTTTTCTTTCCTCATATTTTTTTCTCGGTATGTTTTCTCATGTGAAAATTTTTTCTAGCTTTTTTTTTTCAAATTTCTCTACACTCAACATTTTTTTGTTCTAGAAATTTCAATTTTTTTCTACGAATACCGGTTGAGAATTTTTTGAATCCCCATTATTTATTCGATGACGAAATTTTTCATACATCATAAAAAAGTTGAATAAAATTTTGGAGATTGAAAAAAATTGTGAAAAAATCTGGTGATTAATAAAAGTTTGTGAGAAATTTACTGAAAAAAAATTGGAGAAAATTCCCAAAGTTTAAATTTCGAATTTTAGAGCTGGAAAAAATTTATAGAAGAAAAATTTTTTGAAAATTCTCAGGATATAAACATAGTAAGAAAATATGAATCTTTATAGATGAATAAAATTCCGAGGAAAAAATTTCAAAGCAGAAAAAATTTAAGGACAAAAAAATTTTAAAAAATGCAATGTTGAGAATTTTATTTAAAATTGTATCGCCGAAAAAATTCCAAAGGTAAAATCCCAGACCTCGGAAAGTTTCGGAAAATTTTTTTAGAGCTAGGAAAAGTTATGAGAAAAACGCAGAGAATAGAATACAAAAATTGAGGAGATTCGAATGTGAAGAATAATTCCCGAAAAATAGTTCCTTGTTTTTCTTTTTTCCCTTCTCCAATTTTGGAGAGAATTAGCCCAAAATTTGAACTTTTTTCCTCCCCCCTCCTCTCATCAATTCATTTATGTTTTCAGTGCCTTGCAATCCTAGAAAGGTGCTTTTGTACCATTATGAAAAATAATTGAAGAAATTTTCGAATTTTTTGTTCCTCAATGTCTCTCTTCTTTTCCTTCTGCAATTTTGGGACGAATTACGGAATTAGCCCAAAATTTGAACTTTTCTCCTCTCCCCCCCTCCTCTCATCAATTCATTTATATTTTCAATGCCCTGCAATCCTTGTTCTGTACCATTATGAAAAATAATTGAGGAAATATTCGAATTTTTTGTTCCTTAATGTCTCTCTTCTTTTCCTTCTATAATTTTGGGACGAATTACCCCAAAATTTGAATTTTTCTCCCCTCCCCTATTTATTCATGATTTTATGGCTCTACGATTTGAGAAAAGTGCTCTGTACCATCTTGAACAATTTGAAGAAATCTTCGAATTTTTTGTTTTTTGATGCCTTTCTCCTTTTTCTTTCCCAATTCTGGAGTAAATTGGTCCAAAATTTGAACTTTTTTACCTCCTCCTCCACATATTCATTTATGTTTTCAGTGCTCTTCAATTCGAGAAAAATGCTCTGTGCCATTTTGGCGAACAATTCGAAGAAAATCTCGATCTTTTAATTTCTGGACCTCCCTCTTTTCCTTTTTCTTCAGCTCATGATTAAATTGGCTAAAAATTGGCACCCCTCCACTTCTGTTCATTCATCTCCCAAGCTATTTTTCACATATCTCTCGAAATTTTCAACTTTCGACACCTAATCCTTTAACTTTTCTTACAGCATGCGACGAAGAATGGCGACGAATGGCCATAGCGGCGGCTGCCGAAACGCAAAGACTTCTATCTCCCGGCATGCCTGGCCTAGCCACGCCGCTGCGGACGCCCACAGCGACGCCGCTCGGAGCGCCGCTCATACTATCACCGCGTATACCAACCGCCATACCGACCACGGCGGCGTCCATTCTGAATGGATCAGCCGCGCAACAGTTGTTACCACCGCCCGAACCTCACGGTTTGATTTACACTCCGTTCACCGCTGATTATGCGAATTTCGCAGCCTTAACCGGATCGCCTTTGCTGACCGCCGAGTACCCGGCACCGGATCATTCGGGTGGGTTATTTGTTCGTTAAATACTCTTTAATACGTATATAAATTTATACGAGTCTATGTACATCTAGTACCTCCTCACAAGGTACAAAATCGCTTACCTTTACATACCAATTTTGGAAATTCAATCGGTATGTGGAAGCTAAAGCCAATAATGTACCTTTTTTTTTACGCCTTTGAGCAGCTGAGGTCGACTCGACCCAAATTTCACAGGTACATCGAATTGTACCTGGTAATTTCTTTTCTTTAACGTTATTAAGGCGACATGGTTGCGTTTTTATTTCTCTTCTTCTATATTTTTCGATCGATTTAAGCAAAACCCAACAGTGTTTAGGAGTTTCGTTTCTAATTAGTCGAATATTTTAGTATAATTTTACTAGTATTTTTATTTATCTAGTTTTATCAGTACCGAGGTTATTCGGCAATTTAGCAAACTCATCCAGTTGTAAGATTCGTTCTTTCGAAATGCTTCTTATAACGTGTGCCGATAATATTTTTACTTACCCCGAGCGTCATAGAATTTATATTGTCACTTTATCTAAAGACTCGGACTTTTTTAATAATCCAGCATCACTCACCAGCAGATTTAACGAGTAGAAAAGCTTCGCTTTTGTTTTCACCTCGCCCTGATGCCAGTCTATTGCACTAATTTTTTACCTAGTCCTCGACTATCCCTCTTGGTCTGCGTCATAGTGCAACTTATAGAAATCTACTGCAGTATTAACAATGTTTTATTATTAACCCAGGAGTAGGCAGCTTTCCTAAGAGATGAGCCTTCGATATCTTCTGAAATCCTATGTATTTACCTAAGCTTACATAACTTATCTTAGTAGAAATGTAAATATTCTACGAGTAATCAGTTAGTTTTTAAGTAAGCTCGCTTTTGTTTTGTGTATTATACGAATATCTAATATTTTTTTCCTCTTTTTACAAAGCTTTCTAATCATTTTTTTTTGAAGAAATTTACTACTAAGTTATTTATTTTTGAGAAAAAAAAACATCCTATAATTATCTCTCGCTCTTGAAATTTTCCTCTCGTCCTAATGAGTATTATTGTAACAAGTTCGATTAACTTATTCTACGAATATTGTGTTTTTTTCTCTATCTTTCACTGTAAGCTTTAATAAGTTTTAATTCTAGTCACGAAATGCAAATGTATTGCTTTGGAAGTTCGAAATTTCATCGGCTTCGAATAGTGTTAAACCGATCAGCGTACAACTAACATGAGGATTTGGAAAAGTTTGGTGGAAATGCTCAATAACTGGAGGTATAAGTCGATGGATGTGGGGTTTGAAAGAGTTTGGTATTTTTTTCGGTGAAGAGGGGGAAGGAGGAGATGAATATTTTGGAAAAAATCAAAAATTGTCGGTTGTTGGTTCTATTTTTTTTTACCTCCTCTCGATCCCTTTTTTGCTCTGCTCGATATTTTTTGTCTTTTTGCCTTTGTTGGAAATTTGCTGAAAGAAAAACAAAAATCATCAGTTCAATTTTACCTTCCCTTCCTTCTTCATTCTATGGCTCTGCCAAATATTTTTGCCTTTGTTTGGAATGTGCTTTTTGAGAGAAAAAAAAACAAAACAAAACAGAAATTATGTGTTCAATTTTCACCTCCCCCTCCCCCCTCATCTTCCTATTCCTCTGCTAAAAAATTTTTCGCCTTTTTACATTTGTTGGAAATTTACTTTTTGAAAAAAAATATCAGTTCAATTTTTACTCCCCCCCCCAACGCCACTGCTGGATATTTTTTTGCTTTCGATGAAAGTGTGCTGTTTTAAAAAAAAAAAAAAAAAAAAAAACAGAAATTATCAGTTCATTTTTTTTACCTTTCCCCCTCCTCCTCCCATGCCTCTCTGCTCAATATTTTTTGCCTTCTTGCCTCTGGTTGGAAATGTGCTTACATCATTTTTTTATAGCTTCGAGCTTCTTTGGATTATTTTTTAATCATTTTGATTGCTTTTTTGAGAAAATTTCGAACCGAATGGTTCAATATTATATTTTTACAAATTCAATGTGCTTATTAAAGTCATCAAAACCTTTTTTTTTTGAGTCGAGTATTCCATTTTCCAGATGAATTTTTTCATTTTTTGAATCTCTTTATTGTTTGTTAAGAGAGCACTTAAAAAAAGGAATAAATGGGAAAAATTGATTTTTTTTTTTTAAAAAAAAAGAGAAAAAAACAAAAATTTTGAAGGTGGATTTGGATTAAATTGGGGAAAAGCCTTGAAACTAAAATAAATGTAAGTAAGTAAATAAGTTATTTTTTAAAACTTTCGTCAATTTTTTTCAATGTTTTTAATGGCAAATTTCTTATAAATTGAGTATTTTGGGATTTTAATTTTCGCGGTTAAAAATTCCTAATTCTTTTTTTGGTTGAAAAATAAAAAAACCAAGACCGGGACTTCTCATAATTATTGAGAAATTTAAAAAATAATTAGCTGTCATCTCGTTTTTCGATTTTTTTTCTGAGTGAAGATGTTTGGAGAAAAATTGAATATTTTGACCAGTTTTTGTGTTTAAAAATTCGCGCCCCTCCCCCCCACCAAAAACCATTTTTTAAAATCTAAAAATAGTCTTTTTTTCTATATTTTTTGTAGAATGAAATTTTTTATTTATGTTTATAATTCGAAATTCGTGGCATTATCTTGATTCAGAAAAAAATATTGTACTTTTTCTCTCTTTTTTTTTTTTGAGGATTTTATAAAAAATGTCCCTGAGTATTTTTATATCTCGTTTTCTTACATTTTCTTTCACTTTTTATGGTTGAAAAAGCGATTTATTCTCTTCATTTTTTTGTCGTATTTTTGGTCATTAATTTTTTTTTACGAAATTGAATTTTTGAAAGGAAAAAATTTTAAGTTTTGACCATTGAAAATCTGGGCATCAATAATTATTCAAGTACTAAAAGAAGAAGTAACAGCATTTTTTTTATTTTTAAATCCACAGTAAATTGAAAAAATCATTTTTTGTTTTTGTTGTTTTTTGAAAAATGTAGTCCTTGTAGGTAAAAATCTTCAAATTTTCTTGTTTGAAATTACAAAAAAAAAAAAATACATTTTCATTCTTTCTGATTTTTTTTTTTTTGAGAATATGGAATGAAGTTTGGAGGGGAGGAACTTTAATTTGCACGTGCTCAATTTTCCAAGTTCTATGTTCAGATAATTTTATACTGCTTTTGAAATGAAAATACTGATTATGTCCATGACTTTTATTTGAATTTAGTTAAATTTTTTCATTGGCAATTTGAAATTTTTCTCGTTGTTTTTTCACCACACTGAAGTATAAAAAATGAAATAATACGAAAATAAGCCCTTCAACTATTCATCCATTCGAAATAATACCAAAAGAACTGTACATTCGAGCATTAGGTATACTTTCAATTCAAAAGAGGATTTTTGTAAACGTATCAACATTCAAGTTCCAAGTTCAAATCTTGTCATTGAAGTTTTAATTGTCTACATTGTTTCAATTGTTGATCTCAATGAGAAAAAAAATCAACAATGGTCTATGGTGTGAATATTCAAATGAAATGAATTTCTTTCTTTTTATTTTATTTATTCATTTCTGTGACAAATGAAAACGAAATTGTTTCAGTGTTGAATTGTTCAATGTACAGTTTTTGAGCATTTTACCTTTTTTTTTTTTTTTTGAAAAATTTTCGTAGTGTAAGGTTATTGATTTTTTATTTTGCGAATAATGCACCACACGCAATATTTCGCTCCAACTTAGTGAAATTTTTTTCATTAAAAAAGGTGCATGAGTTAGATTTTATTTTAACTCAAATTTATCTGAAGCAGGTGGTTATGGAAAAATAACATTAACAGTGTAAATTTTAAGATTATGTATTAGAAAATAATATTTATTATATAATTTTTAAATCATGTAATGGCTTTGAGCTAAAACCCTTACATAATTTATATTATTTTATACGAAAATTTCGCCAGCAGCTCTGACCAAAAAAAAAAAATTACATCAAAATTGTGAATTTTGTTTACTATCACACAGACTGGTATACGGATCATTTACGCTTACGCAGCTCAAATGATATAGCTCGATTAAAAAAAGAATACCAGAAAATTGATAATTAATCACACGCTTAATTAAATTTCCGGCGAATTAACCGCGAACACATACTCAACACAGGACTATGACTAATCACAAAGAAACAGTAACCAAAGAAGACGCGCCTTTCAATTTCCCTCGATTTTTTTCTTATTAATTTACCTACGTATAATTTTTTTTTTTTGTATATTCGATAATAGTAATTTTTTTTAACACGGTTATTTTTTTTTATTATAACATGGTGTATTTTTTGTATGTCAGCGTGGTCCAACCAGGAAACCCGCGATTTGTAAAACGCGTTTAATCCACAACTAACTTTTCACCATTGCATATACCTCTGCTTGAAGCACTCGCGCAAACAGAAATTAAAAAAAGATAAATTTTGAGGATTTTTTTTTATACCTATGACAAAATTAAATTCAACAGCATTAGGAAATAATAGAAAACAATTAGACATTCGTAACAAACTCTTTCTCTCGCCTCTGTTCTTATACCTTTCTTCTAGTTTTATTAACGGTTTTAACAAAGTTTTGCGCTATGAAAACGTTTTTTTTACAACATGTGGAATAAAAAGCGAAAATTATTTTTCAGTCGTTATGAATGGCCCACAGCTGGAATACAAAATTCTTTCCGGCCCGCCTGCAGGAAGAAGTTGGACCACACTGTTATACGTATAAATGCGAAAATTTTAACCACCTTCTTCATGTAGTCTGTTATAATTTTACGTAACTAACAGGTGAATTTAAATGTCTTCTTTATAGTTGTACGCTTTTGTTTTTATTTTTCTTTTTCAACTTTTTTATTGTTATTTAAGTTTAAGTGGTAGTGACGGATTCGCCGGGGATGATTGGAATTAAAAAAAGGGGTGTTGAAAAAGTTTTGAGGATCCGAAGCTACTTCTTAATGTTAGTTTTTATTGTATTTGTAAATGTCGTGTACGATGATGGGAAATTCTGCGTCGATGGATCAGCATTGGAGTATTCGATTCGAAGCCCTCAAGTTTATTATTTTATGGTTGAATTGAATAATTTTTGGTTATTTGTCTACTTACTGATAATATTGGGAATTTTTGAAATTATTGGGTGTATGAGTGAATTTTTAGAGTACTCGAGATACATAACTTAATTTTAAAAATAATTTTCAAGTCTCTATTGTTTTCGTAAAAAAAAAAAAAAAAAAAAACAGAAGTGGGAAATAGGTTGTTGATATGAGAACTGTAGTAGAAATTTCACTGAAAAGATATTTCAGAGACAGGAAACAATATCTTGAATTGATTTTCGTCAATATTTTCTTGATTTAAAGGGGGGGAGGGGGGTAATTTTTTGAATTTTACATAGGTACGCTAATTGAAGTATGCAATTTTTTTTTAAATATCGATTTTTGAACAATAGATTCATTTTTGACATTTTTGAATCCCAGCATAATCAAATTCATTTATCGGTAAATTGAAAACTTTTTCTGAAAATTGAATCTAGAAAAAACGCACATAAACTTACCTAGATAATTTTCGCAATATTCTCGAATTTTGTGAAAATCACTTTACAAAATCGTTTTTGTTTTCCTTTTGTCGAAAAATTATAGGTTTTTCGATTTTTCTTGAATTGCTTGAGAATTGCCCCAATTTTGAAATCGAATTGAATGAGCAGTGTAATATCGATTTCGGTCGAATTACGTCGAATATTCGGTCGATCTTGATTCTTCGATTCTTTCACAAACCGAATAAAATTGATTTAATTATCATTGGTAGCTTAATAAAAAATCTGTATGGATTTCAATCAAAATTAGTCGACAGAAGTATCGATCAAAGTTGATATTTTTTGTTTGAAATAAATATTGAATTGATCAATCGAATTGAAGCGATTAATGGAATAACATCGATGCACCAAATTATATCGATGGATTCAATTATATTGATAGGTGGAATAAAGTCGATGGACCGAGTAATATCGATGCATCGAATTAAATCATTAGGCCGAATAATATCGATACATCGAATGAAATCGTTGGGTCGAATAATATCGATACATCGAATGAAATCGTTGGGTCGAGTAATATCGATACATCGAATAATATCGATACATCGAATAATATCGATACATCGAGTAATATCGATACATCGAATAATATCGATACATCGAGTAATATCGATACATCGAATCATGTCGATGCATCGAGTAATATCGATACATCGAGTAATGTCGATACATCGAATTATGTCGATGCATCGAGTAATATCGATACATCGAATTATGTCGATGCATCGAATGATATCGATACATCGAATTATGTCGATGCATCGAATGATATCGATACATCGAATGATATCGATACATCGAATGATATCGATACATCGAATGATATCGATACATCGAATGATATCGATACATCGAATGATATCGATACATCGAAATATATCGATAAATCGAAATATATCGATAAATCGAAATATATCGATAAATCGAAATATGTCGATACATCGAATAATATCGATAGATCGAATTATGTCGATAGATCGAATAATATCGACAGATTGAAATAGATCGATACATCAAATTACATCGACAAATGGGTTGGCTTCAAATTATTTTGATGATTCACTAAAAAATTCTTCATTTTTTAGTCTCTCGAAAAAATTAATGAAAAATTAAAAAATCGATGCAGGTATACGATTGACAAAAAATTCCTAAAATCTTTAAAAGTTGGAAAATTGAAAAAAAAAAATCAAAAATCAATTCTCTGATAAGTCTTATCCTTTATTTTCCAAAAATTGTTCAAAATTTCATCATCGCCAGGTTGATTGAAAAGTCGAAAAAAATTGATATCGATTTTGATATACTTATAATATAATTTTGATAATCGGAATACATATGTCAATTTTTTGATTAATCGTTGCAAATTTTCTATAAATTATCAAAAACTGGTTCAAATTACATTTTTTAATTTGAAAATTGACGAAGAATCAAGAAAAAAAATACTGTTATTGATCGATTTTAATCGATTAACAAGAAACGATTTTTTTGTATAAATTTTTTACCTCATATTACCTACCTTATTACCTATTATCAAAATTTTCTCAAATTCATTTTTATTTTCAAAAAATATCGATTTAGACTGAAAATGATGGGGAAATATCGATTTTTCTTTCGGCACTGCAGAGTTCGATAACGGCTTTTGAGATCGATATTGATGGTATTTGACAGCACGAAATATTTTGTTCGATATTCTCCGATCATTATCGATTTTTTTCGGAATCGACAAAACTGATTTAAATTTATCAACATCTCATTTTAAGTCATCAGATTATCAAATTTTTTTCAGTTATGACAATTTTTTCAAAATTTGATCACAAATGTCATTTCAAATTGATGAAAAGAAAATCGAAAAAATGTTAATCAAAATTTTTTAAAATTCATCTAAAAATTTCGAAATCGATCAAAATTTTTTGAAATGGATTTGAAAATTTAAGAATATTATTTTCCATGTGTCAATAGTCAATAAATCGATTTAATTTTTTTCGAATATCATTAAAATCGATAATCAGATCTCTCAGAAAATATCCAAAGATAACAAAAATTCCTATCGAAAATCGATACTTATCCCATTAACAATTTTTTTTTTAATCTATCAGCTCAATCATCGAATTCCACTTAAATTGCTCAATTTTCCAAAATCGTCAATTTCGCCATAAACCAGACCCATAAAAGTCATAAAACACTCCATTAATATCAATTACTGGAAACCAAATTCAAACCATCGAAACCGACTCGATCTTCAATGCACCATCCAAACGTGGCAAGCGTTTCTCAGCATCAAATACGACTACCTAATTTATTAGGCTAAATTTTAATTATGGTCGACCATTGAATATTATGGTAATTGCAGAGCAGCGGTGGCTCGCTGTTGGAGTGTAAGTCAATGGTTACAGAATAATTACAGACCTCATTGGCAGCCGGAACAACGATGACAAATTTTCTAGCATTACCATGAGAACACGCCCGTTGAATTTGTTATATTTTTATCATACCTATTTTACATGTACCTAAGTTCAATCCGCAGTATAAATGACTCTCAAAAGAGATTTTTTCGAAAAAAAAGTATTCTCTCCTCCCTCCCGAATAAATATGACTTTTTATTCTCGCACTTATTTCCTATCACGAGGAAAAAAGTAGCTGCAATTTTTCGTAATAGTATTATTCAACTACCCAGTGTATCAACGAAAAGTATTATTCAAATTTTAGTGTTTTTTAATGTTAAACTTTTTCCTATTCAATTCTTTTTTTATATTCGTGTTTTTTTTTCTTGTTTGCTGACTCGCGTACAAACGCTGCAATTTTTTCTTTGTTTATTTTTTTGTTTTTTTTTCTATTTTTATTATTTTTTTTTTAATTTAAAGACGATAATGAAATTACGAATCAAAGTTTCTTTTTTTCTATAGTTGATTTTTTTTCGTTTTATTTTGAATCGTGGCAATCAAAATAGTATTTTTAAGCGTGTATCGAATTTTAGCTCTCTGTTTCACCGAGGCTTTTATTTTCGGTTTTTTTGGCCAGCATTACGGATAAGTTTTGAAAGTACTCGTTATTATGTTTAGTTTATTTGCATTTTTGGTGCTATATGTTTATTTATTAAGTTTTTTTTCTTCTTCTTCTGTTTATTTTTTTCCTTTCTAGAGATTGTTGTATTTTTTTTTCTACGAAAAGAGAGAATTTCTACTTAATAGAATTCTTCTTCCTTTTTTGAATTGTATTGAAATCGTGTCTGTGTAATTTTCCATAATATTTTTATCCTCCAATACGATTTTATCCGATGTCATAACAAAAGTTTAGCCTTTTAATTAATTTTAATGTATTACATTAATTCGTGTGCGCTGAGTGCTTAATAACTACAACCAGTAATTTACTATTTAGCGAATAATCTTGTTTTAAAATTATCTCCTATTTTTTTTCTCTCTCTTCTTTGTCCAGCGACCATATTTTTGGTGAGCTAATAAAAAGGTAACAATTACATCGAAATTTACCCATTCGTGTGTAGTTCTACGTGTCGTAAGATTGGCTTTTGCAAATTCAAAAATTACCAATCTCGACCGTTTTATTAGGTTTTTAATTTTTATGTTTATTTCACCCCCTACTTTTTTTTTGTTTTTCTTCATAGAGTGAATAGGAAATTAATATGTTTGAAATTTATAGTAATAGAGGTAAATTTACCTGTACTAATTGAAATTAATGTTCTACATGAAAATTATACCCTCAAACCCTTTCGTAATCCTCTTCATGTTTTTTTTATTACTGAAATATTGAGCTATTAACGAATCATTTACCCTTTTTCTTTATTCGAATTAATTGTGTCTCCGGATGTGGTACCCTGGTGAGGCTAGAGATGCTAAAAATATTGTTCTAATTTCATCTACGTGATATTTTGAAATTTTTTCCTCGAAATTTAAGAAATAAAATTTTCGTAAGATATTGAGAATTTTTTCAAATTAATGGATTTTTTAAAAATCAAAAAAAAACTGGGAAAAAGCGAAAATGTTTTTAAATTGGTAAAAAAAAAAAAAAAAAAAAGGTTTAAACGTTGTTATAGGTGCATGTGAATATTTTGGAAAATTAGAATCATTCAGCCCTGCTCAGAATTTAACGAAAGCATTTTTTTTTTGAATTTGAAAATTTTACCTGAAAATGGAATTATAATTTTATTTAAAATTTGGAAATATTTTCAAAAAACTGAAATGGTACAAATTCTAGAAATTGATCAAAAGTTCTTCATTCCAATTTTTTTTTGAAAATGAAATATGTCACTTCACCCCCCCCCCCCTCCCCCTCCTTACATCACATGACTCAAATTACTATAAACATTGGTTGTACATTTCTTCAAATTTGGAAATTTTATCTAAAAATTTGAAATTATTATTTACCATAAATTCGAAATGTCAATAAATTATGAAAACTAAAAAAATCACATTTCTCTAGTAAAGACTTTGAAGAATATTTTTGAAAACTGGACTAGAAAAATTTAGTATTTTCAGTTTCCTCTTTTCCTATTAATTTTTTCCTAAAAGAAAACTTGTAAAATGGTAGATAATTTTTCTCATCGTAAAAAAAAATGTTTTTCCCCCTCCACCCCTTTCTCAAAAGATTGTCGAAAAATCGAGCATTCTTTCAGCTACATTTATCATCATATTTTTCTAAAATTGAATCAATTTCATCAAATTTCAGTATAGGTACTGAAAAAAGCGGTTTTTTTGTTCTTTTTTACTGAATAAAATTACAGTAAGTGTAGAAATTGGAAGAAATTTCCCAAAAATTAAACCAGCTTCAGTTTTGAAAATTGGTTTAAAAAAAACTGAAACATTTTTTGAACTTTCTTAAAATTATTTTTAAAAAATTTTGTTAGTATAATATTTTTGAAAATTGGAATTTTTCAATTTTATTATTTGAGAAAAAATTCTGGATTAGGGAAGTTAAGTTGGGTCAAATTAGTAAAATTCTTATGTTTTATTGGGTACCTGAAAGCTCATCGGTATAAAAATTGACTGACCCCCCCCCCTGAATTTTCTCTCACAACCAATTTGAATTGAATCGATTTTTTTGATGAATTTATCTTAGGGAAACAATTTTTGCTGAGCGACTTAAATGCAATTTTGAGAATTGTTTGAATAGAAACCTCTGAAAAAATGCCCATGGAATTGGAATTTAAGCTGCTAATTGAGGATTTTTTACTTGATTTTTGAATTGAATTTTTCTCAAGGTTTACTTGTCCAATTCCACCGAAGAATTGGAATGACATTAGAAGGGGAAGGGGGGTTACCCCCTTTTTTTTCATTTTTTAAACTGAAAATATAATTTTCTCATTTCTTTTTGCTTCGAAAGTGAAAAATTTTGCGAAAAAAGGACATCACCTTTGAAAAAATTTTTATTTGGCCTTATTATTTCTCATCAAATCTGCATTTTCCTCTAGGAAAGTATTCTTCCTTAATCCTGAATTTGAAATTGGAATGATATTGGGAGCACATTATGGGATGGAGGAATTACTGAGGTCATTTTTTTTTTCAATTTCACATGTAATTTTTTCATTTTTTTGCCTTGAAAATGAAAAATTTTGAAAAAAAGAGTATCACTTTTGAAAAATTTTCCATTTGAGTTTTGTTTTTCTCATCAAATCCACATTTTTTACTTCAAGGAAGTAATTTAGAGAGAAAGGAGGGTAAATTTTACGACTGAGGTAAATTTTTTTCCAATTTTCGTACTATTTTTCTAATTTTACTTTACCTAAAAATAAAAAATCTTGAAAAAAAAGGGTTTCACATTTGAAAAAAAATTTATTTGAGCCTTGCTTTCCTTATTAAATTTGTATTTTTTTAATCTGGGAAAGTATCTTCCTCATTCTAAATTTTTTTGATTTGATATCGAATGAAATGAAATATTGAGAAAATATTTCCGAAATTCACCCAAAACGTCAAGATCTGATTGGAACAATTCGTTAAGATTTTTGAAATTCCAGACATTTCAAACACTTTGGCTTTTCATTTAATTTTTTTCTCGTAAATTGAAATATTTTTAATCTCCAATCTTTCCTCTTGATTTTTTTCACCCCTTTCAACCCCAGTTCGATAAATCCCCTAAAATCCGAAGCCATCCTTGGTACCACTCTTCATATCTATAATAACAGCGTATATACGACCTATTTATTTTTTATATACGTTTAAACCCTCGCTTTAATAGATTTGTGTGTGCACTAACTTGTGCTAACTTACTAAATCTACTCGAGGGACCGTTTTAAATTTGATTGTTTTAACGTCTCAACGAGAACAACATTTCCAAGTTCCTGAATTTGTTGCATTGAACACAAATTTTTATATTTCAGTCATTTTTTTTTTATTTATTTGTAATTTGATACCTTTTTTTTCTATTCATTTTATTCTCATTTTATACGTATGGTTAATTTATTATGTTTTTTTTCTCTTCTTTTTTTTTCTCCTAGTGTTTAAATGTATACGTACATAAATGTTACGGACAAAATGTTTTTAATTTTTAATTATTTTTTTCGCTTGTTTTCTCCTTTTTAAAAAGAGAGTATTTTTAAAACAGTATTCGGATTTTACTTCGATAAATAATTTCTTCTTACGACAACAGTATTATATTTGGGATAAAATCTGCTAGATTTTTTTCTCCTGTCGTCATGGATTTTTTAAATGTTACCTACAATTTAGAGCGATGTAATTTGTTACTCTATAAACGTAAAACGAACATTTTTAGAAAATATGTTTTTTTTTAGGTACAAACTGTTATTTTACCTTGGCAATATTTTATTCGTTTGCATTTATATAATTATGTGTATTTTGTTTTATCTTTTTTTTTTTTGCTGTTGGTGATTTATTGTGTTAGTAGGGCTTTCGTTAGGTAAAGGCGACGATGTACAATTGAGGGAAAATTTTTTTGCGACGCCCATATCGTTAGGTAGAAAGTAATTTATATGTTTGGAATTAATTTAGAAATTTTGCAATTTCTGATGAAAGCAGGTACCCCGTGTCAAATGCAGGCGCAAGTGCAAGCGCAAGCTCAAGCACAGGCGCAAGCGCAGGCCCAGGCCCAAGTCCAGGCACAAGCCCAAGCGCAAGCGCAAGCAGCCGTTGCTGCTGCCGTTGCTAAGCAAAGAAAACATTTGAATCAAGTCCGAGACCAGGTTCATCCATACCAAAGAGTTGGTACCCCCATTGTAAATTGACAGGTAGGTCCCCCCAATTATTTTTCATTTTATGATCTGTGATAGTTATACAAAAAAATATCCCCCGTCAGTCTTCGGAAGGGTTATTGAAAATATTCACCGTAAAACCTGGTACCAGTTTCTATATCGTTGTGCCATATTCGCGTTTGTCCCCCGTTACGTCGTTCCAATTCGAAAATGAAAGCTTGAAAAGCTAATAGTACAGGTTGTTATTTTATTCGTAAAAGCCATTTTGTCTCCGAATTAGCGTGTCAGGGTTTTATCTCGAGAGAGCCCCCGGTAAGCTCGAAGATGCCTATACTTGATTGTAGGGTGTGTCTTTAGGGTTAATGTTGATGGACTTTTTTTTTAGTTCGTTTAAAAATCGGTTGTGATGTGCAGAGGGTTTCAATATTGAAGCAAGGTGTGACGTTTTATTACCTCGTAATTTAAATGATTGTACATCACGAAAAACCTTTTCTATTACCAAATTTGCCTTTTTTTTTTTGTCTTCTAAGTTATGATTATTTTCTAGAAAATAATTTCAACGTATTTATTATTTGTTATTACGTACGTTTGTTAAGTGTCATATAAAATAAAATTATTCATCAAAAGAGCGTGTTGATTCATTTAAGTTAAGAGAGATCCCCTCCCTGCCCCACGAGTGTGAAAGGTCGAATGAAAAAAAAGTTCTGGTTAAGAGCAAAAAATGTAATTTTGATGATCTAAATTCAAATTTATTCCGAATTCTAATTTTATAATTTTTTTGTGTTCTATTTTTTTCTTGAAAATTGGTACCTGTGAGGTTTTTTTGAATTTAATTTTTTTCCAATTTAAATTTTAAGTAGATATACCTATTTGGTTTTTTTTCCTTTTACGTTTTTAATTTTTTTTTTTAAATTATAGAGTTGGATGAAATTTTGGAAACCAGAAAGCTAAAAAACTGTTTTGATTTATTCTTTTTTTTTTTTTTTTTTTTGAAAACAAAATTTTTTAGCTGAGAGGTTTTTTGAATTTCAATTTTCTCACAATAATGTTTTCAATTTTGATTTTTCATCATTTTTTTTTTGTTATTTTACATTTTTGGAAATTTCTTAAAATTGTTGAATTGGATGAAATTTTGGAAACCAAAAAGCTAAAAAACTAAGTTGACTTTTTCTCTTTATTTCAATTTTTTTAGCTGTGAGGTATTTTTTGAATTTCAATTTTTTTACAATAATCAATTCTTTTTTCAATTTCACGTTTCTTAAAATTTTATTTCAATTATTGAGTTGGATGAAATTTTGGAAACCAGAAAGCTGAAAAACTGTTTCGATTTATTCCATTTTTTTTTTTTTTTTGGAAAACAAAATTTTTTAGCTGAGAGGTTTTTTGAATTTCAATTTTCTCACAATAATGTTTTCAATTTTGATTTTTTATCATTTTTTTGTTATTTTACGTTTTTGGAAATTTCTTAAAATTATTGAATTGGATGAAATTTTGGAAACCAAAAAGCTAAAAAACATAAGTTGATTTTTTTCTCTTTATCTCATTTTTTTAGCTGTGGTTTTTTTTTTGAATTTCAATTTTCTTACAATAATCTATTCTTTTTTCAATCTAACGTTTCTTAAAATTTCATTTCAATTATTGAGTTGGATGAAATTTTGGAAACCAGAAAGCTGAAAAACTGTTTTGATTTATTCCATTTTTATTATTGTTTTTTTTTTTGTAATTTTACGTTTTTGAAAATTTCTTTAATTGAATTAGATGAAATTTTGGAAACCAAAAAGCTAAAAAACTAGGTTGACTTTTTCTCTTTATTTCAATTTTTTTAGCTGTGAGTTTTTTTTCAATTTCAATTTTCTTACAATAATCAATTCTTTTTTCAATTTCACGTTTCTTAAAATTTTATTTCAATTATTGAGTTGGATGAAATTTTAGAAATCAAAAAGCTGAAAAATGTTTTGAAAAATTCAAACTTGAAAAAATTGGGGGAATTTTGACATAATTGAAAGGCGTTTTCGAGTTCGAAAAATTTTTTAAAAAACAAATCAAAGTTAGAAGAATTTTAAGATTATTGATTTGAAAAAATTTATCATTGGAAAATTTTTTCAACTTTCTTCAATTTTTTTTCATTTTTATACTTTTAATAATTTCTTTCGCCTCAAAAAAGTGTGAAAAAGTAAACGTTCGACTGTTTGAAAAATTTTGAATACCTGGATGTTAAATTTAAAGCTATTGTACTAGTAGAAAAAATTTCATAATTGGATAAAAAATTTTTTTTAAAAATGGATTTGAAGAAATTGGGAAAAAATTTTGAACTTGGACTTGAATCGCCGAAATCTGATTTTCTGGAGAAAATGATTAGGAATTGGTGTGATTTCAATGTTAATTGGTTCATTTAAAATACATTAGGTTAGGTTAGGTTATTGAATCGTAAAATTTTGAAAAAATAATGTTGGTGAATATGTGGATGGTTATTCAGGGAGAAAAGGAAAAAATGAAACTGGTACGAAAATCACCCTCGTATCTTCACCAGAAAAAGAAAAATTGTTAGGTTAGAATATGATACCTACTTTTTAATTTTAAAATTTCAAAATAATATGCATGTTCCATGTAGGTGCAAGATGGTTCTTGACCCAATGAGAAAAAAATAAGTTTCAAATCGATTTCATAAAAGTTGGAAAAATTTCAACATTAAAAGTTTTCTAATAGATGTTAAAATTTTTTAACCTGAATGTTATTCTAATGAGGGGGGAAAAATTTTTAAATCATAAAATTTGAAAATTGTTCAAAAAATTCAAATTTGAAAAAAAAGGTGAAGAAGAATAATTTTAAATTTTTGGGAAAAATTTCCAAGCTGGTGGCAATTTTAGAACAGAAAAACAGATGGAAATGAAAAAAAAAAAAATGAAACAGAAGTTGCAAAATTTTTAGTTGGATTATCCAAAAAAAATTTCAACTTCGATTTTTTAAATTTTTTTTCAACTTTATATTTTTTTAATAGAAAATTTCCTACTTGAAAATTTTCTCAATAATTTTTTTTCCAACTCTCAAATTGAAAAACTTCTTTCGTGTTTTTCAATTTTAAAAAAAAAACAAAAAACTGGAAAAATAATTAAAAAATGGAGAAAATTTGAATTGAAAAAAAAATGTTGATTTGAAAAGGTTTGAACTAGGAATAAATTTTGACTGAGATCGTTGAAATTTTATTTTTAGCAAAAAAAATTTGAAACGACGTAGTATTTTTTTTTTTCGTATTCAGCTATTTTGAATTTTACTTACCTTAGATATTTCAATTTTATTAAACATTTTTATATTGTTTACTTCGTCTAAAATTATAGTTTCGACAATTTTTTTAACCAAAGATTAGCTCAAAATAATTATTTGAATTGCTCCTAAAGACAGAGAGAAAATTGAGAATCGATGAGAGATAATACTCAAATATCGAGTTCTACTGAAAACCCAATGAAGTTTGAAGTGATAGTCTGTGAGGACAAGTATGCCAAGTCTGATATCTGACATTTCAATATTATTTCTGAGGATTCAATGTAACAGTCGTACATTTCAGTACCATAGTTTGAGGTCACCATTCAGGTACGAAGTCGAAATAATATCTTTAATATTCTGAGAGAGAATGTTGAATTATTTTCAAATCGATTTATTATTCCTACGAGAGCGAATGTGATACCTTCTTTTCTCCTCCATATCTGACTGTATCGATCTCACAATCCTAATTTAACGGATTTTCCGTCCTTTTAATCATATTCCATCACGTAGCACCGATTCTTCTTCTACTAGCGGACCTTTCACATTAAAAAAATACTGCTACTTGTAATAAGAAAAAAAAAATGGCTTTCAACGAATTAAATCACAAATAACACGTAACTGTTGTAGTTATTCGGGGACATGGTACATTCTAATTTATCTGTCTTATGTGTACTAATATTCTCGGCTTAACAAGTAATTAACATTATGTACCTGTTATGCTTTTCATATCGTTCAATGTTCCGCTATGTACACCTGAGTTATCTATGTGTATTTTCACGTGTATATAGAAATCAAAGTTTTTTTTTACTTTCAATTTTTTTTCTCTTGCATGTATTTATGATGCCATTGAGGGGTGATTTTTTGGTGTGAAGAGTTGAGTTCTCAGTGGAGATGAGAGGATATTTTGAAAAGAGAAGATGGAAAATTTCTGGAGAGGAATTTCAGATTTTTTTCAAGGTTGAGCAGAGAATTTTCTATTTTTTTTTTTTTTTTTTTAAATGAGTTGAGAATTTTTTGAAGGAGTTGCCCTTCTGTCTCTCTTTCCACTTCAAATGAGTAAAAGAGTAAATCTGGAGAAGATGTGAGATGAGAATGCATAAATTATTTTAAGGAGAGAATTTGAAAAATTGCAACGGTGAAATTTCAAAATACTCTCCTATGTTGAGTGATATATATTTTTTTTCAAGAATTGGTACAGGATTTTTTGTACTTTTTTTTCGATGAATTAAACTGAAACTTTTTCAAAGGAGATCCCTCCTCCCCCTCTTTCCTCTCCAACTGAGTAAAAGAGTAAATCTCTGGCGATAGAAATGTGGAGTTTCAAATGCCTTCCAGTATTGAGTGATAATTTTTTCAAGATTAGGCAGAGAATTTTCGTTTTTTTTTTTTTTTTCAATAAATTGAGAATTTTTTGAAGGAGCTGCCCTTCTGTCCCCCTTTGCCCTCCAAATGAGTAAAAGAGTACATAAGTACGAGAGAATTTGAAAAATTGCAAGAGGGAAGTTCTAAAATACCTTTCTACGTTAAATGATTATTTTTCCTCCAAAAAAAGGTGAAAAATTTTTTATATTTTTTAAAAATGATTTAAATTGATAATTTCTCAAATAAGCTCCCCTTCTGCCTCTTTCCCTCCAAATAAATAGAAAAATGAAAAAATTGATTTTTAAATTTTGAAAAAAAGTGGAAAATTTTCCCCTCCTTTCCCCCTCCTAATTTCGATCAAAACCCCCCAAAAATGACATCATAAATACAAGCATTGTGCACTTGTTAAGCCACCCCTCAGTTTATTGGTTCACATTACCGATAAATAATCATAAGTAATTAATTTTAGAATTTTTTGAATTAATTGCATAATACTAACCTGGTTTTTCATTCTTTTTTTTCTTGCTTAACAAATTTTCTGAAGTTGGTTGCGTTTGATGTGAGGAATACGGATTGGTTTGGTAACACAGGTTTCTAACAATGCTGCCTGCGTGTATCATGAATATCGCCTCTCTATTTCATTACCTTAACTGCAGAGCGCAAGTTCTACCGCAACCGTACGCAAAGTAATTTTGTAATTTGTAATCGGTATTAATCTGTTGTTAATTTTGTTTATAACACAAATTTTTACTAATAATAGACCGTCGAAATATTAACGTTGTTTTGAACTTGTTAAAAACTCTCGTGAGTCTTATTTCAATGTATCTTTTTATGTGTTACGTTTAAAACGACGGTAATAATGAAATTTTTCGTTGCGATTTTTTTTTCCTTCAAATTTATCTTCTTTTTTTATGACAAATTAACAGATAAAAAAAACTCCTTAATTTTCTGTTCTGTTTTTGTGTAATGTAATTTTTTTTTAAAAAAAAATCAACAACGAATTATTTTTTTTCGTTATTAATATTATTTTACGATTTGTTGTGTTTAGTAGCAATTTTTTTTTTTATTTAAAACAAATACCGTATTATACGTCCAGAACTTGTCAAAATTGAACAATTTTTTTCTTTTCTAATATAGAAATCGTGTACGTAATTTATTTTCTTTTTTTCTTCTGTTACTTAGAATGTTCGTATATGTTTAGTTTACAATTTTTTAATTTCTTTTTTTTTTAATGTTTTTCATACGGGTTTAGTTTTTACCATTTTACATAACGAAGTAATTAAGTGCAATTAGTTTTTCATTTTATTTAATCAAATTATGTAAGTTGAAATGCTTTGTCCCAATTTAGTTATTTTAGTATTTTTAAAATTATATTTATTGTTTTTTTTTTACGCGTTATGGCGGTCGAATGATATTTTATTTTGAAAAATAATTTTTTCTCTTATCACATTTGAACAAAATTTTTTTTAAATGGCAGTATTTAATTGGATTATCTAAGTATTAGTTTTTAATTGGTTGTAAATGTTTTATTTTTCTTTTCTTTTCTTTTTTTTTTGTATTATAAGCGATCAAGTTTTTATTGTACTTAGTTTACAACATGAAGAGAATCTCATTACGAAGCAATAGAACAGTGCAATAAATTCACGCGATGGAGGCCCCATTGCGAATGATTTTTTTTTCGAAACGATTCTAAGATTTTTGAACCAAAGTCGAGTAAAGTAATGAAATTTTTGTACCGAATACTCTAGAACAGATTTTCACCCCAGAGGTGCTATTTTAATTGTTATTTGTTAGTGTTTAAAAAGTACTTAATATTATGTTCGATTTTGTTTCCGTATACGTTTGGAAAATGTGTTTTATTTTTGTATTTTTAACTTTTTTTTCTCTTTTTTGAGGTGCCATATAACAGTTAATTTTTACAGATTTTATAGAAGCAATGTACTGTTTGTTTTTTTATCGATTTTTTTTTCTTTAAAAATAAAGATATGTTTAAATCGTTTTTTTTATATTGATTTTTGAGGGTGTGAAGAAATAAAGTTTTTTGGGGGGGGATTTTTTTTAAATATGGCTTTTTCCCACTGCCACCTATTTACTGGGAATCTTGAACTTGATGCACTTCCTAGAAAGATGCGATTCGAGTTTGCACCTTTCTGAACTTCTGATCTCAGAATTTGATCAATTTTTGCTCTCAAAAGTTTATTAAAAATTTCAGATCGCGAATTAAGCGATTGCTTGGCTTTTATTGAATTAGAATTATTCATTCAAAAACTTTAAAACGTAACCAATTTTTTTTATTCCTTCCTTAGAATAATTTTTGATATGTCACTGTTGCCAACGGGGCAACTGATTTTTGACTTGCCCAATTTACATAAAAATTTTAGTTGGCACTTGGCAGCATTCCTTGTAAAAATTTCTGAAAAAATCAACTTCAGTATGTTGGCAAAAGAATATCGTTAACCTATTTAAAAATTATTGTTTTTAGTTGTTTTTCTAAAATATAAAAAACATTTGAATCGGAGCCTTAATTTCATCGTTTTAAAAAATGTTCAAACTGTCGTTTTTCAAAGAAACGACAGGAAACGACGGATCTAAAATATCTGAAAATGATCGTTTTTAGTTGTTTTTCTAAAATGAAAAAGATTTGAATCGGAGCCTTAATTTCATCGTTTTAAAAAATGTTCAAACTGTCGTTTTTCAAAGAAACGACAGGAAACGACGAATCTAACATACCTAAAAATTATCGTTTTTAGTCGTTTTTCTAAAATAAAAAATACATATTTGAGTGGGTGCCTTAATTTCTTCGTGTGTAAAATTTTAAATCTGTCGTTTTTCAAAGAAACGACAGGAAACGACGGATCCAAAATATCTGAAAATGATCGTTTTTAGTTATTTTTCTAAAATAAAAAAGATTTGAGTTTGAGACTTAATTTCGTCGTTTTTAAAAATTTTCAAATTGTCGTTTTTCAACGAAACGACAGGAAACGACGAATCTAATATACTTACAACTAATCGTTTTTGGTCGTTTTTCTAAATTAAAAAAGATTTGAGTGGGAGCCTTAATTTCTTCGTGTTGTAAACTTTTAAATCTGTCGTTTTTCAAAGAAACGACAGGACAGGAAACGACGGTCCAGAGAAAATCTGGTCCCAGGGGAGAAATGTTCAATTAAATAAAAGTCTTGCGAGGTCTTTCGATAATTTGAACATCGAAACGTCAATTTTACAACGTAATTTAGGTGAATTTTTGTTTGCTTAATGGCTCTCGTGGTAAAAAGGCTATATTCTCCCACTTTTTTACATCTGGTAGGAGTTTTCGGACCCCTGTAAAGCATGGGCCTGGGGAAAAACCATCCCTTTTCCCTCCTCTCTGCATATACCTGACCGCTTAATTATTTTAAAATTTCATTAAAATGGTGAAGGATTTGTTTTCAGTGTTAAAGGAGTTGTAAGGAAATACTCAAATCGCTTGGAGTGGAAATATATAGTTTTCAGCTGGAGACTGGAAGCACTACCCAAAAGAAACGCATTTTTTTTTAAATGGTCTAATTTTGAGACCCTTAATGAAGTACATAGAGCAGTATTGGAGAACCCAGTTTTTATTTAAAAAAAATAAAAACATGTTTTAAATTCAAAAAGAAGTATTAAAAATATTCAATTTTTCTTCAAAAAGAGAAAAACAAGGTCAAGGTTGAAAAATAAAGTTTGATTAAAATGGGTTTAAAAAAGGTTATTGGTAGTTTTTTTTTTTTGTTGAAACCTCATTTTTCATACAATTTTGTAGGTGCACACTGCGCAAAAGAACACACCTTTTGAAAAAAAGGAACAATTGGAGAGAAAGAAACAACTGAAACAAGCTTTTAAAAAAAGCTTGTTAAATTTTTTTTTTGAAGATTCATTCTATTTCTAACTATCTAAGAAGCGATTTTTCAAGTCTAAAAATTAGGTACACATAGCCTTTTTAATAAAAACATCTACCAGCTTATGAGTGCCTGTAATTCCAATAGCACAAACCTATTTTGAGCCAATAAAATTTTTAATTTTTTGGGGGAAATTTTTAGAAAATTTTAAATGGAAATTGAATTGATAATTAGAGGGAATTGATGATTTAATTTCAAGGTAAGATTTTTCAGCTCGAATATTGAACTTATGGTCTAGCGAAGAAGCTTACTTTCAACCGAATTTTTCTTTGAACCATAATGGTTTATCTATTCGCAGAACTATAAAAAAGATAATTTAAAAAATTGTAATTTTCAATGTTTATTGTAAATTTTGCCCAATTCAAAATTAAAGAAAAAAGTTTGAAATTTCAAAATTTTGCAGTTTTTTCTTAATTTAGAAGGCATACAAAATTCTTACAGTTCGAGCGTGTAAAAAAATTCAATAAATAAATTAGACGAATTTTACTACCTATTAATCTATCGTAGTCGTAGGTATTTCGTATTTCTACAATCGGAATACTTGAGACGTGATATTTTCGAATTTGCCCCTTCAATTCTGAATGTAGGCAAATCTTAATACACCTGGCCACTTTGGGTTGCTGCGTAATAAACGAGGCGGAATACCTATTCGGTTATATTTTCTTTTTCTTGCATAAATGTAAATGAACAATTGCGCATCAATAATCAAATCGAATTACTCTTCAAATTTTAATTTGAAAATTATTTCATCTTCGTGAAAGTGATAATTATTAATCATTACTCATACAAGCCTGATGTTGATACCTTGATGAGTGTGGTTTTCACTCGCCAGATGTAAATAAACAACGTTGATGTGGTGTACCTGTAGCTACTTCATAAATACTCCTACCGACTTGAAATAAAGAAGATAGAATTGGAATACAAAAAATGCATCTTCTATTTTTATCGTTTGTAACTTCATAATACTTGAATTATGAATGATAAATACTCCTGAACGATGAAAATATCTAACTATCTACTGCAACCAATTAAGTTGTAACTTCACGCAGAATACCTCGTTACGCGAAATCATTACTAATTTTCTGTTGGTGTAAGTAGTAATAACTACTTACTACTTACCAACGAAGCTGAAACTGCGTAAAGAATAGCACCAGTATCCCATTATTTTGATTTAGGCTTTAGGTAAGTACCTGTAGGAGTATATCATCCAGGTGGCATCTGCAAAATACTTAGTTGTACGTTTACTGACGTTTTCACGAACCGTATAGATTGTATCTAGAGAGTAGAGACAGCTATTTGTGTTTTATGGTACAATGAAATCTTCACAAATTACTTTTCAATTTATGGTCTTTGAGAAAATGACTGGTAAATTCTTAGATACCTCTGGCGATTCAGCTACACTTGAAATTTTCAATAAATACGTAGCTAGTATTTTCTGGTTTTTGAAATGTAATTTGAAAGAATTGACCCTGATGAATTTTAATCTTCTGTTTTCATAGGAAAACTTAAGGAGAGGACTTGAGGGCCTCGAGAATCATCCCACCATAAAAATGTACTCAATTTTTTTAAAAGTAAGTTTTTACCGATACCCCCTTTAAAAAAATCATCAAAATGACTTTCTAAAAAAGAAACGAAAACCATTTTTCGAAAAAAAAATATCTTGATCAAATTAGGTACCTAACATTCAAAAACCTAAACAATATTTAAAAAATTCAAAAATAATCGAAAAACGAACACGTGCATGTGATGGAGGGGTTGGGGAGTACAAAATGTAATATGCATATTTTGCCTGACTTGATAGTTGAAGGAGTAAGCAGTGATGTCATAACGGAATTTTTTTTTCGTTACGTTATTTCGTTACGTTACAAATTTCTCAATAACGTTATTAGTTCCAGTATGTGTAACGGAAAAATGTTGTAACGCAATTATTCGGAAATAACGTTATTTCCATTTTTTCGTTACCGTTATTTCGTTACGTTATTCCGTTACAGGCAAAATTCAAAAATATTATGCCCCCATAGCTCCCCCCTTTTTTAGGAACTGCAAAACACAAAATCGGTTGTTTTTTTTATGTCAGACTTTTTTTCCTTTTTTTAAGAAATTTTGGTGAACTTGAACTCTTGACAAATTATTTTCAAACGTTGTCGATCGTTATGTCGTTATTTTATTTCATGATTCTTTCATTTCTTTCCAAAGTTTTTCATGAAATAATTGAAATACCTACTATGGATTTAGATTTCATTCAGATTACAAAAAAAACAAAAAAAAAACGGAAAATTTGCCTTGAAATCTGATGTGAGACGTGAGAGTGAGACGGAGGGGTCACTTTAAATTTTTTTAAAGACGATTTTCACCTGGAAATTTTTTTAAAAATTTCATCAACTACATATTTTTCATACGCAGCACTAAAAAAAAAATAACGAAAAAAGTAACGAAAAAATAACGTAATTTTTTCGTTATTCGTTACATTACATTTTTGAAATATATTGTAACGTTATTATTTCGTTACAAGTAAAATTCAGTTACCGTTATTTTTTTCGTTACGTGTAACGGAAAAAATTCCGTTATTTTCGTTATTTCGTTACGTTACGTTATTCGTTATGACATCACTGGGAGTAAGCATGGAAAAGGTGAAACAAAATTAATTTTCTGAATGATTAGGTATATTCGAAAGTTGAAAGCCCCTTCAAAAGTAGAGTTAGGCAAATCACGTCCCAGAGTAGCTATTGAAGAAGCAGAGGATTTAAAATTTCGATAATTTTGCAGACATCAAGGTACTGATGCACTGTTTCCGTTGAGATTCATTTCAAAATAAGAATACTTACCTTATGTGACATATTTTTGTTTTAATGAGTTCAGATTACAATTTGATTCATTGAATATGAATAGTAGAACGTCAAATCACACATAGTATGGGACATCAAATAATTTAAAATGAATCTCAACGGAAACAGTGCATCAGTACCTTGATGTCTGCAAAATTATCGAAATTTTAAATCCTCTGCTTCTTCAATAGCTACTCTGGGAGCCTTCAAAAATGCCTAGATTCATTAGTCAAGGAGCCGATTGGCCATATCCGGATACTTAAATGGTTCAAAACACTTATATCAAGTACACAGTTGAAAATATTGAGAAAAAAATTGTAAAAACCTCGAAATTGGAAATATTGTGCCACCCCTTGCTCCTCTTCTTGAAGACATGTGAAGTTCAGGTATGAGTCAATAGATCGGATTTGACCTATACTATCGAAATATCGTATCGAAAATTCGTTCCTGACGGTTGTGTGAGGTGTAAGGGCAAAAAATTGCGTTTTGGAGGTATTTTTCTTAGATATTGGTGAATAGAAGGGGGTTTCTGTTGGAAATAAGTGGCACTTCTAGTTATCGGTTTTCAAAAGTAATTGCATTTTCGTGTTCAGGGAGGTCGATATATACCAAATCAACCCCAAAAACGTCAATTTTGCTCAGACCGACCACTTAGAGGGACTGGAGCCTCCAAAGGCCGCCCCCTCACACTCCCTATGGCAAATTTTAATTCACTCCCCCTCTCTAAAATTTTGTTTCGGTCTTATGGTTTATTATAACAACTTACAGTTTGTAGCTGCACTAAATGTTGCGATTTTGTCCATATACTGCCTATTAATCAGAATTTTCCTATGGTATAATACGTATTATGCACGTGAACTCTTCAGAAATATTACAAGGGTCCACCTCCCACCCTTGGGTAGGGGTGCGATTGTGTCCTTGTACTTCTGCAATCCCTTACAGACATAAAAGACAGCCGTTGTTACTTAAAAAACATCATTCGGGTACAGATTCACAGCAATCAAATCGGAATATCTGAGATTTTCAAAATTTTGAAATTTTGAACCCCCCTTTTGGGGGGTATGTTTTACGTGAAAGGGGTCATGTTGGGTATCATCTGATCGGAAATTTGACGCAGATTCCGAATTTGTTATTATTTTTTACTTAAAATTTATATTTTACGAAATAATGGGAAAAAACTCATTTTTGGGGGATGTTTCACCCCCTAAAAAATTTTCCCTCAGACTTGGGGCTCTTGGGTTTTTTTTGGTAACTACTGGGACCCTTCTGAACACATTCCTGCAAAAAAATCGCTGATCTAAATTTTTTCCACTTTTTTTTTAAAATGCCTGGACTATTGGTGTTGATTTTTTTGAAAAATTTGGTTTGGTTTTATTTTGATTTAGGTTTTTTAAACGTTCCGGTTTTGGTTTTTTTGAAAAACTTGGTTTGGTTTTGTTCTGATTTTTTAACGTTTCGGTTTTGGTTTTTTTGAAAAATTTGGTTTTGGTTTTTAAAACCTTTCAAGTTTTATTTTGCTTTTGGTTATTTTGAGAAATTTGGTTTTGGTTTTGTGTTGAGTTTGGTTTTTCAAACTTTTGGTTTTGTTTTGATTTTGGTTTTATAATCGTTTCGGTTTTGTGTTTTTTTTTTTTTTTGAAAAATTTGGTTTTGGTTTTGATTTTTTTAAACGTTTTGGTTAGGGTTTGGTTTTAGTTTTTCAAACGTTTTGGTGTTGATTTTTTTGAGAAAGGTTTGGTTTTATTTTGATTTTGGTTTTTTAAATGTTCCGGTTTTGGGTTTTTTGAAAAATTTGGTTTTGTTTTGGTTTCTAAAACGTTTCAAGTTTTATTTTGCTTTTGGGTTATTTTGAGAAATTTGGTTTTGGTTTTGTGTTGGGTTTGGTTTTTCAAACTTTTGGTTTTGTTTTTGTATTGGTTTATGCTTTTCGATTTTGTTTTGTTGCTGATGATTGCCCCTTACCACATGCACATTGCACGAGTTAGTTTTCGATTATTTTTGAATTCGAAATTTTTCGATTTTGAATTTTATCTTTTTTCATAAAATAGCAACGCTGTATCTTCTAAACATCTAAACTACCTAGCTCCGTTTCAGATATTTTAACACTTAAAACCAGTGTTTGTTGCCCCCTGAAAACCTACTCAAAGGCCGTCGGACAGTTGGCGATGTTCCTCGTAAGAAAACTATACCAAATTTTTAGGAAAAAAAAGCACCGAAAAATCTTATCGCATTTTTCAAACATTTAACAAAAATAACAATAATTTACAAGAACACTTGAGTAAAATAAAATCTCGTTTCACGAAAAACCAAAAGCTTTTCACCTACAGAATGACATCTAATATTTTTCCGAAAAAAAAAAAAAAATACTTAAAAAGCTACCCAATTCAAGAAGCAAAAAAAAACATAATTTTTAGAAAATAATGCCAAAAAACATTCCATTTTTTGGGAAAAATTTAATAATTTTATAAAATAAAAAAAACGATTCCGTTTAAAAAAACAAAACCAATACCCAACCACTTTTAGAAAAAAATTCAAGAAATCAAATAATAATTCTTTGAAGAAATTCGAAAAAAACAAACAACGTTCAGAAAAAATACATATAGGTAGTCAAAAGAAAAAATCGATTTTTTCAAGGACATTCGCAAAACCTGTCAAAAAATCAAATCATTTTTAATAATAAAAAAAAAACTTGACCAAAAAAATAGGTACTTACCTACGTGTAATACAAATTGTAAATTGATTCTTAGGTATTTTCATCAAAAGATCTCAATTTTAGAAAAATTGAACTTTTTTCAACCCTAAGGAAACACGAAAAATTTTCCAATTTTCCAACTTGAGAAAATATGAATAAGTACAGAAGCTATAAATCTTTCCAATTGATAAAGAAATATATTCTGAACATTTTATGAAAAAAAAAAAAAAAAATGGTTCTAAAATAATTTTAAACTTTTGATTTAAAAAAATTTTTCCAGATCAAAATTTTATGCAAAATGTTTTTGAAGTGTATATTCTTTCAAAATATGAAAAAAATTGGCCCAAATTCGATTTTTTCGCTGTCCTGAGAAATCTACTTTTCTGACTTGTGACTTTATTTCACAGATCGCATCACATTTCAAGGTGTACAAAAAAATCAAATAAAAATACAATTTCTAAATTTTCCCAACTTGATACACTATCATTACAAATGGCAGATTTTCCCAACTGAATTCCAACTCTCTACCTCAAATTGGTACGTTGAGTCCAGATATAGAAATTACCCTTAGAGGTTAAAAATAGATTTTTGAGTTGATCCTGATTTTGGGCCTTTCAAAAGTAGTAAACTCATAGGGCAGCCTCAACTCAAAAACCAATTTTCGACCTCCAAAAGTGATTTCTACATCCAGGCTCAAATAATTCGTACCTACTTTCGATACCTACCTAGCACCTACCTACAAATTTTTCATTCATTTCTTCTTCAACGCTTTTTCTACCACAGCCAAGTCTCATTCTCGGAAAATTAATAAAAATTTGGTCGTTCTCGTGCTGGTGATAAAACCGTATTTAGTGACGGTACGACGAACTGATGAGATTTTCAAGGTAACTTCGTCGATCAAATCTATCCAATACACGTGAATACCTATTACCTACCCAATACCTACCTATACCGTGAAATTCGTACGTGTTTATAGATTTCCCATTCAACGTGGATACAAAACACTGAAATGTTTGCACTCGGTTCGTATTTCATTCAAAATGCGTTCAATTTATCTCGCAACGATGAGTAATATTTCATAAAAAAAAAAAAAAAAAAACATGATAAGCATCGATCAATACGAACTATACCTATACCACTAAAATTTAATATCCCAACCAAAAACCTAGTAAAATATCGAAACCCAAATTGGATTATTAAAAATTCACTAGCTTGCGGAATCAATTAAAAGACATATTACTTCAAATCCGATATAAATACAGAAATAGAACATCAATCAATCGTCATTCGAAACGCACGTAACTTTACGGTGCTGTAATATTCCACACTCAAAGTACTCGTTACGGTACAGAGAGGTAGGCTATGTGAAGCAATAAAATCTACAAATACATAAATTTTATTGAATTTCCGTTCTAATGAACCCCTTCTCTGCGGCGTTAGTTTATGGGCTGATGAGACATTGTGTGTCTCTGCATAGTCTGGAAGCTTTTAAATAACAGTAATGAAAGATAAATCGATCGTACCTACTCGTGCAGTTTACATGCAGCAGCCGAGAATACAGAATTACAAATACGAAAGTCCTGTATGGGCCGAAGATACGAATAAATTATCGCGATATTTACACGTTGTAGCGATGAAAAAGCTAACACCGATTTAAACATATGGTACTCTATTTATTTATTCGTGTTTTTCAAAACGTACCTACAAAATACTTAAACACTTGTTGCGATTTATTATCCGCGACAAAGAGTCTGATCAAGACAAATATGGCGAGTAAATGTATTTGGTGGATTTATTATAGGTATAGCAACGTGATTACCTACGTATTAAAAACTACTATCCTATAAATGGCCATATGCCAAATACAAGGACAAATTCGTCGAGCTTTGAAAAACCTTATCACCAGAAGTCAAATGCTCGCACTTATAAGCCTATTGTGAAATTTACCAACATCATTAGATCGTGTACAATGTTCTAGATACCTGGCTGGCGGACTGGTTCACTAGTCTATGACATTGTACCTCATCAAAGAAGCCGTCAAGTCAATATCAAGTGCCTCTGTGGTACATCCAAGTTTTGCTCGAGAAATGGCCTCTAAATATGGATAAATGCGATCCATCAGTGAAGTTCTGTTTATGGATGTCGTCGGTGTTTGCAACTTTGTTAAAATATCTGCTTGACTCATTAGCACTTGGACGAGTGGGTTAGAATGGTTAGTAATAGAATTAGAAGAATTTTAAATTACGTAAGACGACGTAAAGTAACCTTACGTTATCAAATTATCGACAGCGATGATCCGAGATGTTTAATCAATGGAGTGTAGTTATTTTTGCCGGAAATGAGATTTCGACGTTCTAAGTTGAAATTTTTTCAACGTTTAATATGTTCATTTTTAAAATTTTATTTTCAAAATTGTTCTCAATTTGGGAATTTTTCTAATTTTGATTTTTTATTATATTCTAATAATTGGGCTGGAAAAAAACTCGAAAAAACATGAAATTGAAATAAAATTTTAAAAAAACCTCAAGAGACAGGTGAGAAAAATTTTCAAGCTGGAATGAATCGGTATTAGGTACATGGTATTTACCTATTAAAAATAATATTATAAAAAATTTAAATTCAAAGTTGAAACATTTTTCGATTTTAATTTCTACAACATTTTTTTCAAGTAGGTGCATAATTTTTTTTTTAAATTCCACCCCAAAAAGTTTTCCTTATTTTTTTAATTAAGTACTTATTTAGAATTTTTTGATTGAATTTTTTTCAGTTTTGAATTTTTTTAAAATTCTAGTCCATGTTTTTCAAAATTTATTTTTTTCGTAACTTGAAAATTTTTTGCCAATTTTTTTACATTTATAAATTTTTTAATGTGGAATTTCAAAAAAGTTTTTGTTTTTAAAAAAACGTAAAGTTCATGTTTTTGAAAAGTTTTTCAACTTGAGGAGAAATTGGAAGAAATTCTGAAAAACATATAGGTACTTACTTACTTAGGTACTTATTACTTACTTACTTGCTTACTTACTTATTAAAAATATGAAATTTAAATTTTTTTTGAAAAAATCTAGGTACCTAGATAAAATTTAAAAAATCAAAGTACAGAAACAGTTGAAAAAATATCAAAGCAAAAATTTTCAATTAAAAAATTCTACCGCGGGAAAAATTGTAAAATTGTGTACCTATTACTTTTTTAAAAAAGTTTCGAAGTAAAGAAATTGAAAAAATATAGAATCAAAGAATTTTAAAAAAATCGAATAAAAAAAATGAGAACAGAGTGTTGATGAAATTAAGAATTGAAGAAAATGAAAAACTCTGTCAAAAAAATTGAATAAATTGAAAAGAATTAGGATGAAAATTGAAAGAATACTTAATTCAAAATTAAAGAAATTGAAAAATTTAGAATCAAAAAATTTTAAAAATTGAAAATTGAAGAAATTGAAAATTTTAGAATTAAAGAAATTGAAAAATTGGAATTAATGAAAAAAAAGAATGGAAATCCTGATGAATTTTTTAAAAATTTGATCCCATTCTACAAAATGTCTAAAGCTGATTTTATCGAATCACATCAATTGGATCAATTGATATTATGAGAAGACGATTTGTTCAGATTTAGTTAGATATGATTTTGATCAAATCATATCAAATGATTCCCATTCTATTTTTGTTCAATCTATTCAATTTTCAATTTCTCAAATTCTGAAAAATTCAATTTCTTCAATTTTTGATTTTTCAATTTCTTTGATTCTAAATTTTTCATTTTTTCAATTTTTTGATTATAAATTTTTTAATTTCTAGTTGGTTTTTTGCTGTGAAGGGTAAATTTTTGGGGGAGACCTCGCAGGAAAATTCTGGCAACTTTTTCGAAAATCACCCAAAATGCAAAAACTAATACATTTTCGGAATCCTCTCCTCAAGCACTGTGGAATGGTTTTTTCATCATTCAATTTCGAGTATTTGAGTGAGAGATAATATTCGTTTGCGCAGATTGCAGATTGAGAAAAATGCTGGTTACTCGGTCGGGAATTGCCCAAAATGCAAAAACTAATACATTTTCGGAATCCTCTCTTCAAGCACTGTGGAATGGTTTTTTTATCATTCAATTTCGAGCATTTGGGTGGAAGTTGGTTTTTTGCTGTGAAGGGTAGATTTTTGAGGGAAACCTCGCGCGGAAAAATTCAGGCAACTTTTTCGAAAATCATCCAAAATGCAAAAACTAATACATTTTCGAAATCCTCTCGTCGAGTCGAATCGAATGGTTTTTTTACGAAAAAATTTGGAGGATTAGAACGAAAGTTGACTTTTTTTCCGACGCGGCTGATTGATGGATGCGCGGCGCCGCAGAAAAATGCCCGTAACTCGGCCAAAAATTGCTCAAAGCACAAAAACTAATACATTTTTGGAATCCTCTCGTCATGAACAAACGAATGGTTTTTTCACCATCCAATTTCGAGCATTTGGACGCGAGATAGCTTTTTTGCTGCCCGGATATTTGATGAAGAAAAACGCCCGTAACTCGGCCAAAAATTGCTCAAAATGCAAAAACTAATACATTTTTGGAATCCTCTCGTCATGAACAAACGAATGGTTTTTTTATCATTCAATTTTGAGCATTTGGGTGGAAGTTGGTTTTTTGCTGTGAAGGGTAGATTTTTGAGGGGAGACCCCGCGTGGAAAAATTCTGGCAACTTTTTTGAAAATCACCCAAAATGTATCACGAAAATGTAATTCGTTTTTGCATTTTGAGGAATTCTCGACCGAATAACCAGAATTTTTCCCAATCTGCAATCCGTGCAAAACAAAATTATATCTCACCCAAATGCTCGAAATTGAATGATAGAAAAACCATTGGCTTGAATTCTATCCAAACAGATAAGATGCGATACAATCAAATATAATGTGATACGATCAGATCAAAAAAAATTCATAAGGATTAAAAAAATTTTAAATCAAAAAATTTTTTAAAATTGAAAGTTTAAGAAATTGGAAAAATCAGAGATGATGAAAATGAAGAACGTTAGTATCAAAGTAATCGAAAAAAATTATAATTGACTAAGGCCTTATATTTTTTTTAATTGGGAATAATTGAAAAATTTTAGAATTGAAGAAAATGAAAAATTTTAGCATCAAGAAAATTAAATAAATTTAGTCAAAGAAATTTAAAAAATTGTAAATTGAGGAAATTTAAAAAATTTAGAAAAAAATAGAATAAAAGAAATTGAAAAATTTTAGAATGAAATACAGTAGTAGGCAAAACTCAGAATTTGCAGTCGAAAATATGCATGTGATCTTTCACTCGTTTTGCATCATTCCCTTACACTTTTTCCACATTTTTGTAATTTTTTTTTTTGGTTTCGCAAATCGGGATACTGATTTTTACCTATAGTCCAGTAGAATTAGCGAAAAAAATAGGGCTATAGGGAAAATCTAGACGGCAAGCTGAATTTTGGTATACAGGTCCATTTTTGTGTCCCGAACACGAATCCGAGGTGTCCGGTCGCGTCCGGGGGGTGGAACCCCCCTTAAATTGTGGATCTTTGCCCCCAAAACAGGTTTTTGGCCCATATCTACCAGAATTTTGCTTCTACAGCAAAAATGGGGCCCGTAAAGTTATTCTACGTAAAAATTCCTATCCGATGACTTTTTCATGGTACTCGCGACCCCAAGGGGGCTGGAGCTATAATTATTCAAAGAAAAGGGGTTTTCTTAAAAAACAGTTTTTTGCTGAAATATGCCCAAATATTGATTTTAATGCAAAAATGGGGTCTACAAAACTTTATTGACATAAAATTACCTATGAGATATTATAAAAATATGTGCACAAGCCCAAGGGGCTGGAGCCAAAATTAATCGAAGTGAGGGTTTCTAATTTGACTCCAAAAATCTGTTTCATTACTTTCCGATCTTGATGTTGAATCTGCAAAAAAATTTCAAAAAATACTGTTGGCCCCTATATTGAATGGTAAAGTCAACTGAGGAGACCTTCAACCCCCCCCCCTCCATCATAGGGTGTTTCACTGTTACTAAAAGGTAAGAAGCAGATGGGGGAATGATTCGTAGTTTTCCAGCAACGAATACCGGTTTTCTCTTGCGACATGGGTCTGGAATGTTTTGCAGAACTGTCCTAGTAAGTTTGCCCTTTCCCCCTCCCCTTCCTTTAATATCAGCCCAACTCGGTACTTTCTTGAATAATACTTTTCACGGAAAGTGTAAGTAAGTAGGGAAGTATGACGTATGAATCGTTGATATCCCATTTTATCTTATATCCCCACAGTTGCAAAAAAAATTCGGTACTTATATTTCCACAAAAGAAGGTCAGCTGACAAGTACAAGTCTTCAATTACAAAATTTTGTCAAAGTCATTATTATAAACAGACTTTTGAGAATCCAATCTGAATACCTACAATCATTGCATTATCGTCACTACCTTAAACAAATTATCTCCTTCACCACCACTGCTATATTCATCATCATCGTCATAATCTTTAGAATCCCCGGAATCCTAAATGACCTTACTTTGTGGAAATATAATTACCGAAATGTTTTTGCAATTGTGGGGATATAAGATAAAATGGGATATATCAACGATTCATACGTCATACTTCCCTACTTACTTACACTTTCCGTGAAAAGTATTATTCAAGAAAGTACCGAGTTGGGCTGATATTAAAGGAAGGGGAGGGGGAAAGGGCAAACTTACTAGGACAGTTCTGCAAAACATTCCAGACCCATGTCGCAAGAGAAAACCGGTATTCGTTGCTGGAAAACTACGAATCATTCCCCCATCTGCTTCTTACCTTTTAGTAACAGTGAAACACCCTATGATGGAGGGGGGGGGGGTTGAAGGTCTCCTCAGTTGACTTTACCATTCAATATAGGGGCCAACAGTATTTTTTGAAATTTTTTTGCAGATTCAACATCAAGATCGGAAAGTAATGAAACAGATTTTTGGAGTCAAATTAGAAACCCCTCACTTCGATTAATTTTGGCTCCAGCCCCCTTGGGCTTGTGCACATATTTTTATAATATCTCATAGGTAATTTTATGTCAATAAAGTTTTGTAGACCCCATTTTTGCATTAAAATCAATATTTGGGCATATTTCAGCAAAAAACTGTTTTTTAAGAAAACCCCTTTTCTTTGAATAATTATAGCTCCAGCCCCCTTGGGGTCGCGAGTACCATGAAAAAGTCATCGGATAGGAATTTTTACGTAGAATAACTTTACGGGCCCCATTTTTGCTGTAGAAGCAAAATTCTGGTAGATATGGGCCAAAAACCTGTTTTGGGGGCAAAGATCCACAATTTAAGGGGGGTTCCACCCCCCGGACGCGACCGGACACCTCGGATTCGTGTTCGGGACACAAAAATGGACCTGTATACCAAAATTCAGCTTGCCGTCTAGATTTTCCCTATAGAATGTTAATTCTACTGGACTACTACCTTTGTAGAAAAAATTAAAACATGAATCGTAGAAATCTCATTTTTAGCAAATATAATTAGCACCCAGTGTTTTATCACTTTTATCGATATACGATGTAGGTGGATTATAAATTCATTAGGAACTTTCCGTTTCTTCAATGCCGAGGACGAGGCGACGTAGTTTTGGAAATTTCATTTCATTCGAGTTGGTGTGATTATAGACGGAGGAAAAAATGATGCGGGTGGGGCCGTGGGGGACTGGAAAGTTCAATTTATTTGCGGGGCACGCGAAAGAAAAACGATTTGATTTTATCGAAGTGTTAATTTCTTCAATAAAAGTATTTCCTTGACCCTATTATTCAGATGAGAATAGTTATACGCAACGATTACATTAAACAAGTTTCCTATTCTTTAAACCATAACGAGACATCCCTTCCAACCTCAGTTTAATACCTACAACTCCATATATCTTAATTAACGTTTATCAAAGGTTTATCTGGGATCTTTGAACTTATAGCTGCGAGTTCAACCAAATACAGTGCGTGTAATATGGCAAGAATTAATTCTTTTTATCATTCCGAATGAAATATTTGTATCATGGTACATACCTAGATTTTTTTCATATCAGTTCAACAGTTTTAAAATTTTTTTTCAACAACATTTTTTAAAAAAATTTTGCAATTCAAGATTTGTATTTTAATAACTCCAAAGTTTTCAAATTTTTAGAGAACCTAGGTACCTAATTTTACTTCAATTTTTAGTGAATTTCTGGATGAAAATTTTCAAGATTTTTTTTTTCAATTTTACAAATCTTGGATTTTTATAAAATTCCTCTTTTTAAATTTGAGATTTTTTTGATTGAATAATTGTTCACTTCTTCAAATATTTCAAAAATTCTGAATTTCCCATTCAACGTAATTTTTCCACTAGAAAAATTCTTCGATTTCATCAAAATTTTGATTTTGCAGAAGGAGGGAGGAAGGGGTATCAAACACCTTCGCTTCGACTTCAGTTTCAATTTCGTTTCAGTAATCTCCATTTCCAATTTTTTCAACTTTTAGAATTGGATATTTCAATTTTGAAAATGACTTCATATCCACAAGTTTTCATTTTTCTAAATCAAGCACCGAATTTTTTTAAAAAAATTTTTACGATTTTCAAAAAATATGATACCTTTTGCAATTTTTAATTTTTGTAGGTAATTTTTAATTTTTTTTCCAATTTTTCAAACTTTGATTGCATTTTTCTTCACCTTTCGAAAAAAATTTCCTCTGTCTCATCAATTAAAATGTCATCTTGATTTTCCAACCAATGAATGAATTTTAGTTACTTGATTTATTTCAGAATGAATACAGAACAAATTTTGTTTCAAAACAGATTTTCGATTTTTTTTTTCAAATGTGTAGGTTTAGATACGTCATACAAAATGGTATTGTCAAATTTATTACATTTAAATACAATGTACTTACTTTCAAGTATCCTCTTATCAAATAAACATCAAAACAACAACACAAAAAAAAATTCGAATCACCCAGGCGCCCACAACCAAGCACACCTCAACACCCCACTCACCCCAGGTATTCCACCACTTCGCAGAAAATAATTACTCTTCAAATTAGAGCATTGAATTTCTCGCAATAAAATCCAAAAAAACCCTCCGTCTCGTCATTAATATTCAAACAAGTCGAAGATAAAGAGCTCGTCGAGTACCACTTGACAGAAGACCGTTTATATTGTCGCGATAAACGTATTAATTATTCGTAGAAATCTCGTAGGCGGAAGAGTAGACATAATGATGAATCACCGGTCCCAGTCTAACGTAAGTCTCGGTGTTACTTCCACTATTCACTATGGGTTCACCTGTTATGCATTTCGAGAGGTCAGTCCCCATAATGTGTTATGAATTATTGTTGCAATGCGACCGTACAGCGTAGGTATGAATTAACTAGTAGTGAATTGGTTTTTCAATTTTGTATGTAGATTTACAAAGTTGTTGGTGCTCGACGAGTAAACGAGTCATGATATGTGATAGTGGGATAGTGCGATATAAAAGAAGATACGAACGACGGAAATCCCATTCAAAGCTTTCCCATTCACTTTGGACTTCCTTTCTGATACAATTTCGCAATAACAATCAGCTGCATGGGTTTCATTCTATTAAGTACCGTGATCAGAAATTCACTCGAGTTGTATTTTAACTTGCTATTTATACAAAAAGGTAATTAAACTACCTACCTACCATACCTATGTAAATTATTGGCCAAAATTGGACCGAGGAAAAAGTTTTTGAGTTTAAAAAAAAAATGGTGAGATACGAAAAAATTTTGAGGCTCCCATCCCAAAAGGAGATAGAGCTGGGAAACTTCCTGAAAGGGCTTTTTTTTGAAAAAAAAAAACTCGGGTTTTGTCACTTGTGAGTAATGCCACTTTCAAGGACCCTTGCTCGGTCATTGCCGATTAAGATGTAATTTGAATTTCTAATTTTTTTAGATCCATTGAATATGAAATTGAATATCACGTTTTACCTTTTACAAGGAGGTTGAAAAATTAATAGAGATCGAGAATTGCACGAATTTTTGATTTTAACCGAATAAAAAATCGCTCACTCACACACTTCAAATTCGAGTCAGAAACTCTTACATGATCAATTGAGATAATTTTTTAAAAATTAAAAAAAAAATCATAACTGTGCAATTGAATTCAAATACCTAATTTACTCATATTCAACGACTTGAAAAGTAACCCAGAAAAAAATTTTGGATACAAAAATTAATTTCAATCAATCCTTATTGAAAATTTTCTAAAATAGTGCTGCCAACTGAAATTTTTGCAAAAAACTGCGTTAAAAAATTAAATTGGTAGGATTGTCATATTTTTTTTTTAATTTCATAAAAAATCATTTTTAGTGACCAAAATTTTTTTGGCTTGATTTTAGATGTTAGAGTGAGTGATATGAATAAAATTTATAGTAAAAATTCTCTAAATTCGTAAATTAAATCTTTTCTACTCCCTGTAGAGGGCAACAAGTTGAATCTAATTTTATGGACAATGGTTCAGAAAGATGTAGAAAGACCTATGACTAAATCTACAGGAAAGAGGCTTCAGGCACGAAATTAAAAATACCCTGCGAACGACTGAATCATTTTTTTTCAACTGTATGATTCAAGTGGTCCACTTGCTTTTTTCCAAGTTCGAAATTTTTTTTAAGAGTTCGAATTTTTTCTCGATTATTTGTTCCAAATTAAAATTTTTTCAGAGTTTGAATTTTTTCTCCATCATTTATTGAAATTTATTCCGAGTTCGAAAATTTTTTCAAGAGTTCGAATTCTTTCTCGACTACTTTTTTTCAAAATTGAATTTTTTTTCAGTTCGAATTTTTTCTCGATTATTTTTTTTCAAAATAGAAATTTCCTTCAAGATAGGAGATAACGAGATACTTTAAAAGAAAAAAGTAAAATACCAAAACCTGGACCAGAATTACAAACTTTTGATAACCAATGTTAACGAATTTTTGAGTAAATTTTGAAAAAATTAATGAAAGAACAAGAAAAACAAACATTATTTGTAATTTTTTTTTACATTATATCGAGAAAAAATTCGAACTCAGAAAAAAAATTCTAATTTTGAAAAAATTCGTACTCTGAGAAAAATTTTAATTTGGAAAAAAATAATCGAGAAAAAATTCGAACTCTAAAAAAAATGTAATTTGGAAGAAAATAATTGAGAAAAATTTCGAACTTGAAAAAAAGCAAGTGGACCACTTGAATCATACAGTTGAAAAAAAAACGATTCAGTCGTTCGCAGGGTATTTTTAATTTCGTGCCTGAAGCCTCTTTCGTGTAGATTTAGTCATAGGTTGTAGAAAGTAAAAACTCAAATCACGAATGGGGGAGAAAGTAGTAGTGGGATTTCCCAGCAGGTTGCACTGCTCAAAAATACTGAAAAAACATCAAAAATGCCTACAATTTGAAGGCCCTCAGCCCTGTTCTTTCCGTTCTTTTTTGTAGGGCTGTGGAACTTGGAATTTCTTTTAGGTTTTCTACACGAAATTAACTACCTACCTACTTCAACCTCACTAACTTTCGTTTGAATCTTGGAAATAAATTTTTCAGGGGTGAGGGTCAATTCAATACCTATGAAATGGAGAATCAAATTTTTAAGACCTAATTTTCGACTTCACTGACAAAGTGACATTTGTTGAATTCAATGATATTTATTGTAAGTATTTTGTCTTCTAATTTTTTTTCCAAATATTAAGATCAATGACAGATCAACTTTTTGTCAGATTTTTGAGAATTTGAAAAAATGTTACAATATCAGGTTTTTTTTTCATAATTGATGATTTTTTGTTTGAATGTTTGGTACCTATTTGAATAGTTTCCTCTCTTTTTTCCCAATCTACATAATTTTGCAAACAAAAGAAGATATTCCAACTTTTCTACGCATAATAAAATTTGGCGCCGAAACAAAAATAAATCGAAAGTAATTATTTCATAAAAAAATCGCATACAAAATTTCTGGTGTTGAATTTCAAAATTACACCATTCCTTATAAAAATGAAAATTTCATCTTATGTGACCCTGCCGGAAAGAAGGGACTATGTGTAAAAAAAAGGTCACTTGGTCCAGATTTGGGGTCATTTGGATTAAAAACGAGAAAAAACAGACACAAGGTCCCTTCTTTGCGGTAGGGTCACATTAAAATTTTGACACCCCCCCCGCCCAACAATTTGAAACAGTTTTAAATCGATTCAGAATCTTCAAAAAATTCTGGAAATTTTCCAGCACTGAAAAAAAACTGTAAAAAAGTTTTCTATTAAATTTAGCACTTGAAAATTAAGATCGACCTGATCTTCTTGATCAATTAAAGCTCAATTTCCCAAAATTCATAACTATCGGATCAAATAAATATTTTTTCCCAACAAAAATTTTAAGAAAAATTGCAAAATACACCTACTCTTTGGTATAGAGGTTCAAGGTAAAAATCTGAAAGTTGATGGATACCCAATTTTCGACTCTTCAAATCGATTGGAAGCACTTTTCAGACCCTTCAAAATTTAAAGAAAATCCTGAAAATTTTCAGCCCTGAAAAAAAATTCATCAATAAAAGCGGGCATCTATTCCATCGATCCGGGAGATCTAAATATGGAGTATCTATGGATTTTCAGCTTATTCAAATTTTTTCTAAAAATATTTGCTGTCATAAAATAAATATATTAGACCCAAAAATAACAATTTTTTGGAAAATTGTGCTTTTATTGATAGAATTGGTCACCAATGTGGGTAATCTGAATTTTTATGGGCTAAAGTTTGTGAGGGTGAATAAAAAAAGGGACCTTCCGATCAATAAAATAATTTTTCGCTGCAGAAGCGTTTGAGATTTGAACTCTGAACTTATGGGAATTTTGACTTCCTTCTCATATAAAAGGTTGAGTGTCTCGCTTAATTTTGAAAATGGAGGTCTGGAACCAGTTCTATTCGATCTCTGAGCTTTTTTTCTACATCGAATAGATCAAAAAAGTGAAAAACGAAAAGTTGGCTGGTAGTTCACTTTCCTTATTCGCTTTATGAGCTTTTCATCACTTCTGGAGAATTCGAAAATTTTCTGGAGATTCCAAAAGATCATGAAACTATTTCGAGAGGTCAAAAATAGGGTGTATACCTAATTTTAGATTTTTTTAGTTGATCAGATTGAATTTTCATATTTTGCTGGGTGCTAATGGGGTACTTTTGCAATTTTAAAAATTCTTCGTAATTTGAGAAATTAATTTCAGACCCTGAAACTTGGGATATGAGCTTTTTTCATGATGTATTTTTGGTTCATTTTTGCTTCAGCCCAAAATTTTTAATTTTTAAACTTTTTGTCAGACTTCTTGTGAGCAATTTCGAAAATTGGAAAAAACACGAATAAGTATCTGATATTCTAATGAAAAGCCACAGACTGAAAAAAAAATCTGGCACTAAAATTAAAAAATCAAGACAATATCCACGATTTAAAAGCTTCTGCTGTAAATAAAACCTCGTGCAATTTTTCAATTCAATCCATTCGGGTAAATATCTTCACAAATGCTCTAAAAATAAATCCCAATCGAATCCATTTGAAATCTGGTAAACGAGTTCAAGTAAACTGAACTAGACCAGGCGAGACATTGGCGTAGGCATCGTAATGAGGCAAAAAAAATCAATACAACGGCGTAAACATTTCCACCTTGAAGACCATTAGAACACAGAACTAGACGATTTTCATAATATAAAATCAATTCAAAAAAGAAGAAAAAAAAAAGGCAGAAAGAAAAACGTAATAATTTATTCATCGTAAAAATACAGCAGTCGTATGACTAGTACACAATTAAGAGATCTAAAAATACCAAGGGGAAAACATCGGAAAGTAATGTCGAGCGATAAATGAAATTAAAAACAAAAAAAAAGCTACCATACGAACAATACCGTCGACATAAACATTACACATTTCGATTTACACACGAATACGAAAATACAATACATAATTGGCGAGCAATAAAAAACACACCACGGTTTTAAAATTAACAAAAAGGAAACCCCTTTCGATGGTAACCATGTAAAAAATAAAGCCACGAGCCACTCGTTAAAGATATAAAAGCACCGGTTCTTCGCTTTGTGCTGCAACTTAATTATCGAGCAATAAAAAAATCTACTAAGATATTCTTTTTTTTAATCACAAAAATAATGAAAATATTTGAAAAAAAAATCAGACTAATTTGCAGATTTGACTATCAAACAAAGCAGAAGTATTTAAACTTTTATTTCTATAACAAAAATTTTATAACTAAACATCTAAACATTGTGGTGGGGAGGGGCAATGAAAATATTTACAAAAATTTTGGGCTAATACTTTTTTTTTTATAGGTAACCAGGTCTTATAGAAATTATTTCATTCAAAACGCGTGTTTTTGAAACATTTTGTTTCCAAATTAAGGGTTAAATAGGCTTCCATTTCTGTTTAAAATTGATAGGTACCTATTTCGTTGAACAATAAATTTCTCTTCATGATAGAGGAATAAAGGTACTCGAACGAGTTGGAATGTTAAATTTTTATCACGTAAAGAATCTCTTTAATTATTTAATAAATCAAATAACACGTCATATGGTACGTCAGCGTCACGGTGAAGCAGCTTAACGCGAGCTCGACTCGAAAGTAGGTAAATTTTCTATGTACGACCTTTGGATTGTTTGTATTTTAAATTGGTGTCCTTGATACGTTTTTGCATTCGATTTTTTAACCTGGAAAGAGAAACGAGTCGAGTGTTTGTTTATCTTCGGGCTTTTTAGATGTTCAATAATTTTATTAGTGAAGAGGGATTAGAGCCCTGAAATTTTACGAGGGCGAAATGAAATTGTTGGTTGCCATGAAAACAGAGGAAGTTAATTTTTAAAATAAAAGGAAATAATAAATTGGAATTTTTTGATTAATTTCTTTTTAGGTTTGATAAAATTTTCAAATGGTTTGGAAAAAAAATGAATCCGAGTAGAAAATTTTTCAAAGTGATGGAATTTTGACTTCTTTTTGGAAAAGCCAGAAAAAAAATGGAGATAATTAAATTTTTGGGTGAAAGAAAAATCGATTTAATAGATTTTTTTTACTTTACTCTCCTTTCCACTCAATGCCACAGAGAGGAGGGAGGAGGAGGGGGAAATTGGGCCAATCCGTTTGAACATTGAAAAAATTCCAGACATTTTTTTCAAACCATAAAAAAATTTTATTTCGTAAAAAATCTGACGAAAAAATATTTTTCTTGAGATTTTTTTTCTGTGAAGAGGAATTTTTTCTATGAAGAGGAATTTTCTGTCTCGAATGATAATGATTAGTTTACCTGAGAAATTACATTTCAAAAATTCGAAAATTATTTCCCAATCGTGTTTTTTCATTTTTGCAGGGTTTCACATCTTTGGAAATTTTAAAAGTTTACAATGGAAGGAAAAAGAGAGTAAAAAAGTAAGACAGAGAAAGTAAAATTTCATATAAAAATTTCAACTCTTTCTCACGCTTTGGTTGAAAAACTGAAACTTTTCATCGTTGAATTTGCAGGGGAGTAATTTTTTTAGAAAATTCACTCGCTTTCCAGCAAAATTAATATACCAAATTGTATAAATAATTGGAACAAAAAATAATTTAGAATGATTTTTGAAAATCTGAGAGATTATTTTACTATATCAAAACCGCAAAGCAAATTTATTAGTAATTCATTCCCAGATCTCCACGTTTTCAATTTTTTAAATTTTAAAGAAAACAAAGGACAGAGAAAAAAGATGATTTTTTATAAAAATAAATTTTTTAATGTTTATTTCAGAGGAGAGGAATGAAAATATTTCACTTTTGAATTTCATTAAAAATTTATTTTTCAAAATTGACTAGAATTTTCTTAAAAATTTATTACAAAAAATTACGCTTGAAAAAAGTTTCCTATTTATTTCAAGAAAAATGGAGGGGTTTTAGTTTTTAGCCGAATTTCTTCTCTTCTCCATCATTCGAGTCAATTAAAAATTATTCCAATCTTTCCTAAAAAAAAGTTGCTGTTGCCTTCAAAACTATTATAATTTACCTAAATATTCAATTAAGTACTTTCAAAAATTTCTCTTCCTTTTCCAAAGACCATAAAAAAATATTATAAATCTGTAAAAGTATTTCATTGTTGAAATTTTGATTGAAAATCTTTTTTTTTTCTAATTTTTCTTTATTCTTACTCAGTTAGGAGAAACAATATTTAGTTGAAAATTGATGTTGGGTTGTTCAATAATTCTTGAAGAACTTTTTAAGATTATGCTATTTTGATTATGAAAGATTTTTAAGAATTATGAAAATGGGATTCCTGAATAAGGGCTAAATTTTGTGAAAATTTGATCAATTAAATACATAATAAATTACCTAGGTATGTGAAACAAAAACTTACTTGATTCAAATTTATAAAAAAAATTATACAAAATTAATTTTTTTTGTGAAATCTTCGAAATTATTATTTTTTTAATTTAAAAAGCCAAATGATTTTTAAATTCAGCACAATTTTCCGCACGTTCATCACCCCCTCTCCCCTCCATTCAACAAATAAGAAAAATGTCAATTTAGCTTTCAAATTAATAAGGTTAGTGAAACATTGATCAAAAAATTTTACAAAGATACCTACTTTTTTATTTTTATTTTCTCAAAAAAAAACCTCTTTCGTAATATTAAATTTTTCATGAAAGTCATTTAATCATCAACTTTTTCCTTGGAGAAAAATTATTTTTTGATAGAAATTTTGTTCATAATGTTAGATTTTTTTGAAGGGGGGGGGAGTGACTTTTTTGGATAAGACTGATTTTTTCGGAGAGCATGATTATTTGAGAAAAACCCAAAATTCTCTTTTTTTTGTTTCAAACTATTCAAAAACTGAAGCATTTTTTGTTAAAAATCATGATTACTTTGGACACGAAGAGTGATAGGGAGGGGGGATAAAATATAATTCAAAATGTCTCAAATGGTTGAAACGAACAATCTCCGCCTCCTTCACCACACAACCAAATAATTCAACAAAATACATAAAAATTAGTCTAATAATGTATAAATTTTTCAAGAAAAATTCCAGCTTATCCAAAAGTCAATTTTTGGTCCTTAAAAATTTATACTTCTCAAAACCATCAAGGGTTCTTTCACAAAATATTAAATATTTTCCTATTTCACGATCGGTCGTCATGGGTAGGAGAGGATATTCAGTTATTTGGCCACTTGGTTTATGACGAATAATATTTTTCCTCAGAAAAATAATTCCCAGTATTGAGCACCAACTGCAAAGAATATAATTTTTTTTTTACAAAAATGAAAATAAATTTTCATAATTAAAATTCCAAATTGATATGACATCTTTTCAGTGTCGATTTCGAAACGACAAAAAAAACGTAATATAATTTTAAAAATATTCGAGTAAGAACTGCAAAGAATGTTAAAGAATTCTCCAAATGAATGACGAATTTTCACAATTGAAATCCCAGTTCGATATTTTTTCATCTTCGAAACGAAAAAAAATTGCAAGTCATTCGATCAATTCCAATTATTCAAAAAATTATACTTTTCCTTATTTCATCCTCTACGAAAAAAATTACTCTCCTTCGAAGTGAAAAAATCAACCCCATTTAATTTTTTCCATCAATCAAAAAATAATTCTTCGTTTTCCTCTCCAGAAAAAAAATTCCGCAGTTTTCTGTATCTTTCGAAAAAGAAAAATTACAAAATTTATGAATTAATTTCTGCAGATTCATTCAGAAATAATTTTTTCCCTCCCCGTTACTTCTTCCTTTTTAAATTTTAGCCACACATTTTCTCTCTCGAAACGAAAAAAATTCGCAATTTAGCCATTAAATTTTCCTCATCAATCTAAAAATAATTCCTCCCTCCTTTCCCCTCTTCTTCCCAACAACACATTTTTTCCCTCCTTACAAACCAACCACATTGTATGCAATTTTCGTATAAATCTAAAAATAACCTCTCCCATCTCCCCTCCTCTTCAAGAAAATCAAATTTAACCCGCCTTCGAAACTCCACATGTAAATTGGCTGCAACGAATCAAGCACACGAGAGAGTCTAATTACGATAAAGAAAAACTGCACGCTTCCCACGTGACATAATTCCGCTGACACAATTTCGCCCAAAAAAAAAATTCCAACTCGTTAAACGGCGTCGACGAATAAATACTGCACAGCTGACGACACGAAGGCACGAAATTAAACAGGGGTGGCTAAAAAAAAATTCGTCACGATGGGCAACATATCGTGCCTACAGTAATTTATTAGTCTAGAGCTGAACTAATTTACACGATGGTCTCGGATCAAGGGATCATCAAAAGCACCAATTTGATAATAAAAAAAAGTTGAAATTTCGACAAATTTTTTGATATGTAGCAGAAGGCCTATTAAGAGATAGGAAATAAAATTAAAATTAGGTATAATGATTATGTTTAGCGTAGGTAGGAACATTTTACACGTCTGTATCATAAATTAACGATACGAATATTTTAATAAAAAGATCAATAAAAGGGAAAATTCCATAAAAGGGTTATTATTGCTGTACCCATTTTATACTACGTTATAATAGGTAGGTCTCTATAGGTACTTAATGGGTATTTCTTTGGACAAAAAGGAGAGAAAAATACAATATAGGAAACAAAAAATAAAAAAGTAGAGAGAGAATAGCCAAACTAATATTAAAAAGCTGGCAAGATGGAATTACGCGTTTTCTTACAATAAGAATAAGAATAATAAACTATAGTAATTTACAATACCGGGTTATTTAAAATGTAAACAACAAAAACGACGACGACGAGGAAAAAAAGAGAAGAAAAAAATATAAGAAACAACTTAGCATATCGAATGGATAAATTACGCGTTATTATCAAACGTCGAGGGTATCTGTCGATACGAGTTCAACGTACTTAGGCAATGGATCGTCGAGATGATCGATCGCGTATGACGACCGCGCCACAATCAACCTATTGAGGAAAAATTTCACGGTAAAAAGGATACCCGAAGAACAAAAAAAATGGGCAACTACGCGACGTAATTTCTTAATTAAGCTACCAGGGCGTAATCGACGACACTTAAGGATAAAACACGAGAAAAAAACGAAATAAAACAAAAAAATGGTAAACTAAATACCTTTAACAGCCTTTCATTAGGGCTACCTTCTGACTAGCCTTTTATTTGGGAACCAGACCTCTCGGTTGGGGATAAAATTTACCATTTCGGACGACTCCCGAGGCCCCTCGAACCGCACTCGTGCCTCTGGATCGATCTCGAACTCTGCTACTGCTACGACTCGGAGGAGCATAAATTTCAATATCTTCTTCCTCCTTGAGGGCCGACTGCAGCATTAATTTCAACGACGATGGGATCGCTGTGGCTTCGTAATCCTTGGTGGTTCTCTCGAGTGGCTCGAGCTCCAGCAATATGACGTTTTCGCCGCCGATTTGGAAATTCCTCGAGTTCAGCTGCTCTTTGGTGTATTCGCAGGTCGGTCTGCGGAACGAGGTGTTGGCGACGAGACGTCCAACCGCGTAGGAGATGTTGTCGTCTGGCAACAGACGCCATGTTTTTTCGTCGTCGTCAAATATCAGTCTGTCTTCGACGCTTTTACGTTCCTCCGGAGGTACGAAATTGTCGATTATCATTTTATTTAATTTGATCTCTTTCAGGATGTTGTTTTGAGAGACTTCCAAGTCTTGTCGATTTTGACTGTGTTCTTCGACCGTGTCTGAGATTTCTTGTTTGATACGTTGACATTTGGCTAGGATTTTGGCGAGTTGTTTTTTCTTTACGTCGACTTCTTCCAGTAAAGTGGAGTACGATTGGCGCATTATTTCCGCCGATTCCTCCACCTCTTCGAGACGTTTTTGCATTTGTATACTTTGCTGCTTACGGTCGCTGATTTCGGCCATGCGTTTTTCCAACGCTTTTTGTTGCTCGTTGGTATGATCGATGATGTTCTTGCCACCTTGGAGGAGTTTACTTTCCATTGATTTGATTTTTTCGTTTAGCTCTTGAGAGTATTTACGTTCTTCTTCGATTTGTTTACGTTTTTCTTCGATGACCTTGAGCTGTTTCAATTTCTCTTCTTCGGATTCGTTTTCTTTCATCAGGATGCTGGCCTTTTTCTCGTTCAGTTCGTCTTCTTCGCGTTGGAAATCGCGATTCTTGGTCTTTTGACTGCGACCTGTCAGTAGAGTTTTTAAGCGTTCGATTTCTTCTTGGTATTGACGTATCAGAGCGTCTTTGGGGTCTTCGTTGATTCTAGGCTGGTTCTGAATATTCTTAGCACGATTGGCATACCGTAAAGTGGTCAAAGATTCATCGTAGTTGTAACTAGCAGGTCCTATGTTGGCAACCATGAGAGTTTTCGAGTTACCACCGAGCGAATCTTGGAGCAGTCTGGTCAGTTTAGAGTCTCTGTACGGAATATAAGGACATTTTTCGTCGACCAGGGCGCAAATCACGTTACCAAGGGCAGACAATGAGAGATTTATTTTGCTCGCTTCTCTAAGCCTATCTCCAGTCGCTCCGGTTTTCGCTTGACGTTCACTTCCGGCCAAATCGACTAGATTCAATTTACCAACTCTGACTTGCGATTTGGGACCGTTCAAATCGCTCATTTCCACGGTTATCATGAATATCGCGTGAGATCGGGAACTGTGCTCGTTCATATCGGTAGCACCGATGGTACGGTTGCGATTACCGACGTTCATCACGTGCTCGATTTCTTTAACGCTTTTACAAACGAAAGACTGGAGACCTTTTACGTAAACGCCGATATCTTTACTTTCACGCAGCTCGTATCTTTTTTTCGGATCTTTATCCAGCAAATCTCGAATCTCTTCTTGGTAAATTTCCAGATAAGAAGTACGTACTAGATGCTGTTTATCGGTGGTTCGGGAAATATGGGTGAAAATCTGCTCGAATGATTTTGGAATGATACCACGTTCGTCTAGACCTTCGTTGTTGGGAGTTTTGCAGCCTTCCATCGTGTATGTTTTTCCAGTACCGGTTTGACCGTAGGCGAAAATTGTGGCGTTGAAACCGTTCAGGACTGATTCCACCAAAGGTCTCACCATTTCGTCGTAAAGTTCGTGTTGTTTAGAATTCCAATCGTAGACAGCGTCGAAAGTAAACGTTTTCACAGGATCTTTATGGTCTTGCTTAGGGTTACGAATTATCACTGTACCTTGATCCGGCCACATTTCCACCACTTGTGTATGACCAGCTGCCTTTTCTTTTTGGCTGATTGGACGACAGCGAACAGCCACAGAGACGCATTCTTCCTTTTTACTCAGGTCGCGTTTCGGTTTAGAATTACGATCGTTCTTGGTGGCGAGATTTTCCTTGATGGAATCGGAAAATCCGTTCATTGATTTGAAATCCAGGTCTTTGGGGAGTTTCATTTTGGTAATGTCTGTGTCGTCGAAATTAACGATGTCGAGCGAATCCATCTCGATGGGGTGAATTTTCCGGAGACGAATTTTCAACGCGAGAACATTTTCATGAAAAGTGCACGAAACTTGACAGCATTTGAAATATTTCAAAGATTGTACGAACTTAAACGCGAATTTCGCGTGGTAACATAGCACTCGTGTACTTTACGCGATCGACAACGAAACGCAGCGTGAACATACTGTAAATAAATGCGAGAAGGTAATCGACGTTATTTTAGTTACGGACTGATGATGGTAGTAACCAAGTACCGAGCTGCGTACTGCAACGACGATCAATAATTACCGAGTACCGAGAAGCGAGTTTCATTGAGGAAAAGCTGTGCATGGCAGAATGTTATCACGACTTGGGAGAATTGTTTACATTGAATGTGATTATTTTGATAATTATTCGTATTTTTACGGTCGTTTTCAGCGATTATTTTGATCGATTTTGAATGATCGCGGCAAATTGAAAAATCTTTTGAAAATGATAACATTGCATTTGTTTATAGCTGAAAATAACGGTTTTGTGTTACGTAGAATGACAACACTGCGAGTGAATTCATTCCATTGAGTAGGTAAAAAATTATATTCGCATTTTTTCTGAGAGAAGAACATCGATTGAAATTTTTAATGTTTATTTTCAAGTAAAATGTAATATTAAAATATAAAATTGCATAAAATTTTTCAAACAAGAAGCAGAATTGTAAAAAAACCATTTTGAAATAAAATTCAACCTACCAAAAAATTCAATGCGACATCTCGTAGAGAAAACACGAACCACTTTTTTTTTTTTTTTTTTAAATGTAAACAAAAGTAAAATCAGATGTTTTCCATTATCGATTTTCCTTCAAAATTCAAAAATTACTTAATATGAATGAATTTGATTATTTTAAACGTTGAACTAGTGAAAATGTGTTAATTCATTACACTCAAGATGCTAATCAATTTCTTCCATCCACGTCTCACTCCAACAATCGAATGCAGTACTTTGACATCGGAAGGATTCGAAGTCAGTAATTTAATATCCGAAGACTTTCAATCATTTGAAAAAGGTTTCCTCGCCGAACGCTTCGTCTCAGGTCCAGTAATATTGACTATCAAATTCATCTGCCCTGTTACTCTGAAGAGTATCATAATATGGCCCAAAGTAGGCAGCCAGCGGTCCATCGGTTTCGAGCTATCTTCGCTGAAACACACGAACAACAGTAACAACACTAATGGCGTTATCGTTACCGAAGAATATCAGAAATTTGCCACCGGTGTATCGAAATTAGACGTAAATACGGTGATATTTCATAAAGAAGGATGTACCTTGAACAGTGATAAATACGGTACCTCGTTCTGTCGTTCGTTTTTTCGTTGCAAGCATCACGAGAACATAACATCTGTTCGAATCAAAATTTTCAAATCGCATTTCGTAGCAGCTCTGAAAAAATTGGAAATTTGGGGCGAGCCGAGTCACTTGTGTGATTGGAAGACAAAAAAACGTATTAGAGGGTTATGGTTGCAAATATCTCAACCTGTTGTACAAGCTGACGAATTGAGCTCCCTTGAAGAACCGTCGCAGGTCAACGAACGTGTACCGATATCAGACAGTGCTCAAACTCTAATTCCTGAAGAATTCTGTGATCAGATTACTCACGAAATAATGACTCTGCCGATTCTTCTACCCTCTGGTAAGGTCATCGATCAACGTACGTTGGAAAGATGCCAAAAGGAGGAAGAACGATGGGGTCGTTTACCCAGTGATCCGTTCACCGGACTGGTATTTACTGATAGTAGTAAACCTAAGATTGACGTATATTTGAAATCTAAAATTGACGAATTTTTGTTGAAGAATTCTGACATAGATCAAATTAAATATATGCCCAGACGATTAGGTTCAGATCGTGAACTGAATTATAGATCTGAATCTACTACGAAGCAGTATTGTGTCAGTAAAATAATTAATTACGGATTAGAGAATAATAGAGGACGTGAATCTGAACCTGGATCATCGAAGAGAATTAAACTAGATAATGAAAATGTAGAATCGGTAAATAAATCTGATCATGGCCAATCTTACGATTTGAATAAAATGTTGGCAGCTACGTTATCAAATTTACCTTCTTATTTGAATGCCCCGAAACCTAAAACCGATTTTATTTTAAATTGTATTCAATGTTCTGTAACCGAACAACTCTATCGATTTCCTTGTGATCATATTTTATGCAGGACGTGTACCATTCAAAAACAAAATTACTGTTCGAGGTGTTCGAAAAGTTTTAATTTTTCACAAATTCAAAAAATACATCCTAATAAAAACTTACGTTCGATGTCCACCGTTTAAATGAATATGTGATCTGATTGTGATATTTATTTACTTTTTAAAAAATTAAACAATTTTAGTACGTTTTTTTGTGTTTATTTTCATTATTAATTTACTTGCTGGTTTCAGTTCATAATGTTGATGGATTTGATGACTACGAAAGGGAATCCGCTTGATGCATCTAGCATACGAAATACTCAAGATTATCATGTTATTCTATTGGTAACGACGCATGTATTTTTAACCGATGAACATTGCTTCTATAAAAAGCATAGGAATTTTTGGAACGTGATTTGTAGATTATTTCTTTGTCTAATTGAAATTTTTCCATGATTTGAGTTTAGTCTTCATAGTGATTTATTACTACATATTTACGAATTGTTCTGCCCAGTTAGGTACTCAAGCTTTTACCACCTTGAATTTTTCCATTTTATTACTACTATAATTTCATGATTACATTTTGTGAATAAAACACGAAATAGAAATCAGTCGAATAAGTGATCCGTCTTGAAATTGAATTAATTCACATTCAACGTCATGTCAATATAAATAAAAATATAACAACAGCCAGTATTATAACTCATTTCTTAAAAAAAAAAAATAAGTTATTTAATAAAAATAATTGTAAAACATTAAAATAGTGAATGTTGAAAAATGATGCATGCATAATTGCATATTATATGATACAAAGATAACGCAATTTCAAATGTTAACAGAGGAATTCTGAATACTTACGTTTCTTTTCTGACAAAAAAAATTAATTAAAATACACAATGATGAATAACCACGATTGAAATTTAATCACAGTTTGGCTCACTCGGTTTGAATTCTCTTTTTTTCATCTCCCCACATTTTCAAGCAACAATTTTTAGACGTGTATATTCAGGTTTAGGTTTGTAGAAATATTTCCAAGTTGAAATTTTTTTCAATAATTAAAACATTCGTTTTGAAAAACAACCTTAGTTCTTTTTAAAATGAAAGAAAAATTGCACGAGAAAAATTTTAATAATCACAATTTATGGATATTTAATTACAAAATGTTAAGACAATTCATAAAACTAGCACCTATAATCATTTTTCAAAGAGTAAAATTTTTTTCACGATGTTTTCCAAGTACCTAAGTTTTTTTTTTAAAAAAAATATGTTTCAAGCTTGAATGTTCTTTCGTACCTACAGTTTTCGGGAGTTCATGGTCATTTTTTAGTCTTCGATACTTTTTTCTTGAAAATAAATTTCTTTTTAAAAGCAGAAAAAAGAAAAAAGAAAAAACATCAATTTAGTAATCAAAGTTCAAAAATCCTTTCAAAATTTGGTTTTAAGGATCTTTGTTTTGCATTTGAAAAAAAATTTTACGTTATTCAAAAATTCAAATCACATCAGTAATTAAAAGTTGAAATTGAAACATTCTTTTTTTTTTGTTATTTGACAATTCTAAATGGAAAATAAATGATAGGTAATTCTTTTTTTTAAGTTAAAAAATTTAAATGTCGAGACCTTATTTTTTGAAAATTGTCCTCAAAAAGTGTTGGGCAGTTTTGTTATGTTTTATCGATAAAAGGTATTTTAAAATTGCGATAAGGTTATCTAATTCTCTATTTTTTTACTTTCTCAAAAAATTCAAGGTTTTATAAATTTTGAAAAATTTCAGATTTAAAAAACTAATTTTATTACCTAGGTACTTAATTATAAATGGTTTTGAGATGAATTTTCAGATTAAAAAAATATTGAAGAAAAATTTTAGAACCAAAAATTTCAACTTTGAAGATTTGAGCTACAATTTGTGCCTAATCACACACAGGGGTGTTAACCGAAATCGAAAAAAATAACGGTTACAGTTTAGCGGTTTCGGTTTTCAACTATTTTTTTTGGTTACGGTTACGATTACGGTTACATTTTTTTTACTCATTTCGGTTATCGGTTTTCAGTTTCGGTTACAGTGAAAGTAAAAAATTTCGGTTACGGTTAAAAATAACAGTTTTGGTTAATTTTTTCAAAAACTGTAAAAAGAGACCAAATACTCAAAAAAATTGTCAAAATTTTTCCAGTCTCCAAAATTTTTGATCATTGGCGTTCAAAGTTTTCGAAAAAAAATCGTAAAGTGATGAATAAATTAAGACCTCAGACCTGATTCAGGGTAGATATTTTAATTTTTTCATTTCTTTCTCTATTCTTTATTGAAAAAGAATAGCTGAAAATCGCAAAATCAATTAACCGAAAACCGGAAAAATCATTTCGGTTATGGTTAAGGTTACGGTTACATAATTTTAATTCATTTCGGTTACGGTATACGGTTACGGTTTCATTTTTCCAAAATTTTGTTTTCGGTTACAGTTACGGTTACGGTTAATCATATATTTATAGTGGTTAATTTTGGATTTTGGTTACGGTTTCGGTTTCGGTTAACACCCCTGATCACACATTCAAATTTCGTTTTTTTTTTTTTCGTACCATGCAGGAACATTATAAATTTCTTGGAAAAATGAATGAATTTCCTGAAATAGAACATAAAAAAAAGTTTCCAGCTTTTTCACTTTTCGTTTTCAGTTTAATTTCAAGTTTTTGAAGTTTTCCTCAAAAATTGCTAGTATAAGTATTATCGGATTTTTTAGTTTTTATTTTTTCCCATAATTTTTCCATAATGAGTTTTCAAATTCAAATTTATACCTGCTGTAAAATTTTCAACAGGGAAAATATTTCAAAAGAATAATTCAAAATTATTTCAAATTGTGAACTAACTTGACTAACTACACCAGAATTTTCAAATATTTCAACTTGAAAATTTTCTTTAAAAAAGTTGAAATTGGAAACTATTTTGAGCAAATGAGCAATTAAGAAAAATTTTTGGACAAAAAATTGCAAAAAATTAAAAAATTGAAAAGTTTTTTCGTATTTTGTAAAAAATTTTGATGTTGCATTGTTGCTGCAACACTGGGTGACGTAAACAAACAAACAAACACGTGCATGTGGAAGCTACGTCAGTATGAGTGCGCCTTTATTTTTTTTGCGATAGATGATAAAAATTGCAAATTTTTTTTTTGTTCGTCGCGTCGGGATCGTGTTTGATTTTTTCATAAAAATTAATTACAGTTTCGCTTCGAACTCGAATTTCTTTTAAATTTTTCGGTTGCTTGCGAATCGTATAGATCCTTTCTCTCTTTCTGTTTAGTTGTGCTTTTCAGTGATGGAAGTGTTCGTAATGTGCGGTAACGATAACGTGGTTAGGTGCTTAGGTACTTGTGTAGTTGAAGTTTGTAATACGAAGTTCTCCAGATCAAAGTAAATTGCTCTAGATCCCTCTACAGAAAGTGATGGATTGATTAATGGGTAAGTGATTGTAACAAATATTTATAAAAGTTATGTAAATGACACTACCTGAATCAGTAGAACTTGCATTCACAATTCTTACAGATATCTGTTATTTCTAGCAGATGTTAAGTTTTCGGTGAGTTGAGAATGAGATCATCAATCAAAATTGAAATTAGCCCAATCCACTCCATCGGTGATATCGAACGATGTTCGATTAACATCAATCAACGTCCGATTGGGCCTGCCTCGAAATTTATTGTAACTAATATTCAGAAACGTGAGCTGTTTCAATTCATCGAAAATACCGTCTCTCAAAATCGTCATATTGTTTTCCGCTAGTTGCAAATCCTTCAGCCCTGTCAACGAATTAAACGTCGATGGCGGCAGCACTTCCAATCTGTTCGCCCGCAGACTCAAATTCTGCAATCCAGATAACCCTTCGAATATTTCCCCTCGAACCGAAACGAACTGATTTTCCGCGAGATCGAGTATTTTAAGGGATTTCAACGGTTCAAATATTTTCAACGGTAAATCTTTCAAACGGTTTCCACTCAAATACAAAATTTCCAAATTAGACATATCTGTGAACAGTGATTCCGGTAACTCTTCGATTTTGTTATAAGACAAATTCAGAAATCTAATTTGTTGAAGTTTTGCGAAATGATACGGTTCAAAGATAGGACCGTCCCGTTCATAGCTACGACGGAATCTTGCCTTCGTGAATGTAAAATCTGTAATAGTTTGTAGAGGACTGAAAATGTTGAATATTTCGATAAACGATACGTTCGGAAGTGGACAATTTTCTATTTGAAATTTCACTTGTGAATTTGTCCATACGTTCAGGTTCGCCATTAACGATAAATAGTCCGGTTGACTGTAATTTCCGGCGCATTCTATTTTCATCATTTTTATTCCTTCGGGTGTTCGAATGGTGTCGATGACGAGCCAGCCCCTGACGCAGGGCTTATCGCAAATGTACTTCTGATGGTTATTTTGTATTTCGTAGCATTCGCAATATTTGGTATCGATGCATTTTGGTGTTTGCTGAGATGTAAATATTAGTGCTGAGATGATCAGCTGGTACAACCAGAATTGAATGATTTTGATCATTTTTTCTTAGAAATCTCGTTCTCCTGCAAAAAAACACAGAACGTAGCGTTTTGATTACGTGATTATTGATTAGACGTAGAATTATTTAAACGTGACTATTGATGAATTGCGATGCTAAATTAACGTTAATGTTGAGTAAATGACAAATTTTAGAAATTTCAAAGTTGAAAATAGCGGAACTGGAGAACTAAAAACTGAAACTTGATATAAAACTAAAACTGCAAAAAATTCGCAATTCTGGTCAAAATTACTCGAGATCAGACTGGAATCTGAACTTTTAATGCGAACTTGAAACTGAATTTTGAAACTAAACTTTAGAAAATAATGATGATTTTAAATTTTGCTCAGAAAGTATCTTTTTTCGGTTTTTTTTTTTTTTTTTTTTTTTTTTAATGAGATTTGTCTACGTGATTGTCAGTTGTATGTATTTTACTAGTTTTGAGACCGAATTTTTAAAAAGTTTTCAACTGTAAAACTCTTTTCAAAATTTTTACCAAATCTGAAATTTTTTCAACCTGCTATCAGCTTGGAATTTTTGAAGATCTTTTTCAACTCCATAATTTTTCCAAATTAGAATTTTCTCCATATTTTTTTTTCAAATTTTCTCAATTTTTCCTACCCACAATTTCTTGGAAACTTTTTTCACTTGAAATTTTTCAATTCCAAGGTTGATATGATAAAAAATTGTTTTCGCCAATTCCCAAACTTGAAACCTAAAACTAAACTTCTAATTTCTTAGCATATTGAATATTGAACTTAAGTATTGATTTATTGGGAAAAATTGGAAATTTTTTGAAGTCTATTCATTTTGAGTAATTCGTAGCTCATTCATGTTTGATTTTAGACAAAAAAAAACTTTCAGAACAAAAATTCTTTTGTTTTCAACGTTGGTACTTACTTTTTATTCCTTTGATTAGGTAATTATTTTTTTAGAAAATTTTTTGAACTAATTTTGTAGTTCCTTTAATTTTAGGCAGAAAGACATATTAATAGTGAAAATTTATGCAGTTTTCAAAGTTACTTACTAGATATCCATTTCCATGATAAAAAATTTTAACGTAAATAGACGCATTATTTGTTCCTTCAATTTTCAAGATAGGCAACATGTTCATCTCAATTTTATTCTTACGTTATTAATACATAAACTCGTTTACTTATATCCAAAAATAATAGATGTGGCATGGCAGATGATTCATGGAACACCCTATGGATCAATAATGTGCCTTTTTGGGCTAGAAAAAAGGCGTAATAACCATTTTTTGCGAAGAGGGAAGGAGAGAGACATTGCTGTTTAAACGAAAACGGAAGTAAAAACGAAAAAAATTACGTTATTTTTTTGGAAAAACGAAATTTAAAAGTTGTACTCTCGTAATCTGCAATTCAGTTCTTTTTTTTTTATTAAAAAAATGAAAAATTTTGGCCAAGTTTCAAAAAAATTTTTTTAATATTTCCATTTTTTTTTTAATTTTGCGGAGAAATGTGCCATTCTTGATGAAAATTATGATGATTTTTTTAAAATACGGTAGCAAAAACAAAGAAAAAACATTTTTTCGTCGCGTCGTTTGAAATTGAAAATATGAAAAAATTGAAACATTAGGAATTGATTTTTGGTAATTTTGATTTCTTAAATCAATCGATTTTTATTTCTTAAATCGAACCATTTTAATTAGAGATGGTAATTTTTTCTTTAAACATCAAGAAAAAAGGTAAATTTTGGGTAATATTTTGAAAATTTTCACAACTTTGGCCTTAGGTGAGGATTTATAATTTTTTGAAAAAATGGCGGTACTTAATACAATTTTAAGAATGTTGGATGCGTCGTTTCCTGTTGTTTGTTTGAAAAACGAACAAAACAAAAAATTTTCAACTCGCAAAATCGTAGTTTTCACCAAATTTTTTTGGAATAAGATTTCCTATATAAAAGTCCTGTAAAATAACTATCAAATTTGAAAAAGGCTTTATCAAGCCTGAAATTTTTTGACTTTTTAGCTTCATAACGTTTTTGATTCTCATCTTAGATAACATTATTCAAGTATACCCTTCGGCATAATAGAGTCAGTTTCATCAAAAAAATATATTACTGGGAGCGTAAGTCAGTTAATGCATATTTTTTGCAATTTTATTTATGAGAAGAGTGAATTTTGCTAAAGAAAATTTGAAATTACCCCATTTCGAGACTTAAGAAAGGCTCAAAAATTTTTTCCAGAGTTAGTACATCGATGAATGAAGTTTTTTTTTCAAAATAATTTCTTCGTAAACTGACGATTCGAGTTAGCGAGATTATTAACTAAGTACGTCTCTTCGATTCTAAATTTACATCATTTAAAATTAAAATAGGTAAATAAGATTTCGAGATACTCAATGAGCAACCTCAATAAAACAAAATTCACTTACCAGACCAGTGATGCAGTTGATTATAAATCTCACCAGATGATAACACTAAAACACCAAACAAAGGCCAGAACTGTTGCTTGAATACGACTTTCACTACAACGATGTACACATTCTCTACACCCTTGTTCATCCCTTTATAAAGTAAACATCTATCTTTGTCCGCGCAGAGAAGGTTACACATGTGTAAAAATAACCTAGATCTGGTATTTTAATGACGGGCGGGGAAGAGGGTATAAGGAAGAATAGCCGTTGCGTTGCGGAGCCAATATCGGTATGTTTTGGTTCAACGTTCAACTACTGGAAATGAAAAAAAAAAGTTACTCATTTGATACATTGTATAGGAAATCGAATTTAAATTCATTCTGACGTGAGTGTTAGACCTATTCAAAAAATTTTGGGTTCGATTTTGAGGTATTTCAGACTTCAAATTTTGAACGATATTCCAACTGAATAATTCATAAATATTTCAGAATTTTAAAATTTTATTCAATTATGTTTGATTTTATATTCATAACAAAAATAGTACACATAAAAATGTACAATGAATATTAAATTGGTTAGATTAAAATAAAAACATGTATTACTAACGAGTAACTAGTCGAATTAAAATTAATTAAAATATTAGCGAACTTATCTATGTATATAATTGAATGCAGTGTTGTAAGTATAATGAAATCAATATTTTTGCTGATTTTAAAATAAATAAAATAACATTTTCATACTTCGTAGAAAAATTCAGATCAAGTTTTTCATTTGCTTAACCAATTGGTTTTTTTTTTTCTAATTTACGTTTTTCATACTTATTTTAATATCTTATGAAAAAAATCATAATTGAAAATTTTTTATTTAAAAAAAAAAGTGATTAGAATCAGTTAGTTATTCACGCTGTTTAAATTTAATTTAGAAAATATTTCCAAAATGGATTTTTTTTCAACTCGAAACAAAAAGTAGGTACCTTATACCTGGACAAAGAAGCTATGTACAATGATATTTTATGTATTTCAAGATTTTCAACTATAAATTCCATTTTATCATTATTGAAAAGATTACCTACTCATCTTTCACCTTTTTTGTTCAGATGGATCTGATTTGAAAAATTATGATCAAAATATTATTTTTATTTATACGTAAAATCTTCATTTTACGTATAAATTAAATATTTTTCTTAAATTTAACACTGTGAAATCCTATTCTTTGATCTTGAACTTTTTAAAAACTTGACATGCTCCCGATTTCTTCTCGCATTTTTCTTTAAAATGTTTTTTAAGCCAATTTTCTCAATTTTTTTTTATTCTAAAAATTTCAGAGCTGGAAAACGATACATTTGAGCTACCTAAGCCAAAAAAAAGGAGCAAAAAATTTAAGAGAAAATTTCCAGAGTTGAGAAAAAAATGTATATTTTTAGAAAAAAATTCGACAGTTGAAAAATTTTTATACTTACTTGAAAAAAATTTCAGAATTGGTAAAAATTTATTCCAGATAAGAAAATTTTTAGAGTTGAAAAATATTTTGAGGAAAAATTTTTCGAGTTGAAAAATATCTGGAGAAAAGGAAATTAAAAATTGAAACTATTTTGAGAATCTAAAAAAAAATGGGTTGATAAATTGTCGATTTCGGTTTCAAATTTTCAAATGTCTCATGATAACGAAGTTCCAACGAGACAGGTTGTGAAGTTGCGAGTCGAGCGAACGATTTACATTTTGTTGTCACTCTTCGTGAGAATAGCCAGACCCGTTTTGTTCAAAACTTTATTCGTGATAGGATTTTACTTAAAATTTAATCATTTTTATCAACATTTGAGAAGTGAATTGTTTTCCATTCATTACTCAAACTCAAGACTTCAATTATTGCTTGATTACCTTACAAAGGTGTTCAAAAAAGGAAGAATTACCCTCGTTATCTTCTTTTATAAAAAATTTCTCCCCAGTCAGATTCAACCGATAATCCTACACTTCCTAGCGATGTTAGATTTTGGAGAAATGTCGCATTCATATGCAAAATTCCCCTATCAGCAAAGCCACGTATCAAATCAATGTATTTCAATTTTGAATTATAAACGAACGACGAGTCAGGTACGCGAATTATTCTATTTTCTCTCAAATTCAAAACCTCCAAATTTTTCAAATTATAAAAAACACCATCGTTTAAAATCGACATATTGTTATTAGCTAATTGCAGATTTACTAACCCAGTCAACGAATAGAATGTCGATACCGAAATATTATTTAAATCATTTAAACTCAAACTCAAATTTCGCAATGTGGGTAAATATTGAAAAACTTGCCCATCTATCGAAGTGAAACGATTTTCGGAAAGGTCGAGTATTTCGAGATTTTTCAACGGTTCGAAAATTTTTACTGGCAAACTCCGCAGGCGATTTTTATTCAGATATAATTCTTCCAAGTTCAACATATCGACGAAAAGTTGTTCCAGTAATTCTTCGATGTTGTCATCAGGCAAATGCAATACTTTAACTGAACTGAAGTTTTTGAAATGATATGGATTCAGAGTAAGAGTCTTCGAACCAGCTGGAAGTTTGGCAATTGTGAATGTGAATTTTGTGGTCAATTTGCTGCTGAGAGCGTTGAAAATTCTCACGAATGGTTTACCCGGAATTGGACAGTGCTGTATTTCAAGTCTAATTTGTTGAGTATAGGTATCGATTACTTTTGGGGTCCATTTAAAGTAGTCCGGTTCGCTGTAATTTCTGGTGCATGTAATTCTCAAGTTTTTTAAGCCACGTAATTCAGTGTCGTATTGGTCGTGTACAATAATTGGTCGATCATCGTTGCTCTTTCCGCAAGAGTATTGCACAGTGGCATTTTCCAGTAATAATCGAGTACAAAATAACTTAGGATCACATTCCGGATTCACTGATGTCGATATGAAATTTAATGTTAAACTAATGAACTGCTGCAACCAAAATTGTAAAATTCCGTTCATATTTTTATCAAATCTTTGTGTTTTTTTAACAAAAAAAATAAATGAAAACTGTTGAACTGAAATACCGACGCAACAATTGTCAAAATAACGCACATTAACACGAAAACTGAACTATGTAATTTCGAAAATGCGACTTTTTTCACTTTCAATGGCTTTTTGTTATACTACTCCTCTCACCTCGGTTCTTTTCTCATCTCTTTTGTTCTTTGTTAGGATGATAGCAGGGTGACAGATATCCCTTGCAAAAACAACTAAAATCTGGTTTTTGTGTAAAACATTCGGAGTACAGGATACAGGATAAGAAACCACAGGGAGTCAGTGGCATGTGTGGTGATCGCGGTATATTAGCTTCAGCTGTTTGCGAACATATTTCGGGTAAAGTTGAAAATATCTCGAAAACTATGCCTCCCAGAAATATCTTAACCCTAGGTAGACCACCAAAAAAAAACCACCTGGTGCCAAAAACGGCACTACAATGCTTTTTTAAGAAAAAAAACCACCTCGTGCCAAAAACGGCACTACAATGTTAAGGAAATACATTTAGGGCCGTTTTAGGCACCAGGTGGTTTTATTTTCGAAAAATGCATTGTAGTGCCGTTTTTGGCACTGGTGGTCTATATAGGGTTAATTACTTTTATCAAATAGGAAATTTCATTCTCTACAATTTTCGTTATACTTACGTTGGTAATTTTTGTTGTAGGATGCGTTGTTTGCTCAGAAATGTTTCTTTTTGTTAGCTAAGGCACAAAAAATTGATATTTTTTCGCAAAATTTAAAAAAACAAGTTTAGGCTTTAACTTTTTTTCTAAATGAGATGAAGGCTTGCGGTTTCGACCGAGAGTTCCACCTTTTTGATTTACCTACGTTTTCTTCGAATATTTTTATTTAGAAGAAAAAATTCTGGTTTTAAAAATTCGAGCATCTTGATATTATTTTAAACGTATTGTTTTTAAAAAGAGATGAGAGGGGTACCCAGACCTATATATACAGGGTGGATAAAAAAAACTGTCTCAAATTTTAACAAAAAAAGGTGTAGTGGTTTTTTTTGAAGAAGAGAAATCTTCAAAAATATTCGTACCGTTTCTCTTCCTGCTAAAGGGGCACAAAGCTGGGTTAACCCTAAAGTACAGTCGAGAATATTTTGTAAAAATTTTTTTCAAAAAACTTCATGGTAGTGTTGCTAAATTCATTTCAATTTTCATAAAATTTTATACTCAACATTATTCCTACTTACAAAACATTTTCAAAAAATAATTGGAATTATTTTAAAGACCAAAAATTATTTTGGGTTATTTTTCAAGCTACTGATGAACAACTTGAATTTTATGAAAAGTTTGTATCAATTATAATGTGTTTGTAGCAATGCCACAAATATTTTTAAAATATCAACAAAAATTATTCTAGGTATAAGTATTAAAAATTTTTTGGTTCGATTTCGAGGCTATTCGAATTTGTTGAGAATCAAAAAAACTTTGAAAAACCTGAAAATTATGATAAAAATATTATTTTTATTTTTACTAAAATTTTTATTTTACGTATGTATATTAAATATTTTTCTTAAATTTAACACTGTGAAATCCTATTCTTTGATCTTGAAATTTTTAAAAACTTGACATGCTCCCGATTTCTTTTCGAATTTTTCTTAAAATGCTTTTCAAGCCAATTTTTTCAATTTTTTTTATTTTAAAAATTTCAGAGCTGGAAAACGATACATTTGAACTAGGCCAAAAAAATGAGCGATTTGTATTCTCCAATCTACTGTACTGTAAGCAAGGTTTTCAGATGGTGGCTCAAGGCACACAAATTGAACGCTTAACGAGACATTATCGATTTGATGGGAAGTAATTTGCCTTTTCCGACCCCCCCCCTCGATTTTAAATAATTTAGTGGCAAACTGCAAGTACATAGATAAACGACAAATGCTGGTAGAAGTGTAAAATTGAGTATGGTGAACAAAAACACAGTAAGAAATTTTGAGCTCGGGAAGCTATTCACAGACTCCATAGGAGAGAGAGAAGAGGAGGTACGATGATAGGTTCAGACCCCATTTTTCAAAATTTAGCTGTCGGTTCTATTTTGATGTCATTTCCGTGTGGTCGAACCTCGCCAAGTTCAAAAATTCATTAATTTTAAAATCCGATGAAGAGAAGTTTCTCGAATGTGAGATTTTCTAGACTCGTGTTTTCATAATTATTTTTCATCAAAAAAAAAGCCTCAAAATTACATTTTTCCAGATTTACACCATCTATCGACTTCTCAACCAAATATCACGGTTTTCAAAATCTACGGGTATATTCATTTATTTTGACCTTTCACAAATTACCATTCTATGTACCATGATTGAATAGAGGGTTGTAAAGTTGAAATGGATCGAATTTTCACATTTTTCTGTAAGAATAATAAACCTTCATTAGGAATGTTCATAGTAGATATATATTTCCGTGTTTTACAAATATCGACTTTTTTTTTGCTGTTTTAGGTTATTCCTCTATTATTTACGAGTACCCTCTTTCGACTAAATTTTTCCTGGATCTTTTTCTTTTCCTTTTATCGTTGATTTATATTCGCTATCTCTGTGCAGTTGTACACTTCTTCGATTTCAATGAAAATTGGTAAGCTAGTTTACTTTTAATGAGGGATCTTCCAGAAAAATTGTGAATCTTTTAGCATAAAGAAAAAAGGAGTTGAAAGATATTAAAGTGGAATCAAGAATTATTTTTCTCTAAAAAAAACAGATATTATGAAAAAAAAAAAAATCAAAATTAATTTTTTTTAATCCAATGAAAGGGTGATTAGGATCATTTGTACGCATTTTTGGAATATTTTAGAAAAAAACTTCCAAGATGGATTTTTCCAACTCAAAACAAAAAAATATAGGCACACAAAAATGCTACCATTATAATTTTCATACTTGGAGATTTTCGACTAAAATTGCAATTTTATCATTATACTTACTGAAAATATATTACCCATCTGTCTATCTTTATCCAGTCCGAACTGACTTGAAAAGTGGTGATCAAAGTATTCAAAAAAAAAATATACTCTTTTCAATACTTCTTCGCTCCGCTCCACTCATAATCCAAAACTTCTTATTTATTTTCTTCAATTTCTAATCATCGACCCACTAATAATTCTAAAAACGTCCAAGCGCAATTTTTTCAAAAATGAGATTTTGAGTGTTTCGGATTCAGTAATCAATTTGGCACTTGAACCTTTCTAGAATTAGTGGGTCGTCAAGTCGTCATGATGAAATTTTACCTAAAATTTACTCGTTTTTTCAACACTTGAGAAGAGAATTGACCCCAACCCCCACCCTAGTCATACGACTTTTATAATACTTCGGTTGTCCTCTTCTTTTGGCTCAAACTAAAATAGCTCGTGTTCAAAAAAGGAAAAATTACTCTCTTCATCTTCTTTCGTAAAACATTTCTCCCCACTCTTATTCAACTGACAGTTCTACAATTTCTAGTGATGTTAGATTTTGGAGAAATGTCGCGTTTATATGCAAAACTTTCCTATTAGCAAAGCCACGTATCAAATCAATGTATTTCAATTTCGAATTATAAACGAACGACGAGTCGGGTACGCGAATTATTCTATTTTCTCTCAAATTCAAAACTTCAAGATTTTTCAAATTATAAAAAACACCATCGTTTAAAATCGACATATTGTTATTGGCTAATTGCAAATTTACTAACCCAGTCAACGAATTGAAAGTCGATACCGAAATATTATTTAAATCGTTTGAACTCAGACTTAAATTTTGCAACGAGGGTAAATATTGAAAAAGTTGTCCATCTATCGATGTGAAACGATTTTCAGAAAGGTCGAGTATTTTGAGATTTTTCAACGGTTCGAAAATTTTTAGTGGCAAACTCCGCAGGTGATTTTTATTCAGATATAATTCTTCCAAATTGAACATATCGACGAAGAGTTTTTCTGGTAATTCTTCGAGGTTATCATTAGGCAAACGCAATACTTTTAAGTTACTACAGTTTTTAAAATTATATGGATTAAGTGTAAGAGTCTGCGAACCAGCTGGAAGTTTGGGAATTATGAATGTCAAGTCTGTAGTCAATTTGGAGCTGAAAGCGATAGATTTGAAAATTTTTACAAATGGTTCACTCGGAATTGGACAGTGCTGTATTTCAAGTATAATTTGTTGAGTTGCAGTATCATCTATCTTTGGCATCCATTTAAAGTAGTCTGGTTCGCTGTAATTTCTGGTGCATATAATTTGTACGGTTTTTATTCCACGTATTCTTTCACGATCGTGTATCATAATTGGTCGATCGTCGCAGCTCTTTCCGCAAGAGTATAGAAAAGTAGCATTCCGCAGTATCTCGCGAGTACAAAATAACATAGGATCATATTTCTGATCCACTGATGATGATGATATAAATATTAATGCTGAACTTATGAAGTTTTGCAGCCAAACTTGTAAAATTCCGTTCATGTTTTTATCAAATCCTCGAGTATCTTTTTGAAAAATGAATAAAAAAAATTAATTTATGTATAAATATTTGACCGTATCTTTTGAAAATTGAAATACCGACACAACACTCACCAAATTAACACAACGTTTAAATAAAGACTGAACTACGATGTTGCATGAATACGAATTTCTCTCTTCACTTACAAAGACATTTCTTTACTATTCCCAGAATCCTTGTTCTTTTCTTATCCCCGAGAAACTCTTCTTTGTTGGTGCAGTGATGATACTTCCTACGTTACAAACATCGCTTGTAAAATCAACTTAAACAGTCGGAGTAGGGGTAAGAAACAACTGAGAGTCAGTGGCATATGTGGTGATCGCGTATCGTGGTATATTAGATTCAGCTGCTTGTGAAAAAAATTCGAATTCAGTTGAAAATTTGTAGGAAATTTCTCCTCTCAGCAAAACCTTACCGTTTCCAACAGATTTGAAATTTCATTGTGTACAAATTTTTGTTATGGTATATTTTGTACTCGGTCTTTTAGTTTGCTCAAAAATATTACTTTTTGGTAGACAAGGTACAAAAAAATGAGTTTTTTGAAAACAGAACTCAGAAAAGTCATCGTGAATTTTTTTCACAAAATTGGATCAATACAAAGAATAATTGTAAATTTTTGATTCTCAATCTGGTTTTTATTGTTGTTGAAAAACCTTATTTTTCGTCCCCGTGTGTGACCTTGGAGTTTCGCTTTTTTTCATTACGTTTTCCTCAAATACATACATCAAGATCTACTTATACAGAAAAAAAAAATCCGGGGTTAAAATTCGGACACCTTGATATTTTAGACGTTGGTAAATAACTTGAGAAAATACCATCTACCCTCGACATTAATTTTACTAAGCATTTTAATTAAGTTATATGTAAGATGTACTTGATAAATCTCAATATATGTGTTCTAACAAGCAAACTGAAATCATCTCTTTAAAATATTATCTATACAGTCCACTACCATTTTTGGTCCTCTGAGCCGGATATATTTAAAAAATGTCTGAACCAAGCCAAGAACGTGAACGATCAGTGTCAATGGATACTGAAACTGATGTCATATCCAACAACAACGTACAAAATGATGAACCTGAAATCGATATAAATTCTATCGGTGATTCCAGAAACAATACCCGATCGTCGACAATAATACTACGAGATTTAAAACGATTTGCCGAGGTAACCAACGAAGAATTAGCCACAGTCGAAATCATCGATGCAGAAATTGATGATTTATACGATCTAAAAAATCGGTTTGAAAAAGAATCTCAAAATGCTGAACTCGAAGCTTACGAAGAAGAAACTACCGAAATCGTCGATGAAAGAACAGAATTTCTCCGAATCTACCGTCAAACAAGAAATATGCTTCTGCAACGACGTAGTGAATTAAAATCGACCCAACATGATCTCGACACCGACGACATACGATTACCGGAATTAAGTATTCCTGAATTTGACGGAAATATGGCAGATTGGATTACATTCAGAAATCTATATACGATTAACATCCACGAAAAACGATATAAAAAGGTAAAAAAGCATAGTTACCTCATGAGTCTACTAAAAGGTAATGCCCTCGATCTAGTCAAAAACTTGTCCATTTCCGAAAATAATTACGACAAATGTTGGAAAATCATCCTTCGACATTACGACGACCCTCTCAAGCAATTGTCGAATCATCTTCTCGCGTTGCAACGATATCCGTCACTTGAGACTAAAGGAACTACACTACGAGAACTCGTCGGGCATTATCAACAAAACTACGCCGCTTTACAATCCATTATTCAAGAACATCAAAATGACCCAAACTTCGATCCTGTCTCACAAATTCTCATCTCCTGGTTCTTGCAAAAAACCACTCTCGACCTACGGAATGATTGGGAAAAAGAACTGTCATCCAATCATAGATTTTACACGTTTAACGAATTCCTCGAATTCATGGATGGTCGAGCAAGTGCAAATGAACGAGCAACTTCGAGTACAACTAAAATTATCCAAAAACGAGGAGTGACAGCAACTGTTATGGCGAAAACTCCGGGAAATGCTTCGAAGTATTGCCTGTATTGTAAAAAGAGTGTGGGACATTTTATCCACGAATGCGAAGAATTTCTCAAACTCCAACCGAACGCTAGAAACACCTTCGTGAGGAAGCAAAGAATATGCGCCTGTTGTTTGCGTCGAAAATGTAATACATCATGTTCCAAATTTACGTGCCGCATCTGCCATCGACAACACAATACATTAATACATTGCGATCGCCCGTCGTCTGCAGTTAAATTAAACGAAAAAGAATCGTCTCAAATGGATGTTGATGATCAACCGAAAAGTAAGACATCAAAAATAAATACTTCTGAATCTTATCTTCCTAATTCCTTCCCAATCCTTGTCCTACAAACTTTTGGAGCCCTAAATATATTAGGTTCTCTATTAGCAACAGCAACAGTTCGAATCGGACAAATTGAAGTCAAAGCATTACTCGATTCTGGTAGCCAATTTAATTTTATAACCGAAAGGTTACAATCCAAATTACAATTACCAGAATCATATACACAAAACCATGATATACAAGGCATAGGAGGAACCTATGTACAAAAACTCATGAGTATTACTTCTGCTGTGATAAATTCAATCCATTCTTCATTTAAAATAACACTTCAATGTCTGGTAATAGATAAAATAGTAGATTTTATCCCAAATAACTATTTTCCAATTGAAAATTGGAATATACCAAAAAATATAAAATTAGCAGATCCTACTTTTAATATTCCCTCAAACATTGACATCCTAATTGGATCAAATATTTTTTGGGAAATATTAGGAAACAATAAACTTATTTTACATAAAAATCTACCAAGACTAAGAGATACTAGACTAGGATGGATAATAACAGGACAAATAAATACTAATATTTCGCAAGGAATCTGTTCTCTAACTTATAACGATAATCTCCAAATATGTAACCTGCTGGAAAAATTCTGGGACATGGAGAACGGGACCGTAGAAAAACGACTATGGTCCGAAGAAGAACGGATGTGTGAACAAATATTCGTAAATACAACCCGACGATTACCTGATGGTAGATTCATTGTTCACCTTCCTTTCAAAGAAAATCCCAATACATTAGGCAATTCTCGAAATCTTGCATTAAAAAGATTTTACTATTTAGAAAGAAAATTACAACAAAACGAAAAATTAAGAGAAATGTATACTGCATGTCTTGAGGAATACATAACAATGGATCACATGAGAGAAGTAACTATCTCTGAAAATCAACCATCATATTACATTCCTCATCATGCTGTATTTAAAGAAGATTCGACATCAACTAAACTACGATGTGTATTTGACGCAAGCATGAAAGCATCAAATGGTAAATCTCTCAATGACATACTTATGGCTGGTCCAGTTGTTCAATCTGAACTTATTGCCATATTATTAAGATTTCGAACATATAAATATGTTTTCACAGCAGATATTACAAAAATGTATCGTCAAATTAGGGTAATTCAAGCTCATACCCTTTTTCAATTGATTTTATGGAGAAAGTCTCCATTGGAAACTTTAAAAACCTATGCGTTACAAACTGTAACCTTTGGAGTCACTTCCTCTCCATACCAAGCTACTAGGTGCCTCAATAAATTAGCTGATGATGAACAAGAAAGATATCCTAAAGCTAGCCCCATCTTAAAAAAGAATACATACATAGATGATCTTCTCGCTGGAGCTGATACAATTGACGAAGCACTTATAATAATTAAACAACTAATAGAACTTACTAAAAGTGCAGGATTTCCTTTATGTAAATGGTCCGCAAACCATCCACAATTACTTGAAATTATTCCAGAGAATCAACGAGAGTTACAGAAAGTACTCTCGTTGGGGGGAGAGACTGGAATAACCACTTTAGGTACTCATTGGCTCACAAAAGAAGATCAAATCTTTATAAAAATTTCTAAAGATGAAGGCAATAAAATAATGACAAAAAGGCAACTTCTTTCAAAAATATCAACAATTTATGATCCATTAGGACTAATTGGTCCTGTAATTACCACTGCTAAATTGTTGATGCAATTAGTTTGGACAATTACAATTGATGATAAAAAATTAAATTGGGACGAAACTCTCCCAACAAATATTCTTTCAAAATGGAATAATTTATCATCTCAAATATCATTATTGAAAAATTTACGTATACCTCGATATTTATTCTCTTGTAATAATCAAGTTCTTTACGAGTTACATGGATTTGCCGATGCTTCGGAAGAAGCATATGGCGCAGCAATTTATATGAGATCAATTGATGAAGAAGGAAACGTAAATGTAAATATTTTAATGTCCAAATCAAGAGTCGCACCATTAAAAAGACAATCTATCCCACGTCTTGAATTAAATGCAGCATTAATTCTTTCAGAACTAATGGATTATGTTCATAAAGCATTATATAATATCAGTATCAGTACAATTAGATTATGGTCCGACTCCGAAATAGCCTTATATTGGATACATACCCCAAGCTATAAATTAGAAGTGTATGAAGCTAATCGGGTACAAAAATTCAAAATCTCACAAAAAACTATCATTGGGATCATATTAGTTCAAAAGATAATCCCGCAGATATCATTTCAAGAGGTTTATATCCAGAAGATTTATTAAATTCTACCTTATGGTGGAAAGGACCCGATTGGTTGTCATCTTATAATCAAGCCTGGCCAAAAGATATAAAATTCTCGCCTTCAGCTAATAGCACACAATTAGGAATTCGAAAGGTAAAGAACTTCATTGGAATTACCATTACTACAAATCCAATTTTCTCTAGATTTTCCAATTTTTCTCAATTAATTAGGATAATGGCATATATGATAAGATTTTGTATCAATGCTAAAGTTAGTAGAAGAAATGGAGGTAATGGCCCTATAATAACTGGTTCTTTAAAAATGTTTGAACTTAGAAATGCCTTGATAATTCTTGTAAAAAATGCACAAAAGGAATCCTTTTCTACAGAAATAAAAGCTTTAACATCATCAAGTGCTGTATCAAAAAATAGTTCAATAAGGAATTTAAATCCATTCCTTGATGAACAGCACATACTTAGAGTTGGTGGACGTTTAGAAGAATCATTGTTATCCTATGATCAAAAACATCCCATGATCCTTGATAGGCATCATGCATTAACCAAACTGATCATTCAAGATAATCATATAAAATATTTACACGCCAATTCACATTTATTAAGCTCAATAATAAGAAACCATTTTTGGATTCCTCGATTACATGATGCAGTTCAAAATTGCATTAGAAAATGTGTGAAATGTATCCGATTAAAAGGAAAAACTCAAGAACAAATCATGGCAAATCTACCAAAATCAAGAATAATTCCTAGTTATCCTTTCTCAACAACTGGTGTAGATTATATAGGCCCAGTTAATATCACAAGTTGCGGTAAAAAGAAAAATCGTATTGTATTTAAATCATACATAGCCATATTTATATGCTTCGCAACTAAGGCTATTCATTTAGAATTAATTGGCAACTTATCATCGCAGGCCTTTATTAGTGCTCTTCACCGTTTTATTTCTCGTAGGGGAAAACCTAAAGAAATGTATTCGGATAACGGAAGAACCTTTGTAGGTGCCAAACCTATACTTGATAAAAACTTTAAAGAATTCATTAAGGAAAATACAGACAAAATTATAAGTTTTGTACAAAGCCAGAATATCGAATGGCATTTCTCACCTCCATATGCTCCACATTGGGGAGGTTTATGGGAAAGTAACATAAAATGCATAAAAAGACATTTACGAGTTGTTACATACGATTCACATTACAATTTCGAAGAATTTTACACGTTGCTTACCCAAATTGAAGCCATTCTCAATTCTAGACCTTTATCACCCATAACCAACAATCCTGATGATCTTGAAATTCTTACACCAGCACATTTCTTAATAGGACGACCAATAATAGCTTTACCTGAAATAGATTATTCAAATAAACCCGAATCCAGATTAGCCTACTGGCAACAAATTCAAAAAAGGGTCCAACAATTCTGGAAAAACTGGTCGTCCACATATTTGCATACATTGCAACAAAGAAATAAATGGCAAGTGAATTCTAAGAATTTGGAGATCGGAGATATCGTGTTAATTAAAGAACTTAATCAACCTCCCTTAACATGGCCATTAGGAAGAATAACAGAAGTACATCAAGGAAAGGATAATAAAATTCGACTAGTCAGTTTACAAACATCTAAAGGACAAATTCAAAGATCAATTTCAAAATTAATTTACTTACCTATCAACTAACCAAAGAATAAAAAGAATAGAAAATGAAAAGGTCATAACTTGTGATAGGTAAGCAGCAAAAAAAAAAAATGTTCTGGTACCAGTCAAATCAAATACAATAATTGCAATTACAAAATAATAAATCAAAGAAAAAGAAAATGAATGAGCGATAAAATTTTAAATCGCCATATTTTAAATGACCTTCAAAAAATCAGTCCTTATATTCTGTAAAACTGACTACATATGACTAAATAATCAATATTCGAATTATTCGAATAGGGGGAGTTTATGGTAAATAACTTGAGAAAATACCATCTACCCTCGACATTAATTTTACTAAGCATTTTAATTAAGTTATATGTAAGATGTACTTGATAAATCTCAATATATGTGTTCTAACAAGCAAACTGAAATCATCTCTTTAAAATATTATCTATACAGTCCACTACCAGACGTATTTTTGTGAAAGGAACGAAGGAGGTACCTACAGTCTTGAAGGTGGATAAAAAAAAACCATCTCGAATTTTTACAAAAAATGGCGTAGTAACCTTCCTAATTTTTTTCAAGTACATAAGAGACTTCTTCAAAAATATTGGATTTTTCAAAACAAAATTTCCAGCAGTGTTTCCAAGCGCATTTTAATTTTTATAAAATTTTTTATTTAAAAATATTGCTACTCTCAGAACATTTTCAAAAAATAGGTAATATTTTTCATGAACGACTTGAATTTTCTGAAAATTTTGCCAGAATCGAAATCTGTTGGTATAGCAATGCTAAAAATACATTTTTTTTTAAATATCAACGAAAATTATTCTAGGTATTTAAAATTTTTTGGTTCGATTTCAAGGTGTTTTTTTGAGTGAGCGATTCAAATTCGTTGAAAATCAAAATACCTTGAAAAAGAACCTCATATTCACGATTTGTATTTTTCAACCTATTTGTATACCTAAAGTGAAAAATAAGTGTCATAATTCAAAATCAGTGGCGTGGCCAAGATTTTCAGATGGTGGCTCAAGCTCAAGTACACAAAACCAGCCAAATTATTATTATTATTTTTTTTTCGAAAATGACCCTGCTTCAAAGTTTGTCTCCTGTTTCGTCAATTTTCGTTAAAACCCGTAAGGTGTGAGAAAGAATACAACGAGAAAAAAAATTAAGGCATACCACCAAAGTGAAACTCCCGTTTGGTAATTTTAGCTGCCGGAGCTGATATTTCGATTTTTGAAAATTAATCTGGTTATTGCTTCCCAATAATTATTGGTTTCTACAAGTTTTTTTTTTTACTTATTAATATTCAAAATTTATCTTTATTAAAATCTCAAAATATTTTCAAAAATCGAAATATCAGCTCCGGCAGCTAAAATTACCAAACGGGAGGTTCACTTTCGTGGTGTGCCTTTTAAATTTTCCGTAAAATCGAAGATTCGTACTCGGACTTGATTTAATTCGTTTTTTCATCAATAAATTAAAAATTCACTCCAAATTTTGAACGATATTTCGCCTGAATTTCATGTATTTCAGAACAATGGAATATTAATTTCGTTAGATTTTATATTCATTATGAAAATAGTACAAATAAAAATAAATAAGTAATGAATATTACTTTAGTTAGATTAAAATAAACAATTATCAAGTTACTAAGTATTACTTATGTACTCGAATTACAAAAAAAAAATCAGCGAACTTATCTATGTTTGTATATGAATACAAAAAGTAGTTATACTATAATTTTGACCTTGCTGGAAAGAAAGGACCTAGGTAGTGAAAAAAATAGATTTCTCATTTTTCACGTTTTTGGTCCAAATGACACCAAATCTGGACCAAACACATAACAATTAAGACATCGCTTTTTTTTTTTTTTTTTTACACAGGGTCCTTTTTACCCGACATGGTCACAATTTAATTACTTAATATTTTTGCTAATTTTAAAAATAAGAAAACACGTTAAATAGGTACATAGGAAAAAAACAGATTAAGTTTAAAAATTTGCTGAACCAATTGTGGTTTTTTAATTCGTGTCTTCCGTATTAAAATTGAATCAGTTTTAGAACATTTTACATTAGGATATTATGGAAAAAAATCACGATTAAAAATTCAGTCAAGTATTCGCATTTTTTGGAAAATTTTAGAAAAACCATCTAAACTGAATTTTTCCAACTCAAAATAAAAATGAAGTATGTACAAAAAGGCTATTATCGAATTTTATTTAAATATTTTCCTCCACAAATGCAATTTTATCATCATTGAATCTATTAGCCATCTTCTGTCTCTCTTTATTCAGTTCGATCTGACTTGGAAAGTGGTGATCAAAAATGTTATTCTGTCAATACTCTCTGCCCCTCCATAACCCAAAATTTCTTTTTCTTTTTCTTTAAACTTCACATATTATGAAATTTAATAATTTTTCAACATTTGAGAAGAGAATCGACCCCCCCCCCCTCTCAGGCACTTGACTTCGATAATACTTCAATTATCTCCCCTTTTGGCTTAATACTAAAAAAATCATCTCGTGGTTAAAAAGGAAGAATTACCATCCTTATTTTCTTTCATAAAACATTTCTCCCCACTCAAATTGAACTGACAATCCTACAATTTCTAGTGATGTTAGATTTTGGAGAAATGTCGCGTTTATATGGAAAACTTTCCTATCAGCAAAGCCATGTATCAAATCAATGTATTTCAATTTTGAATTATAAACGAACGACGAGTCAGGTACGCGAATAAGTTTATTTTCTCTCAAATTCAAAACCTCGAGATTTTTCAAATTATAAAAAACACCGTCGTTTAAAATCGACATACTGTTATTAGCTAATTGCAAATTTACTAACCCAGTCAACGAATTGAATGTCGATACCGATATATTATTTAAATCATTTGAACTCAGACTCAAATTTTGCAATGTGGGTAAATATTGAAAAACTTGCCCATCTATCAAAGTGAAACGATTTTCGGAAAGGTCGAGCACTTTGAGATTTTTCAACGGTTCGAAAATTCTGAGTGGCAAACTCCGCAGGCGGTTTTTATTCAGATATAATTCTTCCAGGTTGACCATATCGACGAAAAGTTGTTCCGGTAATTCTTCGATGTTGTCATTTGGCAAATGTAATACTTTAACTGAACTGAGGTTTTTAAAATGATATGGATTAAGAGTAAGAGTCTCCGAACCAGCTGGAAGTTTAGGGATTGTGAATGTGAATTCTGTGGTTAATTTGGCACTGAGAGCGTTGAGAATTTTCACGAATGGTTCACCCGGAATTGGACAGTGCTGTATTTCGAGTGTAATTTGTCGAGTATAGGTATCGATTACCTTTGGGGTCCATTTAAAGTAGTCTGGTTCGCTGTAATTTCTGGTGCATGTCATTCTTACGTTTTTTATTCCTCGTAATTCGATGTCATATTGGTCGTGTACAATGATTGGTCGATCGTGGCAGTTCTTTCCGCAAGAGTATTGCATTGTAGCATTATCCAGTATCTCGCGAATACAAAATAACATAGGGTCACATTTCGGATCCACTGGTGATGATGATATAAATATTAATGTTGAACTTATGAACCTTTGCAGCCAAAATTGTAAAATTCCGTTCATATTTTTATAAAATTCTTGTTTTTTTTTGCAGTGAATAAATAAACCAATAAATAAATATGATAGATAGTTATTCGTCTATTTTGAAAACTGAAATACCGGTACAACACATGCCAAATTAACACAACTTTAACTCGGAGACTAAACGAGTTGCGCGAGTACGACCGTCTCTCACTACTCCCATCACCTTCGTTCTTTCATTATCCCTAAGAAACTCTTCTCTTTTTGTACGGAGACGATACGACCTAACAAGTATTGCTTGTAAAAACAACTAAAATCTGGCTTTTGTGTAGAACAGTCGGAGTTGAGGGTGAGAAACCACAGGGGGTCAGTAGCATATGTGTTGATAACGGTATATTCCGTAGATTCAGCTGCTTTTTCTTTTTTTTTTTTCTAATAAAGTCAAAATTATGTCTTAAGGTTCAACAGAAAATTAAAATTCTTTTCGATTTGTAAAAATTTTCATACAATACAAATTTTTTAGGCACATGTTAGGAGCCAAACTGGAGAAAATTTGAAAAAAAAAAAAATGATTTTTAATGATTTTTTTAAAAATACATATAGCAAGATTTTATGGAAAATTATATTACAGAAAATCAACAAATTTCAGATTCGTTAAACGTTCAACGAGAAATTTTCAATTTTATGGAAGTCATTTGCCTTTTCTAATCCCCTTTAATTTTTAAATCGACCAAAATAAATGGCAAATGATGGTAACTGAAGAGCTATTCTTTATGCTGAAACCGACCAAATATGATGCCGGGTCATCTGATTTTGCTCAATTTTTTTTACGAGTTCCCCTTGACGGTCCATTCATAAATCCGTGATTATTTTCTTTCCAACTCTCGAAGAGTCGGGGGCGTAGGCAGAGACTGGCAGCCAGCCAAAAGCCAAAAACCGAAACAACCAAAATCCAATAATTTTAAGGCTTTTTTTCAGCCAGCCAAAAGCCAGCCAAATGCTTCATTTTTTTGGCTTTTCTAATGGCTTTTTTCAAAAATTGAACGTTATTCTCCTTCCTATCCTACTTGAATTTATAATTTATTTTTCGCACCTTGTTTTTGTCGTTTTTGTTTTTGTAATAAGTGTCGTATTGTTTTACTGGCTAAAATTTAAACTTACTGTGAAAGTTGAGATTGTATTTGAAAAGACAGTCAACCCTGAAACTCGAATACCTGCATGACGTCACTGCTCATACCGCTGAAATTCGCATCGATTTTTCTTTCAAAATCCAGAATATTTACGTCATTTTTAAGCAGTTTAGATTTGGCTGAAGAAGTTTTCCAATTTTTTTCCTCGTAATTTTCTCAACTAATTTTTTTTTTGATGTTATTCTTCCACGATCAAATTTTTTTCTCATAATTTTCTCACCTGAAATTTTTCTAACGTAATTGTTCTTCGCTGAAATTTATCCTGAAGAATTTTTCTATTGTTGAACTCACATCTTTTTTGAAAAAAATGACTTCTGTTGATTGACGTCATAAAAATTTAGAGAAAAAATTGAGTTGAAAAAATACTGAGAAAAAAATTTTTAAATGTGAAAATGGTGAGAAAAATATTTTTTATGATGTCAACCAAACAGAAACTATTCTTTAGTGAAAAAAATTGCGCCAAGAAAATTGCTATTGAAAAATATGAGAAAAAAATTTGACCGGGGAAAAATGACATCAGAAAAAAATTGATAATTAAAAAAATTACGAAGAAAAAAATTCTGAAAACTACTTCGGAAAATTCTCAACTGTTTAAAAATAATGTAAATATTTTGGACTTCGAAAAAAAAAGCCGAAACGACATTCTGTGGTATAAAAAGCTTTTTAAAAAGCCAAAAGCTGAAAGCCAAAAGCTGAAAGCCAAAAGCTTCAGCTTTAATATTTTTTATCACCAGCTAACAACCAAAAGCTCAGCTTTATTTTTAGGCTTCCGGTCTTTGGGCGTAGGTCTCGTAATTTTTATGCAATTAAGATTTTTTTTTGTCAAATTATCCAATTTTGAAGGCTCATATCTCGAGATGAGTTGAACTTGTTAGACGATGACAGTTTGCAGATTCTGATATTCTCCTTCAGAACTCGCTAACAGTCACATTAAAATTTTCAATCTTGTAGAAAATACAGCTGAAAATTTTATTATTTTTTTTACAAGAAATTGTACATCATAATTATAGATACATTTCTTACGTAAACAGAAATAAAAATCAGTCTCAAATTAAGATCACTTGACGATTATTTGACTTGGCGATATATGTAGTACGATTTTTCATCCAATCGCTGCATTATAATCGCATGAAAAAAAATCAATAAAATGAAAATGCACATTTCACGAAAATTATGATTACTTAAAAAAATAAGAAAATTAGAAAACACTTACTAAAAAAATATCATGTACCTACCTAATAATGAAAATTTTTTACAATAATTTACAGAAAGGATATCTACGTACGTCCATAGTAATTATTCCAAATAAAAATGTTTTAAGAATAAATTTACACATTTAAGTAACAACAATTCAAAAAGTAAAATTCAATCATATTTTGGCTCAAATATTTGCAATTTCGACTGCATTTTTTGAAAAAAAATATCCTACTGCTTAATCATGGATTCAAATTTAATAAACAATCCAATTGTAGGAACAGATAATAAAACAAAGATGTTACTAATTTATCGAATAGTAATCTGTTTTTAGACTATTTTACTTTAATTTCGGTGTTGGTGATCAGTGTTATCACATACCCACTTGAAAAAAAAAAGGAAGAAATTTTATCAAAAACGGAAATATTATCTCCATTCACAAAATTTGTAAAATATAAATAATATTGATTTTTTTTTTCGATATATTTTTTGATGAAATTTATCAAGCACCTTCAAACGCAAGTGAAATTAGCCAAAATGAATAATTCGAGAAATTTAAATTGAGAAAAATTCCAATCGATCGATCTTTTCAAGCTTTGACGTTCTGAGAGCGAATTTAAATATTTTACCAAACTTGAAACAATAGTTTTGGATTTTATAATTAGGAACAAATATGATTTTGGAACCATAATGGGACAAACGACTGAAATGGATATTACCGGTTTTTTCTATTTTTTTTTATCTGCGTACATTTTATTCCATTTATCCTGACTAGAAGTTCAATTTTTCATTAAGGAGGAGAGCTAATCTCAACCCTCTGTTGGCCTTTTTGATCATTGTAGTCTAATTCTGGTTTCCTGCAGCGGTTCCATATCTAAATCTCTAGTATGTCTACTTAGGCGATGAACTGGAAGGCCCAAAGCATATTTCAAGTTATTCCAAAAATATCTATTGCCCCATTCCAAATACGTGTTCATCGTGATATAAGCCCTTAATTCGTGATCAAGATCTTCAATATTCACAGGCTCGTACATTATGATAATCACCCTGGCGCAGTTATCTTTAACGGCTTGTAAATGAGCCGTTCTCCATTCTAGCTGGCCCCAACTACTTCTGATGAAATTAGGACTCAGAACTATGATCGTTCGTCTCGAATTTTCCACCGAGTACGTGATCTGTTCGGGAATAAATTCGCCAGGAACGAAATCGCGGTAATGAACACATAATTTATAGTTCTCTTCGTTGTTTTCCTCCAATTTGGGGATCAGGTGATCTTCAACGAATTCCTTATCTTCGTGAGAGAAGCTTACAAAAGCGTCGTATTTTTTATCCTTGTCTATTTCCTTTTCGGTGACCAGCCAACGGCAGCATTTATGCGCAAACATCCAGACTTTGATTTCCTGCTTGTATGCAAAATAAATGCTTATCAAAGCACATATCATCATTGCAATTATTGAAAATCCGAAAATTATATTTAAAAAAGTGCCTCCACGTTCACAAAATTCATCTTGTTTCAGACTATTGATGGAGGTGTTCTTGTTGTCTGGGCATCGAATATTGTCCTTGTCCAAAATCTGTAACGCAATCGAGTGTGGTGATTATTTCGTCGTTGAATATTATGTTTATTGTTTATTTAATTATGTTTATTTGATTCTACCCCAAAAATAATAAATTTTATCAAAAAAATGAATAAATTTTAATCAAAAAATAATAAAATTAATTCAAAAAAAATAATAATAACATGTCTCGATAATTCACAAAATGAAATTTGTTTTAAAAAATAATATTTTTTATCAGAAAAAATGATGAAATTTGTCAAAAGAATGTATAAATTTTACCAAAAAAAAAATTTTATTCAAAAAAATAATAAATTTTATCTATTTTGAGAATTGGGACAGGTTAGGTATTATTTTTTTGAATAAATTTTATTATTATTTTTTTCAGTGCGTCATTTTTTAATATTTTTTGCACAAACTTTTTTTTTGGTTTTAGCATTTTTGATAACTACCAACAAATTTTGTCCCTTTCTTGAATAAATTCTAAAAATATATATCCTACAAATTTTTGAGTCCAATTGAAATACGCCTTCAAAGAAAATTCCTGACATTTATATTGGTTCTTTTTAATGCAAAAAAAACTATTCATTTTTACCTTAGGTTGATAATCTTCATGAATGTATTGCCACAAATACCGCATCTCGTCGCATTTACAAATCCAAGGATTGTTATGCAGTGTTATCTTAATCAGGTTTTTAAGCGATTTGAAATTATTATATTGTTGGTATTCCAAATGTGTCAGTTGATTGTTGTCCAGTTTCAGAACCTGTGACAAAGTTAAATTCAATTATTTCATTATAAGTTTGTTTCGATTTCACGTACCTATTTATTAACATTTACACCCCACATTTTAATTAAAAAATTACGAATTAAATTTGGAATATTAAAATTATGGTTGATTACGAATTGGCTTTCTTCGAGCTTTTATAAACTGTTGATCGTCTATCAAGAAATAGCATTTTTAATGATACCTACATTAAAATTTAGTTTGTTTAGTTCCAGATCTGAAAAATTTTCAAGCCCTTTTTCAATGAATTTCTTCTATGGTATTTCTTGCATTTTTTTTTGTTTTTCAAAAGTGACATCCATTTGAGTTGAGGGACTCGATTTTTTTCGAAAAACCTCTGAACATTTACCAATTTTTATCAGAATTCGAGAAATTTTTCCTCGATCCTACCAAAAGTTTACTTAGAATATGTCGTGTTCAGTGGAAGGTCTCACTTTTATCCCAAAACTCTTCGCTTCTTGTCAACAATTTAAAGGTTTTGAATTTATTGAATTTTAGATAAAATTTTTAAATCGATCTTGAATGAATTTAAAATTATTTTTAAAAATAATGTCCATCAGAGATTTCCTGATTGATTTCTCCATCATATTATTCATTTCATTAATTAGTAAGTAGTGAATTTTTTCAAAATTTATGTACTTACTTTTAATCCGTTGAACAATTTGAGATCATCAATGTCCTTCAATTTATTATCAGACAATGATAATTTAGTCACTCGATTTCGAACGTTTTCGGGTAATTCAGATATACAATCGATGGATGTCAAATTATTTTTATCCAATAATAATGCAACGTCGTAATCCACGTTTTTAATTTCTTTTGGAAATGCTGGTATTCCTCTAGAGGTACAATTTACTTCAAGGACGTTATCTTTTGGAAGCCAATTACACATGCACGTTTTCGGACAGAAATCATTCAATTCTGGATGGATTTCGTGAAGTGGGCATCGTAATTCATTTAAATCCACCGATTTCAATGATTTGTTTTGTAATGATTCGGGTTCAGTGCATTTCACCTCTTCATTCACAAAAAATTTTTGTACTCTACAAACATTTGTGGTGTCATTCAAGTATTTAGCCAAAGTTAACGCTTTGCAACATTTTATCGGGTTTCCATTCATCTTGAATATTGCTGGATTTGTTTTATTGTATGTTTCTATTCCAGTTAAATCGATGCTCTCTATTTTGTTATATCCGTAATCTACAGTCAGCGCACTGGAACTTTCAAATTTGAAATCTTCGGCCTGTAACAAAAAAAAAAACAAAAAAAAACCGCCAAATCCTTAATTTTTTGAAAAACCCTTATCATTACCCCCTAGTCACTTGCTAAATGAACCTTAAAATTGAAACCTCTGAAGAAATAATTGAGCTTGACTTGTATTTTTTTAAAATAGGTATGCTAGTTTAATAAGTCAAGGTTGGAGTTTGAAATTTCAACCTCGAAAAATTCTTTACTTGAAATACATAGTTCATCTTTATAGCTCAAATCTTAAGCATAGGTATTACTACTATAAAGGGTATTATTCTTTTCAAACTAGAAAACTAATGCTGTTCTAATTTCAATTATTATATATTTTACAATCATGAAAACGCACCGTTAATTTTGTTAATTGGTTATGCTGGATTTCCAATGTTTGGAGTTTGTTGAACGAATGACGCCAATCGTCGTATACTTTGGTCAGTAAGTTGTAGTTCAAGTCTATCTCTTTCAAATTGGCGCATTGCTTTAAAGGCGAATATGAAGCTGTGGGATTCAGTGTCAATTCATTGTGACTCAAATCCAATTCCTGTAATGATCGTAGATCTGCCAAAGATTTCCTGTAAATTGATTTTTTTTTTTTAAAAAAGTGTAAAAAAAATTATTATCGTTTTATGGAACAAAAAAACTACCATACACGAAAATTTAAAATTACAGAAATTTCATTCAGTACATTTCTGATAGCAATACTCACTCTGTTACACTCTTGAGCTTATTGTCGTTGATTTTTAAAATCTCAAGTTTTGTCAAGTTGCGAAACAGACCGTCGTCCAGTATTGAGAGTAGATTATGATCCAGCTTTAATATCTTTAGGCTGTTATTTTTTTCATCAAACTGAAATATCTCTTTGGGTAGCGAAGTTAAATCATTATATCCCAGGTTTAAGTCTTGTAGTGATTTTTGACCAGCGAAAAATCTCGAGGGAAAGTTGAAATTTTTTTTGTCGAAGGCATTGCGCAAATTGATCGTTATGAGTTTTGAATTATGAACGAAAGGTGTCTCCGGTACACGAGTTAGTTTGTTATCCTCCAATTGTAAATGAATCAGATTTTTCAAATTATCGAAAATACCGTCGTTTAAAATTGTCATATCGTTATTTTTTAACGATAAATATGTCAACTCGATTAACGAATTGAAAGTCAAATTCGATAAATTATCCAGTTTATTATTGTCCAAAAGTAATATCTTCAATGAAGATAATTTCTGAAAAATTCTCCCATCTATGGAAGTTAGTTCGTTATTGTAAAAATTCACCCAATGTAGGTTTCTCAACGAATCGAATATTTTGTCAGGCAAGCTTTGCAAATTGTTTCTACTCAAGGATAAGTATTTCAAGTTGGACATATCTTTGAAAAGTCCTTCTGGTAATTCTTTGATAGTATTATTTTGCAACTCTAGGTCTTCAACTGAAGTAAGATTCTCCAAGTGATATGTATCAAGAGTGAGCGCGTGAGCATCGGTCATGTGAGCATCGTTGAAGGCGAATATTGTGATAGGTTTGATGTCAAAAGCTCTCAAGATTTTAATAAATGGTACATTCGGAAATGAACAGTGATTTATGGTAAGAAAACTGTTTTCATTAGAAAGGACAACGCTCATGTTTGCGATTAATTCATAGTAGTCTGGTTGGGTGTAGTTGGTGCATTCCATTTCTATTTGTTTCGTATCATTAAAATATTTATGTTTCCGTACTGTTATAATGATTTGTCTTTCGCCGGGGTTCTTTCCGCATAAATACCGATAATTATCGTTATTCATCGAATAATCACTATCAAATTTACAATAGTTTGTGTTTTTGTGTTCTGGTTTCACTGAAGTGATCAGTATTGCTAAAATTATGAGCTGACGTAGCAACATTCTTTCAACTGCGATCGTCATGGTTTATTTCAGATTTTATCCTGCAATCAAAAAAATATAGGTTCATGATTAGTGCCTTGTTGCCAAGGTTCCAAGTAGGTACTATGTAAGGTAGCGTGAAAGAATAATATCAATCATTTTTTCATTTTCAAATTCACGATTCGCCGATTTTTTTTACAAAAATAATACGTATAAAAAACTATATCTGTAGTATCTCAAGCTATAGATCTGAAAAATGGTTGAATGTAGATTCAATTCTGTAATTCTTGAGTATTTCAAGGGTTTCCAAAAAATCGATTTTAAATACTGATAGGTTTACTTGAAGTATCTGCTGACTAGGGAAGTGTTCCGACCAATGGTAAAAATTTGGGTCGAAATATATTATTGAAAGCAACTCATAAAAGAATTCCATTCAAAATTTCAGATTATTAAGTTCATTCTTCGAAAAAAATGAGGAAAATGAAAACTTGATGAAGTTTAAAAGTTGAAATTTAGTTCTGACTATTTTCAGCCTTCAGAATTGATTAATTGATTGGAATAGGGTTCAAGATGTTTTAGAAATTCCAAAAATTTTAAAATTTTCAGAATATCCCATCATTAATTTTTTGTGTGTCTATGCGTTTAGCTCTTGTATAATGACACACAAATTAAATTCACGTAAATCAATAACGCTCGTACATACGTGGTAACTCATATTGGTGGGCTTGGTATTTGATCGCAATTAAAGCATAATTTCTGAAAATTCATAAATAACCGCGAATTTAATTCATATTTTTCTCCAGCGAAAATTTTCAACAAAAATTTAAAATTCGTGAAGCTCATTGAAGTAAATGCTGAAACTTGACCTTGCTGAACCTCGGCTCTTGAATCGATTGGAAGTGATTAGAACTTGTTCTAGAGCCCTCAAAAAGTTTGTAATTTTTGATCTAATAAACCACCGATATGGGTAATTCGAGTTTACTTTATCGAGACTTCAAATGTTTTGAAACCGCTTATTAGTTTAATCAATTCGAAAGCTTAAAAAATATACCCATTTATTTCAAATTTTAGCCATTTTCTTCATTGATCAGATCGCCATAGTTTTCATTTCCTTACTCTAAATTCTTAAACATTCACCAAAATTCAAAAAATAAATTTCGGTTTGAAAAATTTTGAATAGGTATTTATCTAGTTCTATATTAATAGTCATCTATGGTCAAAGTGGCATCATTTTTCAAAACCCCTGCAAATTCATCAAATGCAACATTAATGACATTGTGATATTGTACAGAATCTATAACTTCTTAGGTTTTTTTTAAAAACGAATTTTAAAAATGATGCCACTTTACCTGTAAACTTCACAAAAAGATGCCATCTCGACCGTAGGCACGAAAAAAAATTTTTTGCTCTAAGGAGTAGAATATAAGTGGTAAAGTGGCATCAAGTTTCTGATAGGTTTTCTGGCATCTATAGCACTTATCTTAGCCAAATAACAGCAAACGGAAACTGGCATCCGAAAAATGATGCCAGTTTCCAAAAAAGATGCCAGTTTACCTGTAGACGAAAAAAAAAGATGCCACTTTGACCATAGACAAATCTATATGTAGATATCTTTATTTTTGGTTAATAAACGATGATAAAAAATGAATGACATCACCTTGGTTCAACAGGGATATTCAAAAACGGTATTTTCAAATTTTCCAGAATTTGTAAAAACTTCCTCGTTTCACTCTCAAAAAGTTCGAAAATCCAAAAGTCATACCGATAAGAAAACTGTCTTCTTAAGTTATTAGAGACTTCTTTTTCAAAAATTTTCATGGTAGTGCTGCCAACACGATATGTATAAAATTCAAAGTTTTCGTTTCGGGGCTTGAAAAATCGATTAATTTTTTTGGTCGTAAAAATTCATTTTAAAAAAAAAAATTGCGGTAAATTTTCTGTAGCAATATCTATTTTCTACTCAATAATTATTTTTATTTATTACGTATAAAATTTTATTTGAATTAGAAAAAATACCTGCGAACGTCATTGTTAGCTCATCAATTTGGGTTATTTCCCAATAAGTGGAAAACAGGTTGATACTGATGATAAAATTACGTTTTTGATATTAAAACGTTTTATATTTATCTAATTAGGTGTGATTTTAGAACCAAAAATGTTTTTGCGAAATTGATAGAAGGTACATATGTGTATTTTTTTCAGAATTTTCTGACGAAATTTTAATCGATAAAAAAATTGTTGTTGAACTTTTTTTTCACGAAAAAATAAAAAAATTGCAGAATTTCTAAAAATGTGTTTCAGACATTTTCTTTAAAAAAAAAAAATCCAATTATTTTATTGTTTTCAGCCTATGTGAAAAAATTATTTTAAACTCGAATCGATGAATATAAAGAAATTTTTGTTAAAATGTCAGACAAAGAAGAATAATTTAACGTAGGGACGACCTCACATTCTTTCAGTTGAAAGTAATATTTGAAATTTCCGTCCAACTTTTCCATATTATGTCGGACTTTACAAAACTTGAGATCGTATTTTTTTAATTATCCACGTTATATTGTTATTTTGTATGGTGTAGAACTTCTAGTGTATAATTTTTGGCACCAAACTACCTATAGAATTTTTGAAAATTCATTCCCTTTCTTTACATATTCCCCCTCTTCTTTCTCCTTCTCACCTCCCACCCTCACTGTTTCTCATACGTCATAAGGTAACAATGGAGGGAAAACATGTGGCCAATTCAATATTTAATTTTAATCGAGTATAACAAGGTATCGAAAAATTTTTCCTGTCAGAATGCTACTTTTCGCAATTTTATATCAATTTGATTTGCAGTTTTCTCGAATTTATTCAATTTACAATTTTTTCCTATTGCCCTAATTGTGAAAATAAAAACCTTTGCATTGAAAATTTTTCTGATTTGGAATGTGATTTCGTCAAGTCCAAGAAGACGAAATACTTTTTCAGCTATCTTTAAGTCGAGCCCTCTTCGGCGATTTTTAAAAACTTTTTTTTCTGAATTTTTTACTTTAAAATACATTTTATGCGTATAATTTTGAAAGAATGAAATGGGATTATTTGCTACGATCCCTTTCGTTATTCTCGTATCGTTTTCTCTCTTTCAGGGTTTTCAATAAATGAGTTGCAGATGTTCTAAACCCAATTTTAATCCTCTTTTGCCTGTACAATTTAATAATGATTTCGTATTTTTATTTAAGCCGAAGGTAAATAATCTCTTTATCAAATGTTTTGTCGATTGGCAATGTTACTTTGTTATCTTTCACTTTAATATCTGAAAGTATACGTGAATGTTTTTTTTTTTTCATTTTTTACCGTCTGTTTTTTCATGTATTTAGTAGTGTTATCCGTGCATGATGTTGAATTTTTTTTGAAAAGATAGATTTTAATTAGTCGAAATTTCCCTCTGTTTCATCGCGGAAATTACAAATTATTTTCGATAAGGATATTATTGATGTATCTACCTATTCAGAAATCAGTCGAAATGGGATGTTGACGTTGATTTTTTTCTGGTATAAGGACTTTCTATTTAAGGAACACAAAATTCATTGGGACAATCTTCCACATGAATGCCAGGAAAGGTTGAAATTATTAAAATTATTTCAAGGTCTGGGCGTATTTATGCACATTTGTCTTTAATTATTTCTTGAAAAATAATCCGTTACTTAACCGAGTAATACTCAAGTACTGTTTATGAATAAGACCATAAAAATACATAGGTACTTGAGTACTTACTATCGGGGAAATTTCAAAATTATCTATCTTATAGCCTGCAAAATATTAAAATTTGATCTCCCTAATCAATGAAAAAATCTCTAATTTGGTATATGATACCGAAACGATTGGAGACGGTTTCGAGATATTTCCGAACCACCAGAAAATTTTGGAATTTTCCAGCTTTGAAAGAAAGCTTATAAAAACGGTCCATATGAACTTCAGCGCCAATAATTTGTCAATATTGGTGTCTCATTTGATCGATAAAGGTACAATTTCTCAAAATTCGTAACTTTGAGTTCGAATTTGCATTTTTGGGCAGGAAATTTTTCCTTAAAAAAAGTAATTCTGCTATAAAATATGGATATTTATACTCAAAGTTGCGAATTTCAGAAAATCGTACTTTATTCAATCCAGTACCTAGATCGCCAATATTGGTAATCTGCGATTATTGGCGCTGAAGTTCGTATGGAACATTTTTATGGATTTTTCATCAGCGCTGGAAAATTCCAAAATTTTCTGATGGCTTTAAAACTTCTTGAAATCGCTTCCAATCGGTTCGTTTAGTCAAAAAATAGGGAATCTATCAACTTTCAGCGTTTTACTCCGATATGTGCGTATAGTAGTGGGCATACTTTTGAATTTTTTTAGGAAAGTTTTCTGCTCAAAATCCAAATTTGAACTCAACGTTACGAATTTTAGAAAATTTTGCTTTGACAATCCTCGAGTATTGGTGCTAAATTTCATATGAACCATTTTTATGAGCTTTTCTCCAGCGCTGGAAAGTTTTAAATTTTCTGGTGGATTTTAAACGTCTTGAAACTACTTCCAATCGATTCGACCGATCGAAAATGGAATATATACCGAATTACAGTTTTTCTCCCTTGTTTTGATAAAATTTTAATATTATGCGGGCTGAGAGATAATTTTGAAATTTCAAAAATTCGCCAAAATTCGAGAAATGAACTTCAGAGCCAAAATTTGAATATGAGAGTTTTCTTATTCTGTATTTGAAATTTTTTTGGTTTAGGTAAGCTCAAAATTTTACTTTCGAGTAGGGATATCATCCTTGTAACGATAATACACGAACAATATGTTCGAAATGATAACTTTACCTTACCTGTATCAAGATCCACGTTTGTAGTTTGGTTTAAAATTAAAAATTTTGAACTTTACAATTGCGTTGAATATTGTGTTCAAAAAGAATTTCGTGGTTTATTGCAGATTTGCTGTCTAGAGTTATCACTACTTGTTAAGAACAGTTAGGTACCTATTAAAACGAATGCCAAAGATACATTTTGTTTCGACTGATTTTTTTCAACAATTTAACGCGACTAGTATCCGATTGTTTCAAATGAAAATAAAAATTATTCTAAATCGAGTAATAATTTCATGGTATTTAAATTAAGAGAACAAATTGTGTATGTATCGTAAATATGTATTATACGCACATGTTGCCCGCGAAAACGCGAAAACGATAACTGTGTATTTAACACGTGATATAAGTTTTACTTTATATATATTGTAGGTATGTTAATTGAGACCTTCTGCGCAGTCGCAGCGTTCACAGAAATTGCAATGATTTATTTTCAAATTAAATTCGGCGTTATCGCTGCATTGAAAAGTTCAATTTTTAGCGGACTTCCCACTCTACCGAGAATTTGTTATGCACTCATGACAACGGTTTTTTTAGCGGACTTCCCGCTCTGAGCATACCTTAAATTTTGATAATGGGGTTTCGTATAGTGTACTTTCGATTTTTTTTTGTTTTAGTGTATAATTTGACTGCCATTTCGGTCAGGATATCTCCCTTGTGAGAAGGCTTTCACCCTTATATGTACCAATTTCATTGGGATTCCGATTCTTTCTGCAATTCATTTTATTCTTTCTGTTAAGTAACGCGTTGCAACTAAAATTTTAAAAATAATTGGTTTTCATATCCATAAACATTGATTTGAAAATTTTGAACGAAAATTTTAAATTAAGGTCTAATTTTTATATTATCACGAATTTTCAGCACCTAACAGAAAAACTTCATAAAAAATCAAATTACACAATTTTTTTAGTCAAAGGAATCATAAAAATGAAGAATAAGTACAATATTCTCAAAATATGTTTTGTTTTTTATGGAAATCGTATAAATATGTTGAAACGAGATCCTGGGTGAAATTATTAATTCAAGCGATTTTTTCCTGTGGTAGTTTAAAAATCGGCAGGCTGTGAGATGACGGTATAGAAATTGCCTCGATCTAGTTGAAATTCGGTAATCGTTGGCTCAGAGTCAGAAAGTTATACCCACCAAAGATGTAAATCTAGTTGATAAAACGATGTTCATGCATAATTCTCTCCGTTATGGATGTTTATCATAATTCATGATAATTTTTCAGAAATTATAGCTGAACCATTTACTGAATTCTTTAAGGTAAAAAATTATTCATCATGTTACATTTTATTAGTAAACAAAAAAAAAATCAGTCTAGAATTAAGGTTAAGTGATTCTTATTTGATCCAGCGATACGCTATACAAATTATGAATGCATGAAAAAGAAAGTATCAAATATTGTATAAAACAGAATTAAAAAATATGCACATTACATGAAGGTTTCGAATACTTACATACAAAAATGAGAAAATTAGAAAAGAATTACAAAAAAATCTTAGTAGGTACTTGATAAATTTTTTTTTACAATAAGTTAATGTTATTCACAAGAAAGACATCTACATCCATAGTAATTATTCCAAACAAAACTTTTTAAGAATTATTTTACACATGTAACAACAACTCATAATAAAAGTAAAGTTCAATCGTATTTCTACTCAAATATTCACAGTTTTGACAAAAATTTTTGAAAAAAAATATCCTACTGTTCAATAATGAATTCAAAATATTACAAACAAATATTTACAAACATTTAGCGATTAATTATTGTTAGGTAGGTAATTTTTTCGATGGATTTTAATAATTTTCGAATAACGACGTGTTATTTTAAATTATTCTAAACGATTTTTTTTGGAGGGGGGAGCAGGGTAATTTTACCAAGCATTTATGTGTAGATATGTACGAGTAAAATGAAATAATTCGGGGAATGTAATTAGAGAGAAATTCCGATTGATCGATCAGTTGAAAATTTGTAGGAAATTTGGCTCCCTGCAAAATCTAGAAATTTCATTCTATACGAATTTTTTTATGGTATATTTTGTTCTAGGACTCTTAGTTTGCTCAGAAATGTTACTTTTTGGTAGGCCCGTAGGCCAGGTACAAAAAAATTATCTTTCAGAACCCGAGAACAGTCACATTAAAATTTTCAATCTTGTAGAAAATACAGCTGAAAATTTTATTATTTTTATTACAAAAAATTATACATCATAATTAGATACATTTCTTAAGTAAACAGAAATAAAATTCAGTCTCGAATTAAGATCACTTGATTATTTCACCTGGCGATATAGTATGGTTTTTCATCCAATCGCTGCATTATAATCGCATGAAAAAAATCAAAATAGTTTTAAGAAAATCAAATAAAAATGCACATTACTCGAAAATTACGGATATTTAAAAAAATAAGAAAATTAGAAAACACTTAGGTACAAAAAAATATCACGTACCTACCTATACCTAATAATAAATTTTTTTCACAACAATTGAAATTCAATCATATTTCGGCTCAAATATTTGCAATTTCGACTGCATTTAAAAAAAAAAAAAAAAAAAAATGACCTACTGCTTAATCATGGATTCAAATTTAATAAACAATCCAATTGTAGGTACAGATAATAAAACAAAGATGTTACTAATTTATCGAATAGTAATCTGTTTTTAGACTATTTTACTTGTAATTTCGGTGTTGGTTATCAGTGTTATCACATAGGTACCCACTTGAAAAAAAATGAAGAAATTTTATCAAAAACAGAGAAATACTTGATAATAACTAGGCCTCCATTCATAAAATTAGTAAGATATGAATAATAGGTATTGATTTTTTTTTTTTGATAAATATAGATATTTTTTGATGAAATTTATCAAGCACCTTCAAACGTAAGTAAAATTAGGAACAAATATGATTTTGGAACATAATGGGACAAACGACTGAAATGGATTTTACCTATTTTTTTTTTTTTTTTTAATCTACGTACACTTTATCCCATTTATCCTGACTAGAAGTTCAATTTTTCATTAAGGAGGAGAGCTAATCACAACCATCTATAGGCCTTTTTGATCATTGTAGTCTGATTCTGGTTTCCTGCAACGGCTCCATATCTAAATCTCTAGGATGTCTACTTAGGCGATGAACTGGAAGGCCCAAAGCATATTTCAAGTTATTCCAAAAATATCTATTGCCCCATTCCAAATACGTGTTCATCGTGATATAAGCCCTTAATTCGTGATCAAGATCTTCGATATTCACAGGCTCATAAATTATGATAATCACCCTGGCGCAATTATCTTTAACGGCTTGTAAATGAGCTGTTCTCCATTCTAGCTGGCCCCAACTACTTCTGATAAAATTGGGACTCAGGACTATGATCGTTCGTCTCGAATTTTCCACCGAGTACGTGATCTGTTCGGGAATAAATTCGCCAGGAACGAAATCGCGGTAATGAATACATAATTTATAGTTCTCTTCGTTGTTCTCCTCCAATTTGGGAATCAGATGATCATCGATGAAATCCTTATCCTCGTGGCAGAAGCTTACAAAAGCATCGTATTTTTTATCTTTATCTATTTCCATTTCGGTGACCAGCCAACGGCAGCATTTATGCGCAAACATCCAGACTTTAATTTCGTGCTTATATATGAAATACGTGCTTATCAAACCACAAATCACCAGTATCACTACTAAAATCGATAATCCGCCAATTATAATATGAAGCATTTGTGTCGAATCACAAAAATCCTTGTATTCCATGCCTTTGATTGAGCGGTTGTCCTGGCATAGAATATTGTCCTTGTTCAAAATCTGTAATGTAATTGCATGAGCATTGAAAATATTATTCGATTGGGTAGGCAGCTAGGCACGTAGTAAGTTTGTGTAATTTCTTTCAATACCAGTTCTAAGAGAGGAAGATTTGGAAGCGAATTCTCTCAAATCGTCGAAAATGATTAGTAAAGTGTTGGAAAATAACTATAATTTATGTTTTTCAAATGTATTTTTTCAAGAGATTTTCGCCCACTTGCTCCAACGTACTTTGCAGAAAACATCTCCGTTAAATATTTGAGACATTCTTTCATCTCTCAATTATAACTTAATTTTTTTGAGCACAAATCTCGATTTTTTTTTTTAATTTTTGGCTTTGACATTGTTGCTACCCACAAATTTTGCCCTTTTTTCAAAAAAAAACAACATAAAATATGTTGTACAAATTTCTGAATCTAGTTTAAATCCGCCTCCTTGGATTTCCTGCTACTTATGCTGGTTGTTTCTAATGCAAAATATGCAAAATATAAAATCGAGTTTTCATTCTTACATTGTAATGGTGGTCTTCATTAATTAATTTCCACAGAGTTATCGTGGTGCAGTTACATATCCATGGATTTTCATGCAGAGATATCATGGTCAGGTTTTTAAGCGAATTGAAATTGTAATACAGTTGATCATCCAGAGACGTCAGTTGGTTATTGTCTAGTTTCAGAATCTGTGACAAAGAATAATACAATCGTTTCATTACCTAATTTCTTTGATTTCGCATAGATATTTATTCGTTTGTGTTGCAAAAATTGGTCGATTTTGAGGGGAAAGGGGTAAAAATCACGATTGTTTCACCTGAAGACGAATAATGTTGATCAATCAGGGTTTGAAACGAGTTTTTAATGCATTCGACCATTCTAAATTCGATTTTAATGTTGGTTTCCTGATAAGAAGTGAAATGATTTTTTTATCGCCGATTTTTGGAGACGAAAAAAGCCTATTAAAAAAAAAAAAAATGGTTCGAATCCGCACCTCGAACTAATTCTGGTATGAAAATATTTTTATACTTGATTGGTATCTCCTGAACACTATCTTTCAGCTAGTTTCCCGATTTGAAGTGGAAAATTCTCTCAATCGTGAAATTTATTTAGCGAAAAACGTTAGAATTTTGCTAAAATTGACACAAAATTACGATTTTTTTCATCAATAGAGACGAGCAATATTGATCAATCAGGGTTTGAAATAATTTCTGATATAATTCGAACCTTCTGAATCCAAATTTGTTATTGGTTTCCAGATAGGAAATAAATTACAATTACTACGAGTACATTCCTTATCGTCAAATTTTGGTAGCGAAAAACGTAAAAAAAAAGTCGATCCGAGAACGTCGTGGAAAATTTGATACCTCAGTATCAGTACGGGTTTGAATACGACGAGAAGTCAATCCTTTAAAATTTTTATGGTTCAATTTGGAATAATTATTAAAAAAATCCTGTTACAACTTTTTTTGGAAAAGGTTAAAAAGAAAATATTCTAGTAAATTAAAAATTTCGATGGATTACGATGAAAAATTTTAAAAAAAACTTTGTTAAAATATAGTTTATTAAATTCCAGATCTGCGCTTTTTTTATCCCTTTTTTCAGAAAACACTTTGTGGCGGCTTTTGCAAATTTTTTTTCAAAAGTAGCACATATGGCATCCATTTGAGTTAGGGAGCTCAATTTTTTCCGAAGTACTGTTTTTGAAATGAACAATTTTAACAATTTTTATCAGAAAACGAGGAATTTTCCTTCGAACCCCTCCTGCCCCCCCAAAAAATAATGAGAATGTGTGTTGTTTTTGGGTGCAAGGTCTCACTTCTATCATCCCAAAATGCTCAGCTTCTTATTTAAAATTTCAAGATTTTGAATTTACAATTAGATGAAATTACCGACATGATTTTAATTTCCTGATTGATTTCTCCATTATATTATTCATTTCATTAATAAATAAGTATGTGAATTTTTTCAAAATTTATGTACTTACTTGTAATCCGTTGAACAATTTGAGATCTTCAATGTTATTCAATTTATTATCAGACAATGATAATTTAGTCACTCGATTTCGAACGTTTTCGGGTAAATCAGATATACCATCGATGGATGTCAAATTATTTTTATCCAGTAATAATACAACGTCGTAATCCACGTTTTTAATTTCTTTTGGAAATGCTGGTATTCCTCTAGAGGTACAGTTTACTTCAAGAACGTTATGTTCTGGAAGCCAATTACAGTTACACGTTTTCGGGCAGAAATAATTCAATTCTGGATGGAATTCGTGAAGTGGGCATCTTAATTCATTTAAATCCATTCTTTTCAATGATTTTTTTTGTAATGATTCTGGTTCAGTGCATTCCACATCATCAGCCACAATAAATTTTTGTACTTTACAAACATTTGTGACGTCATTCAAGTATTTAGCCAAAGTTAACGCTTTGCAGCATTTTATCGGGTTGTCATTCATCCTGAATATTGCTTGATTTGTTTTATTATATGTTTCTATTCCAGTTAGATCGATGCTCTCTATATTGTTATATCTGTAATCCACAAACAACTCACTTGAACTTTCAAATTTGAAATCTTCGGCCTGTAACAAAAAAAAAATCCGCCAAATCTTTAATTTTTTAAAAACCCTTATCATTACCCCTCGTCACTTTGAAGAAATTATTGAGCTTGACTCGTATTTTTTCAAATATGCTAGTTTAATAAATCAAGTTTAGAGTTTGAAATTTCAATTTCGAAAGATTCTTTAGTTGAAATTGTTCATCATCATAGCTCAAATCTCAAGCATAGGTATTATAAAGGGGGTTATCCTCTCGAACCAGAAAACTAATGCTGTTCTAATTTCAATTATTATATATTTTACAATCATGAAAACGCACCGTTAATTTTGTTAATTGGTTATGATGGATTTCCAATGTTTGGAGTTTGTTGAACGAATGACGCCAATCGTCGTATACTTTAGTCAGTGAGTTATGGTTCAAGTATATTTTTTTCAAATTGGAGCAATGCTTCAAAGGCGAATATGAAGCTGTGGGATTTAGTGTCAATTCATTGTGACTCAAATCCAATTCCTCTAATGATTGTAGATCTGCCAAAGATTTCCTGTAAATTGATTTAAAACAAAAATTATGAGCAATTACTAAATTACAAGTATTTAAAAAAGTTATTATCATTTTGTGGAACAGAAAAACTGCCATATAATATAATTATGTAAGTACGTAAATTTAAAATTACAGAAAGTCCATTTAGTGCATTTCTGACAGTAATACTCACTCTGTTACACTCTTGAGCTTATTGTTGTTGATGTTTAAAATCTCAAGTTTTGTCAAGTTGCGAAACAGACGGTCGTCCAGTGCTGAGAGTAGATTATGACCCAGCTGTAATATTTTTAACTTCGTTAACGAATTGAAAGCCGAACTCGATATATTATCCAGTTTATTATCGTTCAAGTATAAGTCTTCTAATGAAGATAAATTTTGAAAAATTCTCTCATCTATGGAGGTTAGTTCGTTTTTGTCAACACCCAAAGAAATTAAGTTTTCCAAAGGATCGAATATTTCTTTCGGCAAGCTTCGCAAATTGTTTGCATCCAATTCCAAGTGTTTCAAGTTGGGCATATCTTTGAAAAGTCCTTCTGGTAATTCTTTGATAGAGTTATTTCTTAAAACTAGATTATTAACTGAAGTGAGATTCTCCAAGTGATATGGATCAAGAGTGAGCGCGTGAGCACCGGTCATGTGAGCATCATTAAAGGCAAATCCTTTGATAGGTTCGGTGTTAAAAGCTCTCAAGATTTTAATAAATGGTGCATTCGGAAATGAACAGCGTTCTATTTGAAGTATGCTTGCTTCTTCAGAAAGAACAACGCTCATGTTGGCGATTAACTCATCGTAGTCTGGTTCGGTGTAGTTGGTGCATTCCATTTGTATAATTTTAATACCATTAAAAGCTGCATGTTTCCATACGCTTATAATAACTTGTCTTTCGCCGGGGTTCTTTCCGCATAAATACCGATAACTATAGTTGTTATTCGTCGAATAATCACTATCAAATTTACAATATTTTGTGTTTTTTAGTTCTGGTTTCACTGAAGTGATCAGTATTGCTAAAATTATGAGCTGACGCAGCAACATTCTTTCAACTCTGATCTTCAAGGTTTCTTTCGGGTTTTAATATTCTGTAATAAAAAAAAAAATTGGTTCATGATTAGTGCCATGTTGCCAAGCTTCCAAGTAGCTACTATGCTTGGGTAGAGTGAAAGAATAGTATCAATCATTTTTTCATTTTCAATTTCACGATTCACTGATTTTTTTTTACAAAAATAATATGCATAAAAAGCCATATCTGTAGTATCTCAAGCTATAGATTTGAAAAATGGGTGAATGTAGATTCAATTCTGTAATTCTTAAGTATTTCAAGGGTTTCCAAAAAATCGATTATGAAAAGGTAAAAATCCGATTTTTTAAATTTAAATACTGATAGGTTTACTTGAAGTATCTGCTCTGTTGACTAGGGAAGTGTTCCAACCAATGGTAAAAATTTGGGTCGAAATATATTATTGAAAATAACTCATAAAAGAATTCCATTCAAAATTTCAGATGATCAAATTCATTCTTCGAAAAAAGTGAGGAAAATGAAAACTTGATCAAGTTTAAAAGTTGAAATTTAGTTGTAACTATTTTCAATCTTCAGAATTGATTAATTGATTGGAAGAGGGTTCAAGATGTTTTAGAGATTCCAAAATTTTAAAATTGTCAGAATATCCCATCATTACATTTTTTTGTGCGTCTATGCATTTAGCTCTTGCATAATGACCCACAAATTAAATTCACTTAAACCAATAGAGCTCGTAAACTCATAGTGAGCTTGGTATTTGATTAATTAAAGCACAATTTCTGAAAACTCATAAATAACCGGATTTAATCCATATTATTCTCCAGCGAAAATTTTCATTAAAAATTTAAAATTCGTCAAGTTCATTGGAGTAAAATGCTGAAAATTGACCTTATTGAACCTCTTGAATAGATTGGAAGTGATTAGAACTTGTTCTAGAGCCCTCAAAAACTTTGTAATTTTTAATCCAAAATAAGTTACCGATAAGGGTAATTCGAATTTATCGAGTTTCAAAAGGTTTTGAAACCGGTTTCAATTGACTCGAAAGTTGAAAAAAGATATCTACTTATTTCAAATTTTAGCCATTTTCTTCATTGATTAGATTGCCATAGTTTTCATTTTAAAATTCCCGAACCTCATTCTGAATTCTCCATTCACCAAAATTCAAAAAATAAACTTCTGTTTTTAAAATTTTGAATATTTATCTAGTTCTATATAGATAGATACCCTTATTTTTGGTTAACAAACGATGATAAAAAAGTGACATCACCCTGGTTCAACATGAATGTTCGAAAATGGTCTTTTCAAATTTTCCAGAATTTGGAAAAACTTCCTCGGTTCACTCTGAAAAAGTCCGAAAATCCAAAAGCCACGCTGATATGAAACCTGTCGTAGCAATATCTATTTTCTACTCAATAATTATTTTTATTTATTACGTATAAAGTTTTAGGTGAATTAGAAAAAATACCTGCGAACGTCATTGTTAGCTCATCAGTTTGGGTTATTTCCCAATAAATGGAAAACAGGTTGATACTGATAATAAAATTACGTTCTGAATATTTCGTTGGCCGGTGTTAAACGTTTTATACTTATCTATATAATTAGGTGTGATTTTAGAACCAAAAATATTTTTGAGAAATTGATACAAGGTTCATGTATTTTTTTCCCAGAATTTTCTGACGAAATTCTAATCGATGGAAAAATTGTAGTTGGACTTTTTTTTTTTCATGAAAAAACAAAAAAAAAAGCATTTCTAAAAATGTGTTTCAGACATTTTTATGTTTTTTTTCTTTTTTTTTTTTTTTAATCCAAATATTTAATTGTTTTCAGCCTATATGTGAAAAAATTATTTTAAACTCGAATCGATAAAATAGAGAAATTTTTGGCTCGGGCTTATTTTTCGCACTTGTGGTTGATATTATTAAAATTATTTCAAGGTCTGAACGTATTTATGCACATTTGTCTTTCATTATTTCTTGAAAAATAATCCGTTACTTAACCGAGTAATACTCAAGTACTGTTTATGAATAAGACCATAAAAATACATAGGTATTCAAGTATTTGCTATCGGGGAAATTTGGAAATTTCATAATTACCTATCTTATAGCCTGCAAAATATTAAAATTTGATCTAATCAATGAAAAAATCTCTAATTTGGTATATGATACCGAAACGATTGGAGACGGTTTCAAGATATTTCCGAACCACCAGAAAATTTTGAAATTTTCCAGCTTTGAAAAAAAGCTTATAAAAACGGTCCATATGAACTTCAGCATCAATAATTTGCGGATGGTCAATATTGGTGTCTTATTTGATCGATTAAAGTACAATTTCTCAAAATTCGTAACTTTGAGTTCGAATTTGCATTTTTGGGTAGGAAATTTTTCTTTAAAAAAAGTAATTCTGCTATAAAATATGGATTTACCTATACTCAAATTTGCGAATTTTAGAAAATCGTACTTTATTCAATCCAGTACCTAGATCGCCAATATTGGTAATCTGCGATTATTGGCGCTGAAGTTCGTATGGAACATTTTTATGGATTTTTCATCAGCGCTGGAAAATTCCAAAATTTTCTGATGGCTTTAAAACTTCTTGAAATCGCTTCCAATCGGTTCGTTTAGTCAAAAATAGGGAATCTATCAACTTTCAGCTTTTTACTCCGATATGTGCGTATAGTGGGCATACTTTTGAATCTTTTTAGGAAAGTTTTCTGCTCAAAATCCAAATTTGAACTCAACGTTACGAATTTTAGAAAATTTTGCTTTGACAATCCTCGAGTATTGTTCATATGAACCATTTTTATGAGCTTTTCTTCAGCGCTGGAAAGTTTTAAATTTTCTGGTGGCTTTTAAACGTCTTGAAACTACTTCCAATCGATTCGACCGATCGAAAATGGAATATATACTTACCGAATTACAGTTTTTTCTCCTTGTTTTGATAAAATTTTAATAAGCCTTAATTATGCGGGCTGAGAGATAATTTTGAAATTTCAAAAATTCGCCAAAATTCGAGAAATGAACTTCAGAGTCAAAATTTGGATATGAGAGTTTTCTTATTCTGTATTTAAAATTTGTTTGGTTTAGGTGGGCTCAATATTTTACTTTTGAGTAGGGATACCATCCTTGTAACGATAATACACGAACAATATGTTCGAAATGATAACTTTACCTTACCTGTATCAAGATCCACGTTTGTAGCTTGGTTTAAAATTTAAAATTTTGAACTTTATAATTGCGTTGAATATTGTGTTTAAATAGAATTTCGTGGTTTACTGCAGATTTACTGTCTAGAGTTATCACTATTTGTTAAAAACAGTTATTAAAACGAATGCCAACGATAATTTTTTTTCGACTGATTTTTCTTAAACAATGTAACGCGACTAGTATCCGATTGTTCCAAATAAAAATAAAAATTATTCTAAATCGAGTAATAATTTCATGGTATTTAAATTAAGAGAACAAATTGTGTATGTACCTATTGTAAATATTATTCGCACATGTTGCCCGCGAAAACGATAACTGCATATTTAACACGTGATGTAAGTTTTACTTTATATATAAATGGTATGTTAATTGAGACCTTCTGCGCAGTCGCAGCGTTCACAGAAATTGCAATGATTTATTTTCAAGTTAAATTCGGCGTTATCGCTGCATTGAAAAGTTCAATTTTTAGCGGACTTCCCACTCTACCGAGAATTTGTTATACACTCATGACAACGGTTTTTTAGCGGACTTCCCGCTCTGAGCACCTTAAATTTTGATAATGGGGTTTCGTATGGTGTACTTTCGATTTTTTTTTGTTTCAGTGTAAAATTTGACTGTCATTTCAGTCTCAGGATATCTCCCTTGTGAGAAGGCTTTCACCCTTTACCAATCTCATTGGGATTCCGATTCTTCCTGCAATTCATTTTATTCTTTCTGTTAAGTAACACGTTGCAACTAAAATTTTAAAAATAATTGGTTTCCATATCCATAAACTTTGATTTGAAAATTTTGAACGAAAATTTTAAATTAAGTTCCAATTTTTATATTATCACGGATTTTCAGTACCTAACAGAAAAACTTCATAAAAAATCAAATTACACATTTTTTTTAGAAAAAGGAATCATAAAAATGAAGATTAAGTACAATATTCTCAAAATATGTTTTTTTTTTTTATGGAAATCGTATAAATATGTTGAAATATGTTGAAACGAGATCCTGGGTGAAATTATTAATTCAAACGTTTTTTTTTCATGTGGTAGTTTAAAAATCGAAATCCAAAATGAGTTCTGTTTCAGTTGATAATCTACATATAACTACCAGAAATTAAAAATTTTTTATTTATTACTACTCTCCAAATTTTAATCAGTTAAAATTCACTGATTAATAAGACAAAAGTGTGCAATTGAAGAAATCCGTGAAAATTTCACCGATTTAATCAGTGAATTTTCATTTTTGAATCGGTAAAAATTTTAATTTACTGATCGAATCAGTAAAAATTCTATTTTACTGATTGAATCAGTAATTTTTCACTGATTAACAGTTGCACACTTTTCGCTGTGTAATCAGTGTATTTTCAGTTTTTTGACTGGTCCAGATTTAGAGAGTAGAAATGTTTCCCCCTTTTTTTCAAGTTTAAAATGAGAAATTAAAAAAAAAACAACATAGGTAAAATTACTTGATAAAATATTTAATGTTTCTTCCCCTTTTTCGTTTCAAGAGTGTCCAGAGAAGGTTTTGTATGATTTTTCCAAAAATTGTGAAAAGAATTTTATAGAAATTGCCTCGATCTAGTTGAAATTCGGTAATCGTTGGCTCAGAGTCAGAAAGTTATACCTACCAAAGATGCAAATCTAGTTGATAAAATGATGTTCATGCATAATTCTCTCCGTTATGGATAATGGATACTAACTTATCATAATTCATGCTAATTTTTCAGAAATTATAGCTGAACCATTTACTGAATTTTTAGGGTAAAAAATTATTCATCATGTTACATTTTATTAGTAAACAAAAATAAAAATCAGTCTAGAATTAAGGTTACATAATTCTCATTTGATCCAACGATACGCTACAATTTTTCTACTAATCGCTACATTATGAATGCATGGAAAAGAAAGCACCTATCAAATATTGTATAAAAAAGAATTAAAAATGCACATTACATGAAGGTTTTGAGTACTTAAATACAAAAATTAGAAAATTAGAAAAGAATTAAGTACAAAAAATCCTAATACTTGATAAAAAAATTTTTACAAATAAGTAAGTAATTCACAAGAATGACATCTACATCCATAGTAATTATTCCAAACAAAATTTTTTAAGAATTATTTTACACATGTAACAACAACTTATAATGAAAGTAAAGTTCAATCGTATTTCGACTCAAATATTCACAGTTTTGACAAAAATTTTTGAAAAAAATATCCTACTGTTCAATATAATGAATTCAAAAATTAACAAACAAATATTTACAAACATTTAGCAATTAATTATTGTTAGGTAATCTTTTCGATGAATTTTAATAATTTTTGAATAACGACGTGTTATTTTAAATTATTCTAAACGATTTTTTTTTGGAGGGGGGAGCAGGGTAATTTTACCAAGCATTTATGTGTAGATACATATGTACGAGTAAAATAAAAAAAATCGAAGAATGTAATTTGAGAGAAATTCCGATTGATCGATCCTTTTAATCCCTGAGAGAAAATTTTAATATTTTACGATTCTTAAAACAATTAAGTTTGGGTCTTGATCAGAAATGTCCCGACTAGAAGTTCAATTTATTACTGAAAGAGGACTGCTACCCTCAATAGGCTCTTTCAATCATCATAGTCTAATTTTGGTTTCCTGCAATAGTTCCATATCCACATCTCTAATGTGTTCTCTTCGACGAGGAACCGGAAGGTCCAAAGCAAATTTCAAATTATTCCAAAAATATTTATTGCCCCATTCCAAATACGTATTCATTGTGATATAAGCCCTTAATTCATGATCTAGATCTTCAATATTCACAGGCTCGTACATTATGATAATCACTCTGGCGTAGTTATCTTTAACGGCTTGTAAATGAGCCGTTCTCCATTCTAGCTGGCTCCAACTACTTTTGAGAAAGTTAGGACTCAGAACTACGATCGTTCGTCTCGAATTTTCCACTGAGTACGTAATCTGTTCGGGGATAAATTCGCCGGGAACGAAATCGCGGTAGTGAATGCATAATTTATAGTTCTCTTCGTTGTTTTCCTCCAATTTGGGAATCAGATGATCTTCGACGAATTCCTTATCCTCGTGGGAGAAGCTTACAAAAGCGTCGTATTTTTTACCCTTGTCTATTTCCTTTTCGGTGACCAGCCAACGGCAGCATTTATGCGCGAACATCCAGACTTTGATTTCGTACTTGTATATGCAACATATGCTTATAACAGCACAAATCACCAGTATCACCACTACAATCGATAATCCGTCAATTGTAATATTTTGGTTATGTGCCGAAACACAAAAATCATTGTATTCCATGCTTTTGATTGAGTGATTGCCCGGGCATACAATATTTTCCTTGTCTGGAATCTGTAATGTAATTGAGAATGGTGATTATTTTCGTCGTAGAATGTTTTGGTATTGTTGCTACTTATAATTTTCAATAATTATCTTCAAGAAATCTAAAAAATATAGCATTAAATAATTCTGAGTCTAGTTCAAATCCGTTTCCAAGGAAAATTTCTACTACCGATTTTGGTTCCTTCTTTCTAATGCAAATTAAATCAGTTTTCCATTTTTACCTTATCGTGGTGATCTTCGTGAATCAGTTTCCACAAATTTTTCGTGATGCAGTTACAAATCCAAGGATTCTTTTGCAGAGTTATCTTGGTCAGGTTTGTAAGCGAATTGAAATGATTATATAGTTGTCCATCCAGAGACGTCAGTTGGTTATTGTCCAGTTTCAAAATCTGTGACAAAAAATATATTCAATTGTTTTTTAAAATTTTATTTCAATAATTATGCCACTCAAATCTTTGAAAAAAAGTTATGAAAAAGTATTTTGAAATTGAATTTTGAATATTGAAAATGGTCGAGTACGAAACGTTCTCTTCAAGTTTTTGTTGACCGTAGAACATCTATGAAGGCATTGAAGGCGTTTCAGATAATATCATTGAAAATGTTCAAGACGTGAGTCCCAAACATCATGAGCTGTATTTTTTTTTCGCAAGTTTTTCAATTCAGTCCATAAACGGTACAAATGGAAATTTTTTATGAGACAGTTGGTAGATAAATTTGAAACCAGTCAAGAAATTGATCGGTATTTTGAGGTAAAAATGATGAATTTTCCCTTTCGTTTAATTTTGAACTTTTTTTTCCAACACTGATGTTAAAAAATTCAAATTGAGTGTCAAAATTCAACATTAACAATTGAAAGTCGAAAATCGGAAATTAAATTGTCGAATATGGCAAATTCAATATAACAAATTCAGGAGGGCTGAAATCAACTAAAAGTTGAAAATCAGATCATCAATCGAAAATTATGTGTCAAAAATTTAATCTTGAAAGACGCAAGTTGAGTAAAAAAAATTCTAAAAATAATTAGGTAGGTATAATCAAAATTAAATTTCAAAAATTGAAAAAAATTGTAAATAATATCATCATGTCTTGCTAGCCTACATATCAAATTGTCTTGATCTAAAAAAACATTAAAGTAACCTCAGACCTAAGACATATCCATGTCAAAAAAACGTAAGTTAATATACTGTACAATTGGCGAGTGGGGGATAAATTTCAAAATTCGGTTTTTGAAAATTGTTGTACGTAGTGCTGCCAATTGAAGTTTTATAAAAATTTTGTGGGTCATTGCGCTGCGATGAAAAATGTTGAAAAACTTAAGTAGTTTGCCAAAGTTCGGATTTGCATATTTTCTAACCCTTTTTTCATAGATCATAGATCATTTTTTCATGGTGGCTTTGGCAATTTTTTTGAGTAGTAAATCTTTTTACAATTTACTTACTTTTAATCCGTTGAGCACTGTGAGACCGTTTATGTTTATTAATTTGTTATTTGACAACGATAAATGGATCGTCCGATTTCGAACTTTTTCAGGTAAGTAAAATATTTCATCAATAGTTGTCATATTATTTCCGTCAAATAATAATACAACGTCGTAATCTGTGATTGGAATCTCTTTTGGAAATGTCGTCATTTCTCTGGAGGTACAATTTACTTCAAGGACATTATCTTTCGGACGATAATTACAGTCACACGTTTCCGGACAGGAATTCTTCAGTTCTGGATGGATTTCGTGTAAATGGCACTTTAAATCCAATAAATCCACCGTTTTCAGCGATTGGTTTTTTAATGATTCGGGTTCGTTGCATTTCACGTCTTCAGCCATAATTTGTACTCCACAAAAGTTTTCGTTTTTTCGCAAATGTTCGGCTAATATCAACGCTGTGCAGTCGCATTTAATTGGGTTGTTATTTATGTGAAATGTCGGTGAGTTTCTCATTGATTTCTCTATCCCAGTTATATTGATGCTCTTTATATTGTTATAACTGTAGTATATGATCGGCAAACTTTGATTTATTTCAAATCGAAAATCTTCTACCTGTAACAAAAAAAAGAGTTCAAATTCTTTATTTTTCAAAACCTCCATTATCATCAAGGTTCACGCTACTCTCTCATTCATAAATCAGTGAAAATTATCGAATATCACTGAAAAACAGTCGGAATTGCAGCATAGGAAAAAATCAGTGAAAAAAATTTCACTGAAAACAAATCAGTGAGAAAAATCACTGAAAAATCCATGAAAATTCCAGGGTTGCGAGAACGGGAACGGAATAACGGAACGGTAACGGATAAAATTGCATTTTAGAACGGAACGAAACGGTAACGGAACAGATAAAATATTTTTGGAACGGAACGGTAACGGAACGGAAATATTTTTGGAACAGAACAGAACGGAACGGAACGGAACGGAACGGAACGGAACGCGATCCGTTCTCACAACCCTAATTTATTGAGAATAGAATACTTGGGCAAAACCAACATATATTTTTGGTGAAAATTGACAAAATCTTAAAAACAGAAATTTGGCACCGGAAAAGGATACTGGAAACTGGAACTAGAACTGGATTTGGAATCACGAATCAACGGCCTAAAATTACCCGCAGGGTTGCAACTTGCAAGAACGGGAACGGAACGGAATAACGGAACGGTAACGGATAAAATTGCCATTTTAAAACGAAACGAAACGGATAAAAGATTTTTGGAACGGAACGGTAGCGGACCGAAAAAATTATTTTTGGAGCGGAGCGGAACGGAACGGTAACGAAACGAAACGCGATCCGTTTTCGCAACCCTGGAAAATTCACTAAAAATCGATAAAATTCGTTGATTTTTCCTGTGCTGTAATTTCGACTGTTCATCAGTGACTTTTCACTTTTTCAGAATGAGAGAGTAGTGACCCACCCCCGCCCTAAACGTCAAAACCGTAAATGAAAAACGTCGGAGCTGCGTGACACTTGAATTCTCTGAGTAGTTTGAGTACAGTTTCCGTGAAATTTCGTGATTTTTCCAATTGTTGTTGTTGTTGTTGTTTTTTTTTTTTCATAAACAGATTGTTGAATTTGGGTAATTTTTACAGGAAATCGTCTCTTTTTTCATGTCCTTTCTTTTAAAATAAAAAGACAAAACGGGGTTCGTTTACGGAGTTACGAACTTGGTTTTTACTCTCTAAATCTGAATCAGTCAAAAAACTGAAAATTCACTGATTAAACAGCAAAAAGTGTGCAACTATTAATCAGTGAAATTTGACTGCCAATCAGTGAAAAATTACTGATTCAATTGGTGAATTTTCATTTTTGAATCAGTAATCTTTTTTCAACTACTGAAATGAATCAGTAAAAATTAAAATTTACTAATTCAATCAGTGATTAATTACTGATTCAATCAGTAAATTAAAATTTTTACTGATTCGATCAGTAAATTAAAATTTTTATGAAAATTCACTGATTAAATCGGTAAAATTTTCACTGATTTCTTCAGTTGCACACTTTTGTCTTATTAATCAGTGAATTTTGACTGATTCAAGTTTAGAGAGTATTTTCTAAAACTCTTGCTGTGCTTTTTAATTTATCAAAGGTTGGGACTTGGGAAAAATTGGGTTGGTCAAATGTTCTGAAATTTTGGGATGTGTATCGGCAGAAGGCATTTCGGAGATCAAGACGAAACTAAAATTTTTTAATTTCAAAATATGACCTTTCGCCCCCTTCCATTTGAGACCCAAAAGTTTTAATTTTGAAAATGGACCCAGACAGCATGTTTCTTGGGTAAAAATGCATATAAAGTCGAAAAAATCGTATTGATTGGACGATTTTTGAGCTTTTTAGAGAGGGAGCAAAAGATTTTAAATACGTGTATAAACTATACATGTACAAAATCTCAATTCATTTAAAGCTTTCTAAAGCTCTGTAGCTTTGGCTAAAGTTTGCTAGAAATAGCAGCAACTGGTACCCTCAAAATCGAGCTGGGACATTACTGTCCTTAGAGGGTGGGAACTAGTTCTTTCTCGGAGAATTTTTTGCTCATCCTTAATTTTTCAAATTTTCAAAAAACCGTTTGAATAAATAATTGAGCCTGGGCTCGATCACCTTCGTGTCTTTTTTTCCCAATGTCTATAATATTTGAGTTTAAAAAGTTCAAGTTCTGATTCACAGCTCAAATCTTGAATATAGATATGTATCATCCTCTCATATCTGAGAACCAATGCCTGCCGAATAAAATATCTATATATTTTTCGATTATGAAAACGTACCGCTAAACATTCCAATTGGTTGTAGCTGATATCCAATTTTTTAAGATTGTTGAATGATCGACGCCAATCTGGGTGTACTTTGGTCAGTAAGTTATGGCTCAAGTTTATTTCTATCAAATTGGAGCAGTTCACTAGAGGCGAATCTGAAGTTATGGTATTCATTGTTAACTGGTTGTGACTTAAATCCAATTTCTGCAATTCTTTGAGGTCTGCCAAAGATTTCCTGTAAATTGATTTTTAAAAAAATTCAAAGAGATACATTTAGCCAAATTATAATATTTCATGCAGTAAAGAAAATGAAAACCTGCTGCACAATAATTTAAAATAAAGGAAATTTCATTCAGTATTTTAGTAAAATTCTAACTCACTGTATAATACTCCTGAGCATATTGTGGTTGATTTTCAAATCCTCAAGTTTTGACATGTTGTGAAATAGATTGTCGCCCAATGTTGTGAGTTGATTATAACCCAGATCCAATGTCTCAAGACGATTTCTTCCATTAAATTGAAATATCTCTTCGGGGAGAGAAGTTAATTTGTTAGATCCTAGGTATAATTTTTCGAGTGATATTGGGCCGGTGAAAAATTTCGGCGGTAATTGGAAATTTGTTTTGTTAAAGGCACCGTTTAACCGGATTACCATAAGTTTTGAATTATGAAGGAAAGGCATCTGTGGTACACGAGTTAGTTGGTTTGTATCCAAATTTAAGGTATTTAGATTTTCCAAATTATCGAAAATACCTTCGTTTAAAATCGTCATACCGTTGCCTATCAATTCTAAAGATTCTAACCGGATTAACGAATTGAATGTCAACCGCGATAGATTATCCAGGTTATTATTGTTCAAGTATAATTTCGTCAATGAAGATAATTTCTGAAAAATTCTACCATCTATATAGGTTAGTTCATTACTGTTGAGATTTAACGAAGTTAGCTTTTCCAACGGATCGAATATTTTGTCAGGCAAGATTCGAAAATTGTTTCCACTCAAGTCTAGTTCTTTCAAGTTGAGCATATTTTTGAAAAGTCCGTCTGGTAATGTTTCCAATTTGTTGCTTGCCAAACTCAGGATTTGAACTGATGTAAGATTCTCGAAGCGATATGGTTCAAAAGTACGCGCGTGAGCACCGGTGTAAGCATCGGTGAATGCGAATTTCGTGACGGGTTCGGTGTCAAAAATTCTCGAGATTTTAACAAATGGCACATTTGGAAATGAACAACGTTTTATTTCAACTTCAAAACTGTCTTTTGTTCCAGGAAGGACATTGCTTATGTTTTCGATTAATTTATCGTAGTCTGGTTCAATGTAGTTAGTGCATTCTATTTGTATTGATTTTATTGCGTATTTAAAAAAATCATTAATATCCATTTTTATTGATGTTATCGTTATACTGATTTGTCTTTTGTCGGAGTTCTTTCCGCATGAATAATAATAAGTTTTGTGATCAGTAAGGTAGAAATTATCGGTAAAATTCATTGTGTTTATGCATTCTGATTTCACTGCTGATGTGATCAATATTGTTACAAAGATGAGCTGGTACAGCAAAATTCTGCCAACTCTAATTGTCATGTTTTCTTCAGATTTTGATTTTCCTGCAGTCAAAAAAAAAGTGAATAAATATAATTAATTAGTGCTTTGTTACCAAGGATACAGGTACACCATATGTTGGGACAGGGTAGGAAAAAAGAAAAATATCCATAATTTTTTCATTTTCAAATAATATTCATTCATAATTCACCGATCAATTTTTATTAAAAAAATATTTAAAAACTTGATTAGCAGACAATTGAAATTTATACTCGGAAAAAAGAGAGGTATAAGCAGTAAGCAGTTCATTATAGTCGGTACAACGAAAGATGAACCTTTTTCTTTCCCCTACATTCACCCACCACAAAATTTAAGAACGTTGAGCTGTGATTGGACGACATTTTAAATCAACGCGTGTCGCCGGTTTCCGCGTTTAGAGTCGAGTAGGGGAAAAGGTTCAGCTTTCGTTTTACGTACTATAGTTGGATTGAATATACTTGAGCTTATCTCACAAACCTCAATTCTATAATTCTGTAATTTTTAACCGTTTCAAATGTTCTTAAACTATCGATTATAAAAAAAATATAAATTCGATGTTTTAAAATTCCAGTAAAAAAAAGTAAAATACTGATCCTGTCAAGGGAAATGTTCTATCGGGTTTACTTTTGAGGAAAAAAATAGATATAGTCTACAGTCCAAGAGGCAAAAAGTGCTCTAGAAATCGAAATTAGCGTACATTTCAGCTGGACAAAAAAATCACTAGGTTCATTTCAGGTATGGGTCCGGTGATCCCAAAAAACCGTATTTTGGATTTTTACCCTGGCACAATAGGGAGCTGAGCCCTAAAAACCCCCATTTTTTCTCAACTTTTAAATTTGATTTTGGACCAAAAATGTTTTCATATTCTGGTAGCAGACACTCCCCCGACTCCAAATATATGTCACATCTCTTGGGTCACGGGCACAATGGGGTGCTAGGCCCCCCAATGTGCGATTTTTTGCCAAATTTGATCATTTTCGGCACAATAATGCCTCTGCAGGGGTCATGCGGTAGGTTGGACAAAAAAAATCGAGCGCTCTGTATTCTTGGGTTCATTCTGGGTCCAATGAGCCAAAGTTTGAGAAAAACGAGGGGCACAATAGGTCGTGGTGAATTTTCAAAGTTTGAAAAACGCAAGATTCTCACGTATACACCTACCCGTCAACTATTTTCTGTGAAAATTTCAAAATTTTTGAACCATCCCCTTCAAAGCTTTGAATTTTTGAATTTTGGGCATTTTACTCGGGTTGGGGTGGGGGATCGAGCCAAAAAATTTTTTGGGGATGTTTTACATCAAGACTAACATTTTGGGTGAGTTTCAGCCCCAACGGAAAAAGTGCGGATTTCACCATCTTATTATTACAAGCTCTTTATCAATCTGTCAATTCAGAAACTGGAAGAACTTCTTCACTCTACCCTAAAAAAAATTCGAAAATCCAAAAGTCATACCGATACAAAAACTTCTTTATAGGGACTGCTTTTTTCAAAAATTGCCATGGTAGTGCTGCCAATACAATTTTTATGAAATTCAGGATGTTCGTTTATTGGCTTGAAAAATCAATTAATGCGTTTTTTTGGTCGTAAAAATTAATTTTCCTATTCAAAATCATTTTCATTTGTCAATTTTTGTTATTTCCTGGCCAATAAATGGAAAACAGGTTGATGTAGATAATGAAATTACGTTTTGGATATTGTCAACTATAGGGTTTGTAATTAGGTGTGATTTTAATTTAGAGTCAAAAATTTTTCTACGAAATTGATAGAAGGTAAAATTTTATAGGTAGGTAAATTTTTCAGAATTTTCTAACAAAATTCTGTAATCGATAGAAAAATTTAAGTTGGTCTTTTTTGCAGAAAAACAAAAAAATTAAAAATTAAAATTTTTTTTATGGCTTTTTAAAATCCAATTATTTAATTGTTTTCAGTCCATATGAAAAAATTACTTTAAACTTGAATAATTAAATTATTAGAGGAATCATTGTTTAAATGTCAGACGGGTAAGAATTTTAACGTACAACGACCTCACCTTTTTTTTTTTTTTTTTTTTTCTAAATTTAAGGTCCCTATTATGTTAATATTTGACATTTCCGTCCAACTTTTCTATATTGTGTGGGACTTGACAAAATCTGAGAACGTATAATTATTTTTATTTATTACGTATTACATGTTAGGTGAATTAGAAAAAATACCCGCAAACGTCATTGTTAGATCATCAGTTTGGGTTATTTCCCAATAAATGGAAAACGGGTTGATACTGATAATAAAGATAGATACGTTTTGGATATTTCGTTGGCCGGTGTTAAACGTTTTATATGTACTTACATTATCTAATTAGGTGTGATTTTAGAACCAAAAATATTTTTGAGAAATTGATAGAAGGTACGTTTATTTTTATTTTTTTTTCAGAATTTTTTGACGGAATTCTAATCGATGGAAAAATTGTAGTTTGACTTTTTTGTGAAAAAATAAAAAAATTGCAGAGTTTCTAAAAAATGTGTTTCGGGCATTTTTATGTTTTTTTTTTTTAAAATCCAAATATTTTATTGTTTTCAGCCTAAGTATGTGAAAAAATTATTTTGAACTTGAATCGATAAATATAGAGAAATTTTCGTTAAAATGTCAGACTGATAAGAATAATTTAACGTAGGGAGGGACGACCTCGTTTTCTTTCAATTGAAAGTAATATTTGACATTTGCGTCCAACTTTTCCATATTATGTCGGACTTTACAAAACTTGAGATCGTATTTTTTAATAATCCATTTTTTCCCATTGCCTTAATTGTGAAAATGAAAACCTTTGCATAGAAAATTTTTCTGATTTGGAATGTGATTTCGTTAAGTTCAAGAAGACAAAATACCTTTTTAGCCATCTTTAAGTCGAGCCCTCTTCGATTTCTATACAAAAAATTTGTTTCTTAATTTTCTACTTTGAAATACAGTTGATTCGTATAATTTAGGAAGAATAAAATGGGATTATTTGCTGCGATCCTTTCGTTATTCTCGTATCGTTTACTCTCTTTCAAGGTTTTTAATGAATGAGTTGCAGATGCTTAGCCCAATTTTAATCCTCTCTTACCTGTACAATAAATTATGATTTCGTATTTTTATTTAAGCGGAAGGTAAATAATCTCTTTATCACATGTTTTGTCGATTGGCAATGTTAATTTTGTTTCACTTTCATATCTGACGTGAATGTTTTTTTTGTTTAAATTTTTTACAGTCTGTCTTTTTATGTACTTAGTATAGTGTTATCCGTGCATGATGTTGAATTTTTTTTTTGAAGAGATAGATTTTAATTTCGATAAGGGTATTATTGACGTACCTATTCAACAATCGGTTGAAATGGGACGTTGACATCAATTTTTTTTCTGGTATAAGAACTTTCTATCTAAGGAACACAAAATTCATTGGGAAAATCTTCCACTCAAAAGTGAAGTAGAATAAATGCAAAGAAGGTTTAAAATTATTAAAATTATTTCAAGGTCTGGGCGTATTTATGCACATCTGTCCTTCATTATTTCTTGAAAAATAATTCGTTATACTTAACCGAATAATACTCAAGTACTGTTTATGAATAAGACCATAAAAACACATAGGTACTTACTATCGGATGCTACTTTTCTCAATTTTATCAATTTAATGTGTAATTTTATTGAATTTTTTCAATTTTTAATTTTTTCTTATTGCCCATGCCCTAATTATGAAAATCTTTACACAGAAAAATTCTCTAATGTTCATTTTGTTATCTTTCATTTTCTTAATTGAAAATATACGTGAATGTTTTTTTCCAACTTTTACTATTTGCCTTTTTAGTATTGTCCGTGCATGATGTTGATTTTTTTTTTTTGAAGAGGTAGGTAAATTTTAGTTAGTCGAAATTTCTCTCTGTTTTATAGCGGAAATTACAAATTATTTTCGATAAGGATATCAGTGACGTATTCAGAAATCAGTTGAAATGGTATTTTGACGTTCATTTTTTTGATACATATGAGAACTTTTCTATCAAAGGAACACAAAATTTATTAGAAAAATCTTTCATTTGAAAGTGAAATAGAGTAAATGCAAGGAAGGGTTAAAATTATTAAAATGACCTATTTCAAGGTCTGAGACTCTGAGCGTATTTAGAGACGTATATCTGTCCTTCATTATTTCTACAAAAATACATTGGCTATCCGCAATTATTGGTGTCGAAATGTATATGAACTATTTTTTTTATGGATTTTTCACCAGCGTTGAAAAATTCCAAAATTTTCTGGTGATTCTGAAATATCTTGAAACCTCGTCCAATCGATTTGGCGGATCAGAAATGTACCAAATTTCAGATTTTTATGTTTGTATAAAATTTTAATATTTTGCAGGCTATGAGGCATTTTTGAGATTTCAAAAGTTCGCTAAAATTCGAGAAATTAACTTCAGCACTTGAATTTGGATATGGGGGTTTCTTATGGTGTATTTTCAATTTTTTTTTTTCGTTTAGGCTCAAAATTTTAGTTTGAGTTGGGATACCACCCTTATACAGTATGACACAAAAGTCTTGTCCACGAAAAACACTTCATGATATCTCGAAACTGAAAAGAGATATCGGGATGATTCAAACGGCAATATGTTCCTGGAGACAAGGAGATTGAAGATTGATAGTCAAATTTTCAGTTCTACCTACAGGGTGTCCACAAATTGAGAAACCGGTTTTGGTTAAAAAATGGGGGTCTGGAGTTTTTATGAATTTGAAGTCTACACACTGAGACGATTAAAATGTGATAATTTTTTTTCGAAACCGGTTCGAAAATTTGCAACCGGTTGTCAAAAATACTCCAAAAATCGAGATTGGAAAAAATTTTCCAAATGAAATTTGTAGAGCTTTGTAAGCCAAACATGGTCAGTGAACTCATTTTTTGAATCGGTTCACTCTCGGCAACTTGACAATTTCAACAACAAAAAAAGATATGGAGTTTTTTTTCAAACGAATGTTGAACACCGCACCGTTAAAAATCTAAAAAAAATTTCATATCTTTTTTTGTTGTTGGAATTTCAAAACATAAGTTCACTGACCATGTTTGGCTTACAAAGCTCTACAAATTTCATTCGGAAAATTTTTTCTAATCTCGATTTTTGGAGTATTTTTGACAACCGGTTGCAAATTTTCGAACCGGTTTCGAAAAAAAATTATCACATTTTAATCGTCTCAGTGTGTAGACTTCAAATCCATAAAAACTCCAGACCCCCATTTTTTAACCAAAACCGGTTTCTCAATTTGTGGACACCCTGTAGGTAGAACTGAAAATTTGACTATCAATCTTCAATCTCCTTGTCTCCAGGAACATATTGCCGTTTGAATCATCCCGATATCTCTTTTCAGTTTCGAGATATCATGAAGTGTTTTTCGTGGACAAGACTTTTGTGTCATACTGTAGAATACATGATAAACGAAAATACATGAATAAAAAGTTCGAAATGATAACTTTACCTTGTATCAAGATCCTCGTTTGTAGCTTGGTTTAAAATTTACAATTCTGCACTTTATAATTGCGTTGATTATTGGGTTTACTTAAATAGAATTTCGTGGTTTATTGCAGATTGGCCGTCTTGAGTTATCACTACTTGTTAAAAACAATTATTTAAACGATGTCGATGTCATTAACGATACATTTTTTTCACTGATTTTTCTTAAACAATTTAACGCGAGTAGGATCCGATTGTTTCAAATGAAAATGAAAATTATTCCAAATACGCGTAATCATTTCATGACATTGTAATTTAAGAGAACGAAGTGTGTATGTATCGTAAATATTATTCGCACACGTTGCCCGCGAAAACGATTACTGTGTACTCGTATTTAACACGTGATAGATATGTATAATATGTAGTATATGTAGATATAGTTACTATGTAGTATGTAGGTATAAGTTTTATATTTTAGGGATGTTGATTGAGGCTTTCTGCGCAGTCGCAGTGCTCACAGAAATCGCAATGATTTACTTTCAAGTTAAATTCGGCAACTTTTAGCAAACTTCCCACTTTACCGAGAATCCGTTTGCACTCGTGACGAACGGTTTTTTAGCGGACTTCCCGCTCCTAGCTCGAATGTTGAATCATACCTTAAAGATTAAGGTGACCTTAAGAGTTTTAAGGAATCTTTTCGTGGGTTCTGATTGGTTGAAAATGTGATAAGGAACTTTTAAGTTTACCTTAATTTTCAAGGAATGTTTTAACATTCGAGTCTTGGCACCTTAAAAATTTTAAATGGGGTTTTTTGTGATATGCATTTTGATTTTTTTTTTGTTCCGTGGCTGGAATGCAAATCTCATCGGGATTCCGATGTTTTCTGCAGTTCATTTTACTCTTTCCGTTAAAAAATAATTGGTTTCCATATCCATAATCTTTGATTTAAAAAATTTTGATCAAAAATTTCCAAATAAGGACTAGATACTTTTCGTATTATCATGGATTTTTAGTGAAAGAAAAATTACCTGCATAGAAAACCAAATTACACAATTTTTCTAGTCAAACGAATCTCAAAAACGAAGAATACAATTTTTAAAATATTATTTCTTTATGAAAATCGTATAAATATGTTGAAACGAAATCCCGAGTGAAATGATTAGTTCAAGTGAAGGCGTGAGCCAGGGATTGTAGGCGAAGCCCTCCACTGAAAAAAAGAATATAGTAAAATCGTAAAGTTCTTTATATTTGACATTTTGAAAGATTTTTTTCTTGATTTATGAGATTATGGATTTATGGTGAAGTTTGAATTGCCTAATTTTTTTTACTTTCCGTACAAAACTAATTTGAATCTAAAACGTACGTGAAGATACGGAGACAACTTCAACTTTAGGAGCTGAAATTTTGGCGGAAGTTTCTTGTGATGATCTATAAGCCTGCATTTTTTTTGTCCTGTCAAACTTCGCGAGTAGGTTCTCAGTTTAAATTTTGTTCAAAATAGATTGATCCTTGCTTCAAAATTTTAGGTTCTATCATGTGTTTTTGATATGTATTTACCTTATATATTTTTTAAATTTGAAAAACGTGAAAGGGTACCGGCGGTCAAGATAGGCGAATCTGCCCCCGAGCTGAAATTTGAAACTAACCGACGGAATTTGGTCCTTAGGGTCTGAAAACCACCTGGTAAAAATTTTGGCCCCTACCCCTCCCTTAACCCGAGTTATGGGGCAAAACGTTACTTTTTTCAGCCTTTTCATTAAAAATTTTAATCTCCGAGAGTTTTCAACCAAATTTTTTCAAATTTACGTGAGTTATACTCCATACTGCGGGGTATTAGTGGGTGGTTTGAAAAAAATTTTTTGATGATCTTTTCTAGCCAAAAATCGCATTTTAAAACTTGAAATCCAGTTTTCTACATGATGTTGCAGAGGTGCAAAAATGAAAAAAATATATGTCATGTATCTAGTCCCTATCTACAACGTAATATTTTTTTCAGAATTTTTTAGGTGGGTGGAAGACCTTGAAAAACGCAAAAAAACCGCATTTTTATCACGTTTTTTGCTCAAAAAATGACCATTTTTGGCCGAAAAAATTTTTTGGGTAATAATATTCCAAAATATGTATTTTTACGCCACTTGCCCGATTTTCACTTCATTTCATTCTTTTTTGAATGATTTTTGCAATTTCAAGTAACCTAAAGCGCAAGACTTAAAATTGTATATATGTAACTTTCCTTATACCTGTATAAAATTATCACACAGAAAACACTGAAAGAAAATTTGTGTTCAGTAGCTCGAACTACCTTCGAAAAATTCATTTGCATGAGCAGAGCACTCAAATTTCGAAAATTCACTTTGTAGTCAACAATTTTTTTTTCAACAATACTTACGTTGCCACCAATATCATTATCAACAAGAGGTATGGTGAATGTGCCCTTGAAACCAGTTTTAACCGCTCCTACCCCCAAAAGGTCAACCATGATGAGAAAACATTCCAGAAAAAATTTCAGACCCCTAGTGCAAGTGTTTTCGGAGAAAGGGACCAAAATGTGTTTTTTCAATGGATTTTTTCGTATTTTTGTGGTTTTTTGCTAAATGTAGATAAAAGTTTCGAGTTTTTTTTAGATGAATTTTAAAGAGTTGGAGGAACCCTAAAAATTTTTTTCAAAATTTTTGGTTCATTTTTTGCCGAGTTATGGAATTTTAAAAGTTTTGAGCGGCCATTTTGTCTTGAAAGGACAAAGGACAATAGAACTTTTTCCCCCAAAAGATGTGCCATTCATTTTTATAAATATACCACAAAAATTTCAAAAAAATCGGAGTGGTAGAGCATTGTCAAAAAAAAAATAAAAACTAATCACCCCTCGCATGTAGCGCGTACAGTAACGTTGCATTTCCCACGGCATGCACTCATGTAGGAAGTATGACGATCACGGGCCCACATTTATTAGAAAAAATACAAATCTCAAAAAAAAAAAAAAGAAAAATATTTTCTCAAAGGGTTCAAAATTTTTGTTGGAATGTTTTCCTATTATGGTTTACTGTTCGGGGTAGGAACAGTCAAAACTGGTTTCAATGAACTTTCCTCCCTTACCTTGTTCCTTGCATATAGAAATTACTCAAATTAGCAAAAATATGAGGTACCTAGTGAATTCTTCCAAACCTAACAATTTTTTATTCCTATCTTTTGCTATTCTGCATTTCCGTTGGCATTTCTCTACTCAACTTCAATTTGAATTTTTCTTCCCTGCAAGTTTCTTCTCGCAATAATTCTCCAAGGTGAAACTTTCAAAATGGTCTGAGGTCATTTTTTTAAATGGAAGCTTCAGTTGTTTCAATTTTTTTATTATTATTTTTTTTACTTCTTTCGATTTTCTTCATTTTCACACATGAAAATGGTCATTTTTGACCGAAAATTTTTTTCGGGTATGCCCGATGAAAAAATTTCAGATCTGATCATATCTCAAAAATGTCCCAATCTAATTTTATCAAATTACATCGAATCATATCTCATTGTATCAATTCATATCTGAGAAAATTATGAAGGTTCAGATCTAGTTTGATATGATGTGATCAAATGACATCTAATTTGATCAAATCATATCTAATAAAAAATCAGATGTTGGATATAATATTTGATTAGGACATTTTTGAGATCAAATTTTATCTGTTTTGATAAAATTTGATCTAAATCAGATATGATTTGATACGATTTGATCTAAAAATTTTTCATCGGGCAATGAACATTTATAATAATACTTTCTGCTCTATTCTGGAATATTGCTTCGATCTAGTAAGAATTCGGAAATCTTTGAACCAGAAAATTGCCAAAAAATTTACTATTTAAATTTTCTCCTTGTGACGATGATGCAAATCTAGTTGATAAATTGATGTTCATGGATTTCCCATTATCCAAGTTTAGTATCATTATAATTTTAAATTTTGCAGAAAAAATATCTGAACAATTTACTCATCATTTTTATTGCAAAAAATTATTCAACGTGTTACATTTGGGAAATAAACAAAAATAAAAATCAGTCTCAAGTCCACGTTACTTAATTCTTATTTGACCTAGCGAAATGCTATGATTTATAACAATAATCGCCGCAAAAATCGCATGAAAAATAAAATTAATCAATTAATCAAATATGGTATAAAAAATGAAAAAAAAACACACATTACTTACATGAAAGTTTCGTATACAAAAATAAGAAAATAGAAAACACTCCATTAACAAAAAAAATTTCACAATAGGAAATTTTTCTACATTTATTTACAAAAAAAAGTAAACGTCCAGTGCAAAATTCTAAAAAATAATTTTTCTAGAAAAAATTTTACACATTCTCGATATTGAGTACTTGATAATTCATGATTACAGTAAAGTTCAATCATATGTATTTCGACTCAAATATTTGCAATTTTGATAGATCTTTTGAAAATAAAATAAATAAAAAAAATATCCTGCTATTTCGTCATGGATTCGAAATTAGCAAAAAAAAATCCGGAGTATTAGGTATAGAAAATAATTAAGATGTTACTTATTTCCAATTAGTAGTCCGATATATATCACATGATTTTATTATCCAGTAAGTAAGTGAATATATTATCTGTCATGGATTTAGTTATTAAATTAAATAATAATTAACAATTTGCTCTTGTTGGTATATTTTTTTTCAGTTTTTATTAATCCGAATGTTTGTATAATTTCAGCGTTGGCTATCGCAGCTCACCGAGAATTTTTATGACGTTGAAGGCTCTCCATCAGTTTTAATTTCTGAACTACCTCCAAAAGTAAGTGAAGTAAACAAATATTCATAGGTGATCGTTTTCGACGAATCTTAAGTCATTCACGACTTGAAATTTTGAACCGTATAAAACAATATTTTTGAAGACTGGGTTACCTGTTCTCAAAAATTGAATAAAATTGCAATTGATCTATCATCTAAAACCCTGAAACCAGATTTCAATATTTTACGAAACTTGAATCAACTAGTTTTGGGTCTTCCAGTTATTTTTGGACTGAGCCTCGGAAACATTGAGTGAAATCTAAATTGTTCTAAAAAATGACTATGCCCATTGCCCATGCCCTAGGTAAAAAAAACTCAAAAAACGAAGAAAGTAAAAAAATATGAAAAAAAAAATCAAAATACCTTTTTTTTAAAAACGAAAAAAATGACCAAGTAAGCGATAAAAATGTGAATAACTCCGAACAGATTATTTTTAAAAATGAAAAAAAAAACGTCATCGGTAAAATAAAAAAAGAAGAAAATCGAAAGAAGTAAAAAGAAAAAAGAAAAAAATTGAAACAACTGAAACTTTCCTTTAAAAAAATGACCTCACACCATTTGGAAATTTTCACTTTGGAGAATTATTACGAAAAGAAACTTATAGGGAAGAAAAAATCAAATCGAAGTTGAGTAGAGAAATGAAAAATAGTAAAAGGTAGGAATAAAAAATTGTTCAGTCCCGAAGAGGGCCGAAGCCGAAGATTTCACTACCTCATATTTTTGCAAATTTGAGCGATTTCTATATGCAAGGTATGGGAGGAAAGTTCCATTGAAACCGATTTTGACTGTTCCTACCCCAAACAGTAAACCATAACAGGAAAACATTCCAACGAAACTTTTGAACCCTCCGCGAAAGTATTTTTGAGACTTGTATTTTTTATAATAAACGTAGGCCTGTGAACGATCTATCAAAATATCCATGACCAACTCAACCTGAACCTATATTTGTTGGGTGTGCAATAGGGTGGGCCGAAAAAACAATATTTTCGATTTTCAAAAACATACCGCCGCAAAAGTTGTTAGCTGATGAGACTACTGGAAGAATAAAAAAAAAAATCAAAATCGATTCATATCTTCCGATTGCGCATTGGCGTTTAGCAAAAACTCAAAATTGATTTAAATCAATTTTAGAGCTTATTTAGTGACCACATAGACCAAAAAACACATTTTTTTTTATGTTTCTTCCTGTGAAGAAATAGCAGAAATTTAAACAATGTGTGTAGCATTCATTTTTTCCTAAAAATTATGCTTTTTGGTTTAAGCTCTAAAACCAGTTCAAATAAATTAAAAAATTTTGAAAATACCGTATTGAATTTTTGCCAATTTTTGAAAATTTTAATGCCAATGCGCGATCGGAAGATATGAATTGATTTTGAATTTTTTTTTATTCTTCAAGTTGGTACTTAGTCTCATCAGCTAACAACTTTTACGGGGATATGTTTTTGAAAATCGAAAAAATTGTTTTTTCGGCCCACCCTAGTATACAACGCTTCCGCCACTACTGTATGTGTTACCAACCTTAAAATTTGAAAAACGTGGTCATTTTTTTATGGCACTTAGTTCCCTATGAAAATACGCGGTTCATTTCAGTGTGGTGGAATTCAATAACAATCTAATGTGCAAAGTCAGTAAATTTTTTATCGTTGCTGGAAGGTCAGTGAAAACTTACTGAAACGCAGTACAATATCTAAAATTCTTCGAAAAATCAATTAAATTCTTTGAAAAATTAGTGAAAACCCCCTAAGTATACTTGGTCCTTTTATAAATTAATTTCACCAAAATACTTATCTACATCTTGAAAAATTTGTTACTCGCTTTTTTTCCAATGGTCAAAAACTGGGTGAGTATTTTTGGAAACAGAAGGAGCTCAATCGTCTTGCAACCTGCGAATTTTGAAAATTCGCGATGTAAAAAAATTTCACCATTCAACGAATAACGAAATCTTATTTGTAGTATAGTTGACACTCCTTTGTCCTTTCTCTTCAAAAAATATGAACTCGCCCTTCCCTATATATACAAATCATAAAAAAAGTTTCGATTCTATTCAGTGGCGTCGCCAGGATTTGATTCTATTGATTTTTGCAGTTTTCAAAAAATGAAATTTCAAATCCAAAATTCTAAAAATTTTAAAGTTTTAAATATTTAGAAACTGATTGTCGCATGTGAGAGAGTTTTGAATGAGGATCGAAAAACCATTGAATGCAGATTTTGCCTAACTAAAAATTTGAACGGCAAAAATTTACAAAAAAAAATCAAGTTTTAGTAAAATTGGCAACATTGCGTCTTCTCCTCTTGCGTCTTCTCCTCCGCCTTTCCCGTATGGTTTTACTTTGAATTATGGCGTTGGTGTTGTTCCTTGACGACCTGAATAATAGGCAACCCTTAGGAAAAACGATTCAGCTTCAAATTACAAAAAACACGTTGGATTACAGGATTTTTGGGTCACCCGGAAGTATCAAAGTATCTGTAGGTAATCGTATTTTTCAACGGCCCCTCCTCACACGTCTTGTTGCTAGTGCTATGGCAACATTGGCGGGCAACACCGAGAATATCGCGGTCTGAATGATAAACCAGTATGATGTGTGTAACTGTGTATAGTACAGGTTTGGCGCAGTGTACCACAAATTCTTGCGTAATACGTGTGCCGTGAGTTGTTTAAGCTATCAGTGCTATCAGATAGAATTTTTTATGGTGAATTCAACAATATATTAACGTTTCAATTTTCATGAATTGTGAACGGAGTAATTTACCTACAAAGTAAGTACTTTTGTGCTATTAAAATTACACATAATACCACTTTCAATCTCTGTACCTACACCTATACATGCACGTACATAAAAAGATTCGCGATAATTCGCAAAACGATTAGATACATTATTTATTGTATTATTAATTTATATTAATGCTATTGCTTTTATCAAAACTCAATACTACCCAACCTGAGGCGTTTACAAAGCATACGTTGTTTGGACACCTCCGCGGTTGATGTTCAGATCTTTGGTTGTGACGTTACCATCGGATCATTGAAATTTGCATTAAGCCAAAAAACGAGCGTGATAGCTGCATTTTTACCCCTTCTGGAGCAGATTATGTAACGAAAAACGGCGACTGTAGGCATCGGACGGCGCCAGCGGTTACTTTAAAGTAACTTGGTTACTTTTTTCAAGCTCGGTTACTTTTGGTTACTTTTTTGGCTGAAAAGTTACTTTTAGTTACTTTTTCAGCTCCAGTTACTTTTTTCGCTCAACTCGCAAAAAATGGCAATGAGGTTGTAAATCTCTTGTTTTTGTTATCATTTTTTCATCTCTGAAACGGTTCACGGTCATTTTCCCGAAGCCTGAATCCCGAACGGACATTTTCCCGAATAGAACATTTCACGAAAAAAAATTTCACGAATCCTTTTTCCCGAATACCAAAATCCCGAATTCTTTGTTTCCCGAATAGAGAAAAACGGTTAAAATTGCTTTTTTGCTTTTTAAACAGTATTTTTTTTTAAATTTCGCTCGGGCAGTATTTTATTCACTTTCTTTTAAATTAATGATTTTTGACTGAAAGATCAGTGAAAAATGACTAATTTTAAATGAGAGCCCTTCCCGTATTTTTTTTCAAATTTTCAGCCCTCTTAAATTATTTCTGGGTGCGCCTATGACTACTGCAAACTGAAAAAGTTCACTAATTTGCATCGATATTAATTTTTGAAAATGAAAATCCACCACAATTTTGCCATCGAAAAAAAAAACTGTCCAATTCAGATAAAATTTTACACCCATCTCTCGCTGATTTACAAGTTAGAAAATGAATTTTAAAATATTTGAAGTATGTCGTTCCACATCTCAGACCAAACGACCCCATAGAATTCGACATTCAATACAGATAATTTTCCCCAATTTCTTAAACTAATCAAATCCCACGAGAAATCGTGTATTCGATATTTTTGCGTTCGAGAAAAAAATTATTCGGGTTTTCTGCATTCGGGAAAAAGGTAATTCGAGAATTGTATTCGGGATTTTGGTATTCGGGAAAAGGGATTCGTGAAAATTTTTTTCGTGAAATGTTCCATTCGGGAAAATGTCCGTTCGGGATTTAGGCTTCGGGAAAACGGTCCATAACCCTCTGAAACTCATACTGAATTATTTTCGATGTTTTGATAATATTAATTACTTTCACGAATTTTTGTCTTCTTATTCGTATTTTTCTGAATCTTCCTGCTCATAACATAACTTTATTTTTTCATTATAAAATTCGTGACTTGAATTGAAATATTTATTTCAGTTCAAAAATCTGGAATTTAATTAATAATGTTCTAGTTTGGTTTTTTTTTTATCAAGATTAAGTTTAAAAATCGTAAATTTTGTGATTTCCAGTGATTTTTTTTTGTTTTAAAATTAAGTTGAAAGTCAAATTTTAGTGATTTTTCGTTTTTTTGTGTTTTATTGTATTACAATAAAGTCAAAGTCCTCCAGTATTTGTAATATTTTATTTCTGTCCGAAACTTGAAATTTTTGAATTAGAATGAATATTAAAAATCACGAAAATTTGACTTCGTACTTAATTTTAAAACAAAAAAAATCACTGAAAATCACAAAATATTCGATTTTTAATACTTAATCTTAATAAAAAATCAAACTTTGAAGTCAAAGTGTGATTATTTTGTGATATTTTATCTTTGTTCGAAATTTCAGATCTTTGAATTAGAATAAATATTTCAATTCAAGTTACGAATTTTATAATGAAAAATAAAGTTATGTTATGAGCAGGAAAATTCTGAAAAAAGAGGACAAAAATTCGTGAAAGTAATTAATATTTTCGAAAATAATTTAGTATGAGGTTCAGAGATGGAAAAATGGTAACAAAAACAAGAGAAAGAATCGTCCAGTGAACGAATTTATAACCTCATAAATTTGGGCTGCGGAACGTCTCCTATTTTTTTTGAACGCGATTTTCTCATTTTCCCGGATCGTTATTTTTGTCTCTCTTCGGTACCTAGTGAAATTACAGAGAAAAATACAAGTTTGAAAAAAAAAATGGAAAGGAAAGGGGTATTAATAATTTTTTAAAGGCGAAAAATTGAAAAATTATATCTACTTTTTCACAAAAAATTGGTTACTTTTTTCTTGAAAAAAGTAACTAAAGTTACTATTTTTTTTTTTTTTTTTCAAAATTTCCGTCCGATGCCTGCTGTCAAAGTTACCCCGCGATTATCAATGTTACCCCAATAGGGTTGGTGCAAAAAAAATAGATTTGGCTGAAATTGAAATATGTTATAGAATACACAATTATAACTTCAACAGAACAAACCGCATCCAAATCGGTCCATTAGGACCAAAGATATTGACCATTGAATTCTGCAGATTGAGCGGGTCGCGAAAAAAAATCGCAACGCGCGTTACATCGTTGTGACGTCAGTTCCTCGGATTAAAACGGGAACGAAACAGCTGTCGCGTTAAATTACATTATGATTTTTCGATAATTTAATACTTGATCGTGATTTTTTGTTAATTTTTCAATACATACTTTATAATTTATTTTACCATGGTTAAAGAATATTAAAAAATGTATCAGTTGGAGTTATTTAAAGCTATACAAGAGTCAAAATTCACAGGATGTAGGCCATTTTCATAGAGATATTTTTTTATATCAATTCAAACGAGAAATGAAGTTGGGTTTTCAAATTTCGTTCTTTTTTTTGTTGAATAACCCCAGTATTTTCATCTTAACCCTGGAAAGGGCGTGGGGGGGGGGTAAACCTTGTAATTTTCAAGGAGTACCTATTTTAGGAATGGATCAAAAGAAACATTTTTATGTCGTTGTGAATTTGTTTTTTGAACAATTACTTCGTTTTTGCTCTTGAATGCTTTGGCAATTGACAAATTATTACAATTTTTTCCAAGTCTAGTTTGTTTTAAGATGTTTTCAAACTTAAAAATTGTTTTTACCTCAACATTACGTCATTTCTTTCAATTTTTATTATTTCACATTTTCTCATAATTGGAGATTTTTTCCTTCTAAAAAGTCAATGGGAATGAAGTCAAAAAAATGTAATAATTTGTCAATTACCAGAGCATTCAAGAGCAAAAACGAAGTAATTGTTCAAAAAGCAAATTCACAACTGCATAAAAAATTTTCTTTCGATCCATTCTTAAAATAGGTACTCTTTTACCTCAACATTACGTCGCGTCATTTTTTTTCAATTTTTATTATTCCACATTTTCTCATCCTTGGAGATTTTTTTTCTTCTAAAAATTCACAAAATGGCAATGAAGTCAGAATCACCAATCAAAACCAATCGTATAGAAGCTTAGTTTGAACTTTTGAAGTTACATTTTAAAACCTAAAAGTTTGTGGAATTCGGTACCTAAATCTTTTGTCATAAAAAATAACAAATAGTATTAGAAAAATAAAAATATCAAAAAATGTACCAAAGTTCATAATTTTTGAAAATTCAGATTTGGATAGACATTATTAAATTGGATTTTTGAAAATTTTTAATAAAAAAGTTTTTCTATAACTCGATTATTAATAAAAAAAAATATTTTTTGCAAAATTTTCTTCTTTTTTCATGATCAATTTGTGGGTGATTTTGCCTTCATTGTCGTTTAGTGACTTTTAATTTTAAAACCGAATAATATAATTGTAAAAAATATCCCCAAATATTTATGGATTCGCAAGCTTCATAAATTGTTTTCAGCTGGTTTTACATTTTTTTAAAATAACTTTTTTGAGTTTTTCTTTCATATTTTTAATTTCAACTTGAAAGTTTTTAAAGTTTTCAATATTACATCAATTTTCTTTGAAACCGCGCAAACCGATTCACTTTAAGTTAAATCTATATGAAAATCAGAACTTCCAACGTTGTTAATTTGCCAAAAAATTAAAACATATAAAAATTATTAGAGCCCCCCTCCCTTTATGGAAGGTTAAAATGGAAATTTGGGTTGTTAATTTATTTTATCATATCATTGAAAAAAAAAACTGTAAAAAAAATCAGCAAAATCGAAACGTCCAATTTCAAAATCAACGAAAAATTGAAATAGCGCATTGAAATCCATTATGTTTGCGACGCTGATACGAGGAACTGACGTCACAGGGCATAATTTCGTTGAGGCGTTCGTTTTTCGAACGAGTTCAAAAATCGGAACTTTAAAATTTTTTTTCTCGGGTTCTACTCAACCGATTTGAGTGCGGTTTGCTTTATTCAATTTATAATTGCGTATTTTATAACATATATCAATTTCAGCCAAATCTAATTTTTTTGCAGAAATATGCCTTGAAAAACGCTTTCCATTTTTTGGGCGAGGCTGAATTTTAGACATTTTTTTAGGCATACGCAACTTTTAAGGCAGGTTTAATAGCATACTGCCTGTTTTACACTCAACCTGCTTCTTATCTCTCTAAACCTCCATAAAAACTACTCTAAGTAGCAGCAATGTTAGCGTTTTTTATCGCGTCTGCAACATTTACCTAAAGAATTTTTTTCGGCATATAGCGGATTTTTAAGCGGATTCCTTGCCAATAGGGTAGTCTTCTTCAGTCTGAAGAAACGTGTATCAGTATACGTAATGCGTGAATGAAATGAATTTTGCCATACTTACTTATTTAAAATGTAAATGTACCACGTGTTAAAAATTCTATTTCTCAAATTTTATCATTATTAACGATAACATACCCCACGAATTTATTTCGGGAAATTTTCAACTCTAAAATAGATGTATTATTTCGGTTTGCAGAAAATTGATGCGAATAATGAGTTTTGTGTAGAAGAAGGATTCGTTTCTGATGAAATAGGAGTTTACTTACCTCTATTTTTGAAGTTTGGATAATCTACCATACATAGGTACCAACCTATTGGATATTTATCTATTTCGAAGACAGCGTATGAAGAAGTAAAGTGTTCGAAATAGAGATTATCTTGGTTTTATTTTCATCAAAATGCCAAAATAGTTTTTGTCCAGTTATCTACTTAGGTACCTACCTATATCATTCAAAATTTCAAACTTACCGAATCCATTGTGAATAGAGAAACGCCAACGTGAAAACAAAATGTCGTTGTTTGGTGGACCAGCCTTCTCTCCCTCTGGATCCAAGCCCGCATCGTCTGCTTCTGAAATTAAATTTCGTGGTTGGTAACGAATATTTTCAATATATTTTTTTTAAAAGAATTTGGCGTTTTTTAATGCCGCGAGTAAGTACCTAATTGATTTTTTGTTTGAAAGTGGTTTTACTCCAAATGCAACGGAATTTGCAGGTACAAGTATCAAGTTTATTCCAGTTACTGGAACTGATGCCGAGTCAAGATACGGAGTTACTCAGACTATTTCAACTAAACTTCATTGCATCACTTGTATGAAAGAATATGAAAGCAAATCATTGGAAGAATTGAGATACGAAGATTATTTATTAGGGAACGGAAAAAAACCATCTCAATTCAACAGTGGTAAATTTCAATCGACAGCTATTATAGATCAAATACAACAATTGACCATTAATGCAGCTACCAATAAAACAAAAAATTTACTCAAATTGTCTACTCGTTCACAAACATCTCATACTGATGATACCGGCATCAAGGGACAACTTAGCGACGAATTGGCAATCGGTATTGATTTTGGTACCACGTATTCTTGTGTTGGTGTTTTTCGATCTGACGAAGTCGAGATTATCCCCAATGAGGAAGGTCACAAAACCACCCCGAGTTGTGTTGCCTGCACAGTCGACAATGTACGCCTTGTCGGCGGTTGCACAGAGGAGCGAGTGTTCAATGATATCGATAAGACTATTTTTGGTAAATTTCCAATTCACTTACTTATTTCTGCAAATTTTAAAACATCTCATTGATATTTCTTGATTATTGGTGCAACAATTGTATTCGTAAATTATTTTTTAGAAATTATGATTTTCTTTCACGTAGGTATCAAAAGATTGATGGGCTGCAGATTCAACGATCCGTCGGTTCAGCCTGACAAAAAACATTTGCCGTTTCCTGTGGTCAATGGTAATAACAGACCAGAATTCGAAATTAAGATTTGCGGGGTAACTAAATCATTCACCGCTGAAGAAGTAAGTCAACAATTAAGTGGGTAGGTAGCTGATTTTTAATATCTAATTAATACTATGTTATACCTACTTGCAGATTTCATCGATGATTTTGAGGAAATTGAAAGAATCGGCTGAAAGTTATTTAAGTCAAAATGTTAAAAATGCTGTCATTGCTGTACCAACATACTTCAATGATTTTCAAAAACAAGCCACGAAAAATGCCGCTACCATAGCTGGATTAAACGTATTGCGTATAATAAATGAGCCTACCGCTGCAGCTATCGCATTTTGTCTGGAAAAAAGGGTAGGTAGGAGGTACCTAGTAGGTATCCATTTTTTTTCTAGTGACCAAGCTACGTACGATGAGTGGGTAAATTTCTTTTTCTTTTTTCTCCAAAATAATCGATGCCTTCCTCGCTCTATGGGGAACGGCACGGCGTGATCTTAGAAATCTGATTTCACATTTCGCAAATTATCGCGTTTTTCAGGGGGAAAAAGATGAAATTTTGCTAAAAAATTACAAGTGAAAAAATTAAGGTCAGATTCTTGTTAAGTAGGCCTTGTTTCTTTTTTGAATTCCATTTGAACAGGTTATTCCACTTTGAAAATTACATGCGGTAAGTAGCTAAGTACCCATTACGTTTGTAATATTTTTGGATGCACTTGCTTCTCGTAGTTCTTTTTTTTCACTCGATTGTTGTCTTAGTTTTTCTTCTGTTGCTACTTTTTTCTCCCCTTTTGACTTATTTTTTGTTTTTCAATAAGTAGGTAGTTTTATTTTCATGATAACTCTACAAAATTTTTGATTTTTTATCGTCGGAGGGCCCTCCTGGAGGGAGCCTCTGGAGTGGAGGATACCTCCGGGAGGGCCTTCCGGAGCTTTTTTAACCTTGCCGGAGCCGGAGGCACTTAAAAAAATTTTCGGAGCCGGAGGGACCAGACCCCTCCCTCCGGGATCCCTGACTAAAATTTTTGTAAAAAAGAAGTTGCAGTGGAATTTCAATTGGTACTGCAGCGTTGGTGTCCTTAATCTGTCTGTAGTCTGTACCTATATTTTTTTTTAATTTGATTTTATTTCAAGGCAATAAATTTTGAACTTCTAAATGAGATAACGGTACTGCATGAGGGAAAATTGAACCTCATACCTCATATACCTATGTTGATCAAACTTCGTTTTTTTTTTTTTTTTTTTTTTTTTTTTTAGAAGAAGAATTTAAATTGTTTGAGCTAGTTGTCTTTTCCTGTTAATTTTCGGTATTAAAAATAGTGATTAGGTATACTGATTTCAAAAAAATCGCCAACAAGCTGTTCAAAGACCCTAGAAAACGTTTCACTTTTCTATCCATCGTGGTGTTCGAGTCGTCCATACTCAAAATATACCGTAGGTATCGTCCCGCAAATACTAAAAGATCGTAACTCCAAAATTGAGAAATTTTTGTTTTTTGCTGAAATGGTAACAATGGGAGTTCCTCCAACTGATTATCACAAAAATTGGAAACAAGATATGTTGGCGTAACTCCATTCTGAAAATTTTGAAACTTTTTGGTCGCAACTCCATCAAAAATGCAAAAAGGTCATAAATCGAAGATTTGACTTTTTACGAAAGTGATAAAAAAAAACGGTGTTACTTATGATTTTTAATTTTGTGAATGATGTGACGATTTTGATATGCTTTTGTGGTGTTCAGAATGAATTTTCAATTATTTTGTTTCGAAATACGGATTTTAAATTTAGCGTAACTCCAAAAATTTTCTGTGTTCAAGTATAAAAGGTCGTAACTCCATTTTAAAAATTAAAAATCGATATTTTGAAAAAAATAATAGTTGAAAATTCATTCTCAACACTAAAAAAGTATGGTAAAATCAACACCTCTTCCATGAAATTCAAAAATCTCAAGGACTAGATACAGTTTTTTATCTCTCCTGTTAAAAGTAAAGTTTTGGGTTACGACCTTTTAGCATTATAGAGGGACGATATCCAACTTTACCTCAGAAATTTTAGAGCTTATGGCTGCCTTCCAAAAAGATTTGAAGAGCTCCGATTTACTCCATTCGTCATCTTTCATCGATGCAAAAAATCAAAAAAAAAATCTCCGACCCTACTTTCCACTTGGGAAACGAACTGGCATGAAATTACCCTCGGATATTTTATTCGGACTCGGAGGTTTGCACTGTTTGCAGCCACAAGTGCGTGTGTATGCTTCACTCAAAAAATTTGTTAATGCGTAATTTTCGACGAATTTCCTCATTCCTGTTTTTTTTTTTTTTCAAGCGACTAAAATGGTAAATGGTCTCTGAAATAATGGAAATAATCTTAGGTGTCTATTAACAGCTTTTTGTGAAAATTTTCCAAATGATCAAAAAATTGAATTGCAAATTATAGTCCGTTTCATTTAACTTGAGCCGCTTGAGCCCTGATATTTCGTGAACAAAACAGAATCAACCAATCGGACGCCTTAAAAAACGTACGTGGTTGTCATTTTCTTTAAAAACTAGAAAACATCATATCGACGCTATACATATGTGTGACCCGCTCCGAGAAAACGGTACTTATGGAAGAAAATAATATTTTGAGAAAAACGCATTTTAAAGTTTGAACTAATATAAGTGGCGCGAATGTGGGTGAAATGGTCTTGTAAGCCTTGCTATGATTGGCTGTGGGTGTCCTGACGTCATATGCAAATTTTCAGCTTTTTTTTGCTCGTAAGTGGCGCTAAATTTAGGAAATTCAGACACAAACGCAATGCTGTAACAAAGATACATTAGTCAATTCATATCTTGGGAATCGATTTACGTCGATGTTTCGAGACGTCAGGTCGCCAAATTTCGGCTGTACATTAAAAAACAATTGATTTTTAGAAAAAGAAAAAAAAATCATTTTTTTTGTCATTTTTGGATTTTTTGGTCATTTTGGCATACGTTATTTGGCATGAAAAGTTTTTTTTTGAAAAAAAATACCTAGCCCATCTGATTCTACATACTTTTATCTACCAGAATCCGTAAAAAACTCAAAATTCATTTTTTCTTCCATAAGTACCGTTTTCTCGGAGCGGGTCACATGTATATTTGGCAACATCTTGAAATTCTCAGAGGTCAAGTTATAAAAAACGGACTATAGCACTAAACCGCAAGAAATAAGAGAAAAACACAGATTTTTAAATTGTTTCTCAAAAATATTAAAAAACACGAAATTGAGTGGAATAATTTCGAAAAAGACAAAATTTTTACATCAAAACAATATAATTTTTTATTCAAAAAAACCAGTAAGAATAAAATTATTTTCTATCTGAAAATCTGTAATTTTTCAAATCCTAGCCCTCGCTTCGCTATAGGGCATGTGACATGTAATTGATAAAAAATATGGGTTGAAAATTTCACCTCCTTTTCAATAGGTACTAAAATTACTTAGATAAATCTCAGTTTTTGGATGTTTTTTTTTCCAAAAATTTTCGTCCTCGCTTCACTTGGCCTTGATTAATTTATCTTCATCATTATTTTTTAAAATGATTATATGAACTCTCTTCCTTCCTCATTTTGATAAGTAATTAAATATTTTGTAGCAAGAAAAATTTATACTCCCATTTATTAGGGGACTTGTGGAATTTCAAAGAATTTTCAAGTTTTTGGAAGGTGAGGTGGTCATTAAGGAATAGGTAGTTATTTTGAACGAATTTTAATATGCAAATCCATAGACGCACCCAAGGGGGGGCTCAGGGGGCTCGAGCCCCCCTTAAGCCCGGAAAAAATAATTTTTTGCTTCAAAAATGAGAAAAAAGTCAATTTTTTTGCTCTTCAGAGTATATTTTTTCAAAAAATGTTCGCCCTCGCTTCGCTCGGGCAGTATTTTAGTGCTTTTATTTCAAAACTTGACAATTATTGATTGATTTTTCAGTCAAAAATCACTAAATTCTCAATAAATTCTCTGTTTGTCAGAAAAAATTGACGATTTTTGATTGAAATATCAGTGAAAAATGACTCAATTTGAAATTTGACCCCTCCTCATTTTTTTTCAAATTCTCAGCCCCTCCCTTAATTAATTTCTGGGTGCGCCTATGTGAAAATCTATCTTTTTTAAAATAATTCTAGTTGGCAAATTTTTCACTTTCCTGCCTTCAGGTTTTTGCCAAAGTTTTGTCTCCAAAAAAGGATTTTAAAAACGTAATAATACTGGAACCTTTTTTGGGGGTGTCGGGTCGAAAATAATCATTTTCATTTTCCTTTACTAATAGCACAATTGAAGATGCTACTTTTATTGTTTTAGAGTCCGACCGAAATCATTGCATTGATTTTCGATCTTGGCGGTTGTACTTTCGATGTATCCATTTTGAAAATTGCCAATGGTATTTTTGAAGTACTATCAACCACCGGTGATAGATATTTGGGTGGCGAAGATTTCAACAACAGTATGGCGAATCATTTTGTGCGAGAATTTGAAAATAAATACAAAAAAGATCTCACGCAGGATAAGAAAGCCATGCATATTTTAAAAACCGCTTGCGAACGAGCGAAAAAAAGTTTATCTTCGGTCGAGGAGGTAAATATTGATTTGAATCATATTCACGAAGGTATCGACTTCCATAGCTCCATCACTCGTGCTTGTTTTAATACGCTCAACATTGACCTGTTCCAAAGAACCATCGAATTGGTAGAAAAAGCAATCCGCGATGCTAAAATGAGTAAGGATCAAATTAATGAAATCGTGTTGGTTGGCGGATCGTCTCGTATTCCAAAAGTACGAGAATTAGTAAAAGATTTTTTTAACGGTAAAGAATTTGATACATCAATTAATCCTGATGAATCAGTAGCTTATGGTGCTGCTGTACAAGCCGCCATCTTAAGTGGAGACAAATCGGAAAAAATAAAGGATGTGTTGGTAGACGTTACGTCTTTATCACTAGGCATTCTTACTGTAGGTGGCGAAATGTCTGTGGTCATCAAACGTAACACTACCATACCAACTAGAAACACGGTACCGTTGGTTACATCACAGGATAATCAAACTGTGGCACTGCTCTTGGTCTACGAAGGCGAATGCCCCAAAGTCAAATATAACAAACTGCTCGGCGGATTCGAGCTCGTTAATATTCCTCAGGCACCAGCGGGAGAAATTGAAATTGATGTTACTTTTGATATAGATATAAATGGTATTTTGAGCGTTGGTGCCATTGTGAGATCAACTGGTTTAAAGAATGAAATCACTATTTCGTACAACCAAAACCGTCTGAGCAAAGATGAAATTGAACGCATGATCCAGAACGCTGAAAACTACCGAGTCAATAAAAAAATACGCAAATTATTCGCCGCTAAAAAATCGCTCAAGTCATATTGCGTTAACATGAAAAAAACCGTCGAATTCACAGGTAAAATGAACATAATGGACAAAGAAATGATTTTGGAAAAATGCAATGAAACCATTCGCTGGATTGCGTTGAGTGAAATTTCCGAAAAAGAAGAATTGGAACGTCGACAGGAAAAATTGAAAACATTGTTCGGTTTAATTATTGGCCTGGCCGGTGATTCTCGTGAAAAAAACAACACATATCACGAAATATTAAAAGTTGAAAAAGGAGCTTCCGCAGAAGAAATCCAAGCTGCATTCAGGTAAATAGTATTTTTATTTTTTTCGAGTAGGTACCAAGCACCTACCTTCCTACGTATTTAATAATATCATGTGCAAACTAATAAATTTTGCTGTTCGAAAAAATGAAATTACAGAGAAGCGACTCTTAAATATCATCCAGATAGGCATCAAGATGACAAGGCTATTTATTCTAGGATCTGGATAGCAGTTACTGAAGCCAGAGATGTTCTCATTAAACAACGTAAGGCGATGAAGTGTTGGATGAGATCAATCTGGAGTAGCATGAATTGCATTAAAATCTTTCTTTTTTTTTTCAGTGAAGAAGAAATGACGGGAAATAACTCAAAAGTTTGCAGAAATTCTAATTGCTGGATTCATATTCCATCGAAATTTAATTTTCTGAATACGTAATGATACCTACCTATGAATAAAAAATTTCTGTAATAATCTCACATCTTTTCATCTTCTGTTAATAAATTTTAAAATGTAGGTATATTTTTGAGGTAATTTTTGCTGAAATGGTCTCAATCTTAATACCTACATATTATCATCGGGTTCAAGTGGGGATTTTTCATGTATAAAAAAAATTTAAAAAATTCACGGAGCCCGGTGATTTTTTTCAAAATTGGGGATCATTGTGAAAAATTGTCACCATGCAAGAATCAATAAAAAGAGTTCTAATTGGAATTAAACTGAAAATATCTTGTTTTGCTCAAAGGCCATAAATAAACAAATAAGATTCATTTCAGTACCTGCGTTTCCAACTCGGTTTCCAACGAATACTATTACTCGCACTCCGAAAAGTTGAAAATAATTTTCACTTACCTACCTACTTACGTTAATAGTTGTAAAACATTCATCCATGATCTCATCAGGTTCGTTTGAAAGGCATCACAGGTAATTTGTTTCACATGGTCAAGGTCTTACCTATCTTAATTGCGCATTCTTGAGATTCGGATAAAATTGAGTTTTTAGGGCCAGTGATAGGAAATGGGGGCTCGGTACAAAGCTTTTTGCGGGCCCTCTTTTTTTTTTCACTCCATTTTTTCATTTCTCAAATAAACTTGAGCGATGATCTGAAGTGACATTTGGAAACAAAAAAGAATAATTTTTCCATTCTTTAGATCATATCAAAATGAAATCGAATAAAAATTTCGAAAATAGGGAATATATTATATAGCCCGAACGATGCGAGGGCGAAAATTTTTGGCGAAAGTCTGAAAAAACTAAAATTTCAGCTTCAATAGGTGATTTTTTCGCTCATTTTTCACGTTATTTCAAAACAGTAATTTTTCAAAATTATTGATTTTGTTGACAAGTTAAGAATTAATTGAAAAAAAGATTTTTGACTGAAAAGTCAGTGAAAAATTATCAATTTTCAAAATACCTAATAATCAAAATACTGCCCAACCGAAGCGAGGGCAAATTATTTCAAAAAATACTGCCCGAAGAGCAAAAAATGCACTTTTTTACACTTTTGTAGGTAGTTGAAAAAATCTCCTTCAAAGGGCGGGCTCCATTAAAAATTGCGGGCTCGGTACAAATGTATCTCATGTACCCCCTCTCGCCGGGCCTGTTAACTAGTAAACTGCCTTTAAAGTTCAATTTTGAAACATTTCAACTTTTCTGTGCCCATTTGAACAGAATCCGACTAACCTTATCTACTTTTCAACTTTTGTTCAAATCTTTCAAAATTAAAGCATGGTTCTATAACTGAAAATTATTTTTTGTCATTTTAACTAAAAATTTCCAGATTTAGGAAGCGATTGCTCGGCCCTCTGAGGTCGAGGGGGCTGATTTTTTGGCGAAAGGGGAGTGGAGTATTTCTACACCTACAAAACCTTCCACGAGAATTTGAAGGCAAACAATTTTTTCCCTCATAAAGGGTACCACCACCACCCAGTGGCGTAAATACGGGGGGGGTTTTGGGTACAAAACCCCCCCCAGACACCCTTCAAAAATGAATTTTTTGGACATCAAAAATCAAATTTTTTCAAAGCTTTGCCCTCGCTTCGCTCGGGCGTAAGTTAACAAAATTATTATTAATTTTGGCTAGTTCAAAATTTCAATATGTAAGCCTGTAGCGTAAATACCTCCCTTAAAACCCTCAAAAATGAATTTTTCGGGTATTAAAAATCATTTTTTTCCAAAGCTCTGCCCTCGCTTCGCTCGGGCATAAAATAATCACTATTTAAATTGCAAAAGCCGTTCGAAAAGTATGATACCAAGACCGATTACAGAAAATCGAAACTTTAGATTACAATTTAGAGACAATGTTGCCAATATTTCGCAAAAAAACCATTTCTGTAAAATTAATTTTTTAAAACTTTTTACCGATTTTCTGTAATTGGCCTAATTACTTACCTTACTTTTTGAACAGACCTCTTATTTAAACCGACAGTAGGTACCAAAGAAGGTTCTGTCAACCCCCCCCCCCCACCATTATCCGAGATTTTCATGCCCATTTAGTATATACCTAAGAAAAAAATTTTCACCCTTCAACTTCTGTCCCCCCCAGAGGGAATGTCAAGTTACGCTACTGCCACCACCTCCTCCCCCTCCTTAAAAAGCATCATCACAGACTCTACGCATCATCAGAAGCCTTTTTAGCAATAAAATTACTATTAACAAAAAGTATATTTATGCAGTATGACACGAAAGTCTTGTCCACGAAAAACACTTCATGATATCGCGAAACTGAAATGAGATATCGGGATGATTCAAACGGCAATATGTTCCTGGAGACAAGGACATTGAAAATTGATAGTCAAATTTCAGTGATGGAAAACTGGAATCGGAACTGGAACTGGAATTCTTAAAAAACTGGAACTAAAACTGAAGAACTGGAACTGGAACTAAAATGATGAGAACTGAAATCTGAAAACTGGAACTGGAACTAGAATGAATTTCAGTTTTGTACCAGTTCCAACATTTTGCAAAAAAAATGCAATTTTTTTCAACAATTTCACTGTTCCAGTTTCATTTCAGTATTATTTTCTAAGTGATTGTTATCGAGATGTTTTTTCTTCTCAGTTCTTTGAAAAGAGGAAATGAATTGCCAAAATTTTAAGTAACTGTTTCTCTCTTTTAAAGATGCCTCGTTTTTCCTGTTTTTTTTTTTTTTTTTTTTTAATTTGAATTTTTAAAATCTATTTTAATTTTAAGGGGAAATTTTTTCCCTGTTTTTTAAATCTGAATTTTAATACATTTCATTATTTTAGTTTTCTGAAAGTTTTTTTTCGCAATATTCGTTCATTTATTTCATTTTGTTGTCATAACAAATAACACAGTTGAGGTGTCGACCTTGATTTTTAACAACTTTCAACGTTTCAAGACGCTTAAAAAAAATGTTTGCGTGCTTTCTGTTTCATCTTTTCTTACACTACACACCACTTCTTTCCGAAAAATTCAGGGATTCTCTTTTGTCAACAAATTTAAAATTTAAATCCAGTTAAGTAGAAAATTTCGCCACATCGCCAGAAAGTTGAAAATTTAGGTGTTGAATGGAAAATTACTGAACCAGTATACCAATATTTAACTGAAAATTTTTTACTTGAAAAAACCCAAATGAACTTTGAAATTTACGTAGAAAAAGGAAGAAACTAATAAATAAATTTTCGGCTGTAAATTTGAAAATTTTATCTAAATCAAAAAGTAAAAACAACCGCTTATACATTATTCAAATTTCAAATCTTCTTGGTTGAAAAATTCAGAATTTGGGAAGTAAAGTTAGTAGTTACAAGAATAAAATTTCTGAAGAAACAGAAAAGATACTCTTCAATTACCTATTTTTAATTTCATAAATAATCTGCGTTCAGCTTGAAAATACAAAACAAAATAATAAATAAAAATGAAAAAATTGCACTTTGAAAACTAAAAGGAAAAGAAAAAAACAAAATTCAATTTTTACAGGAAATTTTGAATTTTTTATGCTTTAAAATTTAAAAAAATTGAATTTTAGAACTGGTATTTGGAACTGGAACTGGAACTAAAAAATTTTGAGAACTGGAACCAGAACTGGAACTGGAACTACTATCATTTCAGTTTTCCATCACGTGTCAAATTTTCAGTTCTACAGGGTGTCCACAAATTGAGAAACCGGTTTTGGTTTAAAAAATGGGGGGGGGGGGTCTGTTTTTTTTATACATTTGAAGTCTACACACTGAGGCGATTAAAATGTGATAATTTTTTTTCGAAACCGGTTCGATAATTTGCGACCGGTTGTCAAAAATACCCCAAAAATCGAAATTAGAAAAAATTTTCCAAAATGGAATTTGTAGAGCTTTGTAAGCCAAACATTGTCAGTGAACTCATTCTTTGAATCGGTTCACATATTTGGAGAAAATTTCAAAAATAATGCTTATGCCGCTTCCCCTATCCTATCTTGATAAACTGAAAAGATTCTCTGAAGTAGGGACGTGAAAATGAAGATCATTTGAAATATCGAATACTCGCCGCTGGTGCTGTGATTATAGAATAATGCACGATGTTCAAAAATGAAATTTTCAATTTTTCATCACAAAATAGCAAGGGTGCCTATCGTTGTTTGATGTGTTTTCTCTTATTTCAATGATCAATTGATCATGGTAGGTCTAGGTATACCTATTCTTACATCATACCATAAAACCCTTGATAAATTTTATGAAAATGTGATGCAAGAAAAAAATCAGTAGGCTTGACTTGTTGACTTTCCTGCCCGTTACTGATTTTCTAATTCAAACTGCAAACTAATAAAATTTTTGTTCAATTTGGGCATTGCAATGAGTAGTAAATTTTTACACGTTTATAATTCTTTATTTTGGCAGCAAAATAAAATCGCTTGCTGATTTGAGAGAAAAGTGTGATAATTAGAAGGTTATTATTTAGTATATATGTAGTCTTATCAATTAATGCGTGTAGATAAATGTGATGGTTTCATGAATTTGATAATAAATGCCCGATAAGAAAACAAAGTTCCAATACGCTAATTATTCGTCTTTATAATAACAGTGTTTATCAGTTATAAGAACATATTGCTTATAAAAACCAATTTTGAAAGTCCTGGCAAAACTTCAAATAAAATTCGTAAATACGCAATAAAGTGCGGTAAAACGGGTTGACGTGGCTGATGAGCGATCGATGGTATTGCGCGCGATGCGATGATGCGAAACCCTGACACGCCATGCCGAATATTGTCTCGTCGACCTTGCTTGCGAATTTCAAGATTAGAATGTTGATGTTCCTAATTGACTCGCAAATTAACAACCGTATTTAATACTTTCAAACTTTAGATTTGCCATTATTAGCTGTTTGGGATAGATAATTTGAAATTGTGATTTCGTGAGCTCTATAGTTTCCTGCCTACTGACGTTACTTAATTTACCTGTAAGTAATATTTTGAGTAAGTGGAATCGTTTTTCTTTTTATTTTGTGATTCAGATGAGAGATGAAGTTGGTCTTTTCTATATATACCTACTACCTACTCACTTACTTAGATAGGTATGTTAGGTATTGTAATATTCGAACATGCATGAAATTATTTACTTACCGATTCGGTATTCACTATGGAAAGAATTCTCTTCCTATGCTAATTTTTTTTCCATTTGCGTATCAGCATGTGATGATGGATGAGAAGACTATGCGATTACAAAACTTCAGATCGAACCATCGAATAATATGATTTGTGTAACGCGAGTTTGAAATTTTTCATGATGAACCGTCTTATTGGGGGTACCTTTTTTTTCTCGAATTTTCGCATTTCTTTTCCTTTCCTCAGTGGTGCAATCAAGGTTTGGAGCTTAGGAGTTAAATCCTTCCAAAACTTTGGGTCGATTTAAGGTGGTGGTTTTAGAAATGTGTTGATTTTCGTCTCCGAACCAGCGAAACAAAGAAATTCTTTGAGAGTTAGTGCCCTCGAAGACGTTTCTTTAGTTTAGAGAATAGAGAAAAGTCACAAGAAAGCAATATTTCAGATTTATGTCTTCGAATCGGTGGCGTAGCCAAAAATTTTTCATGGAGGGAGGGGTCCGAACTTCCAAATTTTTTAAAGAAATTTTTAGTTCACCTTTCATCATACCCGCTCCCCCCCCCCCAAAAAAATACACTATGAGAACAATACATTCATAATTTGAAACATTTTCATTCATAAATGTATCAAGAAATCACAATTATACGGATGTTATCATGAAGTTCTAATTCAATTTGCATAATATATTTAGAAAAAAAAAAAACTTCGATAAAGGTGTAATTTTAGAACAAGCAACTTTCAAACTATACCTATTTTGATTCTAAAAAACGAAAATAAAAACCACAAACTTCAGAAGCTTTCTTTGGGAAGGTACGAAGTGGGAATAGAGACTTGGAAATTAGAATACCAAGATGAATCCTTTTTCCGCGTAATATCAATAATTTCTCTATAATCTCTATCTCTCTCTATATTAAAAAATCAAAACTGTCTAGACAGTCGCGAAGTGTTTCCGGTCGGAGGTGTGTTAGTGTAGTAAATACACGATCTCCGTCGCTGTGTTAGTGCTAAAACCGGTTTCAAGCCAGAGAGAATGTTGCGTCCGATTTACACAAAGCGTTGCGTTTGTAGTGGTGAACTGGTACGGGCAGTGTGACAGAACAGTGTCAATCTACCACTATCAGGGTACGGGGGTAGGTACTAGGTACTAGGTAGGCTAGGTGTAGGTACTAGGTAAGGCAATTTCTCTACGCACATCCAACATACATGTGGACACGTTTATTTTCGCGGTTCGCGATTCAGATTAAACGAACCACGTTTTTGAGAGTTTGATTTGTTCGGGTACGAAATATATTGTTTTTTTAGGGGGGGGGGATGATGACATAACTTTGTAGACCGAACTAAATTTTTTGACCACTTCTCCAAGTACTTTCATTGTGATTGAAAAGACTTGAAAAATTATGTATATGTCTCGAGTGAAGTAAAGGTGGAAAATTTCAAGAAAAACTATAATTATGTACTTCAATCTAAAAATTTTGAATCTCAAGCTCCAGGCACAGGGTATCTAACGGGTAGTGAAAGTAGTGAAAGTAGTGAAAAAGTAGTGAATTGAAAAATGGGTCATGCCAGTAGTGAAAAAGTAGTGAATTTAGAAGAAAACGTGTAAAAAAGTAGTGAAAAAATGAAAATAATCGCGAATTCAGATTTTGGTTGCTAAAGTATAAAAAAATTACAAAGTTGTCTCAAATTGCTTACTTTGTTTCATTTTTTAAAAAAATTTTCGCCCTCGCTATGCTCGGGCAAGACATTTTTTTTCCTTTTCCTAATCACATCAGAAAAAATTTTCCTTCGCTGCGCTCGGACTCGACCTTTGCACAATTAATTTTCAAAATGATGGCATGAAGCTCCTTTCTTTTTTAACCTAGATAATTGTCATTCTCAATGAATATGATTCTGTGAGACAATAATTATGAATAGAATTGTTTTACTTGTAATTTTTTTTGAAAGATGAACTCATTGCAATTTTTTTGAAGTCAAAAAAGTATCACGAAAAAAGCATAAATTTAAATGAACAATTTCAGCTTCTGGATACTTTTTTCTTCAAAAATTTTTGCCCTCGCTTCGCTCGGGCTCTATTACATTCATAAAAATAATTATCAAAGTTATGGTATGACCTCTCCCTTTTCATTCCAGACAATTGAGTATTTAGAAATGGAAAAATAGTCCTTGAAATTTTTTTTTGAACATTATAATGTTTTTTCGTAAGTGTTGAATAAATATTTGATGAAAAATCCATTAAATCCTTAAAATCTCTTATAAAAAAGAAGAGTATTTGCGAGAAAGGGGCAAAAAAAATTTCCTCTGAAACGAGTATATGCAGGAGGGGGAGGGTCTTTTGAGCAAATTTGGAGCATGCTTTGAAAAGTCAGGAAATGTTGAAAGTCGCGAATTAAGATTTTTTTCAAATAGATTTTTTTCTGTAATAAATTTTGATTTTTTTTTGGTACTGGAAAAAGTCGTTTTTTGGATGGGGGGGGGGGGTCGAGTTGAAAATATATTTGGAAAAAAGTAGTGAAATAAGTAGTGAAAATGTAGTGATTTTTCCCCAAAAAAATCAGTTAGATACCATGAGGCACAATAAAACCAAAAATTGGCCTGAGGGAGATGAATTTGGCTCGAATGAGGCGAGGTCAAGTCTTAAAAACCCTCAAATTCAAGGTGAAAAAACCCAATATGTACATACCTTGGATTAAAAACCCTGAATAAAAACGGTCATTTCCACATATTGTCTCCCTAATGCTAAAAGATTGTGTAACTCCAAAACTTTACTTTTCACATGAGAGCTACAAAACTACTTGAGCTTTTTGAATTTCGCAGAGAAAGTGTTGATTTTACCATGATTTTTTTTAGTGTTGAGAATGAATTTTCAACTATTATTTTTTTCAAATCACTGATTTTTAATTATTGAAACGCAGTTACGACCTTTTGCACTTGAACAAAAAAAATTTTTGGAGTCCCGCCAAATGTTTTTTGAATCAAAATTAAGTATTGAAAATTCATTCTGAACACTACGAAAGCATTTTAAAATCGTAACATCTTTCACAAAATTCAAAAATCATAAGTAACACCGTTTTTTATCATTTTTGTAAAGAATCAACTTTTCGATTTGTGACCTTTTTTCATTTTTGATGGAGTTGCGCCACATACGTATCTTTTTTTTAATTTTAAGGATTTGTTTGATGTTTAAGCTAAAATGATGTTATTAGCAGAAGGAGGACGTCCCATAATTGCCGTTTCAGTAAAAAAAAAAAAAAAAACGAAAATTTCTAATTTTGTAGTTACAACCTTAACAGATAAAATTTGATCTCAAAAATGTCCTAATCAAATTATATCTAGTTAGGTACATCACTGATTTTTTTTAGATATGATTTGATCAAATTAGATGTCATTTGATCACATCTTATCAAACTGGATCTGAACCTTCATAATTTTTTCAAATATGAATTGATACAATGAGATATGATTTGATGTAATTTGATAAAATTAGATTGGGACACTTTTGAGAATTGATTACGTGGATCTGAAATTTTTTCATCAGGCTATTAGAGGAAAAATATACGATACAGCCAAATGCAGCGGCGGAGCATATAGAAAATTGTTTTTCATGTATCAAAATTTTATTAAAAATTAATCAAATCAGCTAAAAATGAGAGGCACGCGAGTGAGGGCGCGAGTCAGGGGTTGAGGCCGCGGAGTGGTCCAAGGGGCAGAGCCCCCTAGTTATTGAAAACCATTTAAATAAGTATTTGAGATGTACTTTATGCCCGAGCGAAGCTTTGTGAAAATTTGATTTTTAATGCCCTAAAAAGACATTTTTTTCACGTAAATTTTTGACCTCATGGACCTAGCTACGCCACTGCATCGAATAGCCTAATTTTCTAAGAATTTCGCTGTTAATTTTGCTACTCTTTAAATCTGAATCAGTCAAAAAACTGAAAATTCTCTGATTAAACAGCGAAAAGTGTGCAACTATTAATCAGTGAAATTTGACTATCAATCAGGGAAAAAATAACTGATTTAATTAGTGAATTTTCTTTTTTGAATCAGTAATCTTTTTTCAACTACTAATGAATTAGTAAAAATTAAAATTTACTAATTCAATCAGTGAATAATTACTGATTCAATGAGTGATTAATTACTGATTCAATCAGTAAATTAAAATTTTTACTGATTCGATCAGTAAATTAAAATTTTTACTGATTCGATCAGTAAATTAAAATTTTTACTGATTCGATCAGTAAATTAAAATTTTTACCGATTCAAAAATGGAAATTCACCGATTAAATCGGTAAAATTTTCACTGATTTCTTCAGTTGCACACTTTTGTCTTATTAATCAGTGAATTTTGACTGATTCAAGTTCAGAGAGTAGTTCAGAGGTGAAAATCAGGACATTTTCAATATTACTACCTTAAATCTACCAAAATAAGTTTTAGATCGAGACTGAGGGGTGGTATAGATAGAAAAAACTCGAATTTATACGATTCTGTTTTTGTTTTACCTATATGCGGTGTTAAAAAATTTTTTTGTCAGTTGTTTCTTAATGCCATTATTGTACTCTATTTTTACCGACTTATCTTGAAAATTCAGGTACTAAATTTTACAATTTTCCAAAATTCGTGGCAATGAGTTGGAATCTATAATTTTTTCCAGAAAACATTCTCAGTTTAAACTAAAGTTTTCAACTCAAATTCAAAATTACGGATTTTGGAAAATTGTGCGATAATCGTTCAAAGTCATGCACCAATACAGATTAGTACCTAATCACTATTATCGGATATTGCGGGATCGAACTTCATATGGGCTGTTTTTATAAGCTTTTCTAAAGTACTGAAAATTTTTAGAATTATATAGAAACTCTGAAACTTCTCGAAACCGCTTCCGTTCCACTCAATTTAGGAGGTTAGAAATCGGCTACATATTATGTTATCGGTCAAACCCGAATTTCCTAGGTCAAACTAGAACGTCCTACGGGCCTCCACCCATGGATAAACTGGTGTGTCCTGAGACAGCTAAGCTCATTTAAAAATATTTTCAACGTCATTTAATTTTTTCAACTCTAAACTTTTTCCAGTTTTTAAATTTTTTCTTCAATTTTTTTTTTACTTCTAATATTACTTATGCATTAATGATGCTGAATTTTTTAAGGCAGGTCTACTTTCTTCACTAATATTCTGAATCGATCGAAATAGAACCTTCAGTTTCACATCGGACATACTAGTTTTTTTTTCTAACAAATTTTGTTGGTCGAACTAATTTGAAGTACCTAGTTGTAATCAATTCAAAAAAATTTTTTTCAATTATGGGAGAAGTACCTATTTGGGAAAAAATCAATCTGGAATTTAAATTGAAAACCATTTGGGATTGATGGGATATACAAAAAAAAAAAAAAAAAAATGATTAGACTGGTTATCCTTAGCAATAAAAAGTAATTTCACCAAATGATTTGAGATACATTATTGAAAAAAATTGTTTTTATTTCTAAAATCTTGGAAAGAAGTACCCGTCCGAAGGACGGGTGGAAAGTCTAGTCATACATAATTTCACCCCCCCCCCACCTCCGTTTGCCGTTCATGTATTAAAATCTGCCACTGTTCAAGAGTCTCGCGCAATCTCATTTTCTGTTGTTCAATGTAAGATAACTCTGCTTCTATCAAAGCTAGGTCAAAAACAAATACATATTTAGAATCTGCATAAAATTCTGCTACTTTTTCATGCGAATCATTTTTTAATTACATAATTACATGCTCGAAAAAAATCGTTTGAATTTTCACATTAATTGGTTGGATTATCAAAATTTCAACTTTGGGAACCCCTGGCTGGACGTAAACCCCTGGGTGGGGGCCGATACTGGTTCTAATTTGGAGAATTTTAGCATTTCAGCGATCGAACACCCTGCTAACATTTTTTTGTAAATATTTAGGGGCTATAATAGGGTGCGAGGCATGGATGACATTTTCACAACTTTGAGAACCCCTGGAATGGGTTTGCAAGTCGATCTCAAAAATGTGATGGCAGTTTTGGAGTCAGGGAGAGGTCCCCTTTCAATCGTATATCTCAAAAATTTTATTTATAGCAGACCGGATGCATACTTTTGAGATTCTCTGCCTTGGCTCCCATACTATTGTGCCCAAGAACAAAAAATTTCGTTCACTTCCGTTGGATTTAAAAATTCTTAAAAATCGCGCAATAAAATGGCCATAGCTCCGAAAAGGGTGGGGGGATCAACATTTTCCCCAAAATTTTATTACATCATGGGGCACCATCTGGGGGTATTAGATCAAAAATCGGCACTGGGGCCAAATTCACCCCTTACCCAGCCAGACCCTTCATTTGTTTTTGGGTTTAGAGGTTTAGAACAAGAATCAATCATAAAAATGCTTTTAACGTGAAACCCGAAATAGGGTAATTCTCTTCTCTGAAAATTTACATTTTTCAAAGGCTTTTTTTTTTGGAAAAAAGAGTTTTTTGGAAGGAATTTTTTTGATAAAAATTATGAGTATATGTGACTGCGCATACGAAAAGACGGCACCGACCAAAAAACGTGTTTTGAAAAAAACGCGTTTTAAGTTTTGAACGTGTTTTTCTCTGAATTGGTTGAACCTTAAGGGGTGGGCTAAATTTTATCTATTTCTGTGTGTCACTGACACACTCTAGCAATATTTGACCAAACCATTCGCGCTCATCGACGATGTACAATGCAGTTTTTCGTCGCGGTGTCCAAGCACAAAAAATGTTGATAACATGATAATAAATATTTATCATTTCTGCGGATAATTTTTAACCAATTTTCTCACACTGTTACTCCTCTCTATTCTAAAACATGATAATAAATATTTATCGCTTCTGCGGACGATTTTTTAATTTTTACGAACTTTGGAACTTTTTTTCATTTTTTTCATCAACCAGAAAACGGGGTTTCGACTATTTTGAAGGGGAAAATCAATCGGGCGTGAGTTTTGCGGTATTTTGCTTCAGTTTATATACAAATTTAAGGGGAAAAAATTTTTATTTTTTTTTAGCATTTTTGAGCATTTTTGATTTTTTTAGCCTTACGTAAGAGCCGTTTTCAGCCTTTTAAAGTCGAGTAACCGAACCAGCGATATTTTTATCGGATTCTACGCGAAATTCTACATAGGGATTGATGGTTAACTCAAAAGTCATTTTTTTGGTCGGTGCCGTCTTTTCGTATGCGCAGTCACATATATGCCCTGATATCATTTATGGTATTTGGCTCAAGTCATGTCCCCCTGGGTGGTCAGGGGAGTTGTTTGAAATTTGAGTGTCCACGACCTAAGAGGCTGTGGTTTATAAAAACGAGCCACAGCCAAAGACATTCTCAGGTGGTGGGGCAAAAAAAAATGAACCAAAACCTGAGAACTGTAACCTTCAACTCAAGATAAAGCTGCAATAGAAAAGAATTACTATTTAAGATAGTAAAATATTTTCAGCCATAAATTTCAATGAATACATATGAGTTTCTAGGCCGTGGCCGTGAAAAACCGACTTTTCCACGGCCCTAAGAAAAATTGTCAATAATTGACTTGGGAAGCTTCAACAATTAATTTCAGCGAATTTTGAATACCTATGTGAATATTGTAAGTATGTACAAATTTTTTAATTCCTTTTGTTCCTAGATTCCTGGGACTGATATAGAATAAGCCACGGCCTAGGAAGGCTAAAATCGTGAATTATAAAATTTCGTCAACTTTTAATTATAAACTGTATAAATCAATTGACTTCAAACATTTCGAAAGCTGCCTGTATTCTCGTCAACAATGTGAAGCAGTGTGCGCCATTCAGTGAAATGAAATAGAAAATTAGTGAGCCGTGAGACGGAAATGAAAAAACGGCCTAGGAGCATTATTTTGTAACACGACTTTGACCCCTCCCCCCAGGGACAGAGGAAGGCACTTTTGAGCATCTCTTTATGAATTTATCTACGGACTCGACTATTCTGATCAACTTTTAATAAATCCCCCCCCCCCCCAAAAAAAAACACTTCTTGTATCATTTTTGAGACATTGAAATTTCAAAACGTGAGGTAACAGGCCACGGCCTTGGAATTTTTTAGCTTTGAGTTGAGCAAAAACTCACCTGAGGGAGGTGGGCCTCATTTTTAAACATAGGGAAATGTAGAGAAGGTCCTGTTGTATCACGAAAACCGTCGCGAATAATTATAACACTGGGTTCAAGTTCACACAGTATATTGATAAACGTTTACAAGCTTGGTTACCGAAAGAGTAATTGGCCTAGTCCAATTACGTTATTTTATATGCTTACAATTAGGCTTAATGCTGACTTAATGTTTATTGTTTTATATTTTAACCTCTCGCATTCCATCACACACGTCGCTGGCTAGTGCCATCGATCGTGTCATTCCTTCATTCATATTTTTATTATTTACAAATAGCTTGTGCTCTTTTATCATACCACAGGTCCTAATTTAAGACATTAAAAAAAATTTTTTAAAAATTTTATTGGTATTTGGAAAAAATCTCGATAACTGAAAAATGTAAATTTTCAGAGAATTAACCAATACCCTATGAACTTATTTCGGGATAGGTATTTTCAGCTCTAAAATAGGTTCATTTTTTGGTTGCAGATGACTGGAAAATTTTATAACGAGTGGATTGTATCTTGATGAAGCATTCGCTTTTGATATTGATGTTTTAGTTCATTAACGTGTGGAGGCACTTTTTGCTCTGCTATTTGTCATTTTAACGAAATTCATTTTGAAAAAAGAAACGCACCAACTCACAAACAATTCCGATTAGCACGAGGTAAGTTTATGGATAGGAATACATTGGGCATTCGGACTCGCAGAGGTAAATGCAAGCCGCACTACACCGTTATCTCGTCGGCGGTCAAATTCTTATCAATACGCCTTTTCGGCTTGGTAAAATGAAAAATAACGCGACCCCTCTATTGACAATAGAATTTGGCGTAGAATCCAAAAATATACATAGAAAACTGTTTTTGCGATGTTTGAAAAAGTTATACACAATTTTCTTTCATTATTTAGCAAACAGAACATGAAAACGAAAATAAGTTCAAAAATTTTTATTTTTCAATATTTAAGTATTTGAAATTGAATTTAGAAAAATCAAAAAGGTATAATAATTTTTTATTTCAAATTCATAAATTGTTTTTAAATTTTTTTGAATGGACAAAAATCACACGAAATTTTTTTTTCCAAAAAAATATGATAGGTCGAAAGTAGTTGTAAAAAGATGAAAATTTGTAAAAAAAAAAATCGAAAATTGGTTCATTAGGATCCATGTAATGATTTTTTGAACATTGCGTTTTTTTTTGTAGGTAGCTGAAAATTCAGTTTTTGTTCCTGTATTTAGAAAATACCTATCATTTTATACCCACCAGCCAACTATTTGTCATAAAACTCATAATATCTGAATTATTGACGTCACAGTGACCACGTCCCCTTTTTCAGAGCTACGAAAAAAACGCAATGTTGCAAAAATCATTACGCAGATCCTAATCGACCAATTTTCGATTTTTTTTTATCTTCATCTTTTAACATCTATTTTCGATCTATATTTTTTTTTGAAAAAAAATTTCGTGGTCCATTTTTTATTGTTTTGAAATTTTTAAAAAACGGCAATTCATTAATTAAATTAAAATCATTAAAATTGATAAAAAGCCAAAAACTAGCCGATTTTTTTTAAGCTTTTAGCTGAAAAAGCCGAACCCCAATTTTGGAAAAGCTGGCTTTTGGCTTCTCATTTTTCCATGAAAATTGGGCTAGCTTTCGGCTTTTGGCTTGAGCTTTTATACTCTTTCCACGGTAAGAATAGCATGATGTCAGATAGGTCAGACCAACCGTTCTGCACAATTCACAATATTGTGCAGATCGGTTGGTCTGACCTATCTGACATCATGCTATTCTTACCGTGGAAAGAGTATAGCTAGCTGCAATACTCTGCACCTTACTAAAATTAAATGGTTATTTCATAAGGAATCAAAGGACAAACAAAATGCTAACCAGTAATTTCTAAATTTACATGAACGAATTTGCACATGTTGATGATTCAAAATTGTGTAATACATGGTTGCGTTCACTTCAGGGTTTGAATTTAGGTATAAGCGATTTCGTAATTACCAACCATTTTTACAACCTGCAAATTCGTTCTTTTCAATCTTGTGGATTGAACAATTATTGGCTGTGAACATTTGAAATTTCTAAATATTTATCATTTCAGTGAGTTATAAGTATGAAACTCACCTTCTTCTTGCCACAGCCAATGATTTTTAGTGAGGCCAAATTATTGTGAATTTAAACCCGTTCGAACAAAATCTTTCGAGAACGAAAAAATCTGATTGGCTAACGCTTTGTTTATACCTTATTTGAAATAAGGTATACCTTGGTTGCGTTCACTTCCTATGGAAATAAGGTATACCTTATTTCAAATAAGGTATAAACAAAGCGTTAGCCAATCAGATTTTTTTGTTCTCGAAAGATTTTGTTCGAACAGGTTAAAATTCACAATAATTTGGCCTCACTAAAAATCATTGGCTGTGGCAAGAAGAAAGTGAGTTTCATACTTATAATTCACTGAAATTATAAATATTTAGAAATTTCAAATGTTCACAGCCAATAATTGTTCAATCCACAAGATTAAAAGAACGAATTTGCAGGTTGTAAAAATGGTTGGTAATTACGAAATCGCTTATACCTAAATTCAAACCATGGGGTGTATTCAGTTTGGGTTTGAAATTATGTTCAACACAAATTGAAATTATGTATAAACATTCGTTCCTGACCGATTTGATCGATAATTTTTCCACCTTACTAAAATTAAATGGCTATTTCATAAGGAATCAAAGGACAAACAAAATGCTAACCAGTAATTTCTAAATTTAAACGAACGAATTTGCGCATGTTTATGATTTGAAATTGTGTAGTACATAATTTCAATTTGTGTTGAACATAATTTCAAACCCAAACTGAATACACCCATGGGGTGCGTTCACTTTGGGTTTGAAATAAGGTATTACCTTATTTTTAAGTTATAAACAAACTTTCATAAGGGCAAATTCATTCTTTTCAATTTTGATAATTTAATAATCACTGGCTGGGGATGGCAATTTTTCTCAACTTTACCCCACTAGAATGAATTAAACAAAATTTTCAAACAGCATAATCCTGCAGTGGCCAATTAATTATGGTGCGAGGAAAAAATTATGGTTTGAACAAATCTTTTGGAAACGAAAAAATCTGATTGGCTGATTTCTTTGTTTATACCTTATAAATAAGATAATACCTTATTTCAAACCCAAATTGAACGCAGCCCTGAAGTGAACGCACCCAGGGTTGCGTTCAGGATGGATTGTGTATACACAAAAATGACGTCATTTTTAGGTGTATACAAAAATTAACCAATCACATTGTTTTCATTCCTGAAAGATTTAGATCCGAAAAAACAGTGATAAAAACATGCAAAGAAAATAAAACTAATGTGAATTCAAGGCAAATGGGGTGCTTCGCTAACCATCAATTTTTAAATTTTTATTTTTGAAATGAATGAATTCGCACATCCTCTGAATTTTTTTATTTATGTTTATACACAAAAATGACGTCATTTTTGTGTATACAATCCATCCTGAACGCAACCCAGAGTGTTGAATTGAAACCCAGACGCAAAGCGGAAAAATCTCGTTTTTCCCCTCGCATTCTATTTAGATTTTGATTGTAATTGTGTAAAAAGGAAAAATTTATCCTCTTTTCTTTCAAGAAATGAATGAAATAATTGAAAAATGTAATGTTTTCCATTATGTAATTCTTTAGACTACTTTTCAAATCTCAATTTCGACAAAAATTACCTCGAGAGACAGTGGCGTCGGAAGCTTTTTTTTTGGGTGGGTGCAAAATGAGTATAAAGCCTCGGAAAATCAGAAAATTTTTCGGGGAGAGGGGCAAAAATGTACTTTTTATCGCACTTTTGCCTTAAATAAGTTATATATAATGGAGATATTATTCATGCCCGAGCAAAGCGAGGGCGAAGCTTTGAAAAAATTAGAAATTTTAAGGCTCAAAAATACATTTTTACATTGTTTTAATGCTTTGAAAATTCTTCTTTGGCGTGATTTGGGGGGGTGCAAACGATACTTTGCACCCCTCTCAGAATTTTGGGGTGGTGCAATGCACCACCTGCACCCCACTTTCCGACGCCACTGTCGAGAGAAATTTTTTGCCGTTGTGTGTCTGGGTTTCAATTCAACACCCTGTACCTTATTTGAAATAAGGTGTAAACAAAGCGTTAGCCAATCAGATTTTTTCGTTCCTGACACATTTTGATCGATCATTTTTACATTCTTATCAAAATTATAAAGCTGTTTTATGATAAATTAAATGGTATTGTGCTAAATGGTATTGTGCTAACCAGCAATTTTTGAATTTTATGAACGACTTTGCACATTATTAAGGTATACCTTATTTTTCATAGGAAGTGAACGCACCCAATAATTTCAATTTGTTTTATACATAATTTCAAACACAAACTGAATACACCCCAATGCAGTTTTATTTCCATCATTCTCAGAGGTTTTAACTTCATTTAAAATCCAATTAGTAAAAAACATTTAAAATCCAATTAGTAAAAAAGAGTACATAACTATACACTTATACCTATCTTTTTATTTATTTTTTTACAAATATGATTTCAGCGTTGAAACATTGAAACTGAAAGTTGATGATATTATTTATACGTATTTTATCACCTAAAAAGCAACTGTCTACCTTTACTCTTTCTTTCATTTTTGGGTACTTAGAGCAAATAAGCAACTTTGCTGATCCAAGAAAATTATGTATATTCTCTCAAAAACAGATAGGTAAACACTGCGTTCTCTTGAAATATTTTCACAACTTACGAACCTCTGAAGTTCTAAAACTTGAGTATTTTCGTCATTCATGTTCATAATGAGTACCGTTTTTCTAAACTGAGCTAACTTCAAAAACCGTGCATGAGGAAAGGGCCTTAGGTGCCATTTTTTTGGAAAGGGCTTAAGGTGCAATCTTTTTCTGAAAAAAATTATACCTAGGACCCTTTCCGAAAAAAAATGGCACCTAAGGCCCTTTCCTCATGCACGGTTTTTGAAGTTAGCTCAGTTTGGAAAAACGGTACTCAATTATATTAATATTACTAACTTGGATTATTTTAAAATGTAGTTAAAAACTCCTATAAATGAAATATTACAATACATATTATTGTAATCATTTAAAATTTTTATTCAAGTTTGAAATTTAAAATCAAATTTCTTTCAAAATCAAAAATCAATGATAACATCTACGTGATGAAGAAACGAATCATCATAGAATCATCAATCAAACGTTTATGTGTTATCCTTATTCCAAAAAAATACGCTTCTTTCTAATTATTGAAATTTTAAAATATATTCTGCTTTTTTGAAAATTATAAGCCATGTTCGGCGTGACCATATTTTTTTTGGAATAAGGATAACACATAAACGTTTGATTGATGATTCTATGATGATTCGTTTCTTCATCACATAGATGTTATCATTGATTTTTGATTTTGAAAGAAATTTGATTTTAAACTTCAATCGGGCTGAAATTTTTTGTGCGTCATTTTCTCATGTAGTGAGTGGCACCAAACTAGGGGGGAGGGGGTCCTGATAAAAATTCCAAAATTTTTTTCCCTCAAGTATAAATAAGGGACACCCTAGTCCACCCCCTCAAAAAGCAATAGGGTTGGGGTGGTGGTTTTTTACCACATACTCTGGACATCATATAGAAACTTTTTCAGCAATAAAATTTCAACTAACATATATTTCTTTTTTCAAAGTACATTTCTCCTGGGCTACTGCTAAGTGCTAGGGAGGTTAATTATTTCAATTACTCACCTCTTTCACTTTTATTTTCGTATCCTAAAATCAAACTTGGAACCCAATCAGGGCGTGTTTTATGTTGAATGGCGCAAAATGGTCAATTGATAAAAGTATAGTAGTAGTTCTAATTTTCTAAAACCAAGGATTCTAACCAGATATAAAATGATGTGAACAAATTCCTAGTTGGTTTACATTATCCGCAGATAAATGTTTTCGATTCACAGGAGTAATCCATTAATTTCTTCTCTCCAATCGGATATCTTGAAGATGTTTTGAATACCTTTTATTCACTTTAGGAAATCTAAAATAACTGATATCCGATCAGGATTATAGGGATTTCTGCACTCCACCACACAACAAGAAGCCCCGTGGTCCGATATTTCAAACATCATAATTATTTTATTTATTTTTCTCAAATAAACTTGAAATATTTGAGAAATAGAAAGAATATCGACCAAACTCCATGTAAAGCAATGCGTATTGATAAGAATTTGACCGCCAACGAGATAACAGTGTAGTGTGGGTTGCGTTTGCCCCTGCAAGTCCGAATACCCAATTATACATAATAAAATCTTCCTGCTGTGCAATTTTTTTTATCTATTTTTCAAATAGGTACCTGGTAGCTTTGAAAACAGAATGCCGTTATTTGGCCATAAACTAGCCTTTGATTCAATCTCCACTACCTCTGGTTCCTCTACCCCCACCACCAGTTCCCCTATCGCCACTTCCGGTTCCTCTAGCTCCATCTTCAGTTCCACCTCCTCCACCTTCGGTTCTGCCACTCCCACCTTTCGTTCCACTTCCTCCATCTTTGGTTCAGACACCCCCACCACCTCCGGTTCCTCGAGCTCCATCTTCGGTTCCACCTCCTCCACCTTCAGTTCTGCCACTCCAACCTTTCATTCCACCTCCTCCATCTTGGGTTCAGACACCTCCACCACCTCCGGTTCCTCTAGCTCCATCTTCAGTTCCACCTCCTCCACCTTCAGTTCTGCCACTCCCACCTTTCGTTTAACCTGCTCCATCTGCGGTTCAGACGTCCCCACCACCTCTGGTTCCTCTACCACCCCCTCCAGTTCCTCTAGCTCCCTCTTCGGTTCCACCTCCTCCACCTTTGGTTCTGCCACTCCCACCTTACGTGTAATCTCCTCCATCTGCGGTTCAGACACCCCCACCACCTCCGGTTCCTCTAGCTTCCTCCGCAATTCCATCTCCTCTGCCACACCTGTTCACTGGATGTTCCAAATGCCACCCTCCCAAAGCTACCGCCGCGGTTTCACCTCCTCTAACTTGAGTTACTCGGCATACAAAATTGAATGCAACCGTGGTTCCACCTCCTCCACCTTCGGTTGCACCAATCCCACCTTTTGTTCCACCCCCTCCATCTCCGATTCAGACACCCCCACCACCTCCGGTTCCTCTACCACCACCTCCGGTTCCTCTAGCTCCCTCTTTAGTTCCACCTCCTCTAACTCAAGTTTCGCCACCCGCGACTGTGGTTCCACCTCCTCAATCTTTGGTTCAGACACCCCCACCACGTCCGGTTCCTCGAGCTCCATCTTCGGTTCCACCTCCTCCACCTTTGGTTCTGCCACTCCCACCTTTCATTCCACCTCCTCCATCTTGGGTTCAGACACCTCCACCACCTCCGGTTCCTTTAGCTCCATCTTCAGTTCCACCTCCTCCACCTTCGGTTCTGCCACTCCCACCTTTCGTTTAACCTCCCCCATCTTCGGTTCAGACACTCCCACCACCTCCGGTTCCTCTATCAGCCCCTCCGGTTCCTCTAGCTCCATCTTCGGTTCCACCTCCTCCACCTTTGGTTCTTCCACTCCCACCTTTCGACCCTTTCGTTCCACCGCCTCCGTCTTCGGTTCAGACACCCCCACCACCTCCGGTTCCTCTAGCTCCATCTTCGGTTCCACCTTCGGTTCTGCCACTCCCACCTTTCGTTTAACCTGCTCCATCTGCGGTTCAGACGTCCCCACCACCTCTGGTTCCTCTACCACCCCCTCCAGTTCCTCCAGCTCCATCTTCGGTTCCACCTCCTCCACCTTTGGTTCTGCCACTCCCACCTTTCGTGTAACCTCCTCCATCTGCGGTTCAGACACCCCCACCACCTCCGGTTTCTCTACCACCACCTCCGGTTTCTCTACCACCACCTCCGGTTCCTCTACCACCACCTCCGGTTCCTCTAGCTCCCTCTTCAGTTCCACCTCCTCTAACTCAAGTTTCGCCACCCGCGACTGTGGTTCCACCTCCTCCACTTTTGGTTCCGGTGTACTCGGTTCTGGTGCTGCTTCTCAAGGTTTTTCTGGGTTTGAAACGAGAATTAATACCGGATCTCAATCGACGACTGTCTCATCCAAGATTACAGATCAAATACAACAATTGACCATTGATACACCTGCCGATAAAACGAATGATTTACTTAAATTGTCTACTCTTTCACAAACATCTGACATTGAAGTTGATGGCATCAAAGGACAGGTTGACGGGGAATTGGCAATTGGTATTGATTTGGGTACCACGTATTCTTGTGTTAGCATTTTTCGATCTGGCAAAGTTGAGATTATACCCAATAGTGAAGGTCACAAAACCACTCCGAGTTATGTTGCTTTCACGGATGATGATGAACAGCTTGTTGGTAATTGCGCTGACGACCAAGTGGTAAATAATGTGGATAAGACCATTTTCGGTAAATTTTCAATTTATTATTAATATCTGTAATTTTTTAAACATCACAAAAATGTATACTTACTTACCAGAGATGTGGAAACGCGAAAAAAACGTTTCCCAGTTTCCGTTCCGGTTTCTTGGTTCATTGTTGCCGTTTCTTAGAAACGGTTCCGTTTCCAAAAACACATTTTCCTTCCCGTTCCCGTTTCCGTTTTTGGAAACGTGTTTCCTTTTCCAGAAACGCGTTTATCCAAGCGTTTCCATCATTTTTTTTTTCAAAATCTTCGGGGAATTTTTTAAAAGTGCACAAATTTCTTTTTTTTCCTCACGCCACTCAAAAAGGTTTTGAATATCAATATTTTTGGGGGTTAACCTGCTATAGCCATTGCATTTTTATATTAAGTAGGTACACAAAAATAATTTTTGTTTACCTACTTAACAGTGATGGAAAACTGGAATCGGAACTAAAATTAAAAAACTGGAACTGAAAGGAGAATTGAAAACAGGAAACTGGAACTGGAACTAAAATGAATTTCGGTTTTATACCAGTTCCAGCATTTTTTGAAAATTTTAAGTTTTCCTAAATTTTTCATCAATTTTTACACGATTAAAATCATCTTCCTTTTGTTCTTCCTTCACATAACACATCAATTTTTTTCGAAGAATTCAGGATTTGTCAACAAATTTCTAAACAGAGTAAACAACAGAAAAAATTTAAATTTTTGAAAATTTGACGTGGAGAAACAGAAAATTGAGATGCTCAACAGTCTACCTATTGAAAATTTTTTACTAAAAATTGAAAAAAACGACCTCAAACTAAATTTGATAATTTATGTAGAAAAGTGAACAAAGAAAAATGAGTAACGTTGTAAATTTAATTTTTTTTGTTGAAAAATTAAGGATTTAGGAAGTCATGACCACGAATCATCGGGTTCCCTTAGAAATTTTTCGTGTTGAGCTCGAATATACCCTAGTAAGTATATGAAAAGTTGAAAAAATGAACTTTGAAAAGAAAAAGAAAAACAAGTTCAATTTTTGCAGAAAATTGTGGTTTTTTTTATATCTCAAAATTTAAAAAAATTGAAATTGCGGAAACGCGGTTTTTTCCTCGTTTCCGTCTCCGTTTCTTGAAAAGAACCATTTCCGTTTCTTTAGAAAATTTTTTGGGAACGTTTTCGTTCCGTTTCCACAACCCTGATATACAATTACCTACACCTATCTTTGAAACAACAATTATTGTAAAAGGATTATGGAAATTATAATTTTTTTTACACAGGTTTCAAAAGACTGATGGGACGCAGATTCAACGATGCGGTAGTTGAGGCTGATGTTAAACATTTGCCATATTCTGTGGTCAATGATGGTGACAGACTGAAAATCAAAATTAAAACTGGCGCTGAAACCGAATTATACACCGCTGAAGAAGTGAGTCAACAAATTGAATTTTTTACTTTCTTCTTCATTCATTTTTCGACCTTTCTCTGATTTCTGATATCTGATTAAGTAATAATATATAGGTATTGTGTTATAACTGCAGATTTCATCGATGATTTTGAGAAAATTGAAAGAAGCGGCTGAAAATTATTTAGGTCAAAAAGTTAAAAATGCTGTTATTACTGTACCAGCATATTTCAATAATGCTCAAAGACAAGCCACAAAAGATGCTGCTATCATTGCTGGATTAAACGTATTACGTATAATAAATGAGCCTACCGCTGCAGCCATCGCATATGGTCTGCACAAAAAGGTAGGTCCTTATTAGCGGTCTTCCCGCCCTATAGCGGGAATCCGCTATTGCAATCGTAAGTTTATTTATTTGTTGAAGCATTTTCCGTTCTGACGCTGACGCGATTTCTCTCGTTAAACTGAACAGATCGGGCTGAAATTTTTACAGCAGGTATAGATCATGTAGAGGAAGAACTGATTAGATTTTGGTGCAATTCTGTGCAGAGAAAACTGAGCTTTTCAACTTTAAAGCTCATTTTTGCTATTTTTCTTTCTGACGCGATAACTCGCGTTAGAGTTGACCAATGGACTTGAAAGTTTTATGGTGATTGGAAGGTGTATAGGAGAAGAGCAGATTAAATTTTGAAGTCGATCTGAGCTTTGAAATTGAAAGTTGAGCTTTTCAATTTCAAAGTATATTCAGATTTTTGAAAATATCTCACAAACGGTGCATCGTAGAAAAAAACTAAGGCCAAAAGGATAGTCAAGAATTTCAAGCTCTACAACTTTGGTTCTCATAAATTTTTCTAGAAAGCTCCTCGTTTTCAAGAAAATTGGGTTCAAAGTTCGAAGGCCTGTGATTGGTCCATTCTTGTGATTGTGTGTTTTCTTAATCCGAACTTATTTTTCAAAAATATTTCGCAAATGGTGCATTGTAGAGAAAAAAAGAGGCCAAAAGGATAGTCAGGAATTTTACGCTCTACAACTTTAGTCTTCCTAAATTTTTCTTGATAACTCACCATTTTTGAGAAAATTGATTTCAAAGTTTGAGGGCTTGTGATAGATCAATTTTTCTAATAATGTTTATCCCATTCACCAGTTTTTTGGTGAAAAAACGTTAGAAAAGGAATCCGCGGGTAAATAAACGGGATTTTGCTTCCATTTATCAGTCACACACTACCACCTCCCTCCCCCCACCGACGCGACGCAAACAATTTACAAATAGCTTTTGAAACTCGAAAATATTGCATGGAATTGAATACCGCAAACCAGGAAGTGTTACTTTATTGGTAGTTTTCAAATCGCCTTGTCGCCAAAACTTGTCTTCTTGTATACACTGTGACCCTGCCGTAAAGAAGGGACCTTGTACATATTAAGAAACGCGATGTTTTAATTTTTATGTGTTTGGTCCAGATTTGGTATCATTTGGATCAAAAACGTGAAAAATGAGATATCGATTTTTTTTTTACACTGGGTCCCTTATTTACGGCGGGGTCAGTAAGGATTTTTTTAGGTGCATGATGAGTGAGTGGGTTCAGTACCCACGCATATCACATAAAAAATGAAAATATCCGGTTTATGGCAAATTTTACTTAGATTTACACTGTTCATAACTCATTTTTTGAAAATTTTTGTAAGGATGTGGAAATGTTTTAGAGACAAACGTGATTTCTCCTCAATATACATCAATTTTTAGTGACCAAAATTGAAAAATGCTTTTCAGGTCGATTCATCTGTCATTCCTCACAAAAGTCGTTTTAATCTTCATATCTTTAAAGATTTATTGCCCTTACGTATCGCACAATCGAACCTGCTACTTTTATTTTTTCAGAGTCCTGCCGAAATCGTTGCATTGATTTTTGATCTTGGAGGTGGTACTTTTGATGTATCCATTTTGAAAATTGTCAATGGTATTTTTGAAGTACTATCAACCGCCGGTGATACACATTTGGGTGGCGAAGATTTCAACAACAGAATGGTAAACCATTTTGCTCTAGAATTTAAAAGAAAATTCAAAAAAGATCTCACGCAGGATAAGAAAGCCATGCATATTTTAAAAACCACTTGCGAACGAGCGAAAAAAAGTTTATCTTCGGTCGAGGAGGTGAATATTGATTTGAATCGTATTTACGAAGGTATCGACTTCCATAGCTCCATCACTCGTGCTTGTTTTAATACGCTCAACATTGACCTATTTCGAAGAACTATCGAATTGATAGAAAAAGCAATCCGCGATGCTAAAATGAAAAAAGATCAAATTAATGATATCGTGATGGTTGGCGGATCATCTCGTATTCCAAAAGTCCGAGAATTAGTAAGCGATTCTTTTGGCGGAAAAGAACTTCAAACATCAATTGATCCTGATGAAGCTATATCGTATGGTGCTGCTGTACAAGCTGCTATTTTGAATGGCGACAAATCGGAAGAAATAAAGGATATGGTGTTAGTTGACGTTACGCCGTTGTCTCTTGGTACCGCTGTCGGAGTTACTGATGAAATGGTGGTGATGATAAAACGTAACACTATCATTCCAGCAAGATTCACGGATAGTTTTACTACATTGTACAATAACCAAACTGAAATACGGGTTACGGTCTTCGAAGGCGAATCCCCCGAAACCAAGCATAACAATCTGCTCGGTGAATACTTGCTTGTTGATTTACCTCGAGCACCTGCGGGAAAAGTTGTAGTGGACACTACTTTTAGTATAGATGCTGATGGTATCTTAAACGTAAGCTCTATTGAAAGAACAAAAAAAATTCGGAATGAAATCACTATTTCGTACAAGGGAAATCATCTGAGGAAAGATGAAATTGAACGCATGATCCAGAAAGCTGAAAAATACCGAGTCAATGAAAAACTACGCAAATTATTCGCCGCTAAGAAAGTTCTCGCATCATACTGCGTTGTCATGAAAAATACCGTTGAAGATGAAAAATTCAAAAGTAAAATGGACATAAAAGACAGAGAGATGATTTTAGAAAAATGCGAAGAAACCATCTGCTGGATTAATTCGAGTGAAATTTCCGAGAAAGAAGAATATGAGCGTCGGCAGGAAAAATTGAAAACATTGTTCGGTTTAATTATTGGCCTGGCCGGTGATTCTCGTGAAAAAAACAACACATATCACGAAATATTAAAAGTTGAAAAGGGAGCTTCCGCAGAAAAAATCCAAGCTGCATTCAGGTAAATAGTATTTTTATTTTTTTCGAGTAGGTACCAAGCACCTACCTGCCTACGTATTTAATAATATCATGTGCAAACTAATAAATTTTGCTGTTCAAAAAAATGAAATTACAGAGAAGCGACTCTTAAATATCATCCAGATAGGCATCAAGATGACAAGGATATTTATTCTAGGATCTGGATAGCAGTTACTGAAGCCAGAGATGTTCTCATTAAACAACGTAAGAAACGCCCGCCACTTTCTATGTTTGAGCGATTACAGCTTCAGATGGAGCAATATCAGAGAATGCATGAATGGGATCCGCAGGTAAATACACAGAATTTCGTTTGCTTTTATCAGTGACACGCCACCTCCTCCCTCCTCCACCCACCACGCAAACAATTGACAAATAGCTTTTTGAACTCGAAAATACTGCAAGAAATTGAATGTCGCAAACCAGGAAAAGTTCTTATACACGCATTGGGATTTTTTAAGTGTGTGGCAGGGGGGCGGCTCAGTACTTACGTATATCGCATAAAAAATGAAAATAGCCGGTTTATTGCAATACATTTTTTGTTTTATAAATTTTAGTGTAAGTGCCATATTTAATGAGTTATAGGCGAAAATTACTATTTTGGGCTGACATGTCAATCAAAAAGGCCGCCATTTTGTTAGTAGGACCAACTTTTTTTTGATTACAACCACTCAAAATATTCCTTAGGATGCCCCCTTCGAGAAAAATCATGTCTGGTAGGGGGGTGCAATCTTTCCCCATCTGGCTCCCGGACTATATGGTAAGGCAGAGAAGTTTTGAGTGAGATCAAATGGCATACATCTACATTGCATTAAAATTTTTCATTGTTTCAGTGAAGAAGAAATGACGGGAAATAACTCAAAAATGAAGAAATACTAATTGCTAGATTCAGATTCCATCAATATTTAATTTGCTGAGTTTGACAATGATTTTTTTAGATATGAATGAAAAATTTCAACTTCTGTAATAATCTCAAATTTGTCAGTTATCTCGACCAATCAGAAGTGAACTTGGAGATAAAGATAAGTCGAAGTGTTGAAAATTCAAGTTCACTTGGCGAATTTAAGAAAAATAAACAATTTTATCTTATACTTACTAAGTTTTACCTATTTTACTTTCTATCTTCTGTAAACATATTTTAAAATATACATTTTTGTGGTAATTTTTATTGAAGTGGTCTTAATAATGATCATCGTGGTCAAGTGGGGATTTTTCAGATATAGGTAATAAAGAAAAATGCACCGAGTTAGACAATTTTTTTTCAAAATTGGAAATCACTGAAAAGTTGTCACCAATAAATTTTCATACTTACCTTGAGATGCAAAAATCAATAAAAATATTTTTAATTAAAAATTGGAACTGAACTGAAAATGTCTTATTTCGCTGATAGGTGGTAGGTAAATAACCAAGAAAAAATTCATTTCAGTACCTACCTATGTTTCCTGCAAATGTGACCCTGCCGTAAAAGAGGGACCTTGTGTTAAAAAAAATCGATGTTTTCATCTTCATGTGTTTGGTCCAGATTTGGTGTCATTTGGATCAAAAACGTGAAAAATGAGACATCGATTTTTTTTACACTAGGTCTCTTCTTTAGGTACAGCAGGGTCACAAATATACAAGCATATTTTCTGCCTTTAATTTTGGAATACAAACTTTCTTTTAATCTAGTATTCGGCTCTGAAAATTCCCAAAAAAGTTTTCAATTGGAATTTTTCCCTTGCAATGATACTGCGAATCGTTGAAAAATTGATATTTGATGTTCATGGATAATTTTCACCATTATCCAAGTTAATCATTATAATTTTGAAATTTTCCGAAAATAAAACTGAACAATATATTCATCATTTTTATTATAAAAAATTATTCGTCATTTTACAATTGGTAAATAAACAAAAGTAAAAATCAGTCTTAAATTCACGTTACTTAAAATCATATTCGACTTAGCGAAATGCCATAATTTTTCAATCAATCGTATTATAATCACATGAAAAATAAAAGAAATTAAATATAGTGGAAAAAATGAATTGAAAATGCACATTACATGAAAGTTTTGTATACAAAAATAAAAAAATTGAAAACAAAAAAAATCTTATTTAACAATAGGGAATTTTCCTACAGAAAAATTAAAAATTTCTTGATACTGATTCGGTACCTATAATTCACAATTAGAATCATATTTTGGATCAAATATTCGCAATTTTGATACTCGTACAATTTTTAACAAATGAAAAAATGTTCTGCTGTTTCGTCATGGATTCTAAATTAACAAACAATCCAAAAGGTACTTATTTTCACTCGGTAATCTGATATCAGATTATTTTATTTTTTAGTTAGTATTACCTATCTGTTGTGGATTTAATTACCTATGTATTAAGTAATTATTAACCATTTGCTCTTGTTGGTATTTATATTCGAGTTTTTAGTAATCCGAATGTTTTTAATTTCAGTGCTGGCAATCGGAGCTCTTTGAAAAGTTTTATGACATTGAAGGCTCTGCATCAATTCTGATTTCTGAAGCTTCTTCAAAGGTGAGTAAAAGTAACAGAAATATTCATAAAAATATAAAAATTAATTATCGATACTTAATCGTTTTCGATCAATTTTAGTACGTAATTTATGACAGGATATAATTTTTAACCGTGCAATACAGTATTTTTGAAAACTGGGTAATTTGTCCCATGTAGGTACGACGGTACGTACATGTAAAATGAAAGAATTCTATAAAAAAATTGAATAAAATTGCAATTGATCTATCCGAAGGATGATGACCTAATCAAAGATCCCCAAGAAATATCTGATCTCTTTAACAATTACTTCATTCATATTGGTACAAAACAACAAAAAATAGAGCAAAATAGTGAGAAAATTGATCCTATGGACTATGGTCGTCCATCTTTTCTGTTTAAAAAATTTGATGTTGGCACTCCAAGTGGAAAAATAAGTTACAATTCGGTTTTGTGAGTGGAGATGCATCTCAACAACTTTCCGAGAATCCTTCATTGCATACCTATTGGCATAATTATAAAAGCACCCAAACGAACCTTTTGTAAGGTAAAAAATTATTCATCATGTTACATGTTACATTTTATTAGTAAACAAAAATAAAAATCAGTCTAGAATTAAGGTTACGTGATTCCTATTTGATCCAACGATATGCTACAATTTTTCGACCAATCGTTACATTATAAATGCATCAAAAAGAAAGTATCAAATATTGTATAAAACAGAATTAAAAATGCACATTACATGAAGGTTTCGAATACTTAAGTACATACAAAAATTAGAAAATTAGAAAAAAAATAAAAATTTTTTTACAATAAGTAACAAGAAAGACATCTACATCCATAGTAATTATTCCAAACAAAATTTTTAAAGAATTATTTTACACATGTAACAACAACTTATAATGAAAGTAAAGTTCAATCGTATTTCGACTCAAATATTCACAGTTTTGACAAAAATTTTTGAAAAAAATATCCTACTGTTCAATATAATGAATTCAAAAATTAACAAACAAATATTTACAAACATTTAGCAATTAATTATTGTTAGGTAATCTTTTCGATGAATTTTAATAATTTTTGAATAACGACGTTTTATTTTGAATTATTCTAAACGATTTTTTTTTTGGAGGGGGGAGAAGGGTAATTTTACCAAGCATTTAGGTATGTGTAGATATGTACGAGTAAAATAAAAAAAATCGAGGAATGTAATTTGAGAGAAATTCCGATTGATCGATCCTTTTAATCCCTGAGAGAAAATTTTAATATTTTACGATTCTTAAAACAATTAAGTTTGGGTCTTGATCAGAAATTTCCCGACTAGAAGTTCAATTTATTATTGAAAGAGGACTGCTACTCTCTATAGACTCTTTCAATCATCATAGTCTAATTTTGGTTTCCTGCAATAGTTCCATATCCACATCTCTAATGTGTTCTCTTCGACGAGGAACCGGAAGGCCCAAAGCAAATTTCAAATTATTCCAAAAATATTTATTGCCCCATTCCAAATACGTATTCATTGTGATATAAGCCCTTAATTCATGATCTAGATCTTCAATATTCACAGGCTCGTACATTATGATAATCACCCTGGCGCAGTTATCTTTAACGGCTTGTAAATGAGCCGTTCTCCATTCTAGCTGGCCCCAACTACTTTTGAGAAAGTTAGGACTCAGAACTACGATCGTTCGTCTCGAATTTTCCACCGAGTATGCAATCTGCTGGGGGATAAATTCGCCGGGAACGAAATCGCGGTAGTGAATGCATAATTTATAGTTCTCTTCGTTGTTTTCCTCCAATTTGGGAATCAGATGATCTTCGACGAATTCCTTATCCTCGTGGGAGAAGCTTACAAAAGCGTCGTATTTTTTACCCTTGTCTATTTCCTTTTCGGTGACCAGCCAACGGCAGCATTTATGCGCGAACATCCAGACTTTGATTTGCTGCTTGCATGTGCAATACGCGCTTATCAAAACACAGATCACCATTCCAATCGATAATCCGACAATTACCTATTAAAAAATTTTGTGGTGTTGATGTTGAATCACACAGGTCATATTGTTTCAGGCTACCAATAGGGTTGTTGTTTGGGCATCGAATATTCGTATTGTCTGAAATCTGTAACGTAATTAAGCATTGTCATTATTTTTCTGTTTTAGTTCCTCTTCATATGTTTAGGTGATTCCTTCCAGTAGGTACCTCCCGATGAAAAAATTTCAGATCTAATCATATCTCAAAAATGTCCCAATCTAATTTTATCAAATTACATCGAATCATCAATTCATATCTGAAAAAATTATGAAGGTTCAGATCCAGTTTGATATGATGTGATTAAATGACATCTAATTTGATCAAATCATATCCAAAAAAAATCAGATGCAATTAGATATAATTTGATTAGGACATTTTTGAGATCAAATTTTATCTGTTTTGATAAAATTTTATGTAAATCAGATATGATTTGATACGATTTGATCTACAAAATTTTCATCGGGCTAATAGTTTTAAGAAGGTAAGATTTGCGGGCGAATCCTCTCAAAGGGTCGAAAATAGCTCGAAAATTGTTTTAAAAATAAACGATTTGTTACCTAGACTACGAAAAGGTTTCTATAGTTACCAAAATCGATTTTTGGTTTTTGATCGATATTGATAGAAAAAAGTAGATATGCTGCCCACTTCCAATAATACAAACCGCATACTCCAGATTAAATTATTTTTACTGTAAACTGCATTAGTTTTCTGCTAGGAAGTCTAATTTTCAACGCATTTTTGGTTGAAAATCTGTCGATTATTAGTCAATTTTTCAAGTACCTAGATGAAGTCGCTCACATTGCTCAAATTTTGCATAAAATATTTCTGTTAAATATTTGAGACCTAATAATTACGTCTTTTTTTCATTTTTTGTTGCGCAAACCTCTTTTTTTTTTCATTTTTTGGCTGCTCTTTTAATCTGAATCAGTCAAAATTGACAGAATCATGCCACTGTAGAAATCAATGAAAAATTTACTGATTCAATCAGTGAATTTGCATTTTTGAATCTGTAAAAATGAAATTTCATCGATTCTATCAGTAGTTAATTATTGATTCAATCGTAAAAATTACCGATTTAACCAGTAAATTATAATTTTCGCTGATTCATTTCAGTAGTAGATCAAAAATTACGGATTAAAAAATAAAAATTTACAAATTGAATCGGTAATTTTCCACTGGAAATTTCACTGCCAATCAGTGACTTGATTCCGTTTCTTTCAATCGGTCAATCTTCAAATTTTGACTGATTCAAGTTCAGAGAGTGGAGAAATCCAAAAAATATATGTACCATATAGGTAAATTTCTGAGTCTAGGAGATTCCCCGCTATTGGTGCTGGTTCGTTCTAATGAAAATGAAATTATTCATCATTTTTACCTTGTTTTGAAGATCTTGAAAAAGTTTGTACAATGGTATCGTGGTGCAGTCACAATTCCAAGGATTATTATGCAGGGTTAGGCTTTGAAGTGATTTGAAACGATAATATAGATGATCTTCCAGGTGTGTTAGTTGGTTGTTGTCCAGTTTCAGAATCTGTCACAAAAATGAATTCTAATTACCTTTTTTTTCTATTTTTTTTGATTTCACGTATACTTATTGATGACTAGGTATACCGCACGAATTTTTAAAAAATGCTAAAATAAATATTGAATATTAAAATCATGGTCGATTACGAATTGCTTTTTTCAAGTTTCATTAAAATCTATCAAATTCAGTTAAGGGACTCGATTTTTTTCCAAAATCCTCTGAACAATTTTATCAATTTTTATCAAAATCCGAGACATTTTTCTTCGATTCTTCCCAAATATTTCTCAGAATTGGTCGTGATTCGATGGAAAGCCTCATTTCTATCCCAAAATACTTTGCTTCTTGTCAAAAATTTCAACGTTTTTAATTCATTGAATTTTAAATGAAATAACAAACTCAATCACTAATTATGAATCTAAAATTTTAAATTCGTAATTTCCATCACCAGATATTTTCTCATTGATTTCTCAATCATACCACGTATTAATTTCATTAATAAGTACGTAGTAAAAATTTTCATGATTTACTTACTTTCAATTTTTCGAGTCCTTCGAGACCAGTAATATTCTCCAATTTATTATTAGACAATGATAAACTAATCATACGATTTCGAACGTTTTCAGGTAAATTAGATATACCAGCGACAGACGTCAAATTATTTTTGTCCAATAATAATACAACGTCGTAATTGACGTTTTTAATCTCTTTTGGAAATGTCGTTATTCCTCTAGAAGTACAATTTACTTCGAGAACGTTATTGTTTGGACGCAAAATACAGGTACACGTTTTCGGACAGGAATCCTTCAATTCTGGATGGATTTCGTGAAATGGGCATATTAATTCATTTAAATCCACCGTTTTTAATGATTTTTTCTGTAATTCGGGTTCAGCACAGTTTACATCATCAATCACAAAACTTTTTTGAACATTTTTTTGAACATGATTTCCACAACCGTCTGTAGTTTCTAATATATTTTCTTTCAAGTATTTGGCCAAAGGGAACGCTTTGCAGTCACATTTTATCGGGTTGTAATTTATTTGAAACTTTACTGGATTTTTATTCCTCCTCATTTCGAAGGATTCTATTCCGGTTAGATTGATGCTCGTTATAATGTTATGGCTGTAACTTACAGTCGGCGAACTTGGAATTTCAAAAAGGAAATCTTTTGCCTGCAACAGAAAAAAATATGTTAAATTCTTGATTTGTTTAAACCATTTATTCTTGAAGATTCTTCCGTTGAATGCTCATCCTCAAATCTCATATTTTGAGTGTAGGTATTATTCTTTCAATTTCAAACCTGAAGACTAATTCTGTTCTGTTTTCAATTGTTTCAACGATGTTTTTAAAATTTAGAAAACGAGCCGTTATTTGACAATTGGTTGCCTATAATATGGTATCTGATATGTAATAATTATTTCGAGATTGTTGAACGAAATACGGCTAATCTTTGTATACTTTGATCAGTAAATTATGGCTCAAGTATATATTTTTTTCAAATTAGAGCATTAGTTTAGAGGCGAAGTTGAAGATTTGATTGGTATTTTAATGTCAATAATAAGTTTTGATTTTAAAATTTCAGTCTCGAAGATGATTTGAGACTTGAATCAATAATTTTTTCCCCATAATTTCCATAATTACCGAAAATATTAATTGAAACTGTTTCGTTTTTCATTTATTTCTGCATTGGTTCAAATCTGGGTATTTCATCAGTCAATTTTCACTGATTCAATGTAAGAGAATAAGAGTACCCACAAAAATTTTTTAATTAAACGAAAGAACAACAGAAGCGAGCACCCCGAGCGTAGCGAGAGCGCTAGCCAAGGGCGGGGGGCTGCGGAGCGGATCAGAGGTCGGAGTCCGCTAGTGTAGGTATCTATTTCTAATTATCAGATATTTTTCACTTATGAAAACTTACCGTTAATTTTTTTAATTTGTTATAGCTGAAATCCAATTTTTCGAGATTGTTAAACGATTCATGCCAAAATTCGTCTATTTTGGTCAGTAAGTTATGGCTCAAGTTTATATCTGTCAACTTTTCACATTGGTATGCTTCTACATTCTGTAACTGGTTGTAACTCAAATCTAATGTTATCAAAGCTCCTAGTCCTTGAAAAACTGCCCTGTAAATTGAATTTAAAAAAAAGGAGAAACATTATTAACGATTTGTGAATCATGAAATTAAGTTCAAATTATTATTTTAAACAGTTTTTAAAAAACTTCCGCAAGATAATTTAAAATTATAAAAATTATCTTTCGGTACGTTTGTAAAAAGTAACTCACTGTGTAACAATCTTGAGCTTATTGTTGTTGATTTTTAAAATCTCAAGTTTTTTCAAGTTGCGAAACAAATCGTCGTCCAGTATTGAGAGCAGATTATAACCAATTTCCAATCTCTCAAGGCTATTTTCTTCATCAAATTGAAATATTTCCTTGGGGAGCGAAGTTAAATCGTTAGACTCCAGGTATAATTCTTTTAGTGATTTCTGACCTTTGAAAAATTTCGATGGTAATTGAAAATTTGTTTTGTTGAATGCACTGTTCAAACTTATTTTTGAAAGTTTCGAATTATGAACGAAAGGCGTCTCCGGTACACGAGTTAGTTGGTTTAAACCCAAATTTAAGGTATTTAGATTTTTCAAATTATCGAAAATACCGTCGTTTAAAATCGTCATACCGTTGCTTATAATTTCGAAAGATTCTAACCCGATTAACGAATTGAAGGTCAACCCCGATAGATTATCCAGTTTATTATTGTTCAAGCATAATTTTTTCAATGAAGATAATTTTTGGAAAATTCTCCCATTCATGGAGAATAGTTCGTTATTATACAAATTCAACGAAATTAAGTTTTCCAACGGATCGAATATTTTGTCAGGCAAGCCTCCCAAATTGTTTCCATTCAGGTCTAATTCTTTCAAGTTGGACATATCTTTGAAAAGTCCTTCTGGTAATGTTGTGAATTTGTTACGTTCCAAACTCAGAGTTTCAACTGATGTAAGATTCTCGAAAAGAGATGGTTTAAGAGTATACGCGTGATCATCGATGTGAGCATTGCTGAATGTAAATTTTTTGATAGGTTTGGTGTCAAAAGCTTTGAAGATTTGAGCAAAGGGTACATTCGGAAATGAACAGTATTTTATTTCAAGTGTGCTTTTTTCTGTGGAAAGGTACGTGTTGAAGTCTGCGATCAATTCGACGTAGTCAGGTTCGATGTAGTTGATGCATTCCATTTCTATAATTTTTTCTTCTGCGTTTTTTATTACTGTTATAATAATTTGTCTTTCGCCGAAATTTTTCCCGCAAGAATACTTGTAATTGTTGTAATCGATGAATTCGGAAGTATCAAACTGACAATGTGTTGTGTTTTCGTATTCTGGTTTCACTGAAGTGATAAGTATTGCTGAAATGATTAGCTGGCCAAGCCAAATTCTATCCATTGTGATCGTCATGGTTCCTTCAGATTTCAGTTTTCCTAAAATGATGAAAAAAGAAAAAAAAGATAATACATTCGTATAGTGCCATGTTGCTGAGGAACAAGGTATGCTAAGATGGAGTTCATTTTTAAATTAACTATTCAAGTAGGATGTTTTGGTTTTGGAAACCGATTTCAACCGTGATTTAAATCGGTAAATTATGACTGATTCAAATTAAGAGAGTATTTAGATGAATGATACCATCCTGGTCTTGGTTTTTCAATCACGTTGAGTAGATTTTCTTTAAAAAAAATCATTCCTTTCTTCTATATATCCCTCTTCCTCCTTTTCATAACCACCTACGTCATCTAACAATTAAGATTTTCGAAAGAAAATTTTAAAAGTAGCAAAGAAGTGAAAGTATGTGGCTATGGGCAAATTCAGTGCTTAATTTCAATCGAGTAACAAGGTACCGAAAAATTACGAAAATGGCTCGATTCAATCTTGGAATTTCAATTTTCTCTCGAAATGCAACTTTTCTCAGTGTAATTTTGTCGAATTTGTTAACAATTTTTTCCGATTGCCGTAATTGTGAAATATTTAAAACAATGATTTCGTTGAGTTCAAGCAGGCGAACTATCCCTTTTAGCTATTTTTAAGTCGAGTGTTCAATGATTTCTTATAAAGTTACCTTTTTTATGCACCTAAGCCTGGATTTTCCGATTGGAAATATCTACAGTTTATGCGTAACTTAATTTAGAAAGAAAGCTATCGTCGTATCGTTTACGCTTTTTCAAGGTTTTTGACAAATAAGTTGTAGATGTTTCAACTCAATTTTAATCCTCTCCTGCTTGTTGGTGCAAAAAAATTAGATTTGGCTAAAATTGAAATATGTTATAAAATACACAATTATAAACTCAACAAAACAAACCGCACTCAAATCGGTTGAGTAGAACTCGAAAAAAACTATTTCAAAGTTCCGATTTTTGGACTCGTTCAAAAAACGACCGCCTCAACGAAATTATGCGTTGTGACGTCAGTTCCTCGTATCGGCCCCGCGAACATAACGTATTTTAATGCGCTATTTCAGTTTTTCGTTAATTTTGGAACTGGACATTCGATTTTTCTGATTTTTTTTTACAATTTTTTCTCGTTGATGTGATATAGTAAATTAATACCTGTATTTTTTAATTTTAACCTTCCAAAAAGGGGAAGGAGCTCTCGTAATTTTTATGATTTAATTTTTTGTCATACTACCAACTTTAGAATTTTTCATCTACAATTTGGTTTTACCTAGGGTGAATCGGTTTGCGCAATTTAAAACAAAAAATTTCAAATTTATTAAAAATTAATCATCAAATTTTGAAAATGTTCAAGTTAAAACTGGAAAAATTGAAGAAAATTTCAAAAAAAATGTAAAAACAGCTGAAGAGGATTGTGAATCCATGTTTGGGAGATTATTTCAATCTCCATCTCAAAAGTTGACTATCTCAATGAAGGATGGGGAATGAAAATTTTTCCAATGTTACCGAATAATGGTATCATACGTATCAAAATTCAAGTATTTTGATACTCGACAGAGAAAATTTTGCGAAGGAAGTAAGGAAAGTCATACTTCCACTGATTTTTTCAAAGCATGAGATTTTTTCTTAACATGTACGTATGTAGACACATAGATATATCAAATTAAATTTCATCTTAAAATGAAGTAGGTAGCTTCTAAATATTTTTTTCATAAAAATAAAATTTCAATAACGACCCAAGTCCACATTTCTTTCAATTTTAGAGTTCAAAATAGTAAAATTAATTCGAAGCTAAATTTTTTCAACATTTTCTAATTTTGATATTTCCATTTTCTTCAATTTCATATTCTAAAAAATTGTTTCCAATTATTTGGTAAAAAACATTTTGAAAAACATACAAATTGAAATTTTTTTAAAAAATTGAGGAATACTTCAAGATTATTAGAAAAGTTTTCGAAATGTAAAAAATTTCAAACAATATGGATTTAAATTTTTTAAAAATCCAAAAAATGATTTTTTTTAGAAAATTTAAATGAAAAAAAATATATGTATCTACAGTTAAAAAACATTTTTGTACCTATCTATTGAAATTTTTTCCAATTTAGAATTCTTCATATTTTTTAAAATTCCGTCCAAATTGAAAATGTCTGAATTTTAAGAACGTTTTCAACTCCATGTTTTTCAAATTATTTTCCGAACACAATAAGTACCTATTCAGTAATTTAAATAAAATTAAAAATGAGTAATAAAAATATAAGAAACATGAACCTATTCGAATTTTTTGTGGCTTTTTTTTGGTAAATTCGTATCTACTCGTATTATAAAGATTTTGAAAAATGTTTGCTTTCTTAAAACTTTCTGGATTCCCCAGATATTCCCTTGGATTTTTAAAAAATTCAAATCCATATTGTTTGAAATTTTTTACAATTCGAAAACTTTTCTAATAATCTTAAAGTATTCCTCAATTTAAAAAAAAAAAAAATCAATTTGTATGTTTTTCAAAATTAAATACCCCAACTGAAATATTTTATACATCCTTAATCCATAATAAATACCTAAATTATTAATTACGTAATGAAAAATCAACAAAAAAATTACGATTGATAAAAATTATCGAAAAATCATAATGTAATTTAACGCGACGGTTTTTTCGTTCCTGTTTGAATCCGAGGAACTGACGTCACAACGATGTTACGCGCGTTGCGATTTTTTTTCGCGACCCGCTTAATCTGCGGAATTCAATGGTCAATTTCTTCGATTCTAGTGGACCAATTTCGATGCGGTTTGTTCTGTTGAAGTTGTAATTGTGTATTCTATGACATTACATTAATTTCAGCTAAATCTAATTTTTTTGCATCAACCCTATTATGATTTCGAATATTTTTATGAAGCAGGAGGTGAATGATCTCTTCAGCATTTGTTCTGTCGATTGGTTGTCATCTTTCATTTTCTGAATTGCAAATATACCTACGTTATGCGTCAAATTTTTTTGCCCTCGATTTTATCTGCTTTTAAAATACAGAAATTGTTATAACGGAAATGATTCATTTTTAATTTGGTATCGTTATAGAATTTTTTTCGAAGAGCTGGTTTTTAATTTGTCGAAATTTCCCTATGTTTCATTACGAAAATTACAAATTATTTTCGATAAGGGTATCGATAAACTATTCAATAATCAGTTGAAATGGGATGTTGACGTTGTTTTTTTTTTTCTGGTATAAAGAACATCCTAGTATCTGAAGATAACATATAACTTTTTAACAGCAGAGTAACAAAATATAATTTTCTCATGATTAAATAAAAACGTTAAGTACGTATGTATTATCTAACTAAGGTAAGGAAAACGAGAATATAATATTGTAATGCATCTGCTGTAAAATCTACTTGGTATTTCAAAGTTGATTACTATATTCCAAGTTCAAATACATATTATATGTCTGCATGCCTCCTCTGAATTTCAGAGGCCAAACGAGAATTTCTCACAGAATTTTGGATTTTAAATAGAAGATAATCGTTTGCAGAAAAAAATCAGTGCTTGGAATATAAAAAAATTTAGGAAAATTAAATTTTTAAGAGAAAGAGTATTCTGTAAAATTTTACATTAAATTAGAAAAATCTCATACAGAATTATGAATTTTTTGAGATAGTTACCTACACTTAAGAAATCAGATGTTTGAAAATCGAAAAAATTTTCGAAAAAAAAATGATATAAAAATATTTTAAACCTACAAACATTTTAAATTTCACATTTGGATATCGAGAGAAATGAACCAAAAAATTACGCAAGAATTTGAATTTCAATTTTAAAGAGAAATTTGGTTCTGAAAATTGAGAAAAATTTTAGAGAAAATTAGAATTTGAAAAAAATAATGTAAGAATATTCAAACTTCAAAAAAATTCCATGAAAATTCAAACTTTGAAAAAAAATCAGACTTAGAGATCGAAATGCTGGAAAATTCATGAAAACTATGTAATTAATCTTTTCTGTGCCAACATCGAACTATGTATGTACCTAGTTGAATTCAAGTTTTTATGCTACACATACAATGGAACCGAAGCATGCCCAGAATATTTTTTGATCGGTGAGAATAAACTTTAATTAATTATTTTTTTTCAATTCTCATGGCAGTGTTGCCATTTTGCTCATTCACTGCTCAGAAAACATAAAAAAATTTTCAGCCACAAAAAATAATTTTTAACCAGCAAAGTGAGGGATTTGAAGTTGACGAAATGACAAATCTGCTATTTGAAAATTTCTAACCTTCCTGTACTCTCTAAATCTGAATCAGTCAAAAAACTGAAAATTCACTGAATAGTGATTAAACAGCGAAATGTGTGCAACTATTAATCAGTGAAATTTGACTGTCAATCGTAGTGAAAAATTACTGATTCAATTAGTGAATTTTCATTTTTGAATCAGTAATTTTTTTCAACTAGGTACAGAAATGAAACAGTAAAAATGAAAATTCACTGATTAAATCGGTAAAATTTTCACTGATTTCTTCAGTTGCACACTTTTGTCATATTAATCAGTGAATTTTAACTAATTCAAATTTAGAGACTATAGGAGGAAATAAGTGAAGGTATCCAATTTCAAGGAAAGCAATGGGCCAGAAAGGTCGAAAAACTTGAAATGCATCTCTTGGGTAACATTCAATTTTTTTTTTCAAATAAGGAACTGTTTTTGAAATTTTCCATTTCCAACTTTTTTTGGGCGAGGAACACAAAATTACTTAGAAAACCCCTTCGTTCAATATTGAAGTAAGTAGGATAAATACAAGGAAGGGTTGAAATTATTAAAATTATTTCAAGGTCTGCGCGTATAAAGATGCCTATCAGACCTTCACTATTCCTAGAAAATTATTTCTAAAATTTGTTTGTAAGCGAAGTGAGTAACGCTATTATGAATATGGCCCTAAAAATATCATCAGGGAAATTTGGCAGCCTTGTTCCTGTTTCCCGAGAAGTTTTTTTGCTGATATGAAGGCATGGAAATACCCAGAAAAGATAAATAAGTCGGAAAACTAAATTCATCCGAAAATCCAAAAAACAAAAAATCAATACTTCAAAAAAAAATAAAAGAAAATGTCGATAGAATCCAATAAAACAACTCTTTGACGAAGTGTAGGAAAAATTAGGTGTCAGCTCGGTCACATCTCGTGTAGAGTGCCTTTTTAAAAAGAACAATATGTACATATGTCGGAAAATGGTCAAAAATTAACGTGCTAGAGTGACATTTAGAAATTGACCCTGGAATCGAAATATCGAATTTAGATCAAAAAATTATTTTTAGAAAACATTATTTCATTCAATCTATTTCGTAATTCAAACAAAAATATTTTTTGAAAAAAATGATGTCAAAACTTTAAAACTCATTTTCTCAAAATTAAATTTTTTACTATCAAAAATTCAAAGTAGGATATTTCAGGCTAATTTCATTAAATATGGCTGATTTTCATCATAGAATGATCTTCAAAATCTGCTGCGCTTGGTGTCTGAATAATTCAAAAAGATGGCCGGTGCCGCCGACTTTTTGTATTTTTTTCTAATACTAAGTAATCAGCATAGTTGCATAGTTGGGAAAAAATCTACCAATTTTTCATACAGATTCATGAATTTTTCAAGTTTTTACTTTTTAATATCTGTAGGTAGAAATTCGAAAAATTTTATGAATTTTTTGGTACCTAACTATTTTTATGAGATGAGAAAAATACTTAGAATTTAATGTAGCTAACTCGTCGATTTTTTTCCAATTCTTTCGGGTTTTCCCAAAAAATCTATTTTTGAAGAGTGTCTTAGGGGGAGAGGGTGTCCTCTTCGTATCTACGCCAATGTACCCAAGATACACTACACAATAATACCTATGAAAAAAAAGTTTGAAATTACCTTATGTCAAAATCCACGTTTGTAGCTCGGTTTAAAATTTATGATTCTGCCTTTTGTATTGGCTTCAAATATTGTGTCTAAATCGAATTCCGCGGTTTATTGCACATTTTTCATCTCAAGTTATCACTAATTCTTAAGAACAATTATATTCAAACGAATGTCGATGTCACGAACAATGCATGGAAATAAAAATTATTTCAAATCGCGCAATTATTTCATGATATTCAAATTAAGAGAACAAATTGTACATTGTAAGTACACACGCACATGCTGTCTACGAAAACGATAACTGTGTGTTCAACATATGATACCAGTAAAAAAATATGTGGTAGATATGGATGTATTTGATACTTTCTGCGCAGTCACCGTGCTCGCAGAAATTACAATGATAAAAGTACAATTTTTAGCGGACTTCCCACTTTAGCGAGAATCCGCTATTTTTTCATCAGAGGGGTTTTCAATGGACTTCCCGTTTTTAGCATATTTAATTTTGATTATCGGTTTTTTATGATGTGCTTTCGTTTTTTTTTTGCGTTTCCGTATAACCCGATGAAAAAATTTCAGATCTAATCATTCAAAAAATGCCCCAATCTAATTTTATCAAATTACATCAAATCATATCCATTGTATCAATTCATATCTGAAAAAATTAGAAGGTTCAGATCCAGTTTGATATGATGTGATCAAATGATATCTAATTTGATCAAATCATGTCCAATAAAAAATCAGATGTGATTAGATATAATTTGATTGGGACATTTCTGAGATCAAATTTTATCTGTTTTGATAAAATTTGATCTAAATTAGATATGATTTGATACGATTTGATCTAAAAAATTTTCATCGGGAAAATTCGACTGTCATTTGGGATATCTCCCTTAGATGAAGTCTTTCCCACTAAAATGCGAGTCTCATTGAGGTTACTATTTTTTCCGCTATCCATTTTACTCTTTCTATTAGATAAAACGTTGCAACTGAAATTTAAGAAATGATTGATTTCCATAACCAGATTTTTTTAAACATTTCGATCGAGAATTTCAAAATAAGGTCTATTTTTTGTGTTTTCATAGATTTTCATTGAAAAAAAAAAAAAAAAAAACATTAAAAAACAAATTCAACAATTTTTTAGTCAAACGAATAGGAATCACAAAAATGTGATTTTCTTTTGAAACTTGTATGTATTAGGTACGTAATTATGTTGAAACGAAATCCCGAATGAAAGGATTAGCTCAAGCGAGGTCGCGAGCCAGGGATTGGAGTCGTGGAGTGATTTATGAGCGAAGTCCTTCAGTAGGTATTTTTGAAAAAAACGAAGTAAAACTGATTTTTTTTCTACTTTGAGATTTTAAAAGTTTTTTTTTATCGACTTTTTCCTAATGCAGATTTAAAAAATCGGCAAGTTATGAAATAATGGTAAAATTTAAATTGCCTAATTTTTGCTTACTGTTTCAAAATTTCTCTTCAAATCTAAATCCAATACTCAATATGGTGACTTGGTGACATTTAGTTAAAGTAGATGGATTAATATTTCAATTCTTTCAACATCGAGAAAAACGCATTAATTATTATGAAATTCAGTGTTAGGTACAACCTACCTGTGCATTACTTACTGAACTGGTTTCAATTGATAATAAATTATGGATTTATCTGCCTGAAATCAATAGTTTTTTTATTAGAAATGCCCCCTTCTTCCAAGTTTTCTAATTTCTACCAAATGAGAAATAAAAAAAATCGAACTAAAGTGCTCACTGCTCAATGAAAAAATATTTGCTGCCGCTTCTCCCTTTTCACTCTTTGGGGATTTCTAAAGAAGATTTAATGTTTTTTTTTTGAAAATGACGGAAACGAACATGCCGTTGAAAATTTGAGACTGGATTTTCACCTAATTTGTTCAAATATTGTTTGGGAAGAGGCCAAAAAGTATGTTTTTTTTTATATTTTTATTATTTTTTCCTAAATTTTCTGTTTGGAAATTTTGAACCCTGCCCTGTTTTGTAATGAAGGGTCAATCAATGTTATTAGGTATTTTCCCCTCAAAATATTAATAATATTGGCCATTTCTGAGCAAAACGGAAAAGAAAATATTCAATTTTTTTCATTTTGTAAATATTTCCATTGTTATCTCATCATGTCATCAATTCACTTTAATTTTTTTCATCGTTTAGCGTTTATTCGTTCGACTTTTTTTTTTTGTTTCAAATATTCTAAGACCTTTGAAAAACTGAACATTTTTGTCAAAAATTCTAAATTTTCTTGGTATGAGTTCGGTAATTTTTGGGTTAGAAAATTTCCAACTTCCAGATGAAAATTTTTTTCTGCGGTAATGCTGCAAATCTATGTAGTTGATGAATTGATATTCGTAAATAATCTTCTCCATTTATCCATGTTTTTCATTGAAAATTTTAAATTTTACAGAAAATATAAATGAACAATTTACTTATCATTTTTATTACAAAAAATTATTTATCATGTTACATTTGGTAGGTAGATAAACAAACAAAAAAAAGTCAGTCTCAATTTTTTCGTTACTTAAATCTTATTTCATAGCTTCATATCAAATATAGTAAGTATAAAAAATGAATTTAAAATGCACATGACATGAAAGTTTTGTATACAAAAATAAAAAAATTGAAAACACTTATAAAAAAAATCTTATTCAACAAAAGGAAATTTTCTACATACAATCATTTGCAGAAAGTCCACGTCCAGTGGGTATTTCAAAAAATAATTTTCCAAGAAAATTTTTTACAAATTCTTGATATTAAGTACCTACCCAATAATAATTCAGAATTAGAAAGAAGTTCAATTATATTTCGGATCGAATATTTTCAATTTTGATAGAATTTAAAAGAAATCTTGTTGCTTCGTCGTGAATTCGAAATCAACAAAAAAATTCATAATTATCAAATAGGTACAGAAAAAAAACTCAGTTACTTATTTTCGATCAGTAGTCCGATATTAGATTATTTTACCCACTTTTTAGTGAGTAAGTTTTATGTTTTATCTGGTATGGATTTATAGTTATTAAGTAACAATTCGCTCTTGTTGGATGTTTTTTTTTTGTTTTTACTAATCCGAAAGTTTGTATAATTTCAGTGTTGGCTATCACACCTCATCGAGAATATTTAAGACGTTGAAGACTCTCCATCAATTCTAATTTCTGAAGTACCTCCAGAAGTAAGTAAAAGTCAAAAAAATATTCATAGGTGATCGTTTTCGACGTATTTTAGTCATTTACATGATATTTTGAACCGTGCAAAACAATATTTTTGAAGACTTGGTTACCTGTTCCCAAAAATTCAATAAAATAGCCATTGATCGACTGAGACCAAATTTCAATATCTTACGAAACTTAAAACAACTAGTTTTGGGTCTTAATTAGGAACAAACTTGATTTGGGAACCTAAGGGGAACAAAAAATCAAAAATTCACTACTCAAATGAATTTTTCCTCAATTTTTTCGACTCGGTACAATTTATCCCAATCCCGACTAGAAGTTTAATTTGTCATTTAACAGGAGAACAACTCTCTCTGAGATCTTTCGATCATCATGATCCAATTCTGAGTTGCCGCAATGGTTCCATATCCACTTCTCTAATATGTCTTCTTAGGCGATCAACTGGAAGCCCCAAAGCATATTTCAATTTCCTCCAAAATAAATTATCGCCCCATTCCAAATAGGTGTTCATTGTGATGTAAGCCCTTAATTCATGATCCAGATCTTCAGTTTTTACAGGCTTATACATTATGACAATCACCCTGGCGCAGTTCTCTTTAACGGCTTGTAAATGAGCTGTTCTCCATTCTAGTTGGCCCCAATAACTTCTGAGAAAATCAGGGCTCAGAACTATAATCGTTCGTCTTGAGTTTTCCACAGAGTACGCGATCTGTTCGGGGATAAATTCGCCGACGACGAAATCGCGGTAGTGAATACATAATTTATAATTCTCTTCGTTGTTTTCTTCCAAATTGGGAATTATATGTTTGTCGACGAAATCCTGATCGACGTGACAGAAGCTTACAAAAGCGTCGTATATTTTATCCCTATCTATTTCCTTTTCGGTGACCAGCCAACGAAGGCATTTATGAGCGAACATCCAGACTTTGATTTCGTTCTTCCATGCAATGTACACGCATATCAATAAAAAGATCAGCGTTATGATCGATAATCCGCCAATCATTAAAATGTATCCGATAATCCGATTACAAAGATCATCTTGTTCTTGTTCAATGAGAAAGGAATTGTCTGGGCATCGAATATCGTTTTTGTCTAAAATCTGTAATTTGATTAAGCGTAATGATTATTTTATCGTTGAATATATTTTATTTAGGTAATTAGGATTATTCGATTAGTTCATAAAGAGTGATTCTTTCCAGTACCAGTTGAGAGGGAGGGGGAATTTTCAGGCAAATCCTCACCAACGATCGAAAATGGCTAGAAAATTGTTTCAAAAAATAACGATTTGAGATTTTCAAATCTATTTTTTAAAAATAATTTCGCTCTTTTGCTCCAATTTTGCATAAAATATTTCTGGTAAATATTTAATAAGACATTTTTAAAAATAATCACGTCATTTTTGAATTTCGTATTACTCGAATCTAATTTTTTCCCATTTTTTGGCTTTGGCATTGTTACATACCGAAATGTACAAATTTTGATTCCTTCCTTAGAAAATCAAAAAAATAGAACATGCAAAATTTTGAGTCTAGTCTAAATCTGCCTCCAAGGAAAATCCCTGCCACTGGCACTGTTGCTTTCCAGTGCAAATAATTTTTCATTATTACCCTGTGGCCGAGGTCATTGCGAATGAGTAGCCACAATGACTTCGTGTCGCAGTCACAACTCCAAGGATTTCCATGCAGCGTTATGTCGGCTTGTTTTTGAAGTGATTTGAAATATTCATCGAGTTCATTAGGAAGATTCGTCAGTAGGTTGTTGTCCAGCCTCAGAGTCTGCGACAAAAATTAATTCAATCATTTTATTAGTTTCGTTTCTATTTATTTTTTATTATTTATTTGTAAGTATGAAATCAAAAATTAAATGTTGAAAATATTCGAGCTTTTAAAATTGAAAGTTGAAAATTCAATCTTGAAATACGAACATTTAATAAATAAAATTAAAAATTAATTACTCAGATTAAATTGCGAAAGTTGAATGCTAAAAATTGATAATCAATTATCCAAAATTTAAATTGAGAAGTTTACATACCTATTTATTGGAATGAGTAGTGTTAGGGAAACAGGACATGAGAGTGAATTTTTTTCCTCGAAGAATTTTAATGTTTTGAAAGGAATGAAAAATCGAGAATCCAAAATTAAATGTTGGCTCGCGAATGAAAAATAAAAAATAAAATGAAACGTTGACCAAACATTTTTTTTTATTCACCTCTTTGACTATTGCCGATAAAATATTAAACATGGGTTTATTCCAGGAAATTTTTTCAATTTTTTTGCTAAATTTTTGTAATAGTGCTGTCAAGTGAAATTTTATAAAAATCTTATGACTTATTCATAACCCTGACTCAGACACCTGAGCAGCATTGTGATGGAAATTTTTAAATACTTCATCTTTAATTTTTGACTACCAACAAGTTTTTTGGTTGAATTTGAGGTAATTGAATGAAGGATTTGAAGTAGTTTCAAATCGAAAAACTTTTAATTTTGCAATCCATTGCTCCATTTTTTGATGGGTAGGGGGCAATTGTGGCATTGAAACTCCAGCCTATTTTGATAGTGAAGTTAAAAACTCGAATTATTACTTTCGGTATATTATTTGAAAATGGAAGTTTTGAAAATTTCAACATAGAACTAGAACACAATAATTATTCTTGGCAACCAAAATAAAAAAAACTGGCTCAAGTTCCAGGTGTTTGAACAAATCAGAAAATTTTTATGGCAGTTTTTTCAATTTTTATTGCTGATTTCAAAAGTTGCATCTTGTGCTAGACGACTTAAATCTTTTTTCTCTGGTCCCCTTCCGAAATGCACAATCTTTACTAATTTTAATCAAAATCCAAGGAATTTTTCCTTGGATTCTCTACAAATTTTACTCAGGATGTGAGGTATAAATTTACATACTCAATCTCTAATGATGAAATTAAATTATTAAAATCATAATTTCCATCATTAGATATTTTCTCGTTGATTTCCCAATCACAACCTTATTATTTATTTAATTAATAAGTAGTGAATTTTTTCACGATGTACTTACTTTCAATTTTTCGAGTCCTTCGAGACCAGTAATACTCTCCAATTTATTATTAGACAGAGATAAATAGATTGTCCGATTTCGAACTTTTTCATGTAAATCAGATATTTCATTAACAGATGTCAAATAATTTCCGTCAAATAATAATTCAACGTCGTAATCTGTGACTGGAATTTTTTTTGGAAATGTCTTCATTTTTCTATAAGAACAATCAACTTCGAGGACTTGATCTATTGGACGATAATTGCAGTCGCACGATTCCGGACAGGAATTCTTCAGTTCTGGATGAATTTCGTACAACGGGCATTTCAATTTCTTGTAATCCACCTTTTCCAATGATTGGTTTTTCAATATTTCGGGTTCATTGCATTTCACGTTTTCACCCTTAATTTGTATCGCAGAAGTGTTTTTTCCAACGTATTTTGCTAAAGTTAGAGCGTGGCAGTCGCATTTTATCGGGTTGTCATTTATCCTGAATATTGTTTTGTTTTTATTTTTCGCAATTTTGAAGTTTTCTATTCCAGTTAGATTGATGCTTGTTATTTGGTTATAACTGTAGTCTATCGTGGGCGAACTTGGAATGTTGAATGTAAATTCTTTTTCCTGTAACAAAAAAAAAAAAAAAAAGGTCGAATCATTAACTTTTTAAAATCCTCATCACCAGCTACATGAAATTGAAAATTTCTGATTTTTTAAAATTGAAATCTTCAAGAAAATACTTAAAGGTGAGCTCGATAACTTTCTATATTTTTTAATTATACGTGGTTTGAAAAAATTCAGTTTCGATTTTAAAACTTCAGCTTCGAAAATTTTAGAAAACTTTTTCAGCTTTCACAGCTCAAACCTTGAGCATAGGTATCATCCTCTCAATCCTGAGTGTAGATGCAGTGTTGTTCTACTCTAATAATTATCAGATATTTCTCATTATGAAAACTTACCGTTAAATTTTCTAATTTGTTATAGCTGATATCCAAATTTTCGAGTTTGTTAAACGATTCGTGCCAAAATTCGTCTACTTCGGTCAGTAAGTTATGGCTCAAGTTTACATCTTTCAAATTTTCACATAGGCGTGCTTCTACATTTTGTAACTGGTTGAAACTCAAATCTAATGTTTTCAAAGCTCCTAGTCCTTGAAAAACTGCCCTGTAAATTGATTGTAAAAAAGAGGAGAATCATTAACGTGAGCCTGTTTTACGGATCTCCGTAGGTTGGTGAGCGATTTTTTTTTTCAAAGTTCACATTCCGACGTTTTTTGTTAACTTCATTTCTCTAGACGAGGTCTAAAAAATTTTTACGTAATTTTTTTTTCAATTTCGAATTTTTTTCACGTGGTCGAAATTTTTTTTCAACGTCAAAACTTTTCTTGACGTGGTTGAAATTTTTTTTCAACCTCAAAATTTTTCTTGACGTGGTCGAATTTTTTTCAATTTCAAAATTCTTCTTAACGAGGTCTAAATTTTTTACAAATTTTTTTTTCCGCTTCAAAATTTTTCTTGACAAGGTTACAATTTTTTAACAAAATGTTTTCAACGTCACTGCAAATTTGTAAAACAAGTCCAGAAGTCAGGTCAATTCTTCAAGTCAAAAATCTTTCCCAGACAATTTAAAAAATTGTAGCCTTGACAAAAAATTTGAATTTTGGAAAAGTGTTTCAAACGCGTCTAAAAAATTGAAGTTGATGAGAAATTTCGTAAAAAAATTTGGACCTCGTTAAGAAAAATTTTGAAGTTGAAAAAAAATTTCGTAAAAAATCAAAAGTTCATTTCATCCAACTAGTAAGAACTCGAAAAGTAATCGCACTTCTTAACATCATAAAGCGATAAAATTCCAATTATCTACCGATTTGAAATTTTTTGTAAGAAATCGGTGAATTATGAATTTATTAGAAAATGAAAAAAAAAAAATTATGCATTTTTTTCTTTCATTCCATCCTAGCATACTTTCTTCTCGGCTACGTAGCACTAATAATGTATAATTTCAAGTTTAAAAAAAAAAGTTTGAATGTGGACTTTGAAAAAAGAAATCGCTTACCAACCTACGGAATTAGGTATAAAAATAAGTTCAAATTATTATTTTAAGCAGTTTTTAAAAAACTTCCACAGGATAGATAATTTTAAATTATAATAAAAATTATCTTTCAGTACGTTTTTAGAAAGTAACTCACTGTGTAATAATCTTGAGCTTATTGTCGTTGATTTTTAAAATCTCAAGTTTTTTCAAGTTGCGAAACAGATCGTCGTCCAGTATTGAGAGCAGATTATAACCAATTTCCAATCTCTCGAGGCTATTTTCTTCATCAAATTGAAATATCTCTTTGGGGAGCGAAGTTAAATCGTTAGACTCCAGGTATAATTCTTTTAGTGATTCCTGACCTTTGAAAAATTTCGATGGTAATTGGAAATTTGTTTTGTTGAATGCACTGTTCAAACGTATTAGTGAAAGTTTCGAATTATGAACGAAAGGCGTCTCCGGTACACGAATTAATTGATTCGAATTCAAATTTAAGGTATTTAGATTTTTCAAATTATCGAAAATACCGTCGTTTAAAATCGTCATACCGTTGCTTATAAATTCTAAAGTTCTTAACTCGATTAACGAATTGAATGTCGAATTCGATAAATTATCTAGTTTATTATTGTTCAACTGTAATTTTTGCAATGAAGATAATTTCTGAAAAATTCTCCCATCTATGGAAGTTAGTTCGTTATTGTAAAAATTCAACGTTATTAGGTTTTTCAACGGGTCGAATATTTCGTTAGGCAAGCTTCGCAACTTGTTTCCATTCAAGTTTAATTCTTTCAAGTTGGACATATCTTTGAAAAGTCCTTCTGGTAATGTTGTGAATTTGTTATATTCCAAACTCAGGATTTCAACTGAAGTTAGATTCTCCAAGTGATATGGTTTAAGAGTAGATGTGTTAGCATGGCTGAATGTGAATTCTGTGATGGGTTTGGTGTCAAAAGCTTTCAAGATTTCAACAAAGGGTACATTCGGAAATAAACAGAATTTTATTGTAAGTTTGCTTTTTTCTTTGGAAAGGTACTTGTTCATGTCTGTGATCAATTCGATGTAGTCTGGTCCAGTGTGGTCGAAGCATTCCATTTCTATATTTTTCATTTCTGCATTTTTCATTTCTGCATTTTTTATTACCGTTATAACAATTTGTTCTTCGCCGAAGTTTTTCCCGCAAAAATACTTGTAATTGTTGCTATCGATGAATTCGGAAGTATCAAACCGACAATGTGTTGTGTTTTCGTATTCTGGTTTCACTGAAGTGATCAATATTGTTAAAATGATGAGTTGAAGCAGCAAAATGCTATCTACTCCGATCGCCATGGTGTCTTCAGATTTCAGTTTTCCTGAAATTAGAAAAACAGATACATTATTAGTTCTGCGTTGCCAAGGAGATAGTATGCTAGGGTAGAGTGAAAAAAATGCATAATTTTTTTTCATTTTCTTATTCATAATTCACCGATTATTTTTTTAAAAAAATTTCAAACTGTTAGATAATTGAAATTTAATCCTTTTATACAAAAAAGGGTATTTTAAGAAGTGCGATTACTTTTCTAATTCTTAGTTTGATGAAATGAATTTTTGATTTTTTTTTTCTTCGAGAGAATCCAAAATTAACTCTTTTATAAAAAACCGAGCAAACCAATGACCTGAAAAAAGGGTTGGTGTAATTTTAATTCCGTAATGCTGCAATTTTTAACAATCTCAAGGGTACCCAAAATATCTTTCATGAAAAAATAGAGTTCGAATTTTTCATTCCAATTCAAATGTTAATAGTGGGGCTGTTAAGCGTATTTTCTGACAAAAAAATTAATCCAACTTATGTTAAGACTTTGCATCCGAACTGAAATATATCAGAAGCTTATCAAATCAGAACTCCATCCAAAATTTCAGGTGGTCAAGTAGATTTTTTTAAAAAATCGTAAAAAAACACGAAAATTTTATCCAAGCTGAAAAGCTTAAATTTAGTTTCGACCTCATTTTCGACCTACCGAATTGATTGGAAGGGAGTTTTAGGCAGGTAGATAATGCGGATAAGTATATTAAATTTTGTGAAAGCCCTCGAACGTTTCGAAATTATTTTCAATTGATTCAAGAGATCAATAAAAGCTATATTCCTAATTTTATCATTTTCTTTCTTAATCAGATGATTGTAAATATTGCACTTTCAAGTTTACGAAGTTTCACCTCTTTCCAAATTTTCAAACATTCGTTAAAAATTTGAAAAATCAACTGCAGCTCTTGAAATTTTATGTATTAGGGAGTTCTATTTAAATGTTTTCAAATATGTGGCTGGAAAACGTTAAAAAGGGATTCCAATGAAGAACTTGCTCAACTCACCATGAAAAAATTTGAAATTTCGAAAATCACTTTGGTTTTTCTTTGGTAGTTCTCAACCAGTATTTTTCACCACAAATTTTCACTTCATTAAATTTTTTCGGCAGTGGTTGCAGATTTTTTCATTTTTCTATTTACTTAATATCTTTTATTCGCTTTTCGTAATTGGGTGTTCGGAAAATTGATGGGTAAATTTTTTCAAGCAAGGCTGTGATGCAGATGTTTCAACTGAAGCCCAAAAATTGCTGAATAGGTAGGGAATTGTCTGTTTTTTAAAAAAATTTTCTGGTAATGCTGCCTATAAAGTTTTTATAAAATTCGATATGTTCGTTTAGTGGCTTGAAAAATAATTCAGCATTTTTTTTTATCATGAAAATTTACTTTTTTAATAATATTGCTGTAAATTTTCAGTACCTATCTATCAATTCTGCCAAATCAAAATTCAATAATCAAATTTTAATTTATTAATTATTAAGGTACGAATATCATTTTAGGCCAATTGGAAAAAAACTTGTAAACGTCATATGTTTATCAAATTAGGTTTTCCAATTACGTAATTAATAGCATAGGTATTGATACTGATTTCGAACTTATCTTTTGGATGTTTCGTTGGCCAGTGTTTGTACGTAATTAGATGATATTTTGAAAACGAAAAACATTTCTGCGGAATTGATATCAGGTATGGGAATTTGCTCTAAATTTTTCAACGAAAGTTCTAATGAATTAAAAAATAAATTGGTCTTTTTTGCGTGAAACAAAAAATTGTTTTTAATCATTTTTATAGCTTTTTACAATTCAATTCTTCAGGTATATAATTTTTTCGCTCGTGTGAAAAAATTAATTTATATTTATTTTAAATGAATTAATATATTGTTATTTAATTGTTGAAATTGTCCTTCCTTTTATATCTTTCTCCTCCCCATTTTCCTCATTCCTTTTTCTCCTCTTCCTCATTCCCTTGTTTTACATCTCACATATTTTTAATATCATCTCCATCATCAAAAAATATATATTTCGAAAGGAAATAATTCCTAACCTAATCCAATGAAGCTTTCAGAATGAAAATTTTCTCCAATGATGCGTAATTTTATACATTTTTTCTAATTTTTTTGAATAAGAAAATCTCACTAAAAATTTTTCATCGAGAAAAATGATTTCGTTGCGTAAAAATGCTTCTGTTAATTGGCAATGTTCATTTCGTTATCTTTCAGTTTCTTGATTGCAAATGTACCTCCTATGTTAAGTTTTTTGCCCTTGATCTTCTCTTCAAGTGCAGAAATGATAGTAACAAAGATGATTCATTTTTTTCTTTTTGTAACAGTTAGGTACGTAGAATATTTTTCAAACTTTTGATTTTTTTTTTAGGCAAAAAATATGGTTTTTAATTGATTGGAATTTCCCTCTATTTCATTACGAATTTCGCACATTAATTTTGATAAGGATATTAGTAATTTATTGGGCAATTTGTTAAAATAGGATGTTGACGCCGTTCATGGTTTTTTTCTCTTCCTATATAGAACATTATCTCTAAAGATGACATCATTTTTTAACCAGTTGACAGAGTAAGAGTAATTTTCTGAATCCTTTAATATGACGAGGTTTTTGTTTTGTACTTCCCCGTGAATAAATAAGGAGATAATTATTATCTAAAGCTATGATGAAGATGCTGTCATATCCTAATACATCTGTGTCAAATCTACAGGATGTTGAGAAGTTTTGATTGTCCCCTCTTTTCATCCAATACCCCAAAAGATAGACCATCCATTTTGAATTCAAGTTCATATGTTTGCCTATTCTTTAGAATTTCTAAGGCTGAGTTATGCTCCTTTGGCTTCAGTCATAATTTTCATCGGTGTGTCACTCGAGACCCTTTATATGTAGGTGGAGCAATTTTATCTATTGAATTTTTTTATGTGGTTGATCGAAAATACGTAAAAAAATTATTTTTGATTTTTCAAAATCCAAAAACTGATTCATCTATGGAATTTGATTATTATGATCTGAAAACCTCATGGTAAAAATATTGACCTCCAACCAGTGAATTTTCAAAAATTTGAGTGTTATGAATTCAAGATGGTATAAAATGGAGTTTATGGAGTAGTTTGGGCTGCTCAACAGTCAACATGAATCTGTTGCAAATTTTTAAGCCTTTTGCTATACAATACATATTTGGACTTGAAAATACAAAAATCATGAAAAACTGAAAAAGAAATGAAATGAAGTGAAAATTAGATTAGTGGGGTATAAATACATAATTTGGGGCGTGCATAAAAATGACCATTTTATGAGAAAAAAACGTGAAAAAAATCCATAATAAGGAATGGGAGAGGAGGTCAAAATTTTGGTTACGAGATTTCATACCATAAAAACCAGTGATGGAAAACTGGAATCGGAACTGGAACTGAAATTTTAAAAAAAACTGGAACTGAAAAACTGGAACTGGAATTGGAAATGGAATTGAAATGATGAGAATTGAAATCTGAAAACAGGAACTGGAACTAAAATGAATTTCAGTTTTATACCAGTTCCACAATTTTTTTTGCAAATTGCAATTTTTTTTATTTTAAATAGAATTTTTACTCAATTAAAATCATCTTCACCAACATAACATCTTACACCAAAATTTTTTTCGAAAAATTCGAGGTTTTGTCAATAAAAATTTCCAAAATGGAGTGAAAAACAGAAAAATTTCAAATTTTTGAAAATTTGAGTGAAGAAGTAAAAAATGTAGATGCAAGATGCACAATATTCATTTCAAAATTTAAAAAAAAAATTACCAAAAATTGAAAAACAAAAACGATCTTAAACGAACCTCAAAAATTGATGTAGAAAAGTGAATAAAGAAAAAATGTCCCGTAAATTTGAATATTTCATTAAATTAAAAACATCCTCGCACACATTCAACACATTTCAATTTTTTTTTTATTGAATAATTATTCAGGACACAGGAAATCAGGACCAGAAGTCATGAAATTTCTAAAAAAGATTATTGCCCAGTTTTTTTTCAGAAATTTTTTGCGTGGAAATTGAATTTATGAAAAATGAAAAAAATGGTACCTATAGTTACCTTGGAAAGAAAAAGAAAAACAACGGAGTTCAATTTTAGCAGAAAATTTTGGATTTCTTTCGTCTCTCAAAATTAAAAAAAAAAAAAAAGAATTTTGGAACTGGTATTTAGAACTGGAACTGGAATTGAAAACTGGAACTAGAAAATGTTGAGAACTTGAACTGGAATTGGAAATTTAAAATTTGGAGAACTGAAACTGGAACTAATATCATTTCAGTTTTCCATCACTGATAAAAACCAAATTCCATCGGTTATTTCGAATTTCAGTACAATTTTGTGCATTAGTTGCTTACCAAAATTGGATAATTGGATTTTTTTTTTGATAATTTGATAAAAACTCATCTGTATTTTTTTGAGGGAAGGAGGGGGGAGGGGTTAAACGGAGTAAAGTTGGAGATGGAAAATGCACCCTAAGATTTTTTGGAGTCCTTGATTATGTTCGATGGTTAATTTCAAAAAGTACAATGTTTGTTTTTTTAGTTTCGGAAATAGGAACTATTTTCAAGTTTGAGGGTGAGTTTTGGGCTAGAATGCATCTCAAAAAAAAAATTCAAAAATTCTCAAAAATTCGTCACCACTCTCCATATACACCAAATAAATTTCAGAATTTTTGGTTGTGTTGGTGATAAAATGGGTATTTTTGAGTACAAAGGTGCATTTTTTTCGTGTGTTCTATCGAAACTAAAAATCTGAAAAAATAATCAGCATATTGTACCAAGGTAGGATCATATTTGTACCAAAAAGATTTTATGTCTTTTCATTTCAGAACTACACCAATTTTAAAGTTTTAAAATGAGGTTTTGGCTAGAAGACGGTGCTAAAAAAAAAACTGAAAAAATTCTCAAATTCTTTCCATATAAATTTCAGAATTTTTTGGTTTATCAGGTTCCAAAATATGATTTTTTGATAAAATTTAGATATTTCAGGGGTTGTGGGGGGAAGGGATTGAGATAGAAGGTGAAAAATATTCCCTGAAATTTTTGAGTCTTTAATAATGTGTGATGGTTAGTTTCAAAAATCACCTCTTACGTTGGGCCGATTAATCTGATCTCACTTTTCGAAACGCCCTGTTTAAATTCAAGTACATACATATCTGAACGCACGATACACAGGCTCCAATTTCAATTTAACAAATTGTTCTAAAATTGTAAGTGAGAGTAATTAATTGTCTGGTCAGCGTTGCGTGTGCGTATCGCTAGAGTAGCTTCGCATGGATGATTTTTATTTATCAGACCAATGTACTTGGGTATTTTATAGTAGTAGTTTTTTTCAAAATAAAATTTCAATTTGTAGTTTATTATTTTTAGTTAATATCAAACTGTTATTGCCTATTTTGTGGCCTCCGATTTGTAATTCATAATAGTTAGTTTCATTAATCGATGGGTTAATTTGCATTTGACTTACTGATTACCTAATTAAGTAAGTGTAGGTACGAAACGTACGAATTGAAAAAATATAGCTTCTGTTTCAAGCAACGAGATTTTTTATTTGAAATTACGCCGTTCAATTTGTAAAAATTATCCATAACCAATTGATGTTTTAAAGTTATTTTATGGTTTTGACGTTCAAGAATTTCTGACGTTTTCGAACACATGTTTAGTACCTACTACATATTTAAGCCATATGTATCTACAATTATTCTACATCTACTACGCAAGTACTCAATTATCATCTGTTTTCTAAATTATTCAGAATTAAGAAGCCGAAATTTTACATTTTACTATTTATTCCCTGCTCCGACTCTCACCAAAAAATAAGTCTACGTACTATGTACGTATATTGTATTTTCTTCTCGTACCGAAACCAAAAAGTAGGTATAAGTACATTGAGAATACGAAAAACGTAACTTGAAGTCTTGAACAGTGGTTTAAGAAACCATTGTTGTCGGTGTACCACAAACATGTGCTTGATAAGAAAAACAAACACTAGTATAATTCATTTTAATTCAATGTCATCGTCAGCTAACGAAGTGTAGGTACCCTGATACTTGAATTTAATAGTGGATTGAGCTGCTTGTTCTTTCTTATGATTTTCGTGCGCAATATTTTGTGTATTGTACACGTTTATCAAATAATTTTATGCGTTTCCGGTCGATTGGATATTTGGGTTTTCAATCTTAAGTGGGTTCATATTTAAATACCTGGGTTAAATATATTTTTGAATTTTTTGTTTGGATTTAGTTTAATAATGGTTTTTAGAAATTCGAAAATTCTGTAAAATGCTCGTCTTACGAAGAGGAAAACATCAAGATGGGGGTGGAATTTCTCACTCAAAAAATCTCTGTTTATTTTAATGTGGATTTCAATCTTGAATTACGTAGGTACACTTTTGTATCCTTTTTTTTTTTTTTTTCAAATTTTTAATCTCGCATGTAAGATCAATTTTTGTCATAATTTTTTATTGACGAATTTCATCAATTTTTTCGAGATTTTAGCGAAAAAAAAATTAAAAATTGCGGATTTTTCGGAACAAACAATTAGTGAGGTACCTACACTCATTTAAATCTAAAGAAGTGAATTTCATAATTTGAATCAGTATAAGTAATGAATTCAACTAAAAATCAGTGATTCTTTTCTGATTTTGACAAAATGATGTATTTTTTCTGATAAATTGGTAATTGATTGAAAAATTAATTATTTTTGATGAAAAATCAGTGCAAAATAATTAATTTTTAATGAAAATAATTCCACCGATTCAGAACTTTATCAAAGATTGAATCTGATATACTTAAGAAAGTTCTATGTTTATTAAAGAATTAAAAAGACTAAAATAAAGCCTGAGAAAATCGAGAGCGGAATTTTTTTGAAAAAAATATTTTTGAAGAGAAAATATACTCATAAATGCACTTTGTTTACATTTTTATCGTAAAAAAATCATATTTTCGAGCTTAAAAGAGGAGCTCGAATCCTTTCAGCTCTCCTTGGGTGCACGTTTTTGTTTTTTTTGCGAGAGGATGGAGAAGGAGGAAGAGGAGGAGGCAAGAAATGAAAAAAATCATATTTAGAAATTTCAATGCTTAAATTTAAATAAAAAATCGCAATTTTCCCCTGTAAAAAATCTCCCAAAATTATATGGTTATGAAGAAAAAATATGTAATATTTCAATTTTCGAGGTCATATAAAGTTACATTTTCTGAATCAAGATTGCTCATTGTAGGTATTTTCAGTCTATTTGAGAACTATTAATTTTTTCAACCGTTCATCAGACTGGAAAATATGAAAAAAAAAAAAAAACATAATTAAATCTTCTTTTCATTCCTTCGACATCTCAAAAAATTCAAATTACATTTCAAGTTTTAAAATTTTCTAAACAATTGTCGAACATTTTATGATGCAAAATAATCAATTTTTTTGTAATTTTTCAAAATTTTGCCAAACTTGAAAAACAAAAAATTCGAGTTTCATAGTTCAGTTTTTTATACACCCTCCCCTCCCCCTGTCAAGATCTTTTTTTCGATGATTTTTCATCTCCTACGATTCTTAGGTAATTGTATGTAGAAAGGGATCAAAAATTATGATGAAATGTTAAGTCTCTATACGTATCAAAATATTTTTGTTAGGTATCGGTTCAGGAGGTTTCTAATCCTGACTGATAGGCAATAATTTATTGAGAGATGAAGATATTAAAAAATCCTATTTTCTCGCCAGTGTTTCAAGGGACGAAAAAAGTGTAGAATGTCTACGAATTATTGACATTTGATGCTCTGTAACTTTCATTTGAAATTTGATCGTGAATTTTACAAGTTTATATTTCCGCTCAGGTATCCTAAAAAAAAACGCTGCCTAAAACCCCACCACTTAAAAAAAATTTGAAACAAGTTATTAAATAATTCAAAATTGGCCATTTTTCACTACAGTTTTTTTGAATGAAAGAATTTTTCGGTCAAAGATTGAAATTTCTTTTAAAAGCATAGTATAGGTACTTGATTTCTTCAGTCAACTCCACGTACCCTCCCCCCCCAAAAAAAAAAACTACCTAATACGTTTGTATAAAAAAAAAAAAAATGGCAAAAGAAGATTCAAAACAAAATTTGCAAAGTTTTCAAAACTGATTATTTTTGGTAGATAATGAAAAATGAATTCTTTTACACTGCTTGCATGTCAATGACAAGTTTCAAGTTTCTTGGAATATCGTTCGATGTACTTTTTTTTATTTAAATCCATCCTCATTGTATTTCCGGTGCATCGTTTGCGAATTAATACTTGTGTAATTTAATCCAAATTATGCTTGTTGTAAAAATTGCTTTGTAGATTAAAAATTTCGATTGAAAATGTTTCGGTATCGATTATCAAATTAAAGAAAGATATCTTTGGGAATGTTGAATTGCAATTTTAATTATTTGCCATATCTACCGCGAGTACCATTAAATTATATCGTTATTCAGTACTCACGAATTCATTTTCTCATAAGCAATCTACTTCACATTACTCAGAACTTGAATGATTTGCTGACGTTCTCGTTTCGTATTAAGTATTTAGCAAATTGATAATGCACGTAAATTTTATATGTTCTATGTTTATTTATAGAAAACTTTATCACTAATAATTGGGTAAATTTACCAATTTACTTTTTTAAATTTTTGATAAATAGTTTATAAAGGCGATAATTTATTCATTTTGGAAATTTCAATTGCGTAGTTCAAATACGTAAATTCGATTTTATCAAATTTCAGATAAAAAATGATATTTTTTTTTTGAAAGTCCATTTTTTTAAAGGACCCTCGGTCATGTTCGATTTGCAAATAAATAACAAAAATTTTCAAGCATGGTGCTTTATGATTGCCATACCCTAACTTTCGTCATATTGGTAATTTTATTTTGGAATATGGAAATTTGAGCTCTTCACTTTTCGTTTATGATGGGAATTTATTATCATTATTTTTAAAACTCGATCACGTGATCAGTTTTGAATTTAATGGGGAGTTATTCACGTGCGAAAAAATTTATGAGATTAAAAATGGATAGAGAAATGAAGTTTATTTACGTAATTGCAATATTTTTAGCTTGAATTGCAAATTGTAGGTACCTACATTCTTCAGCTCTCGTACATTACGTCAGACTTAAAGCAGTATTGCGCGCTTTATTTATGTAAGTACTTTTTTTTCAAGTGCATGTGCACTTGCGCAGATATGCATAACTTTGTTCATGGAGATTTTTTACGATGAAAAATCCAGTGTTATTCTTTTTCTTCGAATGCTTATGATTCATTTTAAATGGGGACAATTTCTATGTAGTACCTAAGACGTATTCATAATTGAGTATGGTTTTTAAAAATCGACGATATCGATAGCGGAAAGAACGTGTTATTTTTTTCAAAGTTGACAAGTTGAGTTACTGAATAGTTGTGAAATTACGTTTATTGTAACTGCCCTATCCGTTCAATGGTTTACTTACATAAAATCACTCATCATAAAAAAGAGGCGGGGTAGGTCAATGACTTACGAAGGTGGCATATTCAGCAGTATCATAATTCTAAATTCAGGACTAAGAAAGTTGATAATTGGTCCACAGTCTATCTGACGTGATGAAAAAAACTAAATTTTTGTTGGGAAATGAGAAATATCAGATCGACTAGTCGCAAAAGCAACCAGAAAAAAATATTAGATCTTTAGCCCACATAAGCCCCTTAAAAGTAAGTCATATGGAGTTAAGATGAAAAAAATTCTAGCTGTTTTCTGAATTTTTCTCGCCGTTTGTGAAAATGTATCGAATAGAAACATAACCTTGGATTTTGATAAAAATTGGCGAAATAATGGTTTATTTTGAGTGGAGGTTTCAAAGTTTCGAGTGTGCTAGTCACAAAAAAGGATTCAGCCGACAAATTAAATAAAATTTGGAAATTTTCTACGAAAGTTTTAGCCTAAAAAATTTCTTATGATAATTAAATTTTCAAAGAATTATGTTGGATTTTAAATGAACAAAATTGGATAATTTTTTTTTTAGAAATTCAACGACACTTAGGAAACAAGACTTGGAAATTGAACAAATTCGAAGTTTTGGACTTGGAAGTGAAGGGAAATTTCAAAGAGATTTCACCTTGAAAAAAAAAATGAGTAAAAATATTTCGAACATGTCAGAGTTTAAAATTTTACGTTTGGAACTTGAAAAAAATTGGGCAGGAAAAATGGTGTGAAAATTTAGGCTTTCAACTTGAAGAAAAATATAATCTTGAAAGCTGAGAACTATTTTGAAGAAAATTTGAACTTGAAAAAGGAAGTAAAAATGTTTGAATTTGCAAACATTTTAAATTCGGGATTGAGGAAAATTTTGAAATTTACTTGTAAAAATATAGGAAAATTCAAACTGAAAAAAAAACCGACTCGAATCAGAATAGAGGAAAATCCATGTACAATGGTGTCAGCATAGAGTAATGGTGTCAGTCTTAAGCATGGAAACATTAAATCAGTTCAATGAACGAAAAAGAAATAAATTTTCATGCCCTAAGATACTTCCTTTCTTCAATTTTATCAATTAAGGGATATATTACGTATGTAGGTATTGTATAGGTACTTATTATTAAACAAAATTCGTCGGCTTAAAAATTGAATTTTCAAAATTTGAGTGCTTTGATCACACAAATGGAGTTTATTAAAGTATTTCGAGCTGCTGAACATGATTTTGTTACAAATTTTTTTATATATTAAAATTTTGAAAGTACGTAGAAAAAATGAGATATTCCTTGTGCTGCTGTGCTTATTTGGACTTGAAATTTACAATAATTACAAAAATGAGATGAAATGAAGTAAAAATTGGATAAATCGTGTATTATAAATACATATTTTGGGGTATAATTTCAAGAAAAATTTTTTCGACCGAAAATGGCCATTTTTTAAAGCGAAAAACAATGTGAAAATACAATTTTTCGCATTTTTCAAGGCCTTTCCCCACCTGAAAAATTCTGAAAAAATATCACGTTGTATATAAAGGCTAGACACGTGAAATATATTTTATTTTAGAATTGCATCTTTGAAAAATCGCGTATAAAACTCGATTTGAAGTTTCAAAACGCTATTTTTGGCTAGAAAAAAAATCATCAAAATTTTTTTTAGATCACCCACTAATACCCCTCGGTATAGAGCACAACTCACAAAAATTTGAAATAATTTGGTTGAAAACTGGCGGAGATGAAAATTTTAAATGGAATGGCTGAAAAAAGTAACATTTTACCCCATAACTAGGACTAGAAGAGTGGTAGGGGGCCAAAATTTTTACTACGTGGCTTTTAGACCCTAAGAACCAAATTCCTTCGGTTAGTTTTGAATTTCAGTTTGGGGGCACATTCGCCTATCTTAACCACCGGTACTTTTTATTTTAGTGGTGGCAACTGAATAAGTTTGATGAGAATTGTAAAATTTGCCGCATTGTAGGATTTTTTTTTTGAAAATTTATTCAAATTTTATTCTTAACAATTAAATAAAATTTTAATTCGATTTTGGGACATCATATGTAGATAATAAAGCGAGTGGTTTGAAATTGTCAACTATGGAAAAAATTCAAAATTTGCTATTCGTAATTTTCTAATCTTCCTGTTGCAGAAAATAAGTGAAGATATCCAATTCGAAGGAAGGCAGTGGGTCAGCGAAAGGTCCAAAAAGCACATTAAAGGGTATTTTTTTTTTTTTTTTTAAATATTATCATGATACTATTTTTGAACTTTTTAGCTCCTCTCTTGTACTAAGAAACACAAAATTCGTTGGAAAACCCCTCCATACGAGAGTGAAGTAGAATAAATGCAAGGGAATGTTAAAATTATTAAAATTATTTTCAAGGTCTGAGCATATTTAGATGCCTTCTATTCATCTGTATGCATAATTCGATACAGTTGAAAGATATTGTGTATTTTGTACATTATGTAGACATTGAAAATATAAAGATAAAATTTTTACACTAGTGAGATGAATATTGTTGATGTTCATACTCCTATGTGTATCAAGCAGCTGGCAGTGTTGTCTGAGATATTATGTAAATTGAGTATATTTTCCCCCCATTTTTTACTCTCGAATGACGCGAATAATGCAATGATTTTATTCACTTTAGTTGATAAGATCCATACGCAATGTAAATAAGTACGGATTCTTTTTCAAAAACACGCAAAAATTTTATTTGTACTCTGGCCAAGATGAATAATTGTACCTACTTTCTGTTGTAAAAATATGTATCCATACAGTTCAGTATGCCTATAGTATGAAGCACTTTCTGCACGGACTGTGTGCAAAAAAAAAATTACAAGCAACACAAGATGATAATTAATAAAACGGAGATAATTTTTATCACTACACTCACGCATAGGAAAAACCCTTTGATAGCCGCTCTTCAATAAAATGCAAGATATGCTGAGCAACTGTTTCATTAATTTACAAAAAAAATTTACGCGAAGAAATTTATGCCTCCTTCTCCTCCCAGCTGTTTCAGATATAATTCACCATCACCTTTAAATCTGGATTATCATTTTTTGTCCATTTTCATTAAAAAAAAAGGTCAAGTATATAATTTTTCAATTGAATTGCTTGATTTCAATTGGGAAATATATAATCGAACGACAAAAAAGGAGGTTTGAACGACAGCCAAGTGTTACGACAGTAAATAGTGGTGTTAACGACAAATTAGGCGGTTGGAACGGTCAATTTTGTAACGACTAAAAAAAGGTTGTTACCACGACTGTTATTGTTTCTTAATCACGACAATTCCCTCAACGACAGAAATGATGTTATCAACGACAAATTTGAATAATTCTATCTCCGCGAGTTTTCAACCGATTTTTTCCAAACTTGGCACAAAGGTAGTGGTATTAGAGGGGGGTAATGTTCAGATTACGCCAAAAATCCTCGGATGGTTTTTTTTTTTTTTTTCATAGATATTCATTTCTGCTCTGAACATTACAGTCATGAGAAATGAACAAACAAAGGTCAAAATGGGACACGGAGAGTGAATAATAATATTTTTGGCAGGAAACTATTAAAAATGAAAACTTGAAGAAAAACGTTGATTTTAAGCAACAAAAAATGATGAATTACGGGGGTATTTTGAGCTTTTGACCACTTTCCACCACCTGAAAAAATTTGAAAAAATCTGAAAAAATTCTCAGAAATGTAAAATACCTTGAAAGATTCTAATTTAAAAAAATTTTCAGACAGCCCCCCAGCTGTGCCTCCCAGGGCGATTTGAAATCTTCAAAGTCGAATTCAAGGTCATTAAAGTGGTCAAAAAAATCTGAAAAAAATTCAGGGCATTCCCCTCTAGTACCACTACCTTTGTGCCAAGTTTGGAAAAAATGGGTTGAAAACTCGCGGAGATAGAATTTTTAAGAGTTTTTCGTGTATTTTAGCCCCCCAGCCCCCCAAGGGTGAGGTAAAAATTCGCTCATGCGCTCTAAAATCATCTTCTACCATGGCAAATCGAATGGCGCAAGAATTTTTCCGAAGTTGGACCAGAGGCCAAATGACTCCCTTACCACACCAGAGCCTTTAGATGTTTTCTAATTATACCTAGGTACTTTCTTTATCATATTAATCAATGTAGAGTATTTCAAATTTTATATTGGTATTTTCAGTTTTTTTGTCGTTCAAAAATTACTTTCGCCGTTCACATATGTTTTTTTGTCGTGAGAATAACTGTGACGTGAGATGTTCTATCTGTCTTTTAATATATTAATTTGTCGTGCAATATATATTTTAGTCGTGCTTTTCTTACGTCTGTTTGAACGCATTTTCTGTCGTTCGAACCTCCTACTTTTTGTCGTTGATTCAGCCTTTTTTGTCGTGCTGATAAATCATACCCGATTTCAATTACTTTGATCTAAACATGGAGTAGTTCTGTACGATAGCCAAATTTTCGCCATTCGAAGTTATTTTTTAATTTCTGGCCAATTTTTAGAATATTAAAACGTCTTAAGTAGAAGAAATGCATGTTTTTTTTATTACAAATCTGACGCATAGTTTTCGTTTTAAAAATCTTAATCAGTTCGATTTCTGTGTAGTGTTCGCCTGTTTGGTTCTGAAATTTATTCTCCTTATTTCCTGACTGTTTTGTAATCCGAAGTCAAGATTTAAATTTTCTTGCATTATTTTTATTCTGTATCAGAAGTTTAAAAACAGATTTGCATTTCGTACATGTCCTCTGCTCTCTCATCTTCCACCATCACTGTAATAAAAATCATTCAAATTTCACCAAGAAGCTCCAAAATGGGTGTAAACCGGAAAATGGATTCGATTTGAGAAGTTGATGATATCGAAAGAAATCATTAAATTTTATAGATGTCTACATCCATAATTTTTCAAAAATTTTCTAAAAAAAATCTGAGCGATGAACTCGAACGTCGAGAACTGACTTTTTAAAAAAGTGGTACCATTTTTCGATTTTTTTCCCCTTAAACCTCTATTCTTGAAAACATGATTTGATGAATGTGAAACTGAGTTCATCTTTCATGTGCTAATTAAATTTTCTGAGATTACTTAGCGAGTGTTATTTTAACACGATCGATCTACAATGGTGGTCTCAAAAAACGTGTTACTATGACTCAATATTTGTCGCCGGATGATTATTTACGGTATTACGATGGAATACTTGTGACGATTACGTGACGTATCGAATACTATTTGTGCTTAAATTTCCACAGAATTTTAAATTATTTTAAATCTTTGGAAGAAAATTCAAGGTATAATTCATCCTTGAAAATTTTCGGATCTGGTTTACGGTTTGAAAATAAACCTTATGGGGGTTAACATTTCTTGTTCAATACTTGAATTCATCGATTCGTGGCCAATTTGAATGTAAATTTTAAAATAGGTATTCAAATTGTCAATTCGATCTTACTGCTTCATCAACAGGACAAAAAAATTGGGTTTCAAGTTTTGAAGATTTTCGAATGACGAAGTGTAAAATTAATGGTTAGACCTGGGTATACATTTTGTTTTAGGATCTAAAATTTTTACTCATTACATTGCATAGGTACATTTTTGGGGGGTGGGGGAGGAGGGGGTGAGAGAAAGCAATTAGAAATTTTTTATTCGTCTATAGCCGAACTAAAAAAAATGGAGTCGGAGATGAGAGCCCTAAGCCCTTCAATAGTGACAAAATTTAAACCTCAGTTTAATTCTTTTTTTGTTTTGAAAATTGTGCAATTTTTTGCGAAAAATGCCATTTTTGAGCCGAAAAGAAATGAGAATATTGTACTGGGTGAGCTCGAGGAGGCTCAAGTTCCCCCCCCCCCCTCTTCAAGTTCGTAAATGAGGAAAAAAAACGTTTTCATGCTCTTTGAACAATATTTTTCAAAAAAAATTGCCCTCGCTTTGTATGCTCCTGGTATGCTCGAAATGAATACTTTAATCATTTTATTCTGAAAATAGATTATTTTTTCAATGATATTTCTGTTAAAAATCTCCCAATTTTTCAATTAATTTTCAATTTTCCAGAAATAAATTAATAACCTGGACAATACTGCTTTAAAATCTGACCCCCTCCTTTTTATTTTATTCTATTTTTTTGATTCTCATGCCCTCTCTTAAAGATGATATTCAAACTACAAAACTCCCACAAAGTGTCCACAGATTTTTAAAACTGAAAATTCACGACTTTTTCGCGACCTTTGCTCAACTTTTTCCCATAATATCTACTCCTCAATTTGCCTCCCCCCCCCCAAAAAAAAATCTTTCTAAAAAATTACCAGACCGATAATGGAAAAGTAAAAAAAAAACATTACAAAACACGATGATGAAAATACGAAAAAATTTGACTCTAAATCAAAAATTCGATCCCCAGGATGCGGATGGGGTCACATCAGAATTGAAAAATTGTCTTCGCAATTTTATCAGTTTGAAAAAATTACCTCTGGTGGCAATATAATTAGTTGAACAGCTTCAATACATATATTTTTTGGCACTAACTGGTTAAATTTGAAGAATGAATGCTAAAAATATGTCGAAAAAGTTATAAAAATGTCAAAAAATGTCTTATTTGAGTATTGTAATTTCTGAAAAACATAGAAAGTCGGAAAAAAATGGTGGAAAATGTTTTATGAAATATGTATATTCAAGCAATTTTTATAATTTAAAAAAAGACATGCAATTTTTAAATCAAAAACCATACCAATGACTTGGAATTTTTTTCGATTGTCTCATGTCCTTTCAAAACTCATTAAAAATTTTTATTTTTTCATACTGATATTTTCACCTTACATTTCAAAACAAAAAAAAAATAGAAAATACATAAGTACATACAAAAAACAAAGTGTTAGCTTTTTTATAGTTTTTTCTTCTCTCTGAGCTTTTTCGTATGTTCTGATTGGTCAATTAAATTAGTAACTTGAAATTAATCATGTTTTTCTACGATAAATCAATCGCCAACGTGAAGAAAAACTAATTAGGTTGATTGTCGAAAGGTCGAAACGAAAAATTCTAACGAAAATTTTCTCATGTGGGTTGATAAAAAATTCAACACGCACGTCGCAAACATTTATCAAATTGCAAATAAATACCCAATTTTAATCTATCGAATTACGTACTGTGGAAATCCCTGATGAAATGTCTTTGAAAAAACGAAAAACGAAATGATACCAAATTCCCAACAGAAAATTCGACGAACAATAGAAACCACGAGTTGAATGTATCACAAATAAGTACACAAAGGTTAAAGTGATACACGAGCAATACTGAAAATGCACGCGATTTGTTTACTTTGCAGAATTTCGAGGTGTCGGTATCGACAGCGTAATCATTCATGCCTATTTATCGTTTTACGAGATTGCGAGAAAACAAACTTTTATTCGTAGACTAAATAAATTGTATCCGGAGCAGTTAAGTATTCAAATTCAAAAAAGTTTCTGCTTGTATTAATTTTTCAATAAACGTTCATACCGTTCTAAAAATACTATCGGGGAAATTTGGCAGCCTTGTTTTCGTATCTCGAGAAGTTTTTTTGCTGATATGAAGGCAATGAGGGTATGTAGATGTCGGCGATTAAGATTGAAATTCTACGTACGATGTACATACGTTGTATTTCTGCAATGTAGTCATTGTTCGATTCTTTCTACCGTCTTAATAATGTGAGCTATTTTTTGGAATTGATAAGTAATCTAATTAACTTTACGAAGATACAGGTACCTAAGGTACACTAATATATGATTCATTTGATTTTTATACCTAACTAGAAGTTTGAAGTATAGCTTTACCTTATATCAAGATCCCAGTTTGTAGCTTGGTTTAAAATTTACGATTTTGCGCTTTTGTAATTTCGCTAAATATTGCGTTTGAATTGGTTTGAGTCGAATTCCGGAGTTAATTGCACATTTGTCATTTTGAGTTATCACTTTTTGTTAAAAACATAATGAATGTTGATGTCACAAACGATACATTTTTTCTTCGACTAATTCTTATTAAGTAAATAATTAAACGCGACAAATATTCGAATTCCTCAAATAAAAATTAAAAGTATTTTGAACCGCATAATAATCTTATAATATTTAAATTAAGAGAGCAAAATCGCACATTCTGAGTACACACTACACAGCTACGTGCCGTCCACGGAAACGAGAACTGAAAATTTAACACGTGATGTGATACAAGAAGTAATAAGAAGTAGTGGATTTGCTAATTGAAAGTTTCTGCGCGGTCACAGTGCGCGCAGAAATTGTATGATTCATTCATTTTCGGTTTCAATGTGGCCTTACCGCTACATTGGACTGTTAAAATTTTTTAATTTTAGTCATTATTATTTTTAAATGACAGATTTTCATCAAAAATTTATTGAAAAATTATTATGCAATTCTAATTGAATACAATATTGGTCAAGCTTTTAGTTAATGGGAGAGGTATTTAAAAAATTGATTCGACCTGGAGTGAAAATTCAATGCAATTGATCGAATTTTCTAATTACATAATGGGAGGAGGAATTCAAAAAATTGATTTTACTTTTGTGATTGATTTTTTTTTATTATTATCGAGTAATTTATTAAATTTTAAATCAATAGAAAGTGGCTTTCAAAAAAAATTATTTTTAGTGTTTGTATTTAATAGAATTATTTAATCAAATTTGCAATTTGTTTTTTTTTGGTGGGGGGGGGGGGATTCGAGAAAAAATTGATTCAACCAGGTACTTACTTATTCTTTTAAAAAAATATATAAAATGTGATAATTTTTTTTCGAAACCGGTTCGATAATTTGCAACCGGTTGTCAAAAATACTCCAAAAATCGAGATTAGAAAAAATTTTCCAAATGAAATTTTTAGAGCTTTGTAAGCCAAACATTGTCAGTGAACTCATTTTTTGAAATTTCAACAACAAAAAAAGATATGAAATTTTTTTAGATTTTTAACGGTGCGGTGTTCAACATTCATTTGAAAAAAAATTTCATTTCTTTTCTTGTTTTTGAAATTGTCAAGTTGCCGAGAGTGAACCGATTCAAAAAATGAGTTCACTGACAATGTTTGGCTTACAAAACTCTAAAAATTTCATTTGGAAATTTTTTTCTAATCTCGATTTTTGGGGTATTTTTGACAACCGGTTGCAAATTATCGAACCGGTTTCGAAAAAAAAATTATCACATTTTAATCGTCTCAGTGTGTAGATTTCAAATCCATAAAAAACCCAGACCCTCATTTTTTAACCAAAACCGGTTTCTCAATTTGTGGACACCGTGTAGGTAGAACTGAAGATTTGACTATCAATCTTCAATGTCCTTGTCTCCAGGAACATATTGCCGTTTGAATCATCCCGATATCTCTTTTCAGTTTCGAGATATCATGAAGTGTTTTTCGTGGACAAGACTTTTGTGTCATACTGTAGATTTGATCTGTGTAAGTTGAAAAATTTTTCAATCGTATTTCAATTTATTATACTTGGTTATACGACTGCCTGAAATCAAAAAGTTTCCATTTGTCATTGAAAATCATCTCTCTCTTTCTTTCAAGTTTTTTACAAAATGAGAAATTGAAAAAAAAATCGACATAATTATTATGTACTTACTTACTTGATGAAATATTTTCTCTGATCTCCATTTTCACTTTTCAAGAGTTTCTAAAATTTTTCAATTTTTAAAAAATTTATGGTTTTTCAGAAAATGGTACTTACCCGGAAAATAAATATTTCTGGACTCAATTTCCATCCTTCTACACACACTTTACTGCAAAAAAGAATCATTTCGTGGCGATCTTGCTTGAATTTCCAATATTAACTTATTGAATTTTGTCGATTTGTTTGTTATTTTTACTGATTATTTACAAAATAATTATGTACGAGAATTAATTTTTCGACGAAAGAAATGTTTTTTGATTTGTTAGTATTTTTACCAAAAAGAGTTTTCCATTTTTTATTTAATGAACTTCATTTTGAAATACATTAGATACTGATTTCTTGAAAACTTGGGTGAATTATCTGTTAATTTAGGCCTCGTATTTTTTTTGTTTTCAAATATTTTGGCTTTCTTGTTACGATATCAAAAGAAGAAAGCAACTTATAGCCAGAGAGAGTAGTAAAATTGAGAGATCTGATTAAAAAATTTAATTTATGGTACCTACATATCGAAAGAAAGACGAACAGTAAAGACGGCCTCTTGATTTTTTATTATACTTAAGCAATTTAATAGATTCGAATTTCTGGCACATAAAATGGAACTTTTTCAGTTATGTATTTGAGCCATCTATACCATCATCGCCATCAGTATTATTGATTCACTGAATAAATATTCATTTCTGGTTCTCGGTTTTTTACGAATCTGCACCTAGATAATTACTTTTTTTTAATGGGGGTTTTTTCAACCTTTTTATAATCAAATTTTATGGTTATTAAAATAAATTATCGCGAGTATTATTTCTGGCCAATTTTTCTTTCCATTTCATTATGAGTGAGTGAGCTTACCTAATGTACAGAGTTATTTTTTGAAACATTTTATAGCTTGTATTGTTTTTTTTTTTTTCGTTCTTCATTTCGTGATTGTGTTGGTAGGTGATTCCATTTTATGAGCGAATATTCCAATCTATTAATAAATTTGAAAAAATATTTTTACCGAAAAGAAAAATTATTGTAAACAATGGAAAATGATTGATGACAAGCAGTGGTACACACCAAATTGAATTTATCTTCCTTCATGTGCCCTTATTGGGAGAGAGGAGACGATTAAGGGCACGTGTTTGTTCACATTCATTAAAATTTTTCTTCTGTTTTCTTTCAATTCTCGTTGGCGTTTTACTTTTTTTTTTTAATTGCAACTTTGTTTACATTAGACCAATTTAACGACGTAAATGATGGTAAGTGAAGGTATCTGTATTTGCATGTGCAGTGTGCAATTTATTGCAGTTTCCAATGCCATATCATATAATGAGAGTTAATTCTGTGGGTAATTTTTTTGAAATTTTTTTCATTACTTACATCAAAACAATTATGGTTTGATTCAACTCCAAATAGTTTCCTATTTAAAATATCTGAAGACAAGATTATTTGAGGGCTAATTTCAGAGGCGAATAATAAAAGTACCTGGGTATCTAAAAATTTCAAACTTTATTGAACACAGAAATCAAATTTTCAATTTATAAAAAACATAGATAAAACAGAAAAGTAAATACCTATAAAGGTACAAAATTGATCCAAATATAAATCACATTTAGTTAACTAGAAATAAAAAGCAAATATACAAATAAAAAATTAAACAATAAAAAAAGAAAGTATTCTCGTTACAAAAATAAAATTCAGTCTTGAAAAAAAAAATCACTTAATTAAAAATCCATCAATCTCGAATGGATTTTGAATGATTTTTTAAAAATAGGTGAATTTAATTCAAAATTCTCATATTCAACATTCTTGCTCGAACGAAACTCAGCTCAAATCGAATCACCTCACTTCATCTTATCTTCCTTCTCAGTTTCTTCATTTGTAACTTTCTCCTCGCACTTTTGTATCCCTCTTAATTCGATTTCATGCAAAATATCCGTCCCAATTCTACGATTCCTTTTACTGCATGTAATTTGAGGATGAGGTAAAGCATACCTTAATTTTTCCCAAAACGTCGAGTCACCCCATTTCACATACGTATTCATAGCAATATACGCTTTCAACTCTGGATCGAGTTGTTCATCGTCGACTTCCTCGAGTAAAATGACGATAACCCTGGTACAACGTTCTTTGATCGCTTGTAAATGAGCCATCCGGAATTCCATTCTGGCCCATACACTCTGCAGAAAATTTGGTGTCAGGATAATTATCGTACGTCTGGAATTTTCTACAGAGTAAATAATCTGGCTTGGGATGTATTCTCCTACGACGAAATCACGATAGTGGATGCATAATTTAAACGTGTGCTCGCCGTTTTCCTCCAGTTCTGGAATCAGGTGTTCGTCGACGAAGTATTGGTCTTTGTGAGAGAAGCTGACAAAAGCGTCGTATAATTTATCTTTATCGATTTCTTTTTCTGTGACGAGCCAAAGACAGATTTTATGAGTGAACATCCAAAGTTTGATTCTTCGTTTGTATTTGTAGTAAATGACGATGGTTGGAATGGATATGATCCCTACTACGGCCAGGCATGTTAAAATCAAGACGAATGTCGTTGGACATAATTCTTCCCATCCTTTGACAAGCTCGATGTTTTTATTTTTACATCTGATTTCTGGATAATCATGTATCTGTGAAATGAAAAACAGCTATTATTTGGTATCTGTAATAATATCCTAAATAAATATGTGATTAGGTACTGCAATCCAACACCTCCTCCCAATTTTTTCCTCGCAATTTCCTCAGCAGGTCTCTATTTTCTTAACAGACTTATTTTCTTAACAGACTTATTTTCTTAACGTTAAATATACCTATGACTAAATCTACACGAAAGAGGCTTCAGGCACGAAATTAAAAATACCCTGCGAACGACTGAATCTTTTTTTTTTTAACTGTACGATTCAAGTGGTCCACTTGCTTTTATCCAAGTTCGAAATTTTTTCTTTTTCTTCAGAGTTCGAATTTTTTCTCGATTATTTTTTCCAAATTAAAATTTTTTTCCCCAATTCGAATTTTTTCTACATCATTTATTGAAATTTTTTTCCAATTTTTTTCCAAATTGAAAATTTTTTCAGAGTTCGAATTTTTTCTCGATTTCTTTTTTCCAAATTGAAATTTTTTCCCGAGTTCGAATTTTTTCTACATCATTTATTGAAATTTTTTTTCCGAGTTCGAATTTTTTCTCGATTATTTTTTTCCAAATTAAAATTTTTTCAGAGTTTGAATTTTTTCTCCATCATTTATTGAAACTTTTTTTCGAGTTCGAATTTTTTCTCGATTTTTTTCCAAATTAAAATTTTTTTCTACATCATTTATTGAAATTTTTTCCGAGTTCGAATTTTTTTTCAAAATTTAAATTTTTTCTTGACTAATTTTTCTCAAAATTATTTAAAATTCGAACTCCGAAAAAATTTCAATAAATTATAGAGAAACAATTCAAACTCTGGAAAAAAATGATCGAGAAAAAATTCGAACTCTGAAAAAAATGTTAATCTTGAGAAAAATTAGTCGAGAAAAAATTCGGACCCTGAAAAAAAAATTCAATTTTGAGAAAAAGTAGTCGAGAATAAATTCGAACGGTCCACTTGCTTTTATCCAAGTTCTAAATTTTTTATTTTTTTTTTCAGAGTTCGAATTTTTTCTCGATTTCTTTTTTCCAAATTAAAATTTTTTCAGAGTTTGAATTTTTTCTCCATCATTTATTGAAACTTTTTTTCGAGTTCGAATTTTTTCTCGATTTTTTTCCAAATTAAAATTTTTTCTACATCATTTATTGAAATTTTTTCCGAGTTCGAATTTTTTTTTCAAAATTTAAATTTTTTCTCGACTAATTTTTCTCAAAATTATTTAAAATTCGAACTCCGAAAAAATTTCAATAAATTAAGCACCCATGGAGAAACAATTCAAACTCTGGAAAAAAATTTTGGAAAAAAATGATCGAGAAAAAATTCGAACTCTGAAAAAAATTTTAATTTTGAGAAAAACTAGCCGAGAAAAAATTTGGACCCTGAAAAAAAATTCAATTTTGAGAAAAAGTAGTCGAGAAAAAATTCGAACTCTGAAAAAAATTCAATTTGGTAAAAAATAATCGAGAAAATTTCGAACTCTGAAAAGAAATAAAAAATTTTGAACTTTGAAAAAAACAAGTGAACCACTTGAATCATACAGTTGAAAAAAAACGATTCAGTCGTTCGCAGGGTATTTTCAATTTCGTGCCTGAAGCCTCTTTCGTGTAGATTTAGTCATAGGTGTTAAATATTAAGAATCTCGTAGTCCTTTACAAAGAGCAGAAAAAATCTACGATTTTTCAATGAGTGCTCGAATAAGTTTTGTAAACTCTTCATTATTTCTGTAAATAGTGAGTTTTAAAATTTTTTTGTTTTTCAAAAATTTGTCAGTCACTTCTTCAGACGTGTTATAAAAATTTTATCCAGTACCTAGGTATATTTGAAATTCATTCAAAAATACCTATTGCCTGTTTTTTTATTTAAAGGAAAATTTTTTAAAAAATTCTCTTCCTCACACCTGTGGAGAATCGTGGAAATTCCAATTTCCTCCTATTCCCCTCCTTTCCTTCAGAGTTGCCCATGATCTAGATCATTTGATCTTAGATCAAATCAGATCTAGATTTTTTGCCAATGATTTTAGCCAACTCTGCTATCCCCTTCTTCCAGAGCAGAGTTTCTGTAATTTTAAAATTATTCTATTTCCTTCGGGAATGAATTTCAACAATTTCAAAGTTTCCTCCCTCCAGAGTAAATTCATATAATTTTTATCATGAAACAATATTTTAAATTCTAAACTTACCCACAGTGTTTTGCTATGGAAAAGGATGAAGTTTTGCAAATTTCGCATTCCGCAATGGCAGTGCCAAGGATTTCTATGCAAACTTAAATTCGTCAAACTTGTTTTATTCTTGAGCGAATCGATAGTTTCTTGTTTCAGGTACGAAATCTCGTTATTATCAAGTTTTAATACCTGTAAAAAAATTCATAATTAAAATATCATTCTACCCAGTCAAAAAAAAAGAACAGAAAAAATTATTGCACTCACTTCTAAAGTATTTGGAAGTTCGACGTTATTAAAATTTTGCAACTTGTTATGCGACAATGATATCACCGTTACGTTCCCTTTCATCGCAAGTGCTGATAAACCATCAGTCGATTCAAGCTTATTCCATCCAAATAATAATTCAATTTTGGAATCTGGTATTATTGGGATTTCTTTTGGGAATTCAGTCATGCCGACATTGGTACAATTGACGATATTTGCGCGATCTACTAAACGATAATGACAGTCACATTTTTCCGGACAATTGCCAGCTTGATCTGGAGCATATTCTTTTATGGAACATTTCAGCTCAGTTAAATTCACTGTTCGCAAAGAGATATTTTTCACAGCTGGGGGTAAATCGCAGTAAACTCCGTGAGAAGATAAATTCACCAACCCATTCACCGCCTTATCCATTTTATCTTGGAAGTATTTTGCTAAACTTAAGGCGTAACAGTCGCACCTGATTGGACTATTTTCCAAGTTGAACCGATTATTATGGGCTGGTTTCTTGCTAAAATTTCTTCGGAAAAAATTCGATGGGTGACAAGGTGGTTTGACCTTGATTTCAAGTTCGTTCAAATCGATAATTTTTAACGGGTTGTTGCCAAAATCAATTGTAGCGTTGGATGCATTAAATACGAAATCATCTGTCTGAAAAAAAAGGTCTGGATTAAAAAAATTGTACTCTATTCTTGTGTAAAGGTTAATTTTTCCTAGTAAAATTTGATAAAATTCTGTCTTTTTGCATCAGTGAAATTATTTTCATTTATTTTCAATTCAGATTTTCCAATAAACCTGGAATTGACTAATTACTAATTTTTAATGTGTATTCTCAGGGGTTTTTTGGCTTTGGTTAGGTTGCTCTAAAAATTTGTTGGACAGCCTTAAAAAGTTTGTATATTTGACCCTGCCGGAAAGAAGGAGCCTAGTGTAAAAAAATCTATGACTCACTTTTCATGGTTTTAAATCATACCAAACACATAAAAATAAAGATAGATTTTTTTTTACACAAAGATCCCTTTTTTCCAACAGAGGCACATAGTTCATTATTTCTGAAAAAGTTCTGGAAAAACCTCTCTCTCATTACTGATTTAAAGAAGGTAGTGTGGAAAGGCTGTCCACTTTTTCCCAGGATATTCAAATTTAATGTGTACGTCGATAAGATTATGAGAGAAGCGTGATTAGAAAAGATGCCAATTTTTTGATTGATCAATTACTGAAAAAATCGAAATCAGATTAATTGTTCATTGCAATAATCGACTCTTCCCAAAATTAAAGAAATGAAGTAGTCCTGGCAAGATGCATTATTTTAAGATGTCAAGAACAGGAAATAGAAATATTTATACGTAGCACACAAAATTTGAGAGAATGACATTTTCCTGTTAGCTCTACAGAAAAAAATACAAGGAAAATCATCAAGAGAACGAAGATGGCCAGAACTGTTAATAACCAACTCACCTTGAAAGCTACTTCCTGTCAAAGAGATAGGATAACGACAATTAGATATAGGAATTTCAGCTTTTCGATGCCTTTTAGCCTTTTTCCTAAAAAAAATTCGCTGGCAATTAAATATTTTCAAGGGGGAAAATTTGTCATTTTCAATTGGGGGATTCGGTGACAATGTGAAATAGAATTTCCGAACATTTTTCGATTTTTCTGAAAAAAGTGGAGCTCATTTTTTGGAAGTCTAAAAAGTAGGTAGCACAAAAAAGCACAAATTTCACCTTCTGGATAGGTACCGTTTTCTTCAGAAATTATTGCATTAGATTCACTTACACTTGATAAATCTTTCCATTCTAAATAATTGAAAGAAAAATCGTCCTTCTCCTACATTAAGGATTTGGAGATGATTTCAAATAAAAATTTCAGAAGTTGTTCTATTTTTTATTATTTTTATTATTATTTTTTTTTTTAAGGATGGTCGTTTAAAATAGGTTGGAAAACAATAATTTTTGATTTCAACTCCCCTCGAGATTTTCACCCTAGTTTCATCAATGATTCTACCTCCAATATTTTTAAGCATCTTTTTGGTACTAAAGATTTTCATATCATACCGAAAGTTCAAAATTGTTTCGCAAATTTTTGTCCCAGGAGGGTATGAATATGAGCGTAGCTGACAGTGTTGCCGAATTCAAATCTTGAAAAGTTCCGAGAAAGGTTCCGAAAATCGTAAAAAGATCCGGTTTTTTATTTCACCAACAATTTTGCTTTAAAAAAGAGGGAGGGGTCAAAATTTGAAGAAAAAATTGTCAATTTTCGACGATATTGACCAAAAAACCAGTCATTTTTGACTAAAAAACCAGCATCAAAAATTATAAAATATTACCCGAGCGAAGCGAGGGAAATTTTTTTGAAAAATCGTGTCTAAAATGCAATAAAATGCAATAAAATTTCCGGAAGTTCCGAATATCGAAAAATTCCGGAAAAATAAATGTTCCGGAAAAAGTTCCGAAGAGCTTCAAAAGTTCCGTTTTTCGGATCTTTATCCGGAATTCGGCAACACCTAGCTGAGTTGGGAAAACATTGAAAAAAAAAACACCTATTTTCCTATTTGAGCAGCTCCAAAAATTTTTAGAACTCATACCGAAAAAATAAATGAAAAATCGCTGCTTTACTGTATTTTTTTTTCACTGATTCAAAAAAGTGGAATTTTACCAAATTTGACTGATTCAAATTCATTAAAATAATTTTAATGTGGAGTTTTTTCCATAATCTGGAAGAGACGATGAGGAGGGTAAGAAAAAAGGACATGTTTTAAAAAGTATTTTAAAAAATCCAGTAGGTATAACTGGTATGAGTATTGTAAAGCATGTGAAACTCACCATCAATTTTTCCAGTTTATTGTAACTGAGATCCAACTCTTCCAACATGTTGAACAGCATTCGCCAATCAGCGAACACCCTCGTTAATGAATTATTTCGTAGCCTCATATACTTCAAATTCAGGCAGGTTATGAAAGGTGAAAGTTCGCCTAATTTGGCTTCCTCCAAGGTCAACTGATTATGACTTAAATCAATCATCTCGAGACGCGTCAAATCCAAAAATGTCTTGCTGTCTAGCTCCTTCAATTGATTTTTACTCAAGTTCAGCTCAATTAGAGATGTCAGTCTATGGAAAAGTTCCCTGCAAATTGAAATTTAAAATATATCATTAGATAAAAATAATTGTCAATTTTAATTTGAAATAATCTAAATTTACCTTACCAATGGATATTGGTGAGATTGTTGTCATTCAAACGTAACACGGATAAATTGGTTAAATGGTTGAATATTTTAGTGAGATTTTTCAGTTGATTATTGCTGAGATCTAATTTTTCAAGATTTACTGTGCGTTTGAATATTGTGGAGTTCAACAGAGCTTCGAGGCTATTTCCATTCAAGTAGAGGAATTTTAAATTGATAGTTTTATTGAACAACTCACTATGCAGGGTCGTCAATCTGTTATTGCTCAAATTTATTTCTTCCAAATGTATTAAATTATCAAAGGTATTATTACCCAAATCAGTAATACTATTGTTGCACAATTCAAGGGTAATTAAATTAGTTGTGGAATTGAATACAGAATTTGAAATGTTATTCAGACGATTGCCACATAAATTTAAAGCTGTCAAGGTAGGAACATACTGGAAGATGTTGTCATCCAACATTGAAAATTTATTATGTTGCAAATTGAGCCTGCGAAGTTTTTTCAACTGCTCGAATAATTTTACTGGTAAGATTTCCAATCGATTATAACTCAAATTCAATTCCTCCAAGGCAATCATATCGTTGAAAATTGATTCAGGCAAAATTTCAATACTATTATTTTGCAAATTCAATATTTCCACGGTGTCGAGTTTTTCAAACGTGTGCAGTTTGAGACTAGCCGGAGATTCTCTGGAGGATTGAAAGCTTATGCTTTTGACATGGATGATTTTCAAAATATTTAATAATTTGAAAAAAGATTTATCAGGAACTGGACATTTTGAAATGATTAATCTATTGAAAGTTGCTATTATTTTGATTGTATCGATCGACTCGATGTAGTCGAGATTATTGTATGCGGAACATGTGATTTCTATTTCGTCGCCCGGAGATATCTTGATGATGGTTTGGTCGTTTTCGGTGGTATGGTTTCCGCATTTGATGATGGAATTTTGATAGGATTGGGTTTCTTCGCATATTCCAGTTTGGAATGTTTTTACTGGAACGAGTGATACGAAAGATACTACGCAGAAGCACAAGCACCATGATTGAAACGTTTTCCGCATTATGGTTTCGTCGAGCTTCTGCTTTTCTGTAAAGAAAATCAGAAATCTGTGTTAAATTTAATATGCCATAATTTGATGATTGATAATGATTGTGTTTTCCTGTTGCTAATAATATACTTGATGCCAACAACTCCAATAAAAAAGCAGGGTCGCCAATTTCGGAATCTGAAGTGTTTGAAATGTTAGCAATAAATATTGAACGTTTTGAATTCAGTTCCTATCAGTTTTTAAATCGGCAAATTTACCTACACTTGGAGTTGTTCGGGTTGCTTCACTAAAATAGAAGGCAGTCGATTGCTTGAATAAATGACAAACTGTGTAGGCCATTTCCCTTTCAAAAATATGGATTTATCAATACGATTTAATTTACTTCATCGAAATAAAAATTCGTCATCTATTTTTCACAATATTTTTCTGTTATGAGCAAACCCTACTACAAAATTTACAATCTAATTTTTTTCCAAAAATTTTCGAAATGAAATTCCCAATTTTTCATAGTATGTAATGGCATTTGATTTTTCTTGGCTGAAGATGATTGTAGATCGCCAAAATGAATTTTTATCTCACCCGAAAGGGCCTCAAAATACGTGATTCCCAAGCTAAAACATTCCACCTTCACGTGTTTTCCAACCGATTTTTTTCAAACTGGGCAAGTAAGTAGGATACTTTGGAATAGTATCCTGAAATTTTTTGAACAACTTTAATATCCTTGAATTTGACTTAGAAAATTTAAAATCACCCTGGGCAGGACACAATTTCAGGACAAGCAGACCAATAATTTTTTCTCCCAAGTTTTTCAATATTCCATGCTTCTCCGAAAATGTTCAAATTTTTCCTATTCGAGAGTTTGTCAAATGCTAAAAAAAAAGTAAAAAATTTATGAAAGCAGAAAATTTAAAGAACAAAAAATGATTATGATTACGCCAGTGTTTTGAATATTTGACGAACTTCCACCCCTTGAAAAAAATCTGAATAATTCTGAGGGGCATGATATTTTGGAAATTTTTAAATCTTCGGTTTCTTCGACCAATGTTGCCAAGTTGTAGGTTCCTTTGATGTCATAATTTTATTTGAGTGAATTTCTTCTTACAAATTTTCAGTATGTATGGACATCTTGAAAAATGACTAAATTTTTCACGTTTTTTATTCCTTGTTCCATCTTCTCTTGGATTTAAAATCCTTGAAAATTAATATTTTACATCGATTGATTGGAGATCATTTCAATCTGACCTGTGTGATATGCAGGTTCCAATCAGAACATTGAAAGATTGCCTTTGCTTTTTTTTGCTGACGTTTCGAATTCTTGGTATTTTTACACTTTAACGATTTGACGTATATAGAAATCGATGATTAATTTTGTAGGGTAAAAAATATCAACTATCTAGGTATTTTTAAATGGAAAAAATCAGTTCAGAATTTTTTCTATCGATAAAATTTTTATGTACGTACATTATTGGTAAAGTGTTGATTATTTAATTAGAATCAGATATTGTAAAATAATGTTATGATCAGCATAAATTGAAAATTTTTGTTCCACCATGTTGATTATAGAGACAAATAAAACACCAAAACTGTTAATTTTCAACACAATAGCTTTGGATTGACAAAGAAAGATCAAAATATCCCCAAATTAATCCTAATCTTGATTGGTGTAATTTTACAATAATTCATTCTGAAGAGTTTTGGCATAGTCACGGTCAGCCAGGTGTTCAATTGAAGAAGTGGAGTTTCGTAAAAAATCATTTTTTTTTTGTAAAATTTGGAAAAATGTCAATCATCATACCAAAGTAAAAAAATAATAATAATTGAGATCAAGCACATAGGTGAACATTTTCGCAGAAAAAATTATTCCAAATCTGAAATATAATTTTTCTGAATGTTTGGATTTCAGGAAAAAAAAGACTCTATTCTTCCCCCTCCCTCAATAACTTCAATTGATATTTTTGGCAAAAGTGCATACATGGTTTCTCATTTATAGAGTTTGATGATCGATTACAAAAATCTAAAAATGGCATGAATTTTGGTAAAAATTCGCATGTAAAGCATATTTTCAAGTAAAATTATTTTCAATTTTTAATGCAAATTTAAAAAAAAAAACTGGAAGGTGGATTTTTGGCTACAACATTCAAAATTATTCCTTTACGAAAGAAAGAAAGAAAAAAAAAAAAAAAAAAGGAATAAAAATTGAAGAATAGCATACTAAAACGTACTGTAAGTCCATTCGAAAAATGAATTTGGGCCGAAACTTTAAATGACATCAGTTTCCTTTCACAATTGATACTATTTTGGACCTACTACGTTTTGAAATATTACTCTAAATCTGTTCAAAAATTCTGTTCAAATTTTCATTCAAATACCACCTAGTATTTTTATACGTGAGCCTGTTTTACGGATTCGAAGTGGTTGGTGAGCGATTTTTTTTTCAAGTCCACTTTTCTTACACGTTCATTTTTTTCAACTTCAAAATTTTTTTCTGTCGGGGTCAAAATTTTTTCCTCAATTTTTTTTCCAGCTTGAAAATTTTTTTGATAAGGTCTGTATTTTTTCCGACTTGAAAATTTTTTGCCAAAGTCTAAATTTTTTCATCGTTTTTTTTTCAGCTTCAAAATTTTTTTCTGACGAGGTCAAAATTTTTTCATCGTTTTTTTCAACTTCAAAATTTTTTTCTGACGAGGTCAAAATTTTTTCCTCTATTTTTTTCAAATTCGGAATTTTTCAAACGAGGTCAATATGTTTTCCTCGTTTTTTTGTCAACAACTTCAAAAATTTTTTAGACGAAGTCAAAATTTTTCCAAAAACTCGATACCTTCAAACTTCATGTTGTAAAAATTATTTGAAATTAAAAAAAAAAAAAATAAAGAAAAAATTTGCTGGAAAAATTTTCGACTTGAAGAATTGACCTAGGCTTGTTTTACAAATTTGCCGCGACGTTGAAAACATTTTGTTAAAAAATTGTAACCACGACAAAAAATTTGAAGTTTAAAAAAGAATTTATACGTGGTCAATAACATTTCGAAGTTGGAAAAAAGATTTAATTAAAAAATTTAGACTTCGTCAAAAAAACGAAAGTTGGAAAAAAAATTGAGGAAAAAATTTAGACCTCGTCAAAAAATTTAGAAGTTGGAAAACAGATTTGAGGAAAAAAATTAGACCTTGTTAAAAAAATCGAAGCCGGAAAAAAATTGAGGAAAAATTTAGACTTCGTCAAAAAAATTTTGAAGTCGGAAAAAAATACAGACCTTATCAAAAAAATTTCAAGTTGAAAAAAAACGATGAAAAAATTTTCACCTCGTCAGAAAAAATTTTGAAGTTGTTGAAAAAAACGAGGAAAAATGTTGACCTCGTCTGAAAAATTTTGAATTTGAAAAAAGATGGAGGAAAAAATTTTGACCTCGTCAGAAAAAAATTTGAAGTTGAAAAAAACGATGAAAAAATTTCACCTCGTCAGAAAAATATTTTGAACTTTGAAGTTGAAAAAAAAACACGATGAAAAAATTTTGATAATTCTGTTTGAATTTTTGTTCAGAATTCCGTTGAAAAAATTTTCAATTTTTCCTGGGATGTCATGGGTAGGAGAGGGGAGAAGTTGTCGCCTAAAGAAAAAAAAATCAATTTTGAAGATTTTCCATTAACACAAATAATTATCAAAAGTCGAGTTAGGTATTCAATTTTTTAAAGTGTCAAGTATACATTCTATTACTAAGTAGGAAAATAAAAATGTACAATCGTCCCTTCATCTCAAAGTAAGGGGGTTAGGATTTAGAAGAACTAAAAATTGAATACGTCACTACAAAAGGGGGTATAAGTTGACATATGCCCTTTTTGAGGCCACAAGTGATTATGATACTGTGAAGTCTCCTCTATCCAATGAGACCACTCCCACATCGAGATCTTGAAAACTCGCCGAGTTATAGCCAATTGAAGTATCAGAAATCGTAAAAATTGTTCCACTGTCAGGCAACCGGACACTAATTTTTTCGGTTTTGTCATCATTTTTCAATTGTAGTGCCTTTTTAGCAATATTTTGTCCGATTTGATCACAAAGGAGTAAAAATATTGAAATTTAATACAAAATTTACCGGTTTTGTGTTTACAAGTTTTAACATGTTTACAATGGATTCGTTTAGATCACAAAAAAAAAACACAAAAGTTCTTAGATGAATATCTTTGTCCCTGAACGATGTAGGGAAAAAAGTTAAATACAAAAAATGTTCCTTTTTTTGTCCTCTACAAACTTTGTATTTAGAGTTTTTTAAAATTTTTCGAATTGAAGGAGTTATGAGCTGAAATGATGACGAACTCGGGAGAAAAAAAAAAGTCACAGCAAAAAGGGCATATAACTTGTCACTTTAAAACGATCATATATAAAACATTTTAGGTTGTACAATAATGATAGCGCTGTTTTCTTGTAGTGGAAGGTTGATATTTCAAGATATTTAACTTTCTCAATCGTACTCCAACATTTAGTTACCAAGAATACCATTCCAAAACTTCAATCGACGATTCCCAAAAACGCCATTTTTTTTATATGCTCTTTTTGCAGTGACTTATTCAATTTATATGTAAGGATTTCAATTTCAACTTAATATTTAAAAATCACAAAATGTGAAAACCAATTTCCTCCTTATATCTGTAAAATTGAATTGATTTTTAAAAATTTTAAAAATTATTTTTTCTCGAACGATTTTTTATTTGATGAAATTTTTAGGAATTAAAATGGAGAAAATCGGGAAAATGATTCATCGAGTTTATCTCTACGTGAAAATATTACTCACAGATTCGTATGAGATTAAAAACTGAACCAATTAGGTGTAAGAACTGTGATAATGCATCATTAAAGGATATTAATAATTATTACCAAACACAAACCGAAATAATTATTAAATTAGTGATCTCTTTCACAAATTCCTACTAAAAATTCAGTTACTTGTAAATTATTAAGAAATTATTTCAAAATATATTTGTTGATAATTACTAATTATTACTCATTTCTGTTTAACAAATATTGATTGATACGATAGGTATATATTTCATCGATAATTGTCTAATCTACTTTGATAGGTACCAAAACGAAAGCCATATCTTTGATAATTCCCTCCTTATCAATTATTTTCAAGTAGCAGGTTTTCAGAATTGTTCAAATTATGATTTAAACCACACCGAAGGAAACTTTTTCTCGTAAATTCAAATTAAAATAAATTACTCTCTCAAGTAGGTACCTACTACCTAGATTTCACATACCTTTGGCCTCTAATTACCCCGATTTTCTTTACGATCGTTGCTTTTTTTAAATAAAATAAAAACTGGTTTCACTTAATGACTTCGTTTTCCAAATGGATCCTCGAAAAATGCGCGTAAAATAGACGAAAAAAGATGGAATATTTGGCTCGGTACGTTTTACTTTTTAATTTTCAAGTACGTCAATTATACGCGTATTCGATTCGATGGGTAATTATGTGCACGGATGAAGGACGGGACGAGAGTAATATTCTAATGAACTCGACTCGAGCGACAATATTCGACTCCGATGTCAATTTTTTTTACACTTCGATTTTTAATTTTTCTGGTAAACATGGTTTATTTATTATGACGTTTAGGATTATTTCGATTGCCGAACCACGCACGTGAGACTGTGAGAGAGACACGAGTGAAATTTTTATCTAACAGAAAGCTGTGTGGTGAATTATTTTCAGCTATCGTTGATAAGACCGGACGAGATGATTAACTGGGCTACATCGGACAATTTTTTTCACACAAAAGAAAGTCGCCAAAGCAAAGTAGTAACTTATGTAATGTCTAATTATCTTATTCGATGGAAAAAAAAACTTACCTTATCATTAAAAAATACGTCTTGCACTTTGAACGGATTTCATCTCTATTGCATGATTGTTTTCACTATTCGAATTCATCCATCGTCACTAAACTTCATTAAAAATTGATTTTTACTAATTAAAATTTTCATCAACGTCACAAGTCATAGAATAATTTTTTAAAAAATTCGTCAATTTTGCAAATTCTACGTTACTCAGAAATAAAACAAAATATCAGCATTGTTTGTGGCAAAATTAATGTATAAAGAACCGCTTACTTACTGCTGTCGTGTAGCTTCTCTGTGGTCGTAATTGTCGGGTATGGAGTTATTTCGGTAGGTCGAGCAGTGTTACCGATGCGAGCATTTTTTACGAGTATTGAAATCTTGAAATAACGGTATAATCGTGTGTTGTAGTTTTATGGGCTAGCAATTTTATGTACGTGGAATTTTCAATATTGGGATGTTATTCAAGCGAATGACGACGATTTCTGTCTCGATTCGAGTGATTTAATTGGAACTTTTGTCATGATACATATCAAATTTTATGGAAAAAAAAATATTGAAATACTGTGTATTATTTTTGATGTTTATTCGATTCAAATTGATTGTGTATATTTGAATTGCACATTTTCCTTATCGTACTTTTTTGCGTATCATCGAACTGTGATCAGTGTGATCATACATTTCACTTTTATTATTTTTCATCTGTCACGAGCGATTCGGGCAGGATGAGGTTTCTAGGATGTCGTTGTTTGTGATTGCAATGATAATTTCTGTTTCCTGATATAGTACAGTGGCAAACTGTAAAAATATCAATAAAAGTGGCTTTTAGTGAAAGAAGCATGAAAGTTGGTATGATGAACAACAAGACCAAAACAAAATTTTAGAGAAGGGGAGTCATTTTAAATTCGCCATTGGGGGTGTAGGGGGGTGGTATTTGGAGGCTCCAACCCCCCATGTCATAGGGTTGAGCAAAGTTGGCGTTCCTTGGGGTCGATTTTGTATATTTCGACCTTCCTGAACACGAATATGCCATTACTTTTGAAATCCGATAATTAGAAGTGTCCCAAATTTCAAATTAAAAACCCCCCTATTTACCCATTTTCACGAAGAATACCTGAAAAACACAGTTTTTCGCCCCCACACTTTACACAATGGTCAGGAACGAATTTTCAATGCGATATTCGAAAAGTAGAGGTGAAACCCGATTCTATGACTCAAATCCGAGCTTTCTAAGTGCTCAGGGGGAGGAGTAGCAGGTGCCACAATATTCCAAATTTTGAGGTTTTTTACAGTTTTTCATAGTTTTTTGAGATATTTTGATGTCTGTGAGTAATATAAAGAAGTTTAAACCATTCAGATCTCCAGATATGACAAGTCGACACCTCGGCTAATAAATTTAGGTGTTTGTGAGGGCCCCCAGAGTCGTGGTTGAGGATTTGGGGGGTTCAAAATTTTGATAAAATATGTTTTTTTTTTTAGTATAATACTGCACTGTCTCTTTTGATGAGGATATGCTAAACTAGTTGATACCTTAGGCTTGATATGACGTATAACTTTTCATATTTCAATGAATTACATTTTTACCGAAACCCTCTCCCCTCCTTTGTGAGAGGGGGTGAGAGGGTGAGTAGTTTGAAAGAATTAAATTCTTTTACATAATTATTTTCGCGCAAATTTCATATTTGCATTTCACAAATTAATATATGAACGGAGGACACCTCTACTGATGCCTTTGCATCCCCTTTCATCCCTATTAGAAGGGGATGCTGTGACGTTGAAATATCGTGTAATATGTCGAAATCTACATATTTAGGGTCGTAGAACCCAAATCTGGCACTACTTTTACATTTAAGAGCATAGGGTAGTCGAGGGTGAGTGAAGGGTAGGGGTAAAAATCAAAACGATGTAATTTCATAACTTTTTATTGTGAAAAATGAGAAATTTACAATTTCAAGGCTGCTGAACACAAATTTTGCAAAATTCTCACTTTTTGAGTAAGGGGTGGGTGGGGGAGGGTGAGTGATCCGGGTTGAAGGCTAAAGTTTGAGATCTCTGTTCGAAAAATGTGAAATTCCAAAATTTGTGTTCAGCAGCCTAACAGGACCAACAGGACCTTTCAACTCAAAACAGGACCAACAGGGTCTGTTAGACAACCTAAAAATGAATTCCTACAAAAAAAACTGGATTTTCCATCATGACTTTTTCAAAATGAAAAATTAAGGCCTCCACTTCACCTTTTCTCTTTCAAAAATCCGTTTTCCCTCTCGTTTGGAATTGGTGAAAAATCGCTGAAAAATGACAGGATTGCAGAATACCGGGTAAATCAGCAAAATTCATCGATTTTCAATTTTTTCAAAGAACTTCGCTGATTTTTCAGAAAACTTCAGATATTTTACTGGCTTTTCATTGCATGCTTAACCTCCGCAGATGGAGTGCCACTTACTCAAACCATTCGAAAGGCTGATTTCCTTGGGTTAATGATAAGTATGTTTGCGGAACATTTTCAACATCTTTCACTCAAACCGATTTAAAATCGGTTCAGCCGTTTTCGAGATATTGAACTTTTTGTGTTTTTTAGGGGTTGAGGATGGGACTTAGCCGAAATTTGAAACAACCAGGGTAAAAGTTGCATTGCGCTTCAAATTTCGAGTTCTCTAAAACTGGACCTTACAGAAAAATTTTCAGCGCGATCGGTTGAGGTACACCGTCTCTCGGTAGGCTTAAAATGTGTAAACAGTTTTTTCAATAGTTTACTGAAACTTGAAGCTCGAATAATTTGAAAACTAGGCATCCTCAAAAAAATCTAATGACTCATTGTCGAAAGCAAATTTAATTCTCTACAACTTGCTATACAGTCATTTTTCGGGAGGCCGCTCCTTTGGTCAAAAACGGTCCCCAAAGGATGCAAAAGGAGGTCTAAGAATCGAAATTTACATTTTAGCATTAAAAAGTTTGTAAAAAGGCACAGTTTGATATTTTTTGGGTCGCTGATATCGAATTTGGTATTTTTTTTTTTTCGATTTGAATCTTCTACATGTCCCTAAGAATATAAGAATGCCTGCTAAAATTTCAATTTCGAATAATAATAACTTGAAATAAAAAGTCGGTAAAATGGCATACTATTATTTCATTCAATATTAATTTATCAACTTTTTTGATTTTGTGCCCCCCTCCAGATACCCCTATGGACATGGGGGCTAAGGGCCCAAAATTTTGAACTTGAGTGCAAAATCAAAATTACAAATTTCAGTTATTTTACTTGATAAATGGCTGGCGTGGGTACCATTATGCAATTTAGATTTTCGATTTAAAATGAAGTCTTCGTTTTTCAATTCGAGCTCTTTCAGGTTCTTTGCGGGCCTGAAAGCATAAAGAGTCAAAATTTCGAACTGGGGTACCGGGACAAAATTTTAATTTCGAGCACCTAATAACTTGAAAAACGGCAGACCATTATGTAATTTGGGTTCTTGATTTTAAATTGAACCTTAGTTTTACCGGATTTTTTTTTCGTCTGAATATTCTTTAAACTTACCTATTTTATTTCGATTTGAGCCCCTTCCCTGGATACCCTAGTGTACATGGGTGCCTAGTAGTCCAAAATTTCGAATTTGGTACTCCTCAATAGGCTCAATATTTGTGAATAGTTGAACGAAAGTAAATTTAATTTTCTACACCGACTTTTGTGGAAAAGTCGGTTACCTTACGCAGAATGCGTAAGGGTTTTTTTGCCTGCTTTTCTTGCACACCGGGATGGCAAATCGAATGCCATAAGAATTTTTCCAAAGTTTGACCTGAGGCCAAATGATCCCTTTACCACACCAGAGCCTTCCAATTCTGGGGCAGATTCGCCTATTTTGACCGTTGTTACCCTTTATGAAAAACAATGATCTTAAAAATAGTTTTGAGCGGGAAAAAAATCTAAAAAAATCAAATTGCCAGCAGGGATCGAACTCGAGACCTTCCAGTACTTTCAGATTGGAACTCTGCGAATCTAGCACGACCCGTTTTGAAATCGTGTTTCTAATCGCGTAAACGCGATTTTGAAAACGTGTAAACGTGTGTTTGTATCATCGTTTACACAATTTTTTTTTTCGCGTTGACGTGATTATTTGCACAACAGGTCCCTGATGAACAATAGCGGTTGTAAGACAGGTGATGCATTGCCAGCTGTATTTACTCATTATTCTTACGTATTTCGAAGCATGAGAATAATGTCAAAGGGGTATTAATCAAAATGTGACTCGTATCACTATCGCATTAAAATATTTTTTTCGCAAAATCAACAATCGAATGTTTCAGCTGGCTCGCAGTTACGTATGCATTACATTTCGCATGCCTACTTTGAAGTGAACATTCGGCAAGGAAAAAAGTTAATGCGTCGAACCTCAATCAGTTTTCGTCAATTTTGAATTCACGAGTGTCTTGCCCAAGTGCCTTCTTATGTTTTTGCTTACACATCAGATAGGTATTTGATCTATTATTTTTCACTACCCAGGGAAAAATTTTCAGGCATGGTCAATGGTCATGCATGCAATATGGCGTACTATGAGCAGGTATGATGATACCTGATCAGGCATGAGCGAAACAAAAAAAATGAAGTTTTTGAATAAATTTCCATTGTTATGGCCCAGGCATGATCAATTGATCATGCATGATCATGCTACGCCATTTTGCATGAATGATCAGGCCTGAGCAGGGAAATCCAGTCATGCTCATGCCTGATCATGCAAGAAAATTTTTCCCTATGGGTATATAGGTACATACCTACTTTGGTAACGTGTAATTCGGTAAGGGAGACTAAAAACCTTCAATTTCGAAAAATCACAGATACCTACGAAATTCACAGGATCTGAAATCGTGCCAAGCTCTGTTCTTCCAACAAGCGACGAGTCGTCCAGGGTAAGATTATTTTACGTATATGTAAATTTTTGTGCCATCTTTGATATCTACACCTTTGTTCCCTTTTGCTAAGAAATTATTGTAAAATGTATAAAAATAATTCAGCAGGCCTGGCACAGATGTGTAAAAAAAAAACTAGCGCAGGAGAAACAAATTACGGATTATGATGACAATTTTGGATGCAAACGTGCACGACAAATTACCAAATAAAAAACACAAATTCATATAACAAGAAAAATCACGAAATTTCGTGAAGAATGACTTTGAAAAACACAAAATTTTTATTCCATAAAAGTAAAATTCTTTTACATAACAAAACAGTCTAGGTAGGTATCTTCTTTTTGGAAATCATCAATTTTTCAAATCTTATAGGTTGAAAATTTCACCTTACTTCAAAAACTGAAGCATCTTTTTTAAAAATGAAGAAATTTTAGCTTTGAATACATTTTTCTTCAAAAATTTTCGCCTTCATTGGTATGAATTCTCTCCTTTCCTGTCCAGAAAATTTAATTTTTAATTTTTTTTTGGAAGGATATGAACTCATTAAGGGATATTGTTTTTTTTTTAAGTCAAAAAAGTAGCGCGAAAAAAATAATTTTTTGTTTTTTATTTTCAATACGTTTGGGTGGCAAAGTTACCCCCTTTTTTTACAATATTGGTCGAAATTTATTTAAATTTTGAATTCGATTCATAGGTTTATTAAAAGTTGAGCTTTCTAGGTTCAAATTTTATTTCTGTTCATGAAAATGTGTATCTCGCGCGAGCGGTGCTTTGTGGTGAAAAACGGTGGCTAAAAGAATAGTTAGGATGGATTACAACAAAAAAGAATTGTTCTGAAAAGCTCACACTGTTGGAGAAAAATCATTATAGACCTCCGGAGGGAGGAGCCAGGGAGGGTCCAATATGGTTCCTCCGACTCCGAAAAAATCGTCCGGAGAGGGCCCTCCTCCCTCGGGCTTCGCTCCGGATCCCTGCATAAAAGCAACCAAAATCTGGCAATCGGAACCCAGACACAAAAATCATGTCGACTTGTGTTATCTATAGGGGTAAGGGCGCCCATAACCGACCACTTTTGCGAAAACCGCCACCAATCGAAGGCTATTCGTCCTAGGAATGCCGTAAATGGCTTAAAAGATAAGATTGAATCTTCCTCCATGTCATACTAAAATTTTAGAGCCACAAGATAATATTTAATATTTTTTTTGAATTTTTTCCCGAGACACCTCGAAATTCAATTTTGAATTTTTGGTACCCTAATTCCGACCACGTACAAAAATGAACAAATAAGTACCGTATGAAAAAATATGCTGTAAATGGCTGAAAAGATAGATTGAACCTTCCCCTTAGTCATTCTAAAATTTTAGGGTCCCACAATAATTTTTAGTATTTTTTTGGAATTTTCTCCCGAGGCACCTCGATTTACTGTTTTTTTTTTCTAAGATTAATTTTCAATGTTTTTTTATTGTTTCAATTTTTCCAAATTTTTTAAACATATTTATATTTTTTACTGTTCTTTTATCATTTTTTTTTCTCTTCAGGCATAAAACTACAGGTGGGCGGAATTAGCCACCACCTTCATTTTTGATATTTGATAAAATTTTAATTATTTACCTGCAATTTATTCAAACAACTGTTATTCCATGGAAAATTAGACACTTCAACGATCACAAATATGTTTTCACATTCCTAAATTACTCAAAATAAATATATTATTTTTGACTTTCAACATTGAAAAAAAAACGGTACTTTGATACCTACCAATTTTTTCAAATTGGATTTTCTCGGCGAGTTTTGGCTTTATGGTCGCCGGGTTGGTCTTAAATTAATCGTCTGTGATTAAGGAACACAACAAGATTTTTTCAGCCAGATCGCTCAATAAACAGACGAGATAGATGAGGTGGTCGGAATTAGGCGACTTTACCCTTACCTACTTACTACAATACTTGGGTATTTATCGTGTATTTCAGTACAGTGGAACTGCACTTTCAATTTGGAAAAATCGGCAAATATGTTATTCAAAATATCAATGCTGCTTTTAGTGCTCGTACTTTACTGTTCGGTGAAATCGTGTCAAACTTTAACCTATAAACAATTCCTAAAACGTAAAGGGTAAGATTATTTGCAGGTTACAATTATTATCTTTAACAAACAAATTTTTTCAGATTTTGGTGTGAATTTTTCTGCCGACGTTAACACTTTTGTTACGTATTTTCAGGAATAATTTTTGTGGTTATGATTCAGGAGGATTAGCACAAATGTGTGTGAAACTGTCGGTCAAAAAAAAAATTTACGGATATGATCACGATAGAATGGTAGAGTTTTCCAAAACATGCCAGACATTTGATATATACTTCACGTCCGGAGATTTCGGTTCAGATCAAGGTGTACGTTGTCAATACTATGTAGGGCGTGAGGTACACGCATATGGTATAATTCGTGGAGTGAGCGGAAACCAGGTCATAATACTTGAAGTCAGTACAGAAGCATCGGGATATTGGGAATATGAGTCTTCTTCCAATAGTATTCTCTGAAATGTTACTTGCTTGACATTAAAATCTGAAAAATGAAACAATTGGCAAAATTGAAAACTCTCGAAAAAAATTTCCGATCGACCGTCCTATTTTATTTAGGCACCTATTTATTAGCCCGACAGAAAAGGTGGTTTAAACGATGAAAATCAATGGTTTTCACGACAGAGGAAGTGGTTGCACGACAGAGTAATATTCCCACACCCAAAAATAGTTTTGAACGACAAAAAAATGATTATGCCGGAGAAATAATAATATTAAACGACAGAAATGGTAAACAAACGACTTTTTAATATTATACACGATTACAAGCTGAACGACAAAAATTAGAATTAACGACACCAGGGCACGACGAGACACCATAAAAAAAAGAACGACGAAAGACTATGGTTAACACAAAATATATGTCAAAAAGAGTAATATTGATAGTTATACAAGTAAAGCTTTTTTTGACTTGGCAGATCTTCCTCGTTAGCGTTTTCGGCCCATAACAATAGTTGGAGATTCGAGTTCATTTGTGATGCGGTCCCTAGAAAGGCGGTTTATGTGTTTCTACGAAAAGCATTATGGACATTCGTAGAAACTATTTTTAATTTTCGCAATTACCGGAGAAAAATTTATTTTTGAATTTATTTTATAGGTTGATTCATCAACAACACATCAATTTGTATAAATTGGGGTATTCTAGAAACTTGGAATTAAAAAAAATAGTTTCTACGAATGTCCGTAATGCTTTTCGTAGAAACACATAAACCGCCTTTCTAGGGACCGCATCACATTTTATGATACTCGTAATATGAATATGCCATGAGGCAGGGGGCAATCTATAAAATGGAGACGATCAAATTTTCAAGCTAAAATTTTATCCACCAAATTTTCTACATTACTGACATAGGTAACAGAACTTTTCTCAGATTTGAAGAAATTTGAGAAAATTCTAGCAAAATTGTGACCAGATGTCCAAAAAGCCTCGTAAAAAAAATGAACGTGTTTTTTGCTTTAAAGCAAAAATCTTAGAACATGGATATGTCAATAAGAATAAGATGCATTCATTGTTTTTTCAGTTGAAGTGTTAGTAGGAGAGAGTACATAAAGGCATTTTAAGTTACTGTGTTAACTCTGTTGCACAGATAGAGAGACCCTTTTAGTTACCATGAAGGTGGTGGAACACACTAGGCACTCTGCATCTGCTGTTGTACCACACTCAACTTTTTGATTCAATATTATGTCTAACTGTAACTATCTTACTTATATTTCTAAGTCTTGATTCAAAAACATCACACTAAAAACTTATTTAAACTACTTGATACAACATAATATCATTATGTACTTATCTTCTTCAAGGCTGACATAATGACTTTTCAAATTCATGAATATTCCATTTCTTGGCTTTTAAATTTCTCTACTTTTTGATTGCTCAAATTCTCAACTTTTTTGGATTTCTCAATTTTTCAGACTTTTCAATTTACTGGCTTTCTGATTCATCAACTTTTTGATTCATCATTTCAATTCATTGACTTTCTGATTTATCGAATAGACTTTCTGATTTATCAAAATGACTCAACTTTCCAATTTATTGAATCAACTTTCAGATTTATCGAATCGACTTTCTGATTTATCAAAACAACTTGACTTTCGGATTTATCGAATCGATTTTCAGATTTATCGAATTGACTTTCCATTTATCAAATCGACTTTCCGATTTAACGAATGGACTTTCTGATTTATCGAATCGACTGACCAATTTATTGTATCAACTTTCAGATCTATCAAATTGACTCCAATTTATCAAAATTACTCTCCGAATTATCGAATAGACTTTCCAATTTATCGAATCAACTTTCCAATTAATCAAATTGATTTATCAAATCAACTTTCCAATTTATCGAATTGACTTTCTGATTTATCAAATGGACTCTCCGATTTATCAAATGGACTCTCCGATTTATCAAAATGAGTTACCGAATCAACTCCAATTTATCAAAATAACTCTGATTGATTGAGTTGACTTTCCAATTTAGCGAATCAATTCTCTGATTTATCGAGTTGACTTTCCAATTTTTCGAATCAACTTCCCAATTTTTCGAATTGACTCCACGAATCATAGAATCAACTCCCCGACTCATCGAATCGATTTCCAGATTCATCGAATCGACTTCCCGATTTATCTTATCGACTTCCCAATTTCATCGAATCGACTCCCCGATTTATCGAATTGACTCCCCAATTCATCAAATTGACTCCCCAATTCATCAAATCGATTCCCCGATTCATCGAATCGACTTCCCAATTTATCGAATTCATTGAATTGACTTCCCAATTTATTGAATTCATCGAATCGACTCCCTAATTCATCAAATCGACTCCCGGATTCATCAAATCAACTCCCCTATTCATTGAATCCACTCCCCAATTCTTTGAATCGACTTCCTGATTTATCAATTTTATTGAATTGACTCCCCGATTCATTGAATCGACTCCCCCATTTATCGAATTGACTTCCCAATTTATCAAATTCATCGAATCGACTTCCCAATTTATTGAATTGACCCCCCGATTCACCAAATTGACCCCCAATTCATCAAATCGACTCCTCATTTTATCAAAATGACTGTACTTTTCAATTTATTGACGGACTTTTCGACCGAATATGACATATCACCATGTTTTCACCTGAAATGAATTTTTCTAAGTTTTTTCGAGTCTAACATAATGTCATTATGTCCTAATCAAAAAACGTTACATTACATTACACCTCCAGCATTACGTTACACTTTCAAAATTTTACCCCCCAGCCCTAAAGACATATCCATGTCAAAAATTTAAAATTGAGGACGTTGCTCTAATCTCGTCGTTCATTGAGATCAATCGTTCACATCACCTAAACTGTTGTGGCGAATTGGCTGTCGTTTAAATACCCAATCTTGTCGTTGGATTTATTCGTCGTGCGATTTATTACTTTGTCGTGCAATTATAATTTTCGTTTTTATTTATACCTAGTACCTACCTAATTCAATCATACCTACCAATTTGATCACAGTGTGAAGTAATAATTCGATAAATACCTACTCAAGGATGGAGTGAAAAAAAGTACTTCGATTTTGCCATTTTTTCATAATCGTTGGTCCGTTTGAGCGCTACAAAATTCTAAAAAAAAATATACCTACGAGATTCAGAAATTTGCAAAACTCATGTGTGCTGTTTTCAGTCTTTGCTGACAGATTAATATTAAATTGTATTGTTTTAATGTCTGAGTTTACCCAATAATATCTGAATATCGCGGGCATGATTTTGGCAACATTAAAATCTCATTCCGTAAACTGGGTTAACTTTGAACAATCCGGTTGTGTTCTGAGTTCAACTGTGCGCTTCTCGGAGATAGAATTGGTTCACCCCCTTCCCATTTGAGGGGTAGTACAGAAATTATGGTGCCTTTATGAATAGACCATCATGGAAAACTAATGAAAAAATTCATGTGAAATCGATACCTAGTTAATTTGATTTCGATTTTTAAAAAAATTTTCAACCATTCTCCGAACTGAATTTTGATAAAAATTACTTTCTTGAGAACTCAAAAGAAGTGTTGCTTTATCCAGAATTTTGAAGGCAAAATTTTGTACGTAATTTTTTTGTAAATTTGTATTCGCAAACTGAGTGAATTTTTTGGACAGAGTTGCATATTCTTCATGTTACTTCACTTTTTTTTTCCAAAAAATGCAAAATAAAAAATCATATAAATCTTCTGCCTCTGCGCCTTTTGGTTCCACCATCCATAAGTTGGTTCTTGAATTGCTAAGGCAGTGTTGTGTGATTCAATTATTTAGGAAGTTCAAAGTTACCACAGTTTACGATATTTTATTTTCATTTTTATAATTTTTAAGTGCTCAAGTGTACATATACAAATTACCGGGTGTTTATTTAATTCTGCCCCCCCCCCTTGGGAATTTTTTTCTCAACATGTAGGTGGGCACTTCTGAATAGAGTGAAAATACTTGGAAAATACGCGGTTTTTTCAAATTAAATGCAATTAATTCATCATTCTTGATAAGAAAATACATCAAAAAGAAAAAACATGCATTTAATTTGGAAATAACCGCGTATTTTCCAAGTATTTTACTCTATTCAGAAGTGCCAACCTACATGTTGAGAAAAAAATTCCCAAGGGGGGACCAGAATTAAATAAACACCCGGTAAGAAATAGGTACTTGCCAATGTTTTAATTTATTAACAATTAGTTTTATTCAAAAAGAACCCTTTCATTATTTTTATGTATTTTTTAAAAATAATTATAGATTAGAATTAAAATTATTCTATTCCCAGCTCCAATTAATTGTAATTGTAAGTTATCATACCCAACTGACAAAATTCCTTACGATTCGTTGGCGAGACTAGCGAAAATCTTACGAACTCTCGATTTCTTGTCGATTACTATACGAAAAGTGTGCGACAGAAAATAGAATTAGTACTTTATAAATTTTGCAAGTGTATACCATGATGGCTTTTTTATAAGTTGACGAATCGTTAGAGAAACTCAAACGAACATTCGCTTGCAATAATACATTTCTGTATAAGTTTTATTTTATTTTAATATATTACGAATCGTTAACTATTCGCTAGGGTGAATTCGTGAAGAAAAAAATGATAATAATTTGCAATATAGATTTTTATTAAGCTAGCGATTCTCTAACGAATCTTTAACGAAATGTACGTGTATGCTGCACACATATGTGAATTGATATTGGTAATATAAAGCACAATAACTCTATTTGAAAAGTGGTGGGAGAATGACTGAGCATGCGTGTTTCACAACAAAATTTTGACCGTTATTTATGAACTCATTGTTTTTAGCTGTCCAGTGTCGAGTGTCCAGTATGTTTTCTGGAATGTGTATGTAATTGCGGTTATGTTGATCGTTATTTTGAAAAAGTCTCATTTTGGTGTATTTTCATGTTTTTTTTTTTGTTGAAAAGTGACTGGTGGTTTTGTGTTTGCGTGAAATGTTGAGGAAGAAGTCATGTCAAGTGGTTTTTATCAATGAAAATATAGTTTGGATTAATTTGGAAATTGGAAGTGAACCTCGGATCCTTCAAAACGGACATAATTCAATACATCATGGTACCTATATTTTTGAGGTCGTATAAAATACATATATGGAATTCTTATTTCGTTAAAAGAGGGGGTGAAGGTTAGCGAGTGGCTGAGATTGAAGTTTTACTTCATTTTCATGGGTGATACTGATATTAATATCCTACACTTTTGGGGCAATTGATTCAAAATTGAAATAATACGTTTGGGAAAAAAAAATCATTAAAAGTTGTAATTTTCAAAAACGGTTTTTTTTTCAACTTGTATTAATTATGCAATACGTATGCCTATATGATGTATCAGCTAAGTCCAAATTTTCATAGTTTTTCGAGAAAAAAATTTTCAACTCCACCATCAAAAATATTTACCAACAAGTTCATATTATTTTCTCCTTAGAAAATTTTTCCAGTGTACCGGCTACCGGGTATATGTAGACTATGAAATTAGATTTAAAAACAGATTTAAGATAAGCCAACTATTCGATCCGCAACCGGATACATGCAGGCAGCTGATAAAACAGAAATCAGCTTACCTAATTATATTTCTAAGAATAATGCTTTGACGTTTGAATTGCTATCTTGTATTCTCGCCGTATGTATTTATAACACTGAGATTTTTTTAGAAAATGCAAACTTCAAAAATTTTTGGACTTGGCGTTGAATTGAAATGTGATAATTTCGACACAAACCTTTGAATTTTACGACTTTGATAATGTATCCACAAAGTTGAAATTTTGTGTAAAATCAGAAAATTATATTCATTGGGTTCAAATAAATTTTCCAATTTCGATTTTCTCAAAATATTTCCGATTCTCATTCTTTGAAATCTTTACTTATTTTCATATATTTTTTTTTTTTAAAAAAAAGCAATTATTGAGTTGGAGAAATTTTTGAAGGCATGGGATAAAAAAAAGTAGTCTTTGAATTCAAAACAGAGACAAAAGATTGACAAAACATTTTGAACTACTGGAAAAAAAAAATGGGGCTAGAAGAAATTACCAAAAGACTATTTTATTAGGTATGAAGTTGGAAAATAAAAATTAAAGAACTGATGATCTAAAAATTTTTCCTTTAAGTACCTATTGTTATTCTAATTTCTAAGTTGAAATTTTTTCAACGTCTTCAATTATATTTTTTTCCCCAAAATTGTTTATCCAATTTCTAAATTTTTCCAAAAGTGAATACCCATTTTCAAATTTCAGTTTTCTTAATTAAACGATTTGTTAACTAATCAGCTAACGAATCGCTGGCAAGATCATTAATTCGATCGCTAGCGAATATCTAATGACTAATAAGTATACTATTCGTTAGCGAAACAATTAACGAATCGCTAACTAAATAATAATTCTTTCGCTAGCGTTTAGCTAACTAGTAATAAGGTAACGAATCGCTAACTAAAACTCTGGCGAATTAGTCACGAAAACTCAAACGTTTCGTGAACGATTTGTACCCAAAATCACGCCACTTTTTAGTTAGCGATTCGTTTACCTTTTTTTTAAAAAAATCGCATAAATTTTGTCAGTCGGGTAAGAATTAAATTTATCATTAAAAATTTTAAAATTATTCTATTCCCAGCTCCAATTAATTGTAAGTTATCATAAGAATTAAATTTATCATTAAAAATTTTATTCGTGATAAGTTAGATATTAATTTTTATGTTTCATTATTTCCGAATACAATGGTGAAAAAAATGTTCGTACTTCAAAATTTAAGGGATGGAACAGGAAAATTCCATGAGAGTTTTCATTCAACTAAAATTTCAAGGTAATTCAGAATATCAACGAATTTTCTTTAAAAATTCGAAAGTTGAAATGAAACAATACGACTAAAATTTTTGTCTCATAACTACCTAAAGGTTTCTCAAAAGAAACAGACCAACAACTTTCATCTTTAGCTTGATTGAAGGAATTAACGATGAATTGGTTTTGGTTGTGTTGGAAAATCCCGAAATCTTCTTGATGCTACAAAAATCTTGATCCAAAAAATCATTATCCTAGTATTGAACTGAGATCAAATATTTTTGAAAAATGCTTTCAAAACTGTGATGATAAAAAAACAGTTGAGCCATTTTTTCGCTAGGTTCTTCAATTGAAAGATTGAAACACTCCCCCCCCCCAAAAAAAAAAGAATGAGTTGAATGAAATGTCCTTTCTTCCAATGTACGGGATATACTTTTATTGTATTAAAAAAAAAATCGTTGACTCAAAACTGAATTTTCAAAATTTGAGTGCTGTGATCGTAAAAATGGGTTTTATTGAAGTAGTTTGATCTGCTGAACACGAATTTGTTGCAATTTTTTAACATGGATATGCTTTTCCTCTTGGGTGGGGGGGGGGCATTCCAAAATTTTCAAGACCCTATTTTGTGAGACGCTATTTTGCGTCACGCTGACTTTCAAAAACAATTTTTTTTATTTTCGAAATTAACTCAATGTCAGAGAGTCATAGATCGATATGTTTTAATTCAACGCTATTTTATAAATTTAATTTAATATCAAAATTAATTTAATATCAAAAAGTCAGAATGACAGGGAAATCAGAAATTCAGTAAATGACTTTTAAATACTTGTAAATTTTCATATTTCGAAATTAACTTGGTTTCAGAAAGTCAACATCTTACTTCTAAAAACAAACTTTTATATTTTCTAAATTAATTTGATATCAGGAAGTCAGAGCTGACTTTGAAAAATTACAAATTTTTATATTTTCGAAATCAGTTTAATAAATCAGAAAGTCAGAAGCTAAAAATGGACGAAGTCAGGATGACAGGAAAAAACATATCCATGTTACCAACATTTCCTTGCAGAGGAAACTTCATTTCATTTTTCTTATGACCTTGTCTTAGACAAAGAAAGTGAGATACATATTTCATTTCGAGCCTTGTGTGGACTTGAGATTACAAAAATCACGAATAAGAGATGAAATGAAGTGGAAATCAGACAAGTGTACCTATTTTAGAATATTGTTACCAGAAAAATTTTTCGGCCAAAAATGGCCATTTTCATGTGTCAAAAACGGTCTGAAAAGATGGTTTTTTGCATTGTTCAAGGTCTTCCACAACCTAAAAAATTCCGAAAAAAATATTAGGTAAGTATATCGTACATAGGGACTAGATACATGAAATTTTTTTTCAGAATTGCACCTTTGAAACATCATGTTGAAAACTCAATTTCTAGTTTTAAAATTTGATTTTCGACTAGAAAAAAATTACTCAAAATTTTTTTCAAACCACTCACTAGGTAATACCCCTCAGTATAGTGTTTAACTTACGTAAATTAAAAAAAAAAAAAAAAATTGGTTGAAAACTCGACATCCCATTTTGGTAGTTGGTACACCTTTAAAGACTGAACTGGTTGTAGAGAAGGTGTTTAGGCACCGGTCTAGAGGTTCTTCCGTTCTTTTGATATTTTTTTTTTCAGAATACTTGAACAATTTGAGAATTCCTTTTCAAGTTTAAAAAATCAACTTTTATTATTTAATTCTTTAGGAGCATCCTGAATTGACCTTCAGAAAAACATTTCGGGCCAAAATTAAAAAAAAAAAAACTGAAATCAACCATAAAATATTTTTTTGGGGGGTAAAAATGTTTGGTGAATTCAAAATATTGAATTTATGAAATTATTTGAAAAATTTCCTACTCCCTCTTCCCCTTCCTCTTTTTTTCATTTTGCTTAAAAATAATCAAAATTTAAATAATTCCATAACACCAAAACGATATCGTTTCATTTCGTATACAAAGCTGTGGCATATCGTACCTATATCTATAGAATAGCAAAATGTCCGCCTATATCGTTGAATTTTTAACAAATCATGCGATATCGCCCGATTTTTAAAAGATATCATATAGATATATTGGTGATATACCTGTAATGCCAATCTATATCGTATAGATGTCAAATATATGTCGGTGATATGTCTTTCACCAATATCTTTGGATATCGCCTAGATATCCAAAGATATAGAAAAGCATTTTTCAAATTCGATGGTATACTTGCAAAAGGTTATATGTCCAAAATTTTCAATTTTTGTTTTTTTGGATGTTCTGATACTTGACTTGATGGACCATCAAGTATCAGAATATTCAAAAAAAAAAAGATGAAAAATTTTGGACATATAACCTTTTGCAAGTATACCATCAAATTATTAAATAAATAAAAGATACAAAAATTAATGTGAAAAGCTGCTTTTTTATTTAGTAGATATATAGGTACGTTATGATATTGTAAGATAGGTATAAAATTTAAAAATATTTGAAAATCTAAAATTAGATGAAAAACATATTGACAAATTTTTTCTTTTCTGCTTCGCTTTCATTTTTCCACCATTTTTTAATCCGACCTTCAATTTAATTTTTTTTGAATGACTGATAATTTTCGAAAATTATTTCTGAAAACAAAAAATTAAAATGTAGGTAGATGACTTTCCTAATTCTAAATGTAATTAGGTACCTATCAATAAAAATTCGGTAGAAACTCTACAATTTGATGCAACACATATTATTTTTCATCTATATTTGTACAATACCATAATTTTTAAAACTCGTACAATTTTCTTTTTTTTTTTAAAAAAAAAAAATCTCTGAATTTTCAACTAGACTTTTTTTCATTTCTTCTGCCATCAAATTTCTGATCCCAAAAATTTTCAAATATTAAATTCGAATTCTTTCTAATAATTTTGAAATTTTAATGAAAAAATTTCTATCTTTGAAATTTTTTCCAGAAATACGCCCATTTATCATTTTTTTTCTATCACCTTTTCAATCAGTATAAAATTACTTAATGTAAGCGTTTGGCTATTATTAAATGTGGACTCAAAAACTTGCCACTTGGCAAAATTTTCTTTAGGGTTCAGCTTGTAATCTCCGATAATGCCGTTTACTAATGTATTTTTCTTTTTTGGAGCACCACACTTTATTTCTGACACTCATTGATGAAAAAAACGATTATTGATGAAAAAAACAAATTTTATGTAAAAATGGTTTTGAACAACAACACAACACAAAGTCACAGTTTTAATCATATTGAATTTTAAACACTGTCTCAAGCACATGTCAACATTAGCAGATATCGATCGATATCGATCGATATCTCAAATTGGCATGAATACATTGCAGAAATATCCACTTGATATAGATGGGAAATTTAAAGCTGCAAGATATCGAGCCGATATAGTGAGATATCACAAATCGATGTAATAAAATCTCGATATTTAACCGATATCGAGATATATCTTTAAAATCAGAAAAATTAAGTCTATATCGTTCGATATATATGTGATATATTCAATATCAACGATATAGATGAGAAGTACTGGTGATATAGTTATTAGCTGTATTGTATGGTATATCACATTGAAAATCGTTTAAATCGCAAGTTGCTATAAAGATATCGGACGGACATAAAATAGCTCTATTTGGTTGTTAGGGTTGGCTCTCACTATATTTTCTCTCCATATTTTTGAGCCAGTTGCTTTGAAAAGAATCTCTGTAGGAGGCAGTTGAACTATTAGGAAAAGTCTTTATCTATTATACATTTTTTATATTTCGGGATTTTTTTGTGAGAAAAAAGTAGGGCCAAAAATCCCCAAAGATATCCTAAATAGGTTCTAGGTACTTAATGCTTATTCAAAAAAATGTTTGTTTACGTCATCAAATCTAAAAAAAAACCTGGCAGGAATCGAAGAAAAATTGATATAAATTTTTCAATTTTTAAAAATCTTTGCCAGTTTAATTCTTTTTAAATGTTTAATTTTTTAAAAATAAAAATGTTTATAGGTACCTAGTTCAAACTTTTATTACAATATCTTTAAAACATTATAAAAAGAACGCATTAATTTTATTTTTTTCAAAATTAGATGAGTAGGTAATTAGGTTTATAAAGCAATTATAATCAAGTAGGTAGTTACTTATTTCGAAATTAATCAGATTTTTTGAAATCCAATACCTATCCAATTACACAGATAAAAATTGCAAAAGAAATTTGCTATCATGGTTTTTTTTGCAATCTATGATTTTAAAGTTGTTTATTTTTATATCTAATTTTAGTTTCAAAAAATTTGAAACGTGAAATTCAAAAAAATATGATTTTTTTAAAATTTTGAATGGTCACCTTTGAATTTTATTTTTGTGATTTCAATTTTTTTCACAATTTTTTGGTTGCAAAATTGCCGTATCCCTATGTTGAAAACTTCACATTTTTATTTTTAATTTTTTAATTAAAATATGTAAAAACCAGAAATTTTTACTCTTTTCAATTTAAAGAAAGTATTTTTTGAGAAAAATCTAGTAGTGTTTGAATCTGTTAAATTGCATGCTTTTTAGAAATATTTTTGAAATCCATATTTTGTTGGTTTTTTTTTTGAAAATTTTAATACCTTTGCGTAATTTTCAAAATTGAAGATACATTACCGTTAAAAAAATCCATAAAATTTATTTTTAAAGGTAGAAACAGTAACTTTAGTATAGCTAAAAAAAAAATCGATTCATGAAATTCTTCGTGTTCCTGACAAAAGAGTTGACATTTCGTAATACACAGATTTAGGTACTCACATTTAGTGTAATAATGAAAATTACTTGTGTATATTTTTTGGTTCCGTGAGAGTGGAAAAGTACCTCGAATTTTTTTAAAAGCAAATGATAAATATTCACTTTTGCTGTGATCGTTTTCTTTTTCAAGTTGGCCCGATTAGATATTCAAAAAATGAAAATTTATTGCAAAAATGTAAGTGCATTTATCCTATTTTTAATTGAATTTAATGTAAATTCTTGGAAAGGTTTGTCAAAGACATGACACATGATTTCACAAACCACTTTTGGAATTTCTTATCTTAAATAAGCGCATTTTGAAAATTGAAAATGATTGAATCCAAGGATAAGAATTTTTAATATAAATAGAAGAATGTTTGGTCGATGCATTAATTCTAGTCATTTTCGTCCACTTGAATTTTGTCAACTTGTCCAGTGTGTAAAACTAAAATCATGAATAAGTTACAAGTAGCGTATTCGTTTTTGGTGATTGCTGTTATATTGTTGAATGTTGTTTATTGTGGTAGACCGAGTCCACCTGTGCATGGACCAACGCCACCAAAACCTAAACCTCCTGGTGGTCACTAAATCCAAATGGGATATAATGACGCATGTAAGTATTTTCTTCAATAATCGAAGTTGTACTTACTGTGATTTTAATCGTAACATTAAAATATTCCCTGAGAAAAAAATGTTTGAAAAAGATTCGTGATTTTCAAAATACCAATTTTAAGTATCTAATTTACCCAACCTTTTTAAGGCATTGCATGTTTAATTTTGGGGGGAGGGGAGAAGTCCGTTATTGCAGTTGCCATTTTTCTGTGTTTTCTCACCTCAATTTTTTTTTTTTACTCGAAAACTATGAGGACAATATTGATAAAAGGAGTTCAAATCTTACAGTGGTTTTTACACAGTTTGATGAAGAGCTGAATATTGGATGAATATGGCATTTTTTAGAATATTAAAAATTTTCAAACTGAGGAAATGTTTTACAATTTGTCTATCATCAAAAATTAAAAATTTTTTAGGATTTAGGAGTTTTTAAACATTATGATTTCTTTTTTTTTAAATATGAAAATGTGCCAGAATTTAGGTATGTTTCAAAAATTAAAAATTTTCCAAAAATTGAAAATTTTCCAAAAATTGAAAATTTTCCAAAAATTGAAAATTTTCCAAAAATTGAAAATTTTCCAAAAATTGAGAATTTTCCAAAATTGTAACTTTTCCAAAAATTGAGAATTTTAAGAATTTTTCAAAAATTGAGAATTTTCCAAAAATTAAGAATTTTCCAGAAATTGAGAATTTTCCAAAAATTGAGAATTTTCCAAAAATTGAGAATTTTTTTTCCAAAATTGTAACTTTTCAAAAAATTGAGAATTTTAAGAACTTTTCAAAAATTGAGAATTTTTTTAAAATTGTAAACTTTTAGGGTTCAGGATTTTTTTCTGATTTAAAAATTAAAGAAGTGTTTAAATCCATCAAATTCAAAAATTTTCCAGAATTTGATGAAATTTTTCAAAAATTGTGAATTTCTTAGAATTTAAAGCTTTGTAAGTTTTTCGACTTATCAGATTTGAGAATTGCTCAAAAGTTGGTAGGAATATTTCAAAATTTGTGAATCTTATTGATTTTTTTTTAATTCAAGGTAGGTAATTCATATTTGCACCTTTACACTGAACTATGCTTCCTGTACATAGATACGTACTACATTTAGGTACTTAGTACTTACTTAGATAAATAATGGTACTTGAAATTTTTTAAATCTATTATGAAATAACTGATCATGATTTTTTGAAATTTCAGTTTAACCTTGATGGAAGACGTTCACTTTTCTAGCTGTATAATATCCGCACTATTTTAATAAATAATCCGTATTGCAATAATGTTTGGGCACTTGGGATTTTTTTTTTGAAAATGTTTTAACGAATAAAATAATATCAGCATTACAAAATGTGTTCTATTTTGTTTACAAAAAAAAAAAAAAAAAAAAAAAAGGGAAAAATTCTCTCTTTAGAAGACACAATTTTAACTGAATATTCGAGAAAAAAACTATGAAAAAAATATCTCACTCAATTTCTACTGAATATTCAAGAAAAAAAAACGATGAAAAAAGTATCTCGGAAAATTGGAAATCGATTTTAAATTTAATGAAAATTTGAAGTAAAAACATTAAAAATCCTGATGAGGAAAAGTAGACAATTGATAATCTGTACAAAATTTCGATGAAAAAAATTTTCAAACTTGAAAAACGTTTTAGATCAAAAGTTCAACACTTACGACACAGCTGGAGCGAATTAATCAAAATCAATTTTATTATAGGAATACCTATTATAAAAATCCTTGTAATTCAACTCATTTGCATGACGAAAAGGTTCCAAAAATCCATAAAACACCACCGTGGTTACCATATGTCAGTTGAAACGTACATTACCACTGATATACCTAATTACCAATAATGCATTATTTTTATCTCTCGGTATATGTGTGATAAGTAGAGTCGTCGTTCTATGTACATTGTAAGTAATCAAGAGGATTAAAAGTAAAGAACTTTTACTTACTATTGAACACATGTATGTATATAAATGTTCTTTGATAATACTTATCGAATTTAAAGCACCAATATGATTTTTAAAAAAAATTGTCAGTGAGAAAGACTAGGAGGAAATATTACGTTTTTTTGTGATGGGCATAAGGTTATAAGTGAAGTAGATAACAATTTTGGCATACTTACTGCTCGTATTAAACAAGGAGAATAGGTACCTACGAAAACAACAACTTTAAATTTTGATTGAGTAGGTGTTATTTAATCGTTATTTTCTCTAATTCGTATCAACAAGATTTTGAAAAATGTTCAATTTTTTTGAATTTTCTGCCTTCCTTACATTTCCTTTTCCAAAATTGTCACTGCAATGAGATCGTGATATAGAAATCGATCCTGATTTTTTTTTTCAACTTCGAAGATGGCTCAATACCATAAATTTTCAATTTATAAAATAATGTGTTTGATTTCTTTTCAAAGCATAAATTCTAAGCAGTGGTTGGAACAAAACTCAAAATCGAAAAGCAAATCTGAAAGGAAAAAAAAAACAGAAAAAAATCAAAAAAACAGAAACAAACCCTAGCTAAAACTGAAATTAAAACGTTTAAAAAACTAAAATCAGTACCTTCAGAAAACCAGAGCCAAAACTGTACCTAATCAAATCGAAATTCGTTTTGGTTTCGGCTTTGGCCCTCATCCTGAAATATTATTTTTACCGGGACCGAGACTCTTCGAGTTTACAAGGATTGAGCACCACATGTTGCCAAATATCCGCAGGATCATCGCTCCTTTATCAAACTGCGAGCTTCTCATCAATTTTGACACAAATTGGTTTTCGACAATCCCTGACTAAATTTATTTCTCGACAATCCAAGTCTAAATTTATTTCTCGACAATCCAAGTCCAAATTTATTTTTGAGTTAAAATTTTTTTCATTTTATACTTTTTCAGTTTCTTTAAAATCCAATTTTTAATAGACGGTATCCAATTTAAAAAAATTTTCTTCGTTAAAAATTTTTGATATATCAAGAGGATGAAAAGCTAAATATTTGGTGAGTATTAGAAGAAAAATTTAACAAATTTTCGAATTGAAATGAAAAAAATTGAAATTGAAAAAATTTATGATTGAAAAAAATCAAAATAGGAAAATTTTAGCACGGAAGTGTTGGAAAATTTTTTAATTTTGATTTTTCATTCCAATTTTCTTCAACTTTATTTTCTTTGAATTTTTTTCAGTTGTTTCCAATAATTTTGATTTTTTTAAAACCACATGCACAATTTTATGGTTTTCAAAATTTCTTTCAACTTGAGAAGTAATTTGAAAGAAATTCTGAAATGTAATAAAACTCTAAAATTGAAAAAATCAAAGTTGGAAAAAGTTGAAGAAAAATTGAAATGAGTAAAATTTTGAAAAATTTCATCGTTCAGAAATTTCAAACTTGAATACAGCTTCGAACAAAAAAAAAAAAAAAAGGAAAAAGTGAAGTGAAAAAAAAATGAACTTGGAATATACCTGGACGTAACTCGTTGAAATCCCATTTTTCAAATATTGTTTTAAGCAGCAATAACGTCTCAAAAAATTCAGATTGATGCTAGATTCTTGTGAACTTGAGGAATCCCTCTATAATTGAACCTGGAGAAACTGTTCAAGAAGCAACATGGTTCAGTGACGAATTTTGCGATAAGGGTGCTTGGAGAAGATTGCTCTAAAGCACCATCAATTAGTCATTGGAACAGTGACGTACCGAAGGCATTTTCCAGGGGGGGGGGGGGGGTCTCATGAAAATCCCAACTCGAATTCATGAAATTCCCAACTCAAAATGGATGAAACTTGAAATACCAGAACAATTTTATGAAGAATGAGTAAAAAGGAACCTTTTTTGGCGCTATCGCCTCAAATAATGTACATAAAGATGATTTAATTTCTACCCGAGCGAAGCGAGGGTGAAGCTTTGAAAAAATTATATTTTTAATGCTAAAAAAACCATTTTTTCTAATTTTAAGGCTTTCAAAATTCTTATTTGATGTAATTTGAGAGGGGGAGGGTAAGAATGTAGCCATTAGATATTCACAATCAATGGTGTTAAAAGCTTTTTTGGGAGCGTAAAAATTGAGAATAAAAACACAGAGTATCAGATCAAAAGTATTTTCAGGGGAATGAATAAAAGGAGCCTTCTTAAACACTGTTGTTACTTGAAATAGTTTGTTGGATTACGATTTTGTTCATGCCCGAGCGAAGCGAGGGCGAAAATTTTTTAAAAAACAAGTAAAAATTTTATTGATTTCCAACTTGGAAAAACGATACATTTTCAGGTGGGAAAATGATGAATTTTCAGTCGATAAAGTGACTAATTCCCAACTGCCCAATTTTCCCAACTGATGTGTTGAATTGCTCAATTTTCCCAACTAACAAGTAAAAAATTTTCTCAGGGGGGGGAAGCTCCCCCCTCCCCCCTATCGGTACGTCCCTGCATTGGAAAGAAAAACCCAAAATCGAAAAACTCAAAAAATCAAAATCAAAATTATCATTCTCAAAAACCCAAACCTGAAAAAATTGGTTTGCTTCCATAAAGACTGATTCTTAAACAAGGTGTCTAACAGGTCAAGCTGGCATGCTGGTCCTGAGAAGTCAAGCTTTTTTACTAATTTACTCGATAAGGAAGCTTTTTTCAAAAAATTCAAAAATCATAAAAATTTCATTCAACATTGATAATATTATTGAACATTTCTTATGAAAAAGAAGAGTATTTTCGAGTGAGGGACAAAAAAGTGCTTAAAATTTCCTTTAAAACAAATATACCTGGGGGGGGGGGGGTGTCAAAAAAATTGGCTCGGTTGTCAAAAAAGTTATTCGAAAAAATAAACCCAAGTCCAGCTTTTTTCTCAAAAAATTTTGTCAGACATCCTGTCAAATCTTAGGTGTCTGTAATCGTGCTACATTATTCTATCGATATCTATCATAACAAATGCAAACAATGCAGACATCATAAATATGCTGCTACAAAATTTAAATAATTCATGTGTTTCCTCGCAGAATAACAAAAGAAAAACATATCCTGGGAATTCCGTTTTCGAAATTCGATTTATTTAAAAAAACAATATAAATATCACATCTTGGAATCTCGTAATGACAATCAATCATAAAGTTACTGAAATCATATCTAAAATAATGAGCAAACGTACGTATAAATAATTCAGTATTTTATATAAAAAAAAAATTCACAATAATTTTACGAGGAAAAAAAATCAGTCCAAGCTTTGCTCTGCCGATTGTGAAAACACTTAACGTTGCAGTCGTGAAACTTGGGTAACATTTAAACAGCTTAAATTTATAAATTAAGTATTACGATTCGTACCAACGTAAGTATAAGTATTCAAAATACTTATTACGTACGTAGACGTACATCTACCTGAATATAGTTTCTAATTTTTTTTTTTTTTCATCATTTTTTTAAACACATATTTATCTAATAATGAATAAGTAGGTAATCTTAAATCTTATTTTAACATTTCCACTGAGATCACAGATCAAAATCAACTTACTGCCGGATTCGTACGATTAGATATGGCTGATGTGGAATTATACTTCAAAAGAATAGTCAAGTCATATCTTTTTCAATCATACTACAGAAAAAATAAAATTAGGTATCTAATTTACCTATTAATGCACCTATCTGAATTTTAAAATATAAATGCAGCGTTTATAAAAATATCATATCTTACTCGTTTATCTTAATTTTTATAAAATATTTTATTTCGTTCATGGCGATTAATTAAATCTAGATAAAAGTTCAATAACAATATGAGTTCTTCTAAATCGTATAAACTAAAATATTCATCAGAATTGAATCAGGAGTGGTAATGGACTAGATATTTTCAATATGTTCTAAATTAATGTGGATACTCCTTCATTTTTCATTTCAATTTCAGTTCAATTTATCACGAAGCAATTATACACTCGAATTTGTAATTTCTATGGGTAAATTTTACGATTTTATTCTATTAATTAAAAAAAAAAATGGTAATTTTTTGTTCACAGATAAATGAAATTTTGCCACCAAAAAAATGAGGCAGCATCAAGGAGACAATTTCTCGGTTCCTGGATTCCATTGTATGGTAAAAAGGTAAGCGAAAATATTTTTTATGAATTTAAAAGGAAAGGTGCAAATCATTAATTGGCACAACGCTGATGAAAAATAAGATCCTTTTTCGTACCCGAAAGTTGAATTTCAAATTGACAATTTTCCAGTAAAAATTAATTTAAAAAAATATATTCGAAGATGATTCCGATTTGAAAATTCCACCTACAAATTTTCAAATGTGCCATTCGATATTCCCAATCCTAATAAAATCATATTGCACTTCTGATCAACAATTAAAAACAACAATTACATACAAACAAAATAAATAAAAAAATCACATCGTATCGAATTCATCACACGACAATTCACCGGACCCCTCCGTCACCTCGGAGTAAATCTGACGATACTTTTGTAAAATATACGTCTTCACCGGTCAGACGATTCAAAATTTTCAAGCCTTGCTTCTGATAATTTCATCCAAATTGAACATTTTCTGTTGTTTTTTTAATTCAGCCTCGCTCAAAGGAGCTACGTTGGCGGACCGTTTTGTATAAGCTTGAGGATGAGGCAAGGCGTATTTGAGTTTCTCCCAGAACAACGGATCGCCCCATTTGACATAAGTGTTCATCGTGATATACGCTTTTAATTCTGGATCGAGTTTTTCATTACTGACGTCTTCGAGCATTACGATAATTACCCTGGCGCAGCCTTCCTTGATGGCTTGCAAATGAGCAGTCCTGAATTCCATTCGGCCCCAAATACTGTCGAGGAAATTGGGAGTGAGCACGATAATAGTTCGTCTGGAGTTCTCCACCGAGTAAACGATCTGACTAGGGATAAATTCGCCGACGATGAAATCTCGATAATGAATGCATAATTTGTAATTATGATCGTTGTTTTTCTCCAGCTGAGGGATTAGATGTTTATCGACGAAATCTTGATCTTTATGGGAGAAGCTGACGAAAGCGTCGTAAATTTTATCCTTATCTATTTCCTTTTCGGCCACGAGCCAAAGGCAGATTTTATGAGCGAACATCCATACTTTGATCTCGTGCTCGTACATGTAATATAAGGCCATTACAGCGCCGGAAACGAGTCCAAATATGGCCAGTGAAATGCAAGTTAGAATGATTGTGAATGAGATGTAGCAAAGGTCGTCTTCTGTCAGCGTGATAATCGAATGGCCACTTTCTTTACATTGGATATCTTGGTAATATGGAATCTGTAATGTAAATAAAAATATTTATTGTGTGAATAGGTATACGAATTCATCGTACGGTGAATTAATTCGTTAGGTCGTAGGGTTGTAATTTTGTATCGAGTGAAATTACACGCGAATGGGTCACGAAACTTGGTAACTAAGCTGGGCATTTCTTTCCCCTGGCTCTTTTTTAGTGCTTTAGTCGAGGTAGAAGAATGTGGCTTTTTTCGCTTACCTTTTTGTATTGATTACGAATGAAGTTCAAGAAATATTTCGTGTCGCAGTCGCAATGCCATGGATTTTTATGTAGAGTTATCGTGGTCAGGTTCGAAGCCGAGATTAGATGCGTGATGGTTCGATTGTTCACCGAGGTAATGTCGTTGTTGTCCAGCTCCAAAATCTATTCGAAACAGAAAACGTATTAAAATGTGCGAATAAAGGAAGTTTTTCGGGAAAATTATAGTGCTTGTATTTTGAAATTTTTTAAAATTTATTTTATTTAGAGCAGAGCAGATCCATAGGTAGAAATGTAGAAATAGAGGGATTGGGAGGATTAAGCCCCCTTCAATGAAAAAATTTAGCTTTTAGATCATTTTTTTCAAAAATTTTCGCCCTTGCTTCACTCGGGCTTCATAAATTTCCATAATTTATCCTCAAAATGATGGTAAGTATATGAAATATTTTTTCTTCCATAGATTCTTCAAATTGATAAAAGCTCAAGTAAAAATGAGGGAAGAAAATCTTTGGAGGGTCGAAAATCAAAATTTTTGTTTCGTGTTTTCTTTTTTTTACCTGAGGCTCAAGCTCCCCCTCTCCCAAAGTTACAGTCCATCTCTGCCTTTGAGATTCTAATATGTTTGGCTTTAATTGTTTAAGTATATCATCAGAGAAATATAATATCATTTAAATTGTCTTTGTAATATTAGGGAAATATTGAAAGGAACTGCAAGTAATGACGTCATTATGTCAGCTATAAAAGATGACGATTTTCAGATTCCTATCCAATGTAGAAATCGATGCTGGTATTAAAACGTATGTGGTTTAATGACGTGTATCTAATTTTCATATTTTATATTATTTTTTTATTCCTAATATGGATAGATATGTGACCTTCCAGGAGAAAATCGACCTTCTGTCCGAAAAAAAATTGAAAAAAAAGTGTCCCAATCAATCCAAAACAAATGATAATCATGGTTTTGGATTGATTGGGACACTTTTTTTTCATTTTTTTTCAGACAGAAGGTCGGTCATTATCATAAAAAAAATGTCATATCTGAAAATTCAGATGTCCTAGTTCATTTTTTCGAAATTTGGCAAATTTTTAAAATTTTAAAATTACCTCATCGCTCCGTAAAATATGAAAAAGGTACTGAAGAATAAGATATAAATCTTCCCCGAGGCTGAAATTCGAAACTATAACCGATGAAATTTGATTCTTATGGTATGAAAACCTAGCGATGGAAATTTTGGTCTCCTCCTCCTCTTCTACCTTCTGTTGTGAAGTAAAACGTTACTTTTTTTAACCCTTTCTTTAAAGAATTTTGATTTTTGTGAGTTTTCAACCAAAATTTCTCAAACTTGGGTGCCTATTACACTGTACCGAGGGATATTAGTGGGTTTGAAAACAATTTTCGATGTTTTTTTTTTTTTTTTTTTTTTAAGCTAAAACTCGTATTGGAAAACTTTAAATCGAATTTTTTATTGATGTTTCAGAAGTATACAATGTGAAAAGAATATTTCGGGTATCTAGTCCCTATGTACAATTTGATATTTTTTCAGAATTTTTTAAATGGTAAAACACCTTGAAAATGCAAAAATTCATTTTTTTACAATATTTTTCACTCATAAAATGGTTATTTTTGACCGAAAAAAAAATTCCTTGTAATTTCAATCCAAAAATATGTATTTTATTCACCTCTTGTCCAATTTCCAATCTATTTCATCTCTTCTTCGTGATTTTTTTTCTAAGTCCAAATATAAAGACAGTACGAGAGCAAGGCTTAAAATTGAATATCTCATTTTTTTCGCATATAAAATTGTCATAAAAAATTTTTGCAACAGATTCATGATTAGCAGCTTCAATTACTTCAATTAACTCTATTTGTACAATTAAATCACACAAATTTTGAAAAATCAATTTTCGAGTCAACGAAATAATCTGCGATTATAGGTGCTGCAGTTCATGTGGACCATTTTTATGAGATTTTTTCTAGCGCTGAAAATTCAAAAAATTTTCTGCTGGCTTCGAAATGTCTTGAAATTGTTTCCAATCGATTCAGAAGATCAAAAATTGGCTAAATACCAAATTTTAGCTTTTTTCGTTGATCTGGTTGAATTTTCATATTTTATAGCGATGAAGTAAGTTTGAAGTTTCAAAATTCGCCAAAATTCGAGAATGGTTTTTAAACACGAATTTCTTGAAAAACCCAAAAATCGTACTGAAGACGTTTTAATTGGTATTCTTTTGATATTTTTCTCAGAATTACATTTTTGCTTCAATTTTCAGACGAAATATCAAAAATATGTCAAAAAAATTGGTAAATCAAGTTAAAGTAGCAGAAATTATTATAAATTGAATCAGTACAAATGTTTTAGAACTCCTCTTTCCAAAAATTACACTTGAATGTACTTGAGTAAATTTGACGAAAAAAAAACATGATTTTTTATCATGGATTTCTGTTTGCATTTTGCCTCATGGCATTTTGCATCTCACCTCGTCTATGGGGCAGAATGAAAAAAAAATTTCAGAAAATTCTATTGGATTGAGGTATGTACCGAAATGGAATTTTTGTCAGTAAAACGAAAGGTAATTAATTAGGCTTCAATTTGTTGCAAACTCAAAACGATTTTGGTCATATTTGTAAAAATTTGGCAGACCATTCAGTCTCTAGGTTGATGCATCTTGCCCCAGGATTCCTTTCTTTTGATTTATTTTTATTTTGGCCTAAAATTTTACTGCTGATTGGTAAAAAAAACTAAAAAAAAAACAAATAATTTTGTGAAAAAAAAAACTGATAACTAAAACAAAATTTTAAAAATCAAAACATTTTGAGAAAGAAGAAGCAGAAAAAAGTTTTCAGAAACAAAAACTAGGTATTAGAACCTAAATTATTTTAATTACAAAATCAGAAAAATCGAATCACTTTTCAGAATAAAAAACGGATCATTTTTGGAAGCATAATGTACCTATTCAAAATAAAATCAATAGAACTAAAAAAAAAAAAATAATAAAAAATTGAATGGTCATTTTCAAATTGAGGTCAAAAATATTTTTCCATTTTTTCCTCGCCTTTTTTCATTTGTTGCTTTTATCCAGAAATTTTCCAAAATTCATCGAAATTTCAAGAATTTTTTATTGGGCATATAGAATTTTGGACTCTGGTTAAAATAATTTAAAAATTTGAAAAATTGTTAATTATTAAAAAGTCTTTGGAAAATTGTTTAAGAAATCTGGGCTCGGTGCAAATGTATCATTTATTGCACCTTCTCTCACCAGATTTGAACTTTTTTCCCTAAATGCTTTGAAATGAAAAGCTTTTAAAAATCGCTCCCATTTTGAAACTTACTTTTAATCCACGAGGCAGCACGAAATCATCAATACTCTTCAGCTTATTATACGACAACGATAATCTAGTAATGTTGGCCATTTTTGACAAATTCGATAACCCATCCAGAGACTTGAATCGATTCCAGCCAAATAATAGCTCAACACTGGGATTATCCAAGACCGGAACACGTTTCGGAAACTTATCCATACCAGCTGCGGTACAATTGACAATAATCGAACGATCCACCGGACGATAGAAACAGCTACAATTGTCAGGACAGATTTCATCTTGCAAAATGCTAATCTCACTCAGCGGACATTTCAGTTCCTTTAAATCGAGTTCCTGAAGCGAGGTGTTTTTCAGCGTATCGGGCCAATCACAGTAGACCTGATGGGGTAACAAACTGACGAATTTATTGACCACAGGTGACATTTTATTTTGGAAGTATTTGGCTAAATGGAAAGCGTCGCAGTTGCATCGGATCGGATTGTTTTCCAATGCGAATTCTATTAAGCCTCGATTTTTTAGAGCAGCTTCTGTACACGGATAAGATACACATTGGCTGTTCACTTGGGTTTCCAAATCGTACAAATCGATGATTTTTATACGGTTGTTGCTGAAGTTCACAGTGACCGGGAAATTGGCCGAAGTAAACATAAAATCTGCAGTCTGCATTGTAAAAATAATCATATGATTAGATTTTTAATCAGTGAATAAATTGAGATAAAAAAAAAATGTAACTCACCGTCAGACTATCTAATTTGTTATAACTGAGATCCAGTGTTTTCAACTTGGTCATCGTGTTGCGCCAGTCTTCAAACACCATTGTCAACAAATTATTCGTCAAATTCAACGACTGTAAATTGGTACATTTGTTGAAGGGCGATGCTCCGATTTCCATTGAACGGTCCATGGTCAGCTTATTATGGCTCAAGTTGATCTTGGTAAGATTTTTCAAATCGGTGAAAGTGTTATCTTTAAAATCAACCAATTCGTTCCGACTCAGATCCAAATGCGTCAGGGATATCAAATTGGCAAATAGATTGCTGTAATTGAAAAAAAATTACCTATTTAGAATCTAGAAGAGTCATAAATTGATAAAATAATATAACATTGTCGATTTGGAGGTAATCTTTATTGCTATTTTTATTATTTTGAAAAACATTGACACAGTTTATCAATGTACTCGATGGTTATAGATTTTTTAAATGTATTGCATAAGTATGCGGAATGAAGGAGAATGTGAGACCAGCTCCTAAATATTTTTGGCAGAAAATAAAGTTTGATAATTATTCAAGTCCAAAGTTATTTTAGGTTCCAATTTTCTCGATCTTGGATTTAAATTTTTTTTAAATCAATTTTTTTCAAAATTGTTCTTACTCATTTTTGAAATTTTTTCGACCTAATTTAATTCAAATTTTCTCAAAAAAATGGTTAAGTTTAGTATGAGAAACAAAAAAATAGTTCATCACTCGAAAAGAGATTTACGATAATATCTGATATTAAAATGTTTAAAATCATAATCAGGGCACCCGATTTCTCGGAACCTCATTTTTGTCACTTCATCCCTCCCTCCCAATTTTGAGTCAAGTTAAGATAGGTAACCTGGGTGTCGATTTCAAATAAATCAAATAGGTACGTAAGCGGAGCCCCCCTTCCTCATGTTTCATTTCAAGGGAAAATACGAATCATAATCGTAACTTACTCGAATATTAGATTGCTCCCCCCGCCCCTTCAAAAAAATATCATATCAGGAAGGATACAATTCTAATGCTGGTTTTTGATTAAAAAATTTCATGAAATTCACGCAATTTACGATGCGTAATAGATCAGTGATGCCTAAAATGAAGCCCTGAGAGTTTGGATCTCTTGATTATGATTTTATAAACATTTTACTGCCAGATATTTTCGTAAATCTTACTTTTAATAGGGGAAAATTTACATTGCACTTTGATCTTTCATGGGGGGGGGGGGGCAAAATCTTTATCTGAAAAAAATCGTAAATTTTAACTGCGTTTGACAATAAACGAGAAAATGGAAACTCCGATTTTGGTCCTTCTATCCCAAAATGCTCAATTTAGGGCTCAAAATTGTCCAAATTATTTTCCAGAATTTGAAAATCTTTTGAGGTAGAGGTGGTTGAAATCGGTTACAAAAGCCAGTTCACCCTGCTTAACTGGCTATACCCTTTTTCCATTTTCAATAATTTTATATTCTTAAAAATTTATTTCAAACATCGAGTTGGAAGAAATTTAAAAAAAACGTAAAGGTAAAAGGAAAAAATTAAAAATCATTGAAAAAATTGTTGAGTCAGAAGAAATTTAAAAAATAGTTGGTATGAAGTTGAAAAATATAAAAAAACACAAGTTGAGAAAATTTTTGATTGAATAAAGTTTTAGCGTTGATAATATTTCCAACTTTGATGTTTTCAAATTTTTTCAGCTTCATTACTTTTTTAGAATTTCTTCCTAACTCGATTTTTTTTCCATTAGTTTTTAACCCTTTCGCTCCCACCGGGACATACGCTGTCCCGCTAGGAAAGAAAAAAATCTAGCGGGTCCAGATGGCTATATAAACTGCATTGCTTTTGTCCCACCGGTAGAGTAGACCTAGAAGCACAGTTTAGTTCAATCATACCCCGAAAGATCGCGCTACTTGACGAGAAAAAAAATTATTTCGCTGCAAAAGTGTGAAAATATCTTACATCGTTTTTACATTTATTTTTGATGGGTGTAAATGCATTTTGTGTTTTCTTATCCTGTTTTTTAGCGGAGTGTTGTCGGACGGTTCGGAATGCTTTTTAATGAGTAAAAACTAGTGTAATACTGTACTCCGTGATCTTTCGGGGTACGATTGAACTAAACGGTAGTCTACCAGTGGGACACGAGCAATGCAGTTTAAATAGCATTCTGTCCCACTGGATTGCGTCTACTAATTTTTGTTATACCAGACTACCAGTGGGACACACGTTGTCCCAGGGCCCCACAGTGGTCTGGGGGGTGGGGGAAAATTCAGCCGACACCTGATTCTTACTTTGGGGAGTCTATACTACAACTTTCAGCAACATTTTTTTGAAAATTCGAAAAAAAATAAATTGGGAGCGAAAGGGTATTTCTCTTCAATTTTTTCATCTTCAAATTTTTCCAATTGGAAAATCAACATTTTTTTCAAATCCAAATTTTAAAAAATGTTGTTTAAAAAAAAAATTCTTCAACTTGATAAATAATTGAAAGAAATTAAAAAATATACTTTTTTAAAGCAAAAAAATAAAAAAATGCTAAAAATCAAAGTAGAAAAAATTTTAAAATTGAATACAATTGTGGAAAAAAATAAAATTGAAAAATTTAGTTGAAGAAATTTAAACTTTGAACATGGATCGTCAAAATCCCATTTTTGACAAAAAATAATTAGAAGGTGGTAATATGAGGCATCTCATAATTCGGTATCGTAGGTAGGTACTTCAGGTCAGAATATAGAGAGGAAGTGTTATCAATGGAATATAAAGATACCTCGGTGTATAACGGTGTTATTGTTTTTTAAAATGAGAGATCGACGTGAGAAATGGATTCACGCTCGTGTATATCTTCTTAACAACGTGACGTATACATTTATATCTAATTTAGACAAAGAATTCGTCGAACCGAATTATCGTAGGTGGATTACCCAGCCAAAAGTGTTAGAATACATCTCAAAAAAAATATGGAATACCTAGTTCAGTTTTACGTTTCAAGAAATCAAATAAAGATTATTTGTTTCGTTTTTTACAACACGTAGTTTTCAAGAAGTATTTGAAATAAAAACTGAACTCTTGTAATACGAACATATTGAGCGTGTGGGTATTAAAATTCAAAGTTGAGAATTATTTCTGTAATTATGAAATATGTATGGGATGATGATAATTATAGAAACGCAGAAAACAGATTTATCATGATTAACCTATGTAATACCTCCATGTAGTGAAAAAAATTCTGATAACAGAATTTTATCGTGAATTTTTGCAATTTCACGAACGTGATTCTGTTCACATAATTTATTGTGTTATAAAAGAACATTGGCAATATGTACATTTTTGCTGCAAAGAATGAAATGGGTTTATTTGGGCATAATAGTATGAGATACTTTACCACCCTTGAATCTGAATTGGCATTTTATCGATTTCATTATAAATAAGAGTGATTTCTAAAAATATCAATTTACGTATCATGGTGTTAGAATTTACTCAGATATTTCGTATAGGAATTCTATAATTGTTTGAATTTTCTGTTGTGGGTTTTTAAATATTTCCAGCTGCATGCTGCAAATATTGCCCCCGTATCGTTATATTTGTAGATGGTTGCTTAACAGCATCTCCTACAGCGTTGCTCGATAAACGATGCGTGTATAAATTTTTTAAGGCTATAAAAATATGGAATCATGAGGAAGAAATGTCCATGGTGAGGGTTTTTTGGAATTGGGAAATTTTTTAATAAATTTTAGTTCTCATTTTTCTGTTGTGGTGAGCTCGTGCTAACTTGATTTGAAATATTTTAGATTTTTTTTTTTTTTGAAAAGGAAGCAAAATAATGGAGATGAGAAAAATGTAGACTGGTATTACTATTATTTTTTTACTTTTTACACTTTCTTTTTCAAATAATATTTCACTTAATTGAGAAGAAAATAAATTTCGGGTTTGAAATGTGATTACCTAAAGTAAATCTAATTCTAAAATATTTTTTTAAAATCGTTTTTTCGTGAATTTTCCTACAAAATGATATTTGTTTTCGTTTTTTTCATTTTACAAAACATAACTACATACTCCTGTCCATTTTAGTCGAGATGTATTTTCGGTCTTCTATTAAATAAAATGATTCTGTATTTTTGAAAATCCTTCCAAAACCTTTGTCCTAGCTGCTTCCTTATTTTTTCACCTCTTTGACATTATTTTATTCCTTTTTGTAAAAATCTCAAAATTTTGATTCAAAAACATTTTTTGCTCATGAAAAGTTTTTGTTTGGATGTGCCACAGCAAGAAAATTATCCATTGCGAGCTTTTATTTTGTTCAAATTCAACCTCGTCTATTTCGAGCCTTATATCTATTTTTCAATTTTATATTATTTTCTTTCTGAAAAATCGTTGGTTTTAGGTATGAAGGATATTTAAGAAATCCCTATAAGATCATTGAAAAGAATTACTTATTTTTTAAAAAATTTTTCCTAAGTTCAAACTTGACAAAAATTACCATTTCAATTTTTTAATTTTTTTTTGCTAGCGTTTAGAAATTTGATTTCTGAAAAAATTTCGAATTTATAGATAGCAGATAGAGATAGGGGTAGGTGAGAAATTTCAACTCTAGAATTTCTCAAAGTTTTTAAACGTTTTCCTAATGGGAAGAGGAAGAAAATTACCGATAGACTGAGTCAATTTCTCTTTGCAAAATTGGTTTGAGGAATCAAGTTTGAATAAAGAAGACTGAAAAAAAAAAATGTATTTTGTCTGTTTAGAAAAGACTGAGTGAAGCCCTTAAAGCATTGAGACCCTCCATAGAATTCCATTTGCTTGCCTTTTTTTTTCAAAATTTTGTCAGTAATTTGACAAAATTTAAAAAAAATGTCATGTTGTTTTAGTAGCGTTTAATTTGATTCAACTTGTATAGTCTGTTTTTTTTTTAACGTGAGCCCTGACTTTTTCGCTATGTTAAGGAGTCAAAAATGGCCCTTGACCCAGAATTTGTCAAAATTGGTCCAAAATGTTACTTATCAAAAATTGTTGACCAGGGTTTTCTAGACCATAAGTAACATTTTGGACCAATTTTGACAAATTCTGGGTCAAGGACCATTTTCGACTCCTTAACATAGCGAAAAAGTCAGGCTTGGATATAGAAGTGAAAAAAATCAAAAAATTGTTTTTTTAATACCTTTTTTTTTTTTTTTTTTAAAATGAGAATTTTTGGTACTTACAAAATTTGATGCTCATTATTTTTGATTTTTCATAAAATGACGGGAGAGTGTTGAAAATTTCATTTTAAATTTTTGAAAAGGGGTGGCAAATTTTTGCATTGGCGCTTTACTCTCTAAATCTGAATCAGTCAAAAAACTGAAAATTAAATGATTTACCAGCGAAAAGTGTGCTACACTGCTAATCAATGAAATTCGACTGTAAATCAGTGAAATATTACTGATTCAATTAGTGAATTTTCATTTTTGAATCGGTAATTTTTTTTAAACTGCTGAAATGAATCAGTAAAAATTTCAATTTACTAATTCAACCAGTGATTAATTACTGATTCAATCAGTAAATTAACATTTTTACTGATTCATTTCAGTAGTTGAAAAAAATTACTGATTCAAAAATGAAAATTCCCTGATTAAATCAGTAAAATTTTCACTGATTTCTATAGTTGCACCAGCCCTGGCCTGGAAAGGATTGAGCAGAAAATTGTCGAGTAAGGTTTTAAAAAGTGTTGAATTATTGCAAAAGGTGGAAATACTCAGTTTGACTTGAAAGCTCTTCCAATAGGTAATTTTGTTTGAACACTGATTCAAAAAATTTTTTAAGAATCCGAATTTTTAAAAATTACCTAGGTACCTACAATTTTTTAATTAGTACAAAACGATCAAAAACTGTCAGTCTGTCGTTTTTTTCTTGATTTTTTTTTTTAAAAGAACTTATTAAAATTATTCAACGATTTTCGAAATATCTGACAAATCTCTTGAAAAGTACCAAAAATGCGGAAATTTAAAAATACCCAATTGAACCGACCAAAAATGCTCTATTTTGAAGAATCATTTCGATTTCATGACAAGAAACTTAGCACTTACGTATAAATTATTTTTCCAATTCTTTTTTTCAGCATTTCACTGGGTATTTTTGATAAAAAATTTCAATTTTACTCATCTAATTATCTTTGATTTTTAGTTTTCAAAAAATTTCTAAAAATTTAATAAGATCCAATTTTTTTTCAGCCTCGATTCCTTGAAAATAATTAATTTTCAGGACTTTTTTTTTTTAATTAAAAATTTCTTGAAATTGGATTTATCAATTGACTATACTTTTTCCCTGAAATTTCTTCGTTATATTATTTAAATCCGAATGATATGCAGATGAAGATACGTGGCGCTGGAAAAATTCTCAGAATCAGCACATCTCAACAACCACATTCGCAACCTACAACTCGCATCACCTTGGTTTTCAGCCAGTATTCACTTCGGCATACCGTTCATATTCAATTCAAACATGAAAAAAAAACACACGTCTAGATATCCTCATAAAATTCGACGAATTACGAATTAAACTTGCAAACTAGAAAACGAATCCCCGAAAGCAAATCAGTCGTCCATTTTCTTCTCTTTTTTCTATTTTTCTCGCACAGAAAACTCAGAAGTTTGATTCGACTACAACGTGAACCCATTTTACACGATGTATAATTAACCAGATCGAGTTTTCTTCACGAGTTGGCCAGATTTAATCCGAATCTACACCGAGACCAACCAACACAGCTTGCAGATTCGAATCAAAACAGAAAGAGAAACCAGTAAACCAGTACAACTCGATGATAATAATTTAACAAACCTAAATTAGCCATAATTACACGTGTCGTATGCCTCGTACTTCATATTACGTCTATAAACGATACCTCTATATCCTCTCTGGAAATTTTTTTTTCAACTGTGGAAACTTCTCGCTTAGTAGACGCCTCTTCTACCAATTTTTGTGTTTTTTTTTTTTCCAACGCTATAAATATCGTGCAGAATTCCACCACGGTTTCATTCGGATTGGTTTAAATTGTCATGTTATTGTACCTTCGAATCGACCCGGAGAGTACCTACGTTGAAAACTAGTTATATTGCGTTGAAAAAACCGCAACAAAATTCCACTTTTTCAACTTGTTATTCTTGTTGCTGCGGTTCGCAAATATACGGTAAAATGGTTCGCTATAGATAAACTGATTGCAAAAATTAATTCCGTAATGAGCTCGAGCCGCGGTTACTACCTGAGCTTGAATTATTATAATTTATCTCCTTTATAATAATTTAATCGATTTTATTTTTAAAAACCCACGAAGCTGGGATTTCTGGATGGAAAAATCTCAACGATGGATAGTTTATGGCCAAAGGTCATCTTATTTTTATGATGGATTTTTTTCTATTATCTTACCTGCCGATATCCTTCAGATGATTTCTATCCAGCTTCAGTTTCTTTAATTTTTTCAAAGGGAGGAAAATAGTTTCGTCTAACGACTCTAGATTATTATTACTGAGATCCAATTCTTCGAGATTTTTCGTATCCGCGAATAAATTCGATGGTAATGTCTTGAGCGAGTTTCTCCTGAAAGAGACCATCCTCAAATTGGCACATTCGCGGAATAAATCTTTGGGCAAGGATGCCAAATTATTCGAATCCATGAATACACTTTCGAGCTTTATCAATCGAGCAAAAAAGGCCCCTGGTAACGTATTCGTTTCGCTGCTAAAAGCAGCCATCAATCTGATAGATTTCAATTGACCATTATTGCCGAATAATTTATCTGGGAATCTGCTGAAATTATTATAATTCAAATTCAAATCCTCTAGTTTTTGTAGATTATCGAAAATACCATCTTTCAATCTGGTCATGTTGTTGTTGCTGAGATCAAGGGAAGTTAATTGGGTCAAAGAGGTGAATAAAGATTTCGATATGTTATCCAAATGATTCTTGTATAAATTCAAGATCTTCAAGTTGGACAAGTATTGTAAGACTGTGCCATCCAAAGTGGTCAAATTATTAAATCCTAATTCCAGCCATTCCAGTTTACCCAACGGCTCGAATATTTTATTCGGCAAATTCTGCAGCTGATTGCCATTCAAATACAATCGCTTCAGATTGGCCAAATCTTTGAATATGTATTCGGGTAATTCGGTGATGTTATTATTCCACAGGTATAATTTCTCCAACTTCCTCAGGTTCTGGAAATGCGACGGTTTGAAGCTGGCGCCGGCATTTTGGGATAAATCGAAACAAATCTCGGTGACTGAATCGATATCGAGTATTTTGAAAATCTCGTTGAACGATTTATCCGGAACTGAGCATTGTTTGAGCGAGAATCGTTGCGGATTCGGTGAGCTTTTGATACCCTTTAGCACATCCAAATAGGACGAATCGTTGAACCCGTTGCAGATGACCTTTACTCCTATATTCGGACGTACTTCGATTATAACCTGGGTACTATTTACACCGCACCAGTATTCGTTTTTTTCGGACGTGTGCTGGACGCAACTGCATCTTTCGGTGTTGTCGCATGGTAATCGATCGGCCAAACTTAGCAGGATTGGTAGAAAGCCTAAGCACAGCAACCCCAGACGCAGACAGCCCATGACGGTGTCATCGAGATTACCCCGAGTCCTGGAACAAAAATAAAGCAAAAAGTGAGAAAAAATCGACGATGGGGGGGTTATTTTGAGCTTACGTTGGCGTATGCTTTTATACTGAAGCTCGAACTTGACAAGGTATTACCCTTGGAGAGCTTGAAACAAAAGAAATTAACCCAGCGACGTCAAGATTGTAGATACCAGACACGGTAGTTTATAATTAGATCGTATTGCATAAGCAACAAGTGTACTGGTCGATGTGGCTTCGCTATTTTTAATCACGCGACAAGTATACCTGGATTTAATCTGAGGTTGAAAACGTTTCCTTTTTTTTTACTATGAAGGGAAATTGATCTTTAAATGTAGGTTTAGGTATCTCGTTATTTTAGGTGATAACAATTGTACTATCGGAGTTCGACGAATAATCAACGTAAAATACGTTTAAGTCGAGCGGGTTATTTATTTTAATTGCGGTTTATTTGTCGGATGTGGTGAAATTAATGAGAGTGAGGAAATATTGCTCGAAAATTTGAAAATTACGACATCGATTCTGGTACACAAAACACTATAAAAAAATAGATGTTGTGTGAAGAGGCGAAATTTGATTGTATTGGCCGCATACTCGGTGCCTCATGGTTCGGGGGTTCTCTTTTCAATATTTCTTTTGAATAATTTGAAAAAAACTGTATTTTTTGGAATTTATTATAGCATGAAACCGCCTAAAACAAAATCGCGGGGTATCCATGCCCTGGAATGTGTGAAAAAATCAGGGAATTTTGTAAAAATCTAGAGAAAGAATTTATCTGAAGTTTCTAAGCTCTATTCATTTATAAAATCAAAAAAATTTCTCTCGCTATGTTTGGGCCAAATTGTTTCAACCAATTTTTCAATTCATTTTATAAAAAAAAAGGTTTTTATGACAAAACAAAAAAAATTTTTTTTAGACAAATTTAAAATATTAACTAGCCAAAAAAGCCAACTTCCCCTCTCCCCCTTAAAAAAAAATAATAAATTCAAACATGGAAACATTTTTTAGACTAAGAGCAAAAGGGCATACCTTTAGCTACTTACAGAATTGAAATAAAATATATTATTTCTATGGTTTCCATTTTGATTTTTTTTCTTTTTAACACCTACTTTTTGATCAAATGTGACAAAAAAGAAGTCCCATGATGCCTCAGATCATGATTTTGAAAAAGAAGTGAAGGGAATGGAAGAGAATTCGCATGGTGGTCACATTTTGAAAATTTTCATTATTAATAAAGTGATGAACTTTCAACTTTTGATGGTATTTTTTTGCTAAAATTTTTGTCCTTTTTTCGCTCGGATTCGTCGCATTGCTATAGCTAGCTCATCAAAATATGTAATTCATATTTTACTCTTCAGATTTTTCATTTAATGGGACACACCGAAAATATTGCAGAAGCTTTCGCAAAAATTTATAAATTCTGGATAATTTTTTCTGATTTTTTTGGAGGGGGGGGGGGGGGAGGTAATGAATTATGCACAAATTTTTGAATTTTCAACCTTGAAGTATCGAAACTTTCACTCTTATGATTTGGTAGACACTGAAATTTTTCCTTTTTATTTGAAATGTTTTCTGTTGTGCTGAGGTGGGAGAAAAGTGGTTTGAAAAATTTTCAGAATCGAATTTAAGTCGTTTTTGTGGTTTATAAAAGAGAAATTCAAATCACTTTCAGATTGTATTTGAATCAATCACGAAAACGTTTAAATTATTTTATAAGAAAATCATTTGAATGGAAATTCAAACTAGCTCTACTTCTCTAATCATGACAAAAACCAGAAGAAACCAAAATAATCATCTTCGAAGAAAAATTTTTCCATAAAACACCGAAGAATTCAAATCATCACATCATCAGAATAAAATCAAAAAACCTCAATTTTTTCAACTACAGAATCGAAAAAACAAAATATTGAAAAAAATCAAAATTAACCAAGGAACCTTCTCATTTGAAACAAATTTTTAAAAAAATTTGTAGAAGGAACCCAAAGAATTCATAGGTATAATTTTTAGTTTAGAAAAAAAACGAAGAAAATGTTTTTATGACAAAACAAAAAAAATAATAATTTTTAGACAAATTTAAAATATCCACGAGCCAAAAAAGCCAACTTCTCCTCTCCCCCTTGAAAAAAACAAATTCAAACATGGTAACATTTTTTAGACTTAGAGCAACGAACTCAAATATTCCAGATAAAATCAAAAATCATTTAGAGACATATCTTTATACCTACTTATAGAATTGAAATAAAAAATATTTTTAGAAACGAACCAACAAGTTCAAATCGTTCTAGATTAAAAAGAAAGAGAAACAACCAAATAAATATTATTTTGTAGAATAAAGAATTCGAGGTTGTATGAAAATCAAAGCAAAATCATTTTAAAAACAAGAATCAGAAAAATCAAAAATCAAAATATTTTCAGGAATAATCCAAAGAAACAAAAATCCTTTCAAAAAAACTATTATTCAAATAAATATTCTCAGGATAATTTTGATTTTTTAAAAAAGTTTTCAGTAAAAAAAATTAGAAATTCTCTGGAATAAAAAATTTAAAATTGTCTTCTTCCCATGTGAAGAAAAAATCTTGTTTTAGAAAATTTTCGAAATGGATTTTCTGAAAGTGGATAGGATTAGCTTTTTATCAATGCAATTTTTTTCTGATCTCATGTAATTTTTTCATTTGTGGTAAATATAAAAAAGTTGAAATTACGAAATAATCATTATCATTAAAAATCTAATTCTATCTTCTTTTTAAACTTTTTTTTCGAAATATCTATGAATATTAAAAATTGAATTTTCATCGAGTTGATGGAAAACAGGAAAACAGTGATTAGGAAACACTTCCGGTAAGCACAGAGAGCGTGGGTAATCAGAATTCTGAGAAAAAGTAACATTTTCATTTAAAATTATATTTGGCTCCTTGGGATTATTTTATTACCCTAACATAACTTCTTGTCCAAAATGAAGTTTTTTGAGTAAGTACATATTTCATATTTTCAAATGCATTTCAGCATCCATCTCCATAATTAAAATCCCATTTCTGAAAACCTTTCCAATGTGCATCATAATTTTAAAAAATTATATGGAGCGAATATATACAATCCGTATAAAAAGATCACAATTAAACATACGAACCATTCCATGACGTCATCGCAGTCATAATTTCACATTACATTTACCTCGTGTATTTTTTTTTTCAAACCAGCCTAAATGCACAAGTGTTGTAATTCGCGGATACGCCAAGACGAGTAAAAGTTATTTAATTATTTTTACATTACTTTGCTTTCAGTGACATGACATAACCACACGATGACTATTCGTTTAAATTTTTCTTCTTTTTTACTGTTCTTTCTCTCCACAAAACCGATGAAGTATTTAGACTAAGGATACCTATTATCTACAAAGCGAGAGTACCTATTACGTCTTCGGGTTGGGATGCTATCGCTTTTAGGTCGATTTATTTATTATAAAGATAAAGGTAATGTATGATTTTAAAATTACCAGCTAATTATAACGTATTTCAGAACGTAAATAATTAACGAGATGATTATATACGTACAATTGAATACATTCGCATTTGCTTGTTTTGCAATTAAATCCGGGTACTTGAGGGTTAAGGGGAGAAAGAGTGATGCATAGGACGGCATTTTAGATGTTTGTCGACTTTTTATCTATAAAATGCAACTTTCGTATCTATTTGCATCTTTTTTTTCTCACTCGTGCAATAGATTTATAGATATAGTTGTTATTTACTGATGGAGTGGTATTATCTCAATTTTTATCTGAAAAAAAAAATAGATTATTCATAATTAAAAAAATAATGATGAAGGATGTAAATTTTGATTTTTTTAACATATAAAACCAGATTTTTAACGGAAATCCTTTGACAAATTATAAAAATTTTGAAATTTGCTATTAACGTTGAAAAGATAATGGGCATACCCCATACCACTCTCTCATTTTGAATCAGTGAAAAGTCACTGGAAAAAGTCAGATTTGCGGCACAGGAAAAATTGACGAAATTCTGTGATTTTCAGCAGATTTTCGCTGATATTTCAAAGCATTTTACTGATTTTTTCAAAAAAAAATTCAGATATTACTGAAATTTTTGAGAATTTTCACTCAATTTATTATTGTGCTGTTATTCTGACTGTATTTCAGTGATTTTTGAAAATTTTCTCTGATTCGTAAATGAGAGAGCAGAGTAGGTTTGAAACTTCCAAAATCTGAAAATTTTATAATTATTTCAATTTCTTCCCAATGATTTAACAATTGAGATCTGATCTTCAATTTTTTATTTGAGACCAGAAAAAGTGGAAATACTCTCTCAATTCTCTCATTTATAAATCAGTGAAAATTATCAAAAATTATACTGTAAAAAAATCAGAATTGCAACACAATTATAAATCAGCGAAAAAAAATTTCACTGAAACCGAGCAATTGAAAAAACTGTTGAAAAATCAGTGAGATTAATTGAAAAATCAGCGAAAATCCGCTGAAAATCAAGAATTTTGTTGACTTTTTCTATGCTGCAATTCTGACTTTTTTCAGTGACTTTTTACTGATTTAAAATTAGAAAGTGATATCCCATTTTCTCTCTAACGTTGATAACAAATTTCAGGTTTTTATCATTTATCAAATTGCTTCTGTACAGGAATCTATTTTTCTGTGAATTATTAAAAATCGCATCCTTCATGATTATTTTTTTATTTATGAATAGGTAATTGAGATCACACCTCCAGTGCTCGAGCAGAAGAAGGGAAATGGCTTAAATTCTGCTACTTTTGTGAAAATTGAAGGTGCCCGAGGATCACAGAAATTGAACTATTTTAAATTTTCTCAAATTTGAAATGAATGGTTTTATTGCTACCATTAAAATTATAAAAATTTAGTCCTCTTCTTTCTTCAGATATATTTAAATTATAATAGTAAAAAATTTCATTTTGAAAGGTTATAAAAAATAAAGTGTTTTCAATGTTTGAAAAAAACAAATCAGTATAAATTTTTTTTGAGGGCCAATAAAAATTCAAAATTTGAAAAATTGAGAATTCGAGTATTTTTAAATTAGTATGATTGTGATCATTGAACAGCATTATTAATTTAATAGTCAAATTTTTCAAAAACGGTTTTTTTCGGGGGGGGGGGGATTTTTGTAAAAATGTAGATATGATTAACATGAAAAATGTGTTCTGCCACCATAAATTCTTATGAAACCTTTTCGAAAATAATGTCGACGAATTTCATGTTAGTTTTTGTTCGCTTTAGTAACTTTTTTAAATATTGAAAATACATAGAAATTCGCAGAAGAACTAAAACCAATGGAAAAAGAGAGAGAATAATGGAAAATTTTCAGTTTTTGGTTCGAAAAAATATTCAGGTATTAGTTGAAAAATTTTCGGAAGTCATACTTTTTTTGAGAAGGACTTTTATTTAGGTAATTTAAAAAAAGTCGTTCTTTGAGTTGATAAAAATCAGAATAAATTCAATTTGAGTACAAAATTTCTTACACCTCCTCCTCAATTAGCTTACTCTGATTTTCCTCCCGCCCATTTAAAATATATAAAATATATATTTTTTTAAATACTCTTAATTCTTTTAAGGTATAATTTTTTGTAAAAAAAAAGTTGATAATTTTTGAGAAATTTGAAAATCAAAAAAGTTTTAGTCAAGAGGTATTATTTGGGGGGGGGGGAAGTTTTTTGATTAAAATGATGATTCGTGAAAAGTTCATATAAACAGAGTTGGTAATTTCGAATTTATATACTTGAAAATAGAAATTTTAGTCAACTCGATTGCTTTTATTTTCGACTAAGTACAAAAATATCCGTACATTGTTTCCTTTCGAAACAAATCTAATCACGAATACCGCGTCAAATGCGTTACGTTGAAAAATAAATCAATGTTTGAACGCAATCGTTCGATAATAAAATGTGTTATTTACTCGGACTCAGCCGATTATGGATTGAAAACACGAGATAGCCTAATCCGAGAATAAGTCTAATGAATTTAATTTCAACCCATGTCTAACAACACGATGATAATTTACTTTAATGACTCTAATATAAGGCGATTTCACACCATAAGAAATAAAATCTCAGCTATCAAAAAAAAAAAATTGAGAAAAAAATTTACCAATGTTCTCTACCGCATCAAGGCCACCAGTAAACCACAATTATTTCAAAATGCTACTTATCCTCATTATTTTCCTTTCGACGAATAATTGTCATCCTCGCATGAGAAAATTTAAAAACGGAAAAAATTTTCGACACAGATTCGATCCGAAAATGTTGCCGTTCGACATTGGTAGAAAGGTTAATCGTGTCTTCGTTATCAAAGACACCAAGGGCAACTGGTTTCTGTTCTATTCCTCTCCTGCGGTGTCTGTGCGTACGCTTCATACGTAATCAAATCGTTCGCGACGTGGAAAATAATACCTTGTTTTTGTTCGGGTTTTACAAAACGGTTTCCAAGTTGTAAACTCTCGATCTGTTTATGACGTCATTATGGACGGAGTTCCCTTAATCGAATACAATCGCAGGTGATGTAGAGGCCATCAAAAGCTCCCTGGTAACGATGGCCGCTGCACTCCTAAATTATCTCTTTTGACGGGTAAATATTAGCGGGAAATTTTCATTAGGTAAATATACGTTTATCAATTTGCGGTTATGTTTACTCGAGAAATTCTCCCAGTGTCGTAAATCGTGTGAACCTTTGTTCATCCAACGTAAACAATTTGAAAAAACTATGAACTGTGCAAACAAAAATTATCGTAGGTTCCTACAAAATGTCTTCGATGTAACAGCTTGTAATTTGTAAACAACTCGATGTACGAGTAATTATACTTGTACTTTTATATCTTCCATGTATCAGTGGTTACTTAGCATGTTGGTGGCAACACTAGCTTCTAGCTGTTTTAGCCCACAGTGGAATTTCCACTTCGAATTTAGTCGGGTTTGAAAATTTTTCAATTTTGAATTTGTAGAGAAGATTCTGCAGGACGGGGAGATAAAGAAATGGACTGTTTATGGAGGACGTTGGAGGGAGTGTGGGGTCGGTAGGGTTGTCCCCTTCCTCGCGAGTCCTCTGGCCGTTGGGTCCTTCTTTCCCCATTACACTGGTGCGCACCAGGTTCCCGATCTTGCTCTACGGACTTACCTCCCGGAGGATATTTAGGAGGAAGTCCCTTCGCCGAGGGTCCGCGGGGCCCGTCTGGGGTCTCGCACGTTGGAACGAATAAAAACACGGTTGACAGATACAAGCGTATATTTGCACGACGTATTTAATCGTACCTGTATGTGTGTGTGAGTGACGGCCGCGACCTACGGTTACGGATGGATCTAAATTGGCGATGATCGAGATGATTTTACACACAATTCGACGCCACGCCGCTGGCTGCGGAGGCGGCGGCGAAAGGAGCTATAGACCTCCCCGATCGGTGCCATCGTATTTTGCTGAACTCCATCATCCCCTACTTCGCCGGAGCTGCAAGGGGGTCGATGGATCGTGTTATTCTGAACGTGTGGAAGAATTCGCGCGGTGGGAATAGGAACGACGCCGCGGAGGATATCTCCGGATGGATATCTCCGCGGAGGGAACCGATCTCGCGAATGGCGAATTCCACCGGGGTCCCAGGGTCTCTGTCCAGGCCTAGGTGCACTGGTACCTTGAAGGATCCCCATTGGTCCCCCATCGAAATGAGGGGCCGTGATGGAATCGCGGGTGAATTCCGATGACGAGTAAATAAATCGAGCCGGATTCGATATTTACGCGTCCCCGGCTAAGTCCGATTCCGGTGACTCAGCCGGGCGTCGTACAAGCCGAAGCGAGAGATGTTAAAACGACATACGAATACTTGAATTAGGGGGAGAATCGAAACTTCGAAACTTAGCCTAAACGAGTATGTTTTCGGAACTCGTTGGAGGGTTGAAAACGCACCAGATCGAGCCTAAACTCGATCCAGCAACGCATCAACCAACTCAAACTACAGAATCGGAACTAGTTTTACTCCGCTAACGCAGAGTTTATATAAGGATTCGAATCAACTTGCTAGCAGGGTTGCCACCACCACGGAACTATAGTCGTTTCTCTTGGGTCGGGCCATATTCACTCTGACAAATTTTGCTAATTTTTTCTGTTCGATTTCAAAGCTGTATAATTTTGAAAAATATTAAATATTTTTTTTTTTGAAAAAATCAAAATTGAAAAATTTTTGAAAATCTTTCATTTGAAAAACTTCCAAAGTTGAAAGTGAGAGAAAAATTTTCAAAATTAGAGCTGGATAAGAAGAAATTTTTGGTATCAAGTTGAAAAAAATTGAAAACATTAAATTTGGAAAAATATTTTCACCTGTAAAAATTTTTCAAGTTAGATTTTTTTCAAATTTTTTTCAACTTTAATTTTTTTCTTCAATTTTATATTTTTTGAAATTTATTCAAACTCAAAATTTTTAATATTTTGAACATTTTTTTCAATTTTGAATTTTTTAAAAAAATTTGAACCATGTTTTTCAAAAAAAAAAAAATGCGTGGGTATAAAATTTAAAAAATAAATTGGAATTTTTTTTTAAAAAATTTGAAAACCTAATCAACTTTGAAAAAATAATCAAAGAAATTGATTTAGGTAATTCAGAGTAGGAAAAAAAATTAGAATTTGGAATAAATTTGAACTTGAATCGTCCAAATCCTATTTTTGATATCTCCAAGTAATCAGGAGATTAGGAGTTAGCGGAGGTAACGAATGTAACGCCTTTGGTACAGCGACTGCGTTGACCTGTCCAGTCTTATGGCTTGGTACATATCTCGATTGAACCCGGAACCACAAATATGACGAGTCCGTAAACGATTCGAGTGCCGGATAAGATCAATCTTTTATAATGGTGGCTGGTTTCTGATAATTACGTTATAACGATTATAGTGATTTTTATGTAAAAGGCCATTTCAGTTCTTGATGTTTACATTTTTTCTTCAAAAAAAAAAAAAATCGAATGAAAAGTTACGAAATTCTTTTTAAATATTTGAAAAATTGATCGAATTTGTGAATTGATTTTTTCAAAGTTGAAAGCAAATGAGGTTTGAAAAATGAATCGATAATGACGAGTAGGTAGTTAGGTATGCCTAGGTACATGTGTCGAGAAAATAATCAATTAGCAATGTTAATCCGACATTGTATCGAATTCCAAGCGCCTGTTTTGCATTTTAATTTTGTTTATCATGTCGACGCGCAAATTCATAAAGAATGCCTTACTTTTTTACAATTATTTTTTTGCTAAATTAACATAAAAATATTTTTAGCCAGGTTTGTGTAGGTATTGACAGTGTTAATGGTGCCGCGTCATTGTGGTCAGAGCACCATCTACGTTACCTCCCATTCTTCCGTATTATTCGGTTGTAATAGCGGGTGAAAGGCCTGTTTACAATGAGTCAGTTTTGGTTTCGTTATGGGTAACTTGCTACTATGGGTACTATCGGTGTATTTTTCACGGTCATTAGTATGGTAAATATTGCTTGAAGGTGGAATCGTTATAGAATATTTTTTGTAGATCTTGATTAGTGCATACCTACCTACTTACTATAAAAAAAATATGATTTTGAAGAATTTGCCTATATTTAATATTGAGGCGTTACAGGTCTTCAAAATGAATTTGTTTTGGTAGCTATAAGGAGAAGATTTCGAGAAATGATCATTTTTAACCCTTTTTATATCCATGAAAAATCTGATGAATAAAATTTACACATTTTCTCCACACTTGCCCATGTCTTTTCGATTAAAAATAATGGCAAAGATTATTCTTTCACCCACAATCCTGCTTCACTCCAAACTGAAAATTTGTATCAAGAAAATTGAAAATGTATAAAAATCAGAAAACGAAACCTACCTAAAATTCTCTCTGTGTGAATTACACTACACTTCCAGTTGAAATTTTGTCTCAGAACAACTTGACCTTGGGGGAAAAAAATTGTGGTGAAAATTGAAAACGAAAAACTTTGAATTTACTCTTCCTCAAACACTAAAATTAAAAAACTGAAAAAAATTACAAATGCATTTTTTACACTTATGCCATTGTGTATTCGCAAATTTTGAGGAAAACTACAATTCTCAAAAAACTATCATATTTTGTCGAAATTATAATTTTCTGCTGAAAATTACCGTTCACCTTGAAAACTGATTTCCTGTGCCAATTTCTAACTGAAATGAGAATCCTTAATTAATTATGCCTTCATTTCTTTTTCAAATTGAAACTAATGAGAAAAATTTTCATTTTGAGTTGTACGAGAAACTGCGGATGAATCGACAAATTAAAAGTAAAACGTATATTTTTAATTTCGGAAACATTTGAGAGGAAAAAAATCATGAGTTTTCTGCAAAATCTGCGCTTCTTTTACTATAGTTTGAGTAAAATTTTTGGTGGTGGGAATAGTTTTGATCTCTATTTCAAAGCAGATCAGCATGGTGCAAAGAAAATTTAAATTTCATCTATCATATTTCTGATGAGCAATTTATGTACCCATTTTAGTATCGGGTTTATTTTTTTGTGCACTTTGAGAATTTTACTTGGAATTTGAAAAGAAAATTACCTAAGAGCTGTATCATGCCCCTAAATGTCTCCAAAAAAACCTCAATTTCTTAAAATTTAACAATTTTGATTTTGACTTGAGCCTGTTTCATGGAGAATCTGGGAAATTGGTTAGAAGGCTGTATTATACTCTAAAATGTCTCAAAAATACACCCCCCCCCCTCCAGCTTAAAATGAGTGATAAATGTTGTTTATAAAAATTAGCCTCGGAAAGAGGTGTGAGAGCTATTTGGGAATTGGGATCAATAAAATTCGCCCCAGAAGGAGAACGAGAAAAATTTTTAAATGGTCAAATTTTTGCCTTGGAAGGTTTGGAACAATAGAAACTTGAAATTACAATAATTTTTTCGAAAAGGACACAAAGAAATTTTCAAATTAATGAAATTCTACTTTAAAGAGAGATATAAAAGGAATTATAAATTGATTCAATTTCAGAAGAGGGGGGGGGGGTCAACAGTTGAGAAAGTGTTTGGTGCGATAAAGGTGTGTAAAGAAAAAAATTAAATGATCAAAGTTCGCCCTGGGGGAAGATGAATGAAAAATGTTCAAATTACCAAAGTTCTACGGTGAAGGATGGAACGAATTCAGCTCCAGGGAAAGAGGGGCGGGCGGGGCGAGGAAGAATGTTTAGATATCAGAATTCATTTCCAACGTTAGAAGATTTTTTAATATTCAAAATTTGATACTGAAGAGGGTTATGGTAGAAAATTCAAAATAGGTACTTATTAAAATTCAGCTCTGAAGAGGATTTTTTGAAATATCGAAATGCAGCCCTGGTGGGGATTAATATTTTTATCTTTTGAAATTTAGCTTTAAGACATAGCACTGGGGAAGTTTTGAATTGCTAAAATTCTTTTCTGCTAGAAATAATGGTGATTTTTGCAGATTGATGGTAATAATCATTTAAATCGTTGAAAGTCTAGATTTCGTTTGAGGTTTGAAAAAACACATTTTCAAAAATCGACCCAAAACTGGCCGTAAAGATAAAAATGAGAAAAAGCTGTGATATTTACGGTTAAAATCGGAAGAATTCGGTTCAGATCGGAAGTTTTCGGATATTGTCGGTTGGAATCGGAAAAATCCGAGCAAACGTTAGAGGAATTCGGTTCTGATCGGTGGTTTTCGAATATTGTCGGGTGGAATCGAAAGAGTTCGATTAAGATCGGAGGTTTTCGGATATTGTCGGTTAGAATCGGAAGAATTCTAGTAGGGTTGCAAAAACGATGAAATTTTGCTTCTCGTTCTCAGAATTATTGGTTCTTTGCCTTTTTGCTTTTATTTTTGTTTTCAGTTCTCATTTTTCAAAACCTTTTTCTTGTTCTTGAAAAAATTGTTCTTGTTCCAGTTATTGTTTTTTTAAAATTTTTTTTATTTTTTATTTCTTCATTCTACCTTCTTTGTTCTCGCTACTCATAAATTGAATATTCCCTCCGAAAATCAATTCTATCTATTTTTATCTCATCTGCAAGATTTTCTATCATTAACAAGTATGATATTTGTACAATCTTCCAACTGGTTTTTCTTTCTCTCTCTCTTTATTTTTACCAATGTGAATTTGTGACAGGTATCGCTCCTTCAACAAACTCCCCCTTTTTTTTATTTTCCCCAAAAGCAGCACTCGTTTATCTTATCGACAGTCAGACAAAATCGACGAATTATTCTTCGTAATATTTCGCATACTTCAATTGAATTTTTAATATTTGAACGTCGTACTGACTAAAAACAAGAAGGAATAACCAATCAACGAGATAAACCCAAGTTCATCTGAAACCACACAGCGTAAAAGTAACCAACCGTCGAGTAAACTCTGCCTACTTAAATGGCTCCTGAAGAGAAAGCGGTTATCCTAGCTCAATTCGCGAATAAATTTAAATCCGGACGTCGATATTAACGTAATTGTCTTACACGACTGTATACCAAAGTGAGATGTCGTATTTCGTAACATCTCTACGCAACAAGATCTGCACACAATGTCATGTGTGTATATGAAACCTCCCAACAAATTAACTGAGCTAAAATTAAATTACGTACAAAATAGGTACCTATTCGATGAAGGGACAGAACTATTCATTATCAAGGTACTTGTGCAGTACTAAAATGAACATTAAAAATAATATATTGCGTTTTTTCCCCTGGACCATTAAAATAATTACATTTGTGTTAAAATTTTATTCCAACGAGTGTCAAAAGTCCCATGTGATTCACATGAGTAAATTACGAGCAATGTATCGCGGAGTTATATTAATAAAACGATGGCGGAAATTTTAATCATAATGTCCATTATTGAGATTAATTCGTACGATGGGATTTTCTTGAACTTTGTGGTTATATTTGGTTGTATCTAATAAGTTTATCAATAAGTAATTTTGTAACGAATCGTCCGTCTCAAGGTGTTTTTGTTTTTTTATGTTCTGGTTATTCTACCTATAAATGTAGACTGCAGATTGATTGCAAATACATATCTACCTATTCGCAGAATAACTGCGAACTGCCTTATTAATAAACATCAGATCTGGGTAGGATTGCCAACTTGTAGCATTCCTACTGAATGTTTAAGGCTGTAGATTGCACGTATCGGGCCTGATCGATAGATGGTGTCGCGTCTTGAATCGAACATTTCAAAATTTTTTTCAACGAAGGAGGCAGTTGATGGATTACAATGGCTAAAAAAATGATTTATTTTGATGAATATTTATAAAGTCGTTCGTCAGGTTGAGTTGGGTGGACAAGACGATTTATATCGAATTGTCAGTTTTTTGCAAACAATATCCTGGCTGATTTGTAAAATATGAATTCTGCCATGTTCACTGATCAGCATAAAAATATAGATTTAATAATCCAATTTCATTTTTTCATTTTTCAAACAATGTTTATGCTTAGGTAAGAATGAAGAAAAAATTCTTACGATATTCTGCTGTATCGGCCAGTACAGAAGTAGGCAGAAATCTGTTTTAGTGCTAATTACGTCTGAAAATTATCGCAACATGAATAGTTACAGGAGTTTCCATAATGCCAAATACCTAATGATGATACACGCGTATCGTGTGTGTGTTTTCCCTAGATCGTAATTTTTCTTCGTCTTGTATGTTTTTTTTTAATTGAGATGGGAATGTATTTTACCAGGAAAATAACGTCGCGTGAATTTAGATATGAAACGAATGAATTTGTAATGGATCTTGGAGGTAAAAAAGTTGATGAATTTTTGACAAAGGCTATGGTGTGGTAGGGAGTCATTTGGTCTCTATAGTGAAATTTGATGAAAATTTTTATACTATTCGATGTGTCTTGGAAGAACATGATTCTAAAGCGCATGAGCGAATTTTTGTCTCACTCTTTGGGAGCTGGGGCATGGGGCCCCGATATACGTACAGTAGAACCTCGATTATCCGATTTAATTGGGGCGGGGAAAACTCGGTTGTGCGAAAAAGTCGGATAATCAAAAAGTTTAGTTTTTTCAGAAAAAAATGTAATGAATGAATTTACTTGAAATTTTTGAAACATTTTTGGCAGGCATGAACTTTCAAATAAGATATAAAACCCCGAATTTGAAAAAAAACAACTCCCAACAAAAAATTCAAAAAATAGAATCCGTAAAAATCGAAAAGGAATTATGTACTTCGAATATACAAACACAGTATCATAGAGTAAGAATTTCAGTGGTGTAGTCAGATGTAGTGATGTCAAGGAGAATATTCTCACCCGCAGAATCTGAGAATATTCGCGAATATTCGCGAATATTCTCGAGGCTCAGGAGAATATTCTCTCGAAACCAAAAATTTCAAATAGCTTGTGGCATATCAAAATACTGGTATTGACGAGGTAATTACTGTTATTGCATCAGATGTCTGATTTTCTTCTATAAAATGTTACTTATTCAATATTATCGACCTTTTTGCAGACTTTTTCCATTATGATCATTGATCACCAAGGACCGGATATATGTATGTTCTAAAAAATGCAAAATATGTGCATATTTTATGCGCTAAAAAGGGGTGAAATATGCAAAAATATGTGCTAAAAACTCGAAATATGTGAAAATATGTTAATACAATATGCGTATCAAAAAATAGCTTTTTTTGATCTTGTCATTAAATTATCACTCAAAGTGCTGAAATATTATTCATTTTAGGCAATTTTGACTATTTTAGTAATTTCTTATTGATAAAATCGATTTTTAATTCAAAATCAAAAGTATTTACTTTTTCAAAAAAAAAGTTGCAACAGGCATTTTCATTTCGCAGACAGAAAAAAATTAAAAAATTAAATTTTGGGTGGTAAGTACGAAAAAAAAAGAGTAAAAAACAGATAAAATGAGTTTCAAATGGTCAAAATATGGCCAATTACGCGCCAAAAATGACAAAATACGTAAAAATATGCGTTTATGGTATACCCAAAATACCTATGCGAAAATATATGGGGCTCAAAATACTGAGAATTTTTTGAATCGTAAAGAAACCATTGATATGCGTGATGGGAATGCTCATACGAAAATACGTTTTTTCATACATATCCGGTCCTTGGTAATGACGGGAAAAGTGTAAATAAAAAGACAAAATGAGTGAAATATACACGAAAACGAGCAAAATGATCAAAATATGCTAAAATATGCGTAAAAAATGGCAAAATATGTAAAAATAAGCGTTTATACCCAAAATATGCAAAAATATGCGCTAACATATGGGGCTCAAAATACTCAGAATTCTTTGAATCGTAAAGAAACCACCGATATGCGCGATAGGAATGCTCACAGAAAAATATGTTTTTACATATTTATCCGGTCCTTGTTGATCACTTTTTTTTAGTTGTGTGAAGGCTAGAGGTATTGGTGTATCTATATGAGTCTTGCATGAGAATATGCGAGAATATGCGCGAATATTCGCGAATATTCTCGAGAATATTCTCGCAAAAAGATTTTTCGCGAATTTGTACATCAGTAGTCAGATGTATTTTCATAATACATATTTTGAGCAAAGAAAAATTGGCGAGATGCAGGATTTTCGGACAAGCAATCAATAGGTACCGTACTAATTTTTCAAATCTGAATCAGTAAAATTTGATGAGAAATTGCATTTCTTCAGAAATCTGTGATTTTTGATTGAAATATCAGTGAATTAATCATGAAATTTTCATGAAATTAATTTCACTCACTCAAAAAGAAAGGAATTTCACGTAAGTAATTTATCTGATTCAGGATTTTTCATTATTTTTTGAAAAATCATAGTTGAAGGACAGAAAATAATGTATTTTGTGATATTTTCAAGCTGAAAAATATGTTTGTCGAGCTTAAAAAAGAGATAAATTTAAAAGAAGTCGGATAATAAAGTATTATCCGACTTTTGAAAGTCGGATAATCGAGTAAAATCGGATAGAATTTTATGCTCGGATAATCGAGAAATCGGATAATCGAGGGTCGGATAATCGAGGTTCTACTGTATTTCCAAACTAAAAAGTCCGTCTCCGCAGATTTTCACCATACCTTGAGTTTTTTTTCAGATTTTTCCAACTACTTTTATTACCGAACCATGAATTTTACTTTGAAAATTTAAAATTGCCCTAAGGGACATTATTTTGGATCAGGCGGAAAAATAATTTTTTTCCGAAGTTTTTTAATGTATTTTACACCTCTTGAAATTTTCTCAGATTTTTTTGAGGGATGGAAGTTGGTCAAATATTCTGAAAATCGACGTAATTAATCATTCTTGTCCCTTAAAATTATTGATTTTCATCAATTTTTCATGATTTTTGAATATTTGACCACTTCTTAGCACAAAATTGTGAAAGGTGTAAAATAAATTGAAAAATTTTGAAAGGAAATTATTGTTCTGTCCAATCCAAAATAATTATAGTTTCCCTTAGGGCGATTGAAAATTTTCAAAGTCAAATTTGAGATTATAAAAGTGGTTAGAAAAATCTGAAAAAATTTCAGAGTACTTCCGTTTGGGACTTATAACTACGCGCCAAGTTTGAAAAAAAATTGGTTGAAAAATTGCAGGTATGTAATTTTTAGCATGGAAATACGTATTTTGGGGCCCCAGCTCTCTAGGGGTGAATTTAACCTTCGTTCGTGCGTTCTAAAATCATTTTCTAATTTTTACCGAGAAAAATTGAATAGTAAAAAATTTTGATCAAGTTCTTCTGAAGGACAAATTCCTCCCCCCCTCCTCTACATAAGAGCTTTTGAAGAGGGATTAAATTATCTCAACTATGTAGAATATTTTTGCCCAATTTGAAGATTTTTATATTCAATTTGAAATAAAGATCAATGCAAGTTTCGATTTTTTCTTCTGAAATGTTGACCTCCTCAAACGTAGGTAAGTAATATAAATTTCAAGAATTCACTTCTATTGTTTTCCCCCCTAAAATTCGTTTTTTTTTCTATCAGTAAGTTTTTACAATTTCAAAAACAAAGATCTAATATAGAAAGTTAATTTTTTTCAGTTTCTGAAACCAAAATTTTTAAGATTTATTCCAGATTGGTAATATAATTTCAAATGCTTTTTGGTTATTTTCGGAGAGTGAGAGAGGAAGAAATTCCTAAACACGTTGGTATGTATTTGAAATTAGAATCTATGTAGGTATGTATCAATTTTATTAGTAGTTTTTTTTTTAAGTTATTAATAGGGTCATTATTTTCATGATTATTCGTTTCAAAAAAATCATAAATTCAAGATTAACTTAAAACCGCTGGGAAAAAGTGCAAAAACCAAAATGACTAAAAGTGGAAGCTTTAATTTTCTTCGATTTCTGGCGAGAATGATTGCAGACTTCAGTGAAATTTTTCTGATGCTTTTTTCTTCGAAAAATTTAAAATAACATTTTCAAATTCTTTTATCGGTCAACAATCAAGGTCTCTCGTGTTTCTGTGAATTCTTTAAATCGTTATTTTTTGCCCTGCGTTTGGCTTGTATGTCCTCATGCTCCCTTCTTTTCGTCAGAATTTTCTAGAGATCTTGTTTTTCTCTCTTCTTTTCCAACCAAACTTTCAAATTTTAGATTTTTTTCTTTTTTTTTAAATTTTAAAATTACTTCATTGAAAATTTTTTTAATGATTTTTTTACACAGTATATTTTTCAAGAAGTGTAATTCGAGTTAATTTTCCTCTTTTTCATTTCATTTTTCTACATTAAATGTAAAAATTAGCAGAACCAATGTTGAGTTGGTAAAAACTGAATTCTGTTATACGTAAAAAAATTCGACATTTTTTCAAATTTTGAAGCTTTTTTCAAATTACCTACATCTGAAATTTTTTTAAAATATCAAATTTAGACAATTATACCTAATAATTTTTCAAAATATTCAAGTTTTTTAAGTCTTTTATCATTTTTATTTTATTTTATTTTTTGGTATTTTTCTTATTTCCCCTAAAATTTGATTTCTCCAGATTTTTTTTTCATCAAGTTGATGAACTTTTTGGACATTTATTACAACATTTGTAATTTTCAATGTTTTCAAGAAATTGTTTAATGGTTATAGTGAGGCTTTTAAAAGCCTTCTTTACCGAATTCTGCTTTATTCCAAATGAAAATCATTTCAATTTTTTGGTGGGAAGGAGGAATGTCTTGTGAACATTAATTGAAAATCTCATATCAGCCCTGCCCTCAAAAATTTCTGTTTATATTCCAAGTCGTGGTAGCCCTTATTAAATGTAAGTTTACTTTTATTCGCCCTTTTGATTTTTTCCAAATCCTTTGTTAGACACTTTCTAATACTCGTAATCTAAAAAATTCAATGTTTTTGGATTTGTTGGGTTCTACCACGATCTTGGTGGCAATATTTTTTGAAAAAAAAAAAACTTGACTTTTCTGGAAATTCAGTTTGAATTATAATCAAGTTTGACGACGGTTTCAAGCATTTTGAACATTTGAATTAAGTAGGTATCTTCTTTTTTCAAGTCTAAATCCAAAAAAAAACCACTGTAATGTGGGAAGTTTTTTTTTCATTATGTGAAAATAGAAGCTTTTAATAACTCCTCCGTATTAAAATTCAATCCATGTTCAAAATTATTCGTATTTTTAATAATGATTAAATTTCCAGTAAAATGTCCATTTTTAAATTTTAATTACGCAATCCTCATAAATAATCCCATTTATTTTTCAATTTAGTTGATTCGTTTATTTAACTAGGTAATCCCGATCATTTTTCAAAAAAATAAAACGAAGAAATAAGGAGCAATCAAGTACCTGTATTTAAATATTAAATATAATTCTAAATATCTAATTATCAAATGATTAATTTGTGGTATCACAGCAGATGCTAAAACTAGTAAACATCCCATAATAAATACCCTTAACAAAAAAAAAGTCAATTAATCAATTATACTCGAATTTCTACTTCGATTCGGTTGAAAATATGAAATAATAATATATTCATGACAAGTAAATATTAATTTTCGGGAATTTTGCTTCACTTTGCCCAAATCTAGTTATAATTTTTTCAATAAAAGTAGTGTAAACATTGGAATTTAATGTACTTGTTGCTCAGTTTTTGTAATTAATATCAAAACCGTATCGCATTTTTATTTATATAAAAGAACCAGTTTATGAAATATGCTAATTTAGTGTAGGCAAATTAGCGCTATTTTGAGGAAAAAAAAACATTTTTAGCCAGGAAAGGTTTTATTGCGAAAAATTGTTGGGAGGGGTCCCCTGACCAACCTCTAAAAAGTCCGCACCCCCTAGACCCCGTGCTTCATTTTTTATGGGGGTCCCACCCCCCTCAAAAACGGTTTTTCGCGAATAACTCCTCAGGGTTTGATTTTACGGCAAAAATAACTTCGTATTTGGATTCTACACTTAATTTCCTACAAATATTGTCCAGAATTTTTTTTTGAACGATCATTGGTGAGGAGGTGGGGAGTCCTGAAGAAGGGTGGTTTTGGAAAATACGTTGTAATACGAAGTTTCATGTTTGACATCATTTCAAATGATGGAGGAAATGTATTCTACGATATTTATTTGAGGTATGAGACCTCCTACCTCACGGCTAAATCGCACCCTCCCCCTCCCCTCCTCACCACCACTTCATTAATAGCACAATTACTGAACAAATTCAAATATGGTATGATTTTTTTACAATTTCTACGACATTCAATTAGAGTATGAGACCGCCAGATTTGAGTGTAAGTTTCATCCACTCCCCCCCACTCGCCCTCAATTATAACGACCGTTTGAATCACATAAAAGGATGAGAAACTGTTTGTAAACATCTTTTGTCTCCAATTTTCGCGCATATTTCAAGAAGGTAGTTTATCCGAAGTCGAGTGCGTCATTCCAATGGCGGTTATTCACCCCCCCCCCCCCCACCACCAAATCAGTTTGTAAAGATTTGTAGTGGCGTAAATACGGAGGGGGAGGGTTGAGGACAACCCCCCCCGCCAGGTACCCTTCAAAAATGCATTTTTGCACATCAGAAATCAAATATTTTTCAAAGCTTTCCCACTCCCCCCCCTCGCCCTCAATTATAACAACCGTTTGAATCGCATTAAAGGATGAGAAACTATTTACGCCACAGGCTTACATATGTATTCGAATAAAGTGACAAAAATCGTAAAAAAAGTGACTCGCTATGATGCCTGAAAAGCTGAAAAAAGCTGGAAACAAAAGATGGATAGCAGAATTCTGCGTATTTTTCTTCACGAATCAACATACCTATAGTTGGAGAAAAAACTCATTAATTTTTTGAAATTCTACAGATTTTCGAGAAAATTTACTCGTATTTCTCTCTCACTAAGCTAAGTTAATTGTATGTATTTTTCAAGTTTTCAGTCACTATAGGTACTTAATTTATATTATGTGACGAATGAATGGGAGGAAATATTCTGGAAAATCTGAGGAAATCTGAAAATTTGTTGTTGAAAAAAATGCGTAAAATTCGATACCGTTTAATCGTTTCATTTTTTTCCTTTAATTCTTTCGGATTTTCTGTGACCAATCTTGATAAGTATTATACTTTTAGAAGTTTATAATATAATAATAATTTGTTTACGCCCAAGCAAGGCGAGGGACAAGCTTTTAAAAATATATGATTGTTGATGTGCAAAAATGCATTTTTGAAGGGTACCTGGCGGGGGGGGGGGTGTCCACAACCCTCCCCCTCCGTAGTTACGCCACTCCAAGTCTTTACAAACTGATTTGGTGGTGGGGGGGTGAATAACCGCCATTGGAATGACGCACTCGACTTCGGATAAACTACCTTCTTGAAATATGCGCGAAAATTGGAGACAAAAGATGTTTACAAACAGTTTCTCATCCTTTTATGTGATTCAAACGGTCGTTATAATTGAGGGCGAGGGGGGGGGGGAGTGGATGAAACTTACACTCAAATCTGGCGGTCTCATACTCTAATTGAATGTCGTAGAAATTGTAAAAAAATCATACCATATTTGAATTTGTTCAGTAATTGTGCTATTAATGAAGTGGTGGTGAGGAGGGGAGGGGGAGGGTGCGATTTAGCCGTGAGGTAGGAGGTCTCATACCTCAAATAAATATCGTAGAATACATTTCCTCCATCATTTGAAATGATGTCAAACATGAAACTTCGTATTACAACGTATTTTCCAAAACCACCCTTCTTCAGGACTCCCCACCTCCTCACCAATGATCGTTCAAAAAAAAATTCTGGACAATATTTGTAGGAAATTAAGTGTAGAATCCAAATACGAAGTTATTTTTGCCGTAAAATCAAACCCTGAGGAGTTATTCGCGAAAAACCGTTTTTGAGGGGGGTGGGACCCCCATAAAAAATGAAGCACGGGGTCTAGGGGGTGCGGACTTTTTAGAGGTTGGTCAGGGGACCCCTCCCAACAATTTTTCGCAATAAAACCTTTCCTGGCTAAAAATGTTTTTTTTTTTTCTTATTTGCCTACACTAATTCAGGAAAATGGTAAATATTTGACGAAATTTACATAAAAAATGTATTTGTTAAAATATGCTGATTTGCATTTGGTAAATTGTGCAGAAGATGCCATGTTTGAAATTTCAAAATAAGTTGTTTCTGGTGTCTCGAAATGTAATCCTAATAATGAAAAATACATTATGGCGAAATATCCCGATTATGATTGGCTTATTAAGCATAATTTGCTATACCTACTTACTGCGATTCGTTGAAATTCTCAGAATTCGTACCTTTGGTTTAAGAAAATTGGCAGCATTGGAATCGAAAAATATTAATTTATACGAATAATAAGAGAAACCTAATTCTGCAGATACGTGATGTGCTTAAATCATAAGTCTTAAGGACAAAGAATGAGGTTTCAATGTTCCACGATGTAGGTACACTTCTACCTATTCATCTCTTTTTATTTCTCTTAATTCATAATCGATGAAACAGCAACGTGCCATATCAACAGGATGTAAACAGTTTCGAATTACTAACGCGTTCAAAAGTATAATTCTAATTTTCCACGAGTTTGCAAAATTCCACAATTAAATCGTATTATGCATTTATGATCTCACCTTATAATTCTGTCGAATGCTCGAATCGATTTTGAAATTCTGGATAAAATTCATCACCCATGCGTGTTTCTTGATGACACCGAGATATCGTGGACCTTCACTTTATCACAAAACAGTAACCGACACCACGGAGTAAAAAAATTCTACTTAGACGAACGTTCTTATCGCGTGCATAAGACTTTTAAAAGGCCTTAAAAATTAACGTTACGCATTGTGAACTTCTTGGTCGTACAAATAAATTTTGACAACTACTCGTTACTTCGTAATAACCTACGTTGTACCAGAAAAAATTAGCATCAGCGTGCCTTGTAAGTGGGAACGACGAGGTCGTTCTTAACTAGTTTATGGAAGCAGTGTTGCCAAAACATTGAGCTGAGTTTAGTAGCCGAAAAACGTACCGAAGCTGGCCAGGTGTGTTAATTAATATTTCACCAATGTACATATATTTTTAGCTCGTGATTATTTTTGCCTAAAAAAGATTTCGAGATATGGACCTAAATTTATTTCTTTCGAATTTTTAAATTTCTTTAAATCAAATTTTTTAAAAATTGTCGGTATCCAAACTTGAATTTTTTTCAGCTGTAAATCTTTCTCAAGTTAGATTTTCGAGGCATTTTTCCAATTTTGAATTTTTTAAAACAATTTTTTTGTATTTTTTTAAAAAAATATTTTTCGTTTTAAGTAAGAAAAAATTCCAACCTTAGTTTTTAAAATTTTTCCAATTTAATACTTAATAAAAAAAAAATGTTTAAAAAATCAAAAAAAAAATTAAGAAAATTGAAATTAAAAAATTTTTGAGAAAATCAAAATTGAAAAATTCTTCAGAAAATTTAAATGGAAAAATATTACAGCCGAAAAAATTGATAAAAAAAATTCAATGTGATAATCGAATCCTTATTTTTGGCAAAAATAATTAGGATCTGGTATGTACATTCACGTTTAATTCAAGCTGCTTGAAATAATTACTGAACTCTTTCGACGATTCCTCCTTCCCTCCTTCCCTCCCTTGCTGTCATTGGACCGACCCAAAAGGAAATTTTCATCCATTTTTTAATCGATGATTTTAGATATTTTACAAAATACATATAATAACTGTGCAATTTTATCTGCATCGATATCTATTATCTAATTAGGCACCTTAAAAAAATCTTTGTTTACTCACTTACCTACGTGTTTAAGAAAAATTTAATTCTCTTAATGGCTCGATGGGTTTCATCACTTGGAAATTAAAGTGATTAATTATCGCGTTGAATTGCGTTAAGGTGCATGTACGATCATATCGTAATTGGTTAATTCATCTTTAGGGTTTTCCGAGACTGATACCTTCAAATATTTTTGGTATTTTTAACTCAATTCCAATTGTAATACATAAGCGTATTTGACTCATCTTATTTCGTTGCTTAATGAACAACGTTGCACCTATTCGAATAAAATTTTACGGTTTGTGGTTGTTGAAATTTGAAATTTTTATATTTTGCAAATCGTTCCTAATTCTGTGTTTTTCCTATCTTTCTATCTTTCCACTTTTTTTTTGCTGTCCTATTTTTTTTTTCAAGTATCTAAATATGGGTTTCAATGTTGGAATTGTATAGAATGGAACGTGTTTTTTTTTTTTAATTTTCCAATTTCCAAACTTGAGATTTAGGTAAAATCTGATTAAAATAAAGGGGAAAACCGTTTTGGAGTAAGAAGATGAGGTGATTATGGAATTGAAGTTTATGGCTGAAAATAAATTTTTCGTAATTTTCTTAGCTAGTACCTATTGAACAATCGTGAAATTCGTTATTTTCTTCTAAAATACTCGGATTTGACCGACTCGAGTGCATGAAAAGATAAGCAGAGGTATTAAATTTTTGATTTGTATTTATTTTATTTTCCTATTCATTCAATTTTTTTTTTAGAATTTCTCTACCAGGAAAAAAATGTATGCTAAAAGAAGCAATTTGAAAAAATCTAAAAGATTCAACGGGATTGTAGTATCAATTTTTTTGTAAAAGAAAAAAAATAACCATTCTTAACATTTTGCTTTTCATACTCGACCTTTTATTTCGGATACCCTCAATTGACCTACGCTGAAATCCAATGTCAAAACTTGAGAATATTATTGTAAAAATTGTGTAATATGTGACGGATCAATTGGGAAGATGCTTACAAAAGGTCGAAAAGGACTGGTAAAATCGTTAAAACTTGTAAAAGCGAATAATTTAGTCAAAATTATGGACGAGAGACGAGAGAGAAAGAGGAGCAGGATTAAATTTTTTCTCCAAATAATTCCCACCTGAAATTCGAACAAATACTTAGATTAATTTTGTTGGAAAAATGTGTCAAAAAATCACACCATGGTATCTACTGGCTAGAAAAATGAAAAAAAAAAACCGCAGAAAATGACTAGAATTTTACTGAAGTGGCGAGAAAATTAACAAATATCGAAGATTTTAATGATTTCACTGTAAAAGGTCAGATTTCGAAGCTAGAATCGCAGAAAATAAAAAGAAAACTTCAGAAAATGACAAGATTTTTCATTTTTTAAATCCAATAGATATTTAGTCTTGGTCTTATGAGATGAAGAGGAGAAGTTATGAAGCCTCCAATTCCTCTTTCGAAAGTCAAAATATAAAAATTAATAATGAAATTTCAGCTTTTGAATGCCTTTTCCTGCAAAAATGTTCATCTTCTCTTCATTGAAATTGAAGCTCAATAAATGAGGTCAAATTTCAGACCTGCTCATGCCTAAAATATTTTCTTAATCCCTAAAATATATTTTTTTGATTGATCGTGATCCTCCTGACTACACAATCTAATTATTGGGAGGAAAAAAAAAAACAAGAAAACTGCTCAATTAAAAAATTACTAACTCGAGAAAAAGTAAGAATTATAAAATGTGAAATGTATACTTCCTTCAACGATTTTATTTATCGAGTTGAAATTTTGAAAATCGATTTCATGTTTTGATGATCATAATAAAATATTGTACTCAAATTTTGAAATTTTCCCTCACAGTGAAAATCAAAATTCAAAATCTCATGTAAATAATTTTAGTAAAAAGTTATCCTCCTTATTTTTACAAGTTGCGTTTTTGAAAATGAACACGGTCTTATTAATGAAAATTGAAAGTATGTTTTCTTCAGGCCATAAAATAAAAATTTTCTGGGAAGGATAAAAAAAATTATCAGCTCAAGCAATGAAAGTATCGAAAATCAGATTTTAAAAAAATCTTATATTTTTCTTTGACATAATAATAATAATTATCATTATTTCTGCTGTATTATCTTTCACTGAAAATTAAATTGCGCTTATTTGTTCTTGTTTTCAAGTTTGATGGAAAAAAATATTTTAAAACTTTTTGTCGTCTCCCCATACCTCCCCCCCCCCCAATAATTTTTGCTTAAAAACATCCGCTTCTAAATTTGATTCCTTGTTTTGGTAGAAGCAAAAAAAAAGCCCCAGAGTTAATTATTTGACTCGCCTAAATATTTGGTGATCCAAAATCCAATCTTTTTCTCATCCTCAGAATTCGTGTTATTTTTTGATTCAATGGTCCTCGTCGTCATTCTCTCAATGAAAAAATTTTCCTCTGACCTTTACATTTTATCCAAAAGTACATTCCATCCATGTTATAATCTTATGCTCACGTCCCAGATTTCAATACTGGATTGGTTAATCGATGAGAGTAAAAGTAGGTCAATAGGAAGTTGAATAATCTTTAAGATGTGTCTAAAATAATATAAGTATGGAATATGATCAACGAAACACATTTGCCCCTTATAAACTTCAAATAGGCAACTCGACTAACTGTAATGATTCTGTAGTTGCCAAATTACGAGTGAACAAATACGAGTTGTTTTAAGGAGAGAAATTCCCTCCATACTGTAGGTAGGCAATTTATTGTACCAAGATGTTGAACAGATCGTATATTTCAATTTATAACATTAAAAACTTGTCTTTTTTCACTGTGTTTGGAAACCACTGATTTCGAGTGAATTAGGTAGTGTTTTTTTTTGTTTTTTTTTTTTTTTAATGACATAAAACTTTGATTTCAGAAAAAGGAAAGTGGTCATTTTTATCGTTTTTGAAAGAAACGTCGAATTTACCAAAATTAAAAAATGGTTGTTTTCCATTATTTATGTAAAATCAAAAAGAAATGTAATTCAAAAAACTATACGAATTGATGAAGTCGAAAAATAAAAATTCCAAAAAAAAGAAAAGAAAGAAACACCCACGAAAACACAGTAAAAAAAACTTATATTTATGAACAAAAATTGGGTAAGATACTTAATTATTTAATGGTAAAAACTAGAACACTGGATTGAAATTTATACATTAGCCCGGCTACATTCGAGTAATACCTATAAATTTTAACGAATGAATAACAACAATATGGTACTGATTTGATTATTTTTAATCTCCTGGTCGATAAATTTCGGGTAGTGGGCAGTCGACGAGTCGGAGTGGTTTGAATTCCGGATGGACTGGGATCTCAGCTCCTGCAAAAGTGTAATCTTTTTTTTCTTTTTTTTGTGCCAGTTTCTTGTAACATTTGACAATTGGTAGTAGCGAATTTCCGGTGTATAAGGTTTGGTTGTGGATTGCTTTGATCGAGATGTTATAATCGCAGCCTGGCACCAAATCGTAGATCTCGAATTGAGGTTCCTGCGAAGTTATACACAATTTAGAGGTAATTGTGGAATTATGTAAAGAAAACGAAGATTAAAAACAAAAATATAAGTCAATTGAGGCTTTGTCTAAATCTTTCTAATGAAGAAAGTATTCCAATTATTCATAGAAAAATTTTGGGATACATTTAAAAAATATCTGAAGTATGTTCAAAGAATATCCATGTCTAGATATTCAGATTGATCTTTCAAGTGACAAATTCTTGGAAATTCAAATTTTTTGAAAAAATTCAACTCTCTGGAAAATAATTATTTTTTAAACGAAAAATTTTCAATTTTCTTAGAAAATTCTAATTTTTTTCATGATTTTGGTAAAAAAAAAACAAACGAAAAAAAAAACGAAAAACAGACTTTATTTTTTTATAATCTTGGGGAAAAAATCGTATTCCTATGGCATCGTTTTTCGTCCTTTTTCCTCCTCTCTATTTGGAAAAGTTTTTTATAAGATTTTGAAAAATTTGTAGGAAAATTGCAAGTATTGAAGAAAATTGAAAAATGAGTTTGATTTCGGTATCTGAAGACTCCTAAGTTTCGAAAAAAAATTCAAACTTCTTCAATTTTGAGTTAGTAGCTATTTTATGAACTTGAAAACTTAAAAATTGTTATGTGTGGGATCTCAAATTTGAGAAGTTGAGTATTTTAGGAATCACTGCATGAAAATATTTTCCAATTTTTTTCAAGACCACAAAAAATTGACTAAGATCAAGTTTTTGATTTTCGGTATTTTCAAAACATTATTTTCGAGGGAAATTGAAAGGGAGGTATCTATACCTGAGTTATAATTTAGTAATTTCTCTTAAATTCTCATTTAAAATTCTTTTCAAACTTGACGTTAGTATCGAAAAATTTTATTTATGAATGTTTATTATTTTTTTGATGAATATTTTGAGAACCCCTGAAAAGTTAGAAAATGACATTTCATGAAAAGTATATTTTTTTATATTATAAATCTTCACTGCAAACTCTCGAAATATTTTAGTTTAAATTTTTTTACTAAAGAAATGTTGACTGGAGATGTTTTTTTTGTTGGGTCAATTTTGAGTTCCCTTTTTTCAATCAAATTCGATCGATTCTTAATTTTTTCTTCAAGTGTTTCTTTAAGAGTAGAAACTTCATATTATTTTTATTTTGGTTAAGAACGGGGGGGGAGGAGGAGGAGGAGGAGGAGGAGGGAGAATGAAATTTTGATGTTTTTAGTCATTTTTCATTTTCAGTTATTTTTTCCATTTCCTCATTCTTGTGATTGAATTTCGTTCTCAGAATATTTTGCAAAGAAAGAGAATGGTCAGATGGTCAAAATCTGAATAAAATGTCCATTTACAATTCTGTACTAGCGAACTTTGAAAAAAAAAAAAATGAAAAATCTGCCTTCTCGGTTGTGGCTATGCAAATCTATCACCTTTGATTCAACTTTGCTAGTTTTATTTTTCACTACTTAGGTTTTTTAAAAATTTATCATATGTGTGAAGTACCTTAGACTTGCATACGAATGAAGAAAATAAAAATATAAAATTTTGATACTTACAATCGCTCTAGCCACATACCACGCCTCGTAATTCCTACAAGCCTCACTGGGAGCCCAAGTTACAGAATAATTAGTGGCAACATTTTCTTCAATTGGTTTCCAATCCACGATAGCATATAAATTCTCATGAATCCAGTATAATTTAGTGACTCTGATACTATTTATGGTATCCTTGTATAGCAGATTTAATTCATCTGGCATGACTTTTCTTCGTTTTTTTGGAGCTGTGTTGAAAAAAAAAATTTGCATCGGTTATCTCTGCATTTCGTATCGCCATAAATTACGGCGAATAAAAGAATCTGATATAGTCGAGTTCTCACGAGGATGTTCTTGGGTCCGTACAACTATTCGAGTTGACTTTCCTGGTATTTTTTTAACATCGATTTTTACTATGGCGTATAATTCGAGGAAATATTCCGTCTTTGGCATAACATCGCTTAACCAGTAATGATCCAGGTTCTGCGAAATGAGTAAAAACAATCATTATGTAATTGGTTTTACAAGGCATGTTTTTGTTTTGGTGGACACTTACTCCTGAGAGATACTTGCTGTTTTGAAATAAAGTTTCATTCGATAACGTGCTCCAGCTAATTTTATATCTGTAGATTGGTATCAGGGTTGCGGGTTTTTGCCAAACTAGCAGATATCTGAGGGTGCCATTGCCCCAGGATTGAGTGCCGACCCCGAAATCACCCGGAGCCTCGGGAGTGAGTTCGGTGACTGTGGAGAAAATTTTTTATTCTATAAGTTTTTTCATCAGTGAACTTGTACAAATGAACAATGGTAGCCCTTATTGCATCGCGGTGACAAATTAGACCACCTTTCGGCTTTCATTCATATTTCAAAGGGGCAGCGGTGACATCTTTCGTTAGAAATATGCACTTAAATTCATAGTTTTGGCCCAAATTTAATTTTTAATAATAATTTTTCAATTTTCGACATTCCATTTTTCAACGTTCAGTTTTTGATTTTTGAGAGCAATTTTCAACTTTTGAAATTCAATTTTTGCCCATAACTTGCATACATACCTTGGTTCAAATTTTGTTAAAATGTATTGATTTTTAGGAATGAGTACTCTTCTTTCTGCATTATCAAACTTGGAAATTCCAAAACAAAAAATCTTCTCTGCTCCAAAAAATTTTATTTACTTTTTAAATTATTCAAAAAAAAGTTAACTACATCTACGATTTCTGCTGTACGTTTCTAATGGATAACTGCGTTACTGGCATGGACTAATGAATCTTAGTAGTCCATCTTACACCCCCCCTCCCCCCGGCTCAGAAGAGGTTTCAATTTTCTACATTTTTTTTTTTTTAGTTTTTTAACGAATAATTTTCTACATTGGACTTTCAATTTTTGATTTTCAATATCTATTAAATTTTTGATTTTTATTTGAAATAAAACTTTTAGTTTTTGATTTTCAACTTTTTCAGTTTGCTTTGATGATTTCATTTTTGATTTTCGACATCGATTTTTTGACAATGATTTTTCAATTTTCAACAAATTATATTCAAGTAACTTCGATGCAGGTATTTTAATTTTCAAGGTTTCGATTTTTTGCAGTTTAAGAAATGAAAAAATTACTGTCGTTTTAAGAATTGCAGTGCTGCCAACTGCATTTTGATTCATGTAATTTTCATTCATAAAATCCTAGTTATTTATTCAGTAATTTCAATACGGCGCCAATTTTCTTGAAGTTTGAATGGATTATTTTTCTTGAAAATTTTTTGTAGCAAAGGCTGGCATGTGAAATTTTTCAAGAAGTAGGCACTGTCATTGCATTTTTTTGATAAATTTCGTCGAAAAGTAATTCTATACCAGAAGGTCCAAAAATCTGAAAAAAACACAAATTTTGTTCGAAGAATTCGCAAGTATGATGAGAGTCTGAAATTTTTTCACTCGATTTTCGTGGTACTGTTCATTTTTTTTCTCGATCCAGTTAAAATAGTTGTAATAAAAATCCAAAATTACTTTCTCTAGTAATATGAAATGTTGAAAAGCATAACTTTTTCTCGTTGTCCAAATTTCATCCTCATACACAATACACTTTCTCGGATTCAATTAATTGGCAGGTCTCAGCAGGTCTCATAGTTGATAAAAATATTTATTGATAATATGTTTTTTTTTCAATATTTTTTTTCTAGACCTCCTTCTCTCCAACATTGGTCATTGGTCCTCAATTTATGAGATAGCCCAAAAGTAATGAGGTATCCCAAGTTTTCATAAAATTGATCAATTTTATGCGAGTGTGTTTTTTGGAGGGGGGGGGGAGGGAGACGTTTTACAGTAAATTTCTAAAAAAAATTGAAATTTCCGTTCCGAGAAAAATCCCAAAATGGTACCAATCTTCATTTTAGTGATTCAATAGACCCTTTTGCAAACAACTAAAAAAAATTAGCTTTGATTTTGAAGTGTTTAAGTAAACAATTTAAATTTGGTGAAAATCGAAAAATCTACAATCTTTCCAAATCGTTTTAGAGGACTAAAAATGATATCCAATTTTGAGATCAATAATTCAAGCAGGTTCATCCCGAAAGAAGTCCAAAAATTTCACAAATTTTCATTTCAGTGATTTTAGTATATCGCTAGATACCTTGTAAATGACCAAAAAAATTAGGCTCGGTTTTGAAGTGTTTGGGTGAACAATTCAAATCAAAGATCAAATTATGTCCTTACCACACCAAAGCCTTCAAATTTTGAAACATTTCATTGATAGAAAAATTTTAAAATTGGATACTTTTTTCGAAAAAATTTAGGAATGAAGAAATTTAAAAAATTTGGAGTTGAGAAAAGTCGACTTGAAATAAAATAATAATTTGGTCTGGAATCGTCGAAATCCCAGTCGCATGAAAATTATTCAAGAGCTAGTTTCACGATGCACCAGGATTTCAGATTCCGCATTTGGAAAAAATCAAAAAATCTCCAAACTCACGTTCTGCAACTTTCCAGACCATTTTTAAAGAAGAAAAAGATGTATCCAATTTCGATATTAAGTAGGTAATGATTTAGGAGATTCAAAAAGAAAATTTCAATTTGTAATTTTTTTCAGTAATGACATAAGTTAATTAATTCTACCCAAAATGGACAGAAGAAACAGTGATGGAAAACTGAAATGATAGGTACCTATTAATTCCAGTTCCAATTTTAGTTCTCAAAATTTTAAAGTTCCAGTTCTCAATATTTTCTAGTTCCAGTTCCAAAATTCAATTTTTTTTTCAATTTTGACAGATAAAAAAAAATCCAAAATTTTCTGCAAAAATTAAACTTTGTTGTTTTTCCTTTTCTTGTTAAGGTACAATTTTTTCATTTTTCATAAATTCAAGCTCTACACAAAATATATCTGAAAAAAACTGGACAATAATATTTTTTAGAAATTTTATGACTTCCGGTCCTGATTTCCATAGTTCTGAATAATTATCCAATGAAAAAAATTTGAAATTTAAAGAATCTGTGCGAGAATGTTTTTAATTTGATGGAATATTCAAAGGGTCTGGCCGAATAAGGGGTGAATTTGGCCCCAGGCTGGATTTTCGTTTTAATCCCCCCAAAAAGTACCCCTTGATGTAAAAAAAAATCTGGAAAAATTTTTGACCCCACCCCCCTCCATTTCGGAGTTATGGCCATTTTATTACCCGATTTTCAAGAATTTTTAATTCCAACGGAAGTGAACGAAATTTTCTGTTCTTTGGCATAAAGTTAAATCTCGTAGAGATGTATTTATGGAAATTTTTTCAAAAATTTTCATGCACATCTTCATGGTTTTTCGGCCATTTGAAGTTTTCAATCGCAAAAAACACCATGTAATCGAAGAGGTACCACTCTGGAAAAATTACTAAAAAACGTGTTTTTTAACGTAGATTCACGTCACGTATTCAGTTTTGGCGATATCGATGCAGCAAGGGCCGAAAATCGCGAAAAACTGTGCAAAAATGTTGGGTTTTTAAGCATTTTTTTCAAATTTTGAGCATTTTATGTGGAGAGAATTGACTAAACGAAAAAACTAACGCCGAATTCGTGTTCAGCGGGTCAAAATACCCCCATAAACACCCTTTTCACGATCGTTTCATTTGAAGTCTCGAAATTGTTTTTCTCCGCCGATTTTTCATGACGAAATAATCTTAAAAAGTGAATTTCGAGATCTTGAGCAAAATAATCGCGAAAAGGGTGTTAATCGGGTTATTTTGACCTGCTGAACACGAATATGAGATTGGTTTTTCCATTGGATCATTTCTTTCCTCAGAATCCGCCATTTTCAGGTTTTTGCTCAAAGACTTGATTAAAACTTGAAAATGGCGGATTCTCAAGAAAGAAATGACCGGATGGAAAAACTAATCCCATATTCGTGTTCAACAGGTCAAAATACCCCGATTAACACCCTTTTCGCGATTATTTTGCTCAAGGTCTCGAAATTCACTTTTTCAGATTATTTCGTCATGAAAAATCGGCGGAGAAAAACAATTTCGAGACTTCAAATGAAACGATCGTGAAAAGGGTGTTTATGGGGGTATTTTGACCCGCTGAACACGAATTCGGCGTTAGTTTTTTCGTTTAGTCAATTCTCTCTACACAAAATGCTCAAAATTTGAAAAAAATGCTTAAAAACCCAACATTTTTGTACAGTTTTTCGCGATTTTCGGCCCTTGCTGCATCGATATCGCCAAAACTGAATACGTGACGTGAATCTACGTTAAAAAACACGTTTTTTAGTAATTTTTCCAGAGTGGTACCTCTTCGATTACATGGTGTTTTTTGCGATTGAAAACTTCAAATGGCCGAAAAACCATGAAGATGTGCATGAAAATTTTTGAAAAAATTTCCATAAATACATCTCTACGAGATGTAACTTTATGCCAAAGAACAGAAAATTTCGTTCACTTCCGTTGGAATTAAAAATTCTTGAAAATCGGGTAATAAAATGGCCATAACTCCGAAATGGAGGGGGGTGGGGGGTCAAAAATTTTTCCAGATTTTTTTTACATCAAGGGGTACTTTTTGGGGGGATTAAAACGAAAATCCAGCCTGGGGCCAAATTCACCCCTTATTCGGCCAGACCCTTTACAGAACATTTTTTCTTTATTCACTTTTCTACATCAACTTTTGAGGTTCGTTTGAGGTTATTTTTGTTTTTCAATTTTGAGAAAAAATTTTGAAAAATTTTGAATTGTATATTGTGCATCCTGCATCTACATTTTTTACTTTTTCACTCAAATTTTCAAAAATTTGAATTTTTCTGTTTTTTACTCCATTTTGGAAATTTTTATTGACAAAACCTTGAATTTTTCGAAAAAAATTTTATTGTAAGGTGTAATGTTGGAGAAGATGATTTTAATTGAGTGAAACTTTTATTTAAAAAAATGAAAATTGCAATTTGCCAAAAAAATTCTAGAACTGGTATGAAACTGAAATTCATTTTAGTTCCAGTTCTAGTTTTCTGATTTCAGTTTTCATAATTTCAGTTCCGGTTCCGATTCCAGTTTTCCATTACTGAAAAGAAATGATTTTTCGATTTCTGAGCTACCCTAGATTCTTCTCTTTTCTGGCTCATAGTTTCAAACTCCAGGCGATTTTTTTCGATCTTCTTTACAGGTGGCCTAAATATTCAATTTAAGAGATCAGAAACCTCTGCTGATCACTTCCAAGCCCCTTCAATTTCGAATAATCTGCCTTCCCTCATATCTTAGACCAATGAAAATTCTTCAAAATCTATACTTACTATTTGGTAAAATCTGATACGGTTTCGTCGCCTTGGAAGGCCCAACAGATCCATTCGTATTCACCGAATACACGCGAAACTGATAATAAAGGCCCGGCTTGAACAAATGCCTTACCGTAGCATACCTATGAGGAGTCCTCCTCACCACATTCCAAGAAGTCTCATTCATATTTTCGATTTCATTCTCATCGTAGCAATGTCTTTCCTCGACGACAAACACCAAATGTTTATTATGCCTCTTATGCGCCAGGTACCATCGTAAATGAATCGGTACTCCTTCGGAAGCGATATCAGTCTCATTAACGTGTATCGCAACATGAGTAGGTATCGGAGGTAACCCTGCGATGAAATAATTACCTTATAAGTTTGCCAACAACTCGACAATACGACTAGTTTCGCGTAGCACAATAAATAATCTACCTTCGGCGGTATCCAATTCGGTCGGAGTCAAACAAACGGTTCCGCACTCGTGGCGACAGCATTTTTTAATTCGCGGGCACTGGGGATCTGTTTTGCACAAATTTACACACGATTTCTCCGTCTGCGGCATCGTGCTGTTCGTCTCAATCGGGCATTTTCCTGGTTTCACGTCTACCGACATGCAGGCGCGCAAGCACTGGAAAAATCATCGCCTCGTGAATACACAACCTACGTAAATTCGTACAACAATTTATTCGGTATAAGAAACTCGGCGGCGGTAGCGATGGCGCGACTTCCCATACCGTTTGAAAAATTAGCCCTTATTTACATATTAACTGCGATAATGATCTATTCCCGTCCTTTTCCAACCTATCGATTGAGATAAAGACGCAAACCAATCACGTGTTTGAAATTAACGCGAATATATCGTCTAATTTAAACGTCAACATCGCGGTTTTTTTTTTTACCTCCGCATAATCCTAATTTCAATACCTCGCGAACGCCCCCGTCTCAGACGAAAAAATTTGAATCGGTAATTAAATCGGACACGATTACATTGATTTTTATTCGAAAAACATCAAATTTCTACGAACGCGGTACTGGAATCGGAATTGTTGAAGAATTTTCTACCATGTACCTAATAAACTAACCTTTTGTACAGATACAAATAATTCTTCGGATCTGCGAGAAATTTACATATATTAGAAATTTTTATCAACACGAATAACCTGATTGCTACGGATATGTGTGCAGTTGCAATGTCGTTCATTTGAGATGCAAATTTTGCTTTTTCAAATCCATCGAAAACAATTTAAAACCGAGTTAAAGATCGTGTTCTTGTCATTTACCCAAATGATAATTGCAATCTGGAATAATAATTTTCGCGATATAAGCGTGCACGGTGTGAGTGGCCAGAGCCAGAATATCCGAAGGAAATACAACCACGTTTCAATCCTACTGGTTTCAGGCGAATTTATCGTATTGGTTCGATTCGAGTTTTCGCCACTTTGATTTAGTAATAGACGGTGGAAAATTTATTGAGATCGTAGCACGAACTACGTCATTCGAAGTGGATTTTTATTCAGCGAGAATCGAGGAATTTTGATTTGTTGGATTGTATGTGGATTTGGAGTGGAGATTGGAAAATTGTCCGAGGAAAGAGTTTCAAGGGGGTTGAAAATTAGTGAATTTTTTAGAATGTGTTTTATACGATTTGTTTGCTGAGTTAATTACGAGAAAATTATCTGAGTGAATTTTCCTTTCCAACCACATAGATGATTTTTTTTTTCAAAATTTAGTGAAATATTCTGTCAGAAAGATGAGAAATTTAAAAAAAAAAAATTATGGCAAGCCTTCTGATTGTAATCCAGCAATGAAATTCGGTATTTTGCAAAATATTTTCATTCGACTTGATTTTTTGGAAAATAATTTTCCAAGGTTAATTTTCTGTAAAATTATTTTCATTAGACGTAATGTTTTGAAAACTGAGTTTTTGCAGTTTTTTTTTTTTTTTTTTTTAATAACTTGATATTTCGTAAAATAATTTTTTCAGGGTTCCATCTTCTGAAAAATTTTTTTTGAATGCTTTACATGTACAACAGTTGAGGCTAGAGGTGTTTTGGATTGGAAGTTGCGGAGGAGTAGGAATTGTAAACTGGTTTTGGCGAGGAAATTTTTTTTTCAGACAATGTATGTATTTTCCAAAAATATTTTTCCAAGCCCTATTGAGCATAAATGAAGCCCAACTCATCTGTAAAAGGCAGAGTTTAGGGATTTTGCATCATCTTCATCAGGTCTAAAAATAAATATGTAAATTGAAAAAAAAAAAACAAATTTCAGCCTGACATAGATAGTCAGGGTATCTAACAGATCAAGCTGGTCCTAAAAAATCAAGCTTTTTTTCAAAAATTTCAAAAATCATAAAAATTCCATTTACCTTTGATAAAAAAATATTAAAAATTTCTTATGAAAAATCAGAGTATTTTCGAGGGAGGGATAAAAAAAAGTGCTTGAAATTTCCTTTAAAACGAATATACGCAAGGGGGGTCACAAAATTTGGAATTGGTTGTCAAAAAAGTCATTTGAAAAGATAAAGCTAAGTTGAGCCTTTTTCTCAGAAAATTTTGTTAGACACCGTGATGATTTTTTCTTCAGAATTTTCGCCCCAAAATTTTCTGGCTTCATAAATTTTTCATACTGATTAGGTATAATATGAGAACGGATTGATCGCAATAGACAAGTTGCACGAAAAATTTTTTTCAAAAAAAATATGATAGATCGAAAGTAGATGTTAAAATATGAAGTGCAACTTGTCTATTCGAAATGAAATTCTAAGCTGAAACAAAAATACTTGAATAGAAAAGTGCATCATAAAAGAAGCCCATTTCTAAAATTTCAGATGTTGAAGTTCATTTCTCAGTTTGTGGGAAATTTTTGAAATTCCAAAATAGTCTCATTGTCCAGAAAAATATAAAAATTTGATTTATTAACAAAAAAAACCCTGAAATTTGATGCCAATAATTACAATGGCGTCGAAAAGTGAAGTAGTAGGGTTCAAGGGGTACGTGGTACTTCCCATTCTGACGGAGGTATCGGTTTCCTTTGTAACCTTCCCTCTCCTTCCCCCATCACCCAAAAAACATCAGATAAAGATTTTCAAAGCACTAAAACGTGAAAAGAAGAGATTTTTTGAGCTTTATAAACTCAATTTTTTCAAAGATTTAGGGAAAAAAGCAAACGACTACTTTTCCTCCTTCCTCTAAAAATCCTTTCTGGTATCCAAAATTTTGATACTCATCGACGTAAATTGGGTATGTACCCATTTTTTTACCTTTCGAATCAATTGGAAGTAGTTCCAAGACATAAAGTTTTTCTGAATTTTCCAGTACTGGAGAAAAGTCTATAAAAATGATTCTTATTTTATGAACTTCATCACTTGAAGCAGAGATAAATATTTTTTGTCAGAAATTTTATTTATTTAAATGAAAAAATACGCCCACCGCACCACCCACTGCTTTTGCATTCCAGATTTTCTGCAAGCTCCAAAATATCTCAAAACTACTTCAATCCCACCAATTTCCTAGTTTTTATTTCAAGGTACCTTCAAATTCAATAATATTTTCAAGGCTTCAAGGATAATTTTCTGCCAAAAAATGTAATTTTGAACTGGAAGATACCAGTTTTGAAAAATTGTGCTTTTTTAATTAAGATAAATCATGAATATGGGTAATTTCAGTTTTTACGAGCTAAAATTTTATTTATCTGGACCATTTTTATGGGGTTTCCTTATTGCTGGAAAATTCAAAAAAGTTTTGGAGGCTTCAAAAGTCTTGAAAATTTTTCCAATGAATTCGAGAAATTAATTATAAGGTACATACCAAATTTCAGTTTTTTTTTGTTGATTAGATCAAATTTTCATTTTTTTTGGGGGGGGAGGGAGGGGGAGGCGAAAAGACAATTTTGAAATTCCAAAAATTCGCTGGATACAATTTGAGAAATGAACATCAGCACCTAAGAAATTGGATAAGAGCTTCTCTTATAATAGGTATACTTTTGATTTTTTTTTTCAGCTCAAAATTTTACATCAGGTTGGAATATTACTCTTGTTAGAAATGTGAGACAGAAAATTCGATCTCAAAATTTTTTCTATCGCAAAATTGTTGAATATTTTGAAAAGAAAAAACCGTGTTCTTTCAATTTTTCGAAGACTTAATTTCTTTGGAAATTTACTTGAGACAGAAGAGCACTTTTGTTTGTAAGGAAATACTTTATTACATTATCAGATTTGGAAAACTCGTAAAAATTGATCTGAAAAACTTGGAAAAGTCAGATGAAATCATTTTTTGAAAAAAGTGGCAATCTTGTATAATATTTCTACCAAGTGTTAAAATTTTTTGTAAGGGGGGGGGGGGGGGTCTCTTGATAAAAAAAATCACGAAGTTTTTGCTCATGATTGGCTGAGTTTGATTTTTTACCAAATAATTTTTACTGAACTCTTTTTTGCAGAAAAATTTTGATTTTGTCAATACCAACTTACTAGAAGAGTAAATTTGATTTTACAAAATACTCGTAAGTTCATCTGACGATAAGCTCAATTTTTTCCAAGATGAATTTTGATGAACTCATGTTTTCCAAAATATCTAATGCCTAATTTATTATGTTTTTAAAAAAACCACTATTTTTTATTAAATTACTTGTCGAGTTTGTTTTTTGGCAAGATGATTTTTTCGATAAGATTTTCTTCGATTCTGACTATTTACAAATTTTTTTTTCCTGGGACCGAATTTCTACTAAATAATTTTGAATTACGAAATTCAATTTCTTGGAAAATTAGTTGTTTACTTGTTGACATTATTTTTTCCGGACTCAATTTATGGTGAAATAATCTTGTTACACGAAGGTAAATTATCTGATTTTTGCTGCGAGTATTCAGATATGTTTATTTCTCGGTATTCCAAATTTTGGCACATTTAGTAACCTATCAAAATCATTTAGATTCAATTAAGTAGATACTTTTTTTTGAGCCAATTGTTTTTTAAAAAAATATTTCTACTCTTCCTTGATTTTGTGGGGTTTTTTAGTTCAGCATTCTTGCTGAATCATTCTTTGTTTCCCTGGTATCCGGATTCCAGAAAAAAATTCCAAAGATATTTTTCTTTTTTTCCATAAGCCTGATTTTCATTTTTGCTTTAATTTTTCGCTCCAACTGAAAATAAATTTTTAGTCGAATTTGAATTTTTGACTTATACGCAACTTAATTTACGTTGAATATGATTTTTTTGCTTACCTGATGTTTTTTTATCGCCACTTTTCGACTATTTTTTGATAAACGTCATTCTTGTCTTGATTTTTTCCATAAGCTTGATTTTCATCTCATTCGACCTAATTTGGTTACAAAATAATTTTTTGGGTTAAATTAATCAATTTTTTTGCTAACGTAAAAGTTGTTAGACTTGAGCTTACCTAATATTTTCTAACATCAACTTTTGATGCATTTTTATCAATTTCATTGGATGAATTTCCAAATTTGATTCCTATGGTTATTTGATTTTTTTTTTTTCACGAATCGTTTTTTGAAATGTCCATTTTTCAAATTTCTTATTTCTGATTTTTCATTATAAATTGTTATCAAGTATCTGTTCTGTTTTCTGTCCTTATGATTTTGTAGTTTCCAGAGCTCAGTTTCTTCTACATGGCTTGATTTTTATTCTAATTACCTTATTTTTATGTATATTTTCTCGATCGGTACCTAAGCTTTTCTTGGACGTGATTGAATCATCGGCATAAAAAAAATCGTTTAATGAACAAAATAAGAAAGTTTTAAATTACACATCATCAATTCCCGAAGGTTGAATGAATGCCCTCGTATAAAAAATTTGCTCACAAAAAAAACCGTAAAAACTAACAAAGTAATAAATATTTTCTCATGTTTAATTTAAATTCTGCAAACATCTTAATATCTTTAGAAAAAATGAGTGAAAAAAATTGTCATAGCAAAATTATTCTTTCAGTTCCCATAATGTGCGAAAATTGATTCGATTTTCATTCATACGTTTTGATTAGTAGAATTTTTTGTATATTTTTTGAAAACTTAATGGGTAATATATGTTCGGTTTTGCGATTTCGTTCTTAATTTATTACATAATAATTGAAGTGGCAATAAATCAAGTTTGGTTTTCTGGAAACGTATCTCGATAGAAATTGGCAACGAGATGGCAATTTGGTAAAAAGTTGATATCGCTTTTACTCGGTTAATTGACCCCTCTCCCTGCCTTTTACCTTTGTTTTCTATATTTTGTGGGTTTTTTTGGGTTCTTTCTCCTTTTTACCATTTTCTAGCTTGAAGAGCTTGTTAATTATTTAAATTTTGAATGATATTAAAAAGACAGATTTATTTAGTTGTTGGAGCCTGATTGAAGATTTTAGGCAGAGTGTATTAATATTTATAAATTCGTCTTGCGAGTATTAATATTAATGAATTCGTTGTCAATAAAGTACGACGGTTTGGAAAATACGATGACATAATTTTTCCGCGATCATAAACAAATGCAAACGGTTCGAAAATGAAGACTTTAACGAATCAACTCGATGATTTTCAAAATCACAGATATCTATTGGGTAATAAAGTAGCCATCGATAAAGATTCGATTGAGTTGTCGATAAGATAGAATCTGTACATAAATTAGCCAATCTACCTAAATAGACATGCAATTGTAATTGGACAAGCCAAGATACCATCTGGAGATAAATAGAAACTTTGAAAATTTTTACCAAAATGAACCTTCAATTGATTTACCAACATCTAGTGTTTTATGGACAAATTGACCAATAATATTTTTTTTTTTGGTAAAGTACGATGAACTGGTATTTTTAAACAATGCTAAGTTTATCCGGTTCCTGTTGGTAATTGAGTTGAATGTCGAAAATTTGCTCCAGCCTTCGTTAGTTATATTCCGCTGGAGTCTTAAATATTACACCGACGACGACCACACAAAACAAAACAGATTTTATTCATATTTTTTTTCGTTTTCGATTGAAAACAGCCACCGAATCTTCCTCCATTTATATGCAAATAAAAATATCACTGTTTATCTACCTTGATCGATTCAATTCCTTCATAAATAAGGCTCCTCTTCAAACCTATACGAATCTGGCGATTTTCGAAACCCCGTACACCTCCATTCGGCCTGTAATGACACTACTATGTAAATTCGTCGTGTTTTCGAGTCGATTTTTTTTTCTGTTTGGGAGTTTTCGAAGAGCGAAGATTAGATGTTTATCATTTCGGAGCAGGTGGATTGTGCAAAGGAAAATTTTCGTGAATTATGGTTTTGTAGTGCGGAGTGTGTGGCGTTTGTGGATGATTTTAGAGGTACACAAGTTTCGTATTGTAAGAAATATGGGATCTGGAATGGTCTGAAAATCTGATGTGAGTACGTTTTGAATTTTTTTTTCTTTTTTTTGATTAATTAGTGACTGATGATTTTTAGATTATCATTGCTGATACTTTTCAAATATTTGTGGAAATAGTGGTTTCTAAAATATCTTGATTTTCAAAAATAATTTTCCAGTCGAAATTAATTCATTTTTTATGACGAGAAAATAGGACTCTGTTTCTTCCATAACACTTTTCTATTAAAGTTGCAATTTTTTTTATTATTTTCATATGAAGTCTAAATCATAAATTTCGAAAGTACCTATACGAATAAGACATTCTGCATTACTTTAAGATGAAAATCAAGTCTTGTAAAAAATTACCAAGCAGAAGTATTTACGCAATTGAATATAGTTTCAATTCAATGTTATTTTTGTATTTTTCATCCTTCTCTTTCATTTTTTTTTTCACCAAAACTAGAAAAAAATATTTTAAAATTTTCCAAAAATTTAATATTTTACAAGAAATTTGGTTGTTTTTCAAATTACAATTACTTGCTGTACTGTATTCAAAAATTGCATCAAGAGACTATTTTTTCTTGAATTTTTTTCTCAAAAACTTGTGCAGAAAAATTTTTATATCTACATTTTTTCGAGATCATGATTTTTTATGACCATTTTTTAAAATTGAAGTTGAAATACTTATTTTAAAAATTAATCGAAAAATCTTGGATTAAAATTTTTTACATCTAAGAGCTGTGAGCAAAATTTCAATCTATAGTTTAGAATTTTTCCTTCCAGATCTAAAAATTCGACGAATTTCATTTCAATAGAGTTGATCAAAAGTTGTGTACCTGTTTGATCATTTCATATTTCAGTTTGCCAAATTGATTTTCGACCATTCTGGGCAATTTTACCCTCTCATTTTTTTAAAAATCAGTGAAAAATTTTACTGAAAGCAAACAGTGAAAAAAATTACTGGAAAATCAATGAACATTTCCTGAAAAGTCAATAAATTGTATGAAATTTGCTGATAATCAAAGAATTTTGCTGATTTTTCTTGTGCTGCAGTTACGATTTTTTTCAGTAACTTTTCATTGATTCAAAAATTGGGTATGTAGAATTTTAGCTAAACTGAGGGTAAGTTTTTGACAAAAAATTTCAAAAATTATACCCTTTTAAAATTTTTGAGTTGACAAAAGTAGGAAAAAACTTTTTTGTCGTGAAACTCTAAATTTCTGCCATCCTCTCTTCCTCCTCCTCCTAGCCATCTTTGCAGTTCGTACTTGCGTTGAATCTGCTTCAAAATTTAAAATTACGATGCGTAGAAATTTTATATTTTTTTCCACGATGAAAAAAATCCGGTTGATTGAAAAAATAAGGTTGATTGTCTGATGATGTTTTTGATTTTTTTTTAAAATTTATTTTGATCAGAAATTGAATTTACCTACATGAAGAATTATCAAGCTTGACTTGATTTTCATTTTTTATTAAAATAACAGGTCTGCTGAGAACTCAAAATTAAAATACTTTTGATTGGTGAGTAGTATTGAACTGTTGGATTAGTACTTTCAAATTATTAAAGTTGATTATGAAAATTTTTCCAATTCGTAAGTATTGAATTTTATTGGAATATTTAAATATGAATCACATATATTTCAAAGTTTTAATACGTAAATTTTGAACATTTTTCAAATACTTGATTTCAAACTTTTTTTTTTTTGATAGAAAGTCGTAAATTTTGTTCGGTATGCTGCATATTTTTGACGTGAAATGACTATTAAAAAATTAAATCGATGATGGATCTGACAAAAAAAAATTGGCTCTTGAAAAAATTATTTTGAAATGTTCAAAAGTAAATGAGGTGTTAGAAGTAGTGTTGGACTCTTATGAATGTGATAAAATTGTGTAAGCAAGTATTATTTTTTTTTTTAATTTTTAAAGATTCTCAAATTTATTATCAAATGGTTTTAAAAAAATAAACGATACCTAAAATATTTCACTTTCTGGCATTTTTAGAAAAACTCAAATAACATTTCTTTGATTTTCTCCCTCTCTCTTCTCATTGTCCAGGAATGCAATATTTTAAATTTGAAAATTCCCTAAAGCAATTTGATGATGAAAGGGACAAGGATCGAAAATATACGACGATTTTGCAAACATTTTCCAATTTTTGTTCAAAAATATTCACATTGAGCTATTTTATCACATTTTTATATGTAATTAGGCCTTCTTAAATTCTAAATGGCTGATGATCGATAATTTTTCTATTATTACTCCAAAGATTCAATTGGACTACGATTAAATTTATATTTTCTTTTTATGTTTGGTGAACGCAATAACCGAATGAATTGGTAAGAATCAGTGAAGATTCAAAGGAACGACATAATTTTTGAATTCAATTTTGATAGCTTAAGATCTCATCAAAAATCAAAAGGCGCTGTGGATTAAGAATATTGATGTAATTTTAAGATAAAATTCTCCAAAATCTGCTATTAATTGAATAAGTAAAGTTAATTTCGGTTGGAATTTTATTTTTGTATTATCTACTTTGAGGATTATGATGGCATCTTTGTTTTTATTCGAAGTCCGAAGACAAATTGATAAAAATTACCTTAATTTCTGGACTTCGATCAGGAATATTACACTTCAACCGACACTTTTCAGTTTGCAATGGATCGAGAAGTTGACCGTATACTTGATTTTTATAATGAAAACTGACGAAAATAATATTTAAAAACACGTAATTCAGCGAGCACATTCCGATTAGGAAAATTTTCCGAAAAAATGAAATCCACGGATAAGTCATCGAGTTCGAAAACGCAAACCGATTTTTAAGCGATGCATTACGAAAATCGTCAAACTTGGCGAACAAATTTCACTCATGGAGGTTTTCTGCGGCCAACAAGAAAACAAAAAGTGAATTACAGAAATGGTGCGGCATGCTGTATTCAATGGTATATTCGGGGTGCTTGACGGGCACCAGTTCCCCTCTCTACTGGATTACTACAAACGTGATGTTTTCATTCATGTGTTTACTATCTGATTAGGTATCTGATTCGTTAATGCGAAACTTGATTCGGGATTCGATTTATGGGGCAGTAGTTCTTAGATTATGGAGATATCTAGTTTTTTTCTTAAATTTTCGCGAAATGTTGGAGACTTTGGTTGGAAGTTGTTTGTGGATAAATTTTTACGGATTTGGTGGTTTTAGATTTTTTTGCTTTCATTTTGGGTTGGTTGAGTTTATGGATTGATTATGGTTGAGATTAATTCAAATTGTGGCGAGTGTTTTGGTTCAATAATTTGAAGTTCTCAAATTATGATTCATAACCTTTATCTTGTACAAAAAATATAAATGCAGTCAAAGGCTGTCTCACTTTTTGAATATGATGGGAAAATTGCATCGTGTTCATTTCCCATATCCATAGGTCAACAAAATATTTCAAAGTGGAAAAAATCATCACCATATTGAAAAAATTAATTAATGTTTTGAATCGAAGTAATCCATTTTTAAGGCAAATTTCCGTGTGACTTTTGGTCATTTTTCAATTCCTCCATTTTTACAGTTTTTTCCATCTTTTTTCCACTAATTTTCTGTCAAATCATTTGCTGAATTTTTCTTTGAAAAAATTCAACAATCAAAAAGTTGAATTTAAAAAAAATTCGAAATCAGTAAAAAAAACGCCAGAAAATAATTTTTTTCGCACAACTAAATTTATTATATTCTCCAGGAAATTTGTAAATGATCAAAGTCACTTCAAGACACTAAATGAATTTAATTTGGAAACTACCTACAGCATTTTTATGAAATCTCATTCATTAATTTCGTACCTTAGAGTTGTGGGGAAAAATGACTATCTAGGTATTTGGCTCGAAAAAGCTCCTCATAATTTTCCAAATCTTTCTCGATAACAATTTTCACAAAAATCGTCGAAAATTTTACAAATTGATTTCTGATGGTAAAAAAAACACTTTTTTTTGCAAAGACAGTTGGTTTTACCATCAAGTTCCTTCTCAAATTGTTATGGTATGCTCATTAAAAATACTGAATTTTTTCACATTTTTCACTGAAAAGTTATGATTACCTGACTGAATTTTTAAAAATTGATCAGAAAGGAAAAATCAATTAGGGTATTTGCAATGGAATTTTTGAGTTTGCTCGTTCTATAAAAATCTAATTTTCACCAATATTCAATTTGAGCATTTTTTGTGGATTGTATGTCAGCTCAAAATTTTTGATGTATTTTCCAACTGAAATGAACATTTACTTTTTGAAGGATGCATTTAATTCAAGATTTGGCCAAGTTTCGATTTGAACTTTTTGAAAAGAAAGCATCACAGATTTTTAAAAAATAGAAAATTTTTGAATTTATCCGATTTCACAACGAAAATGATGATCATTCAGGGATGAATCGAGAAGTTGGCTTATTGAGAAGGCAAAAAATCAACCTTTTTTGACTGAAATAAAATTTTTCCTGATTTTTTTACAAGAAATACTTTTTGATTTTTTTTCTAAAATAGAGGTCACCTTTTTTTGAAAATTTTTGATAACTCAAAACTCAAATCTAACTTTTCTTGTTTGATTATGATTTTCCCATTGTAAAGAGAGAAAGAAAATTGTCCATTCAGCCTCCTTGAAGGATAATTAGAATTTGTAATTGGATGTAAGTAATTTGAATCGAAAAGTTTTGCTTGTAAAAACAATTGGAATCACTTTTTAAACAATTACTTAATGAAATTATAATTCAAATTCACGATTCAAACATTTGAGGAAAAGAGCAGAAAATTTGTGATTCGGGTACCAAGTTTCGAATCGTTTTTCAACTGAGATTGTTTCTTGGAGATCAAGTATGCTTTGGAATTGAAAAAATTCTTACTTTCAATTGAAAAATTGTTGAAATTTATACCAAACCTAATTCTTTCAAACATATAAAATCTACTTTTTTAAAAATTTTTACCAGTAACCTTTTTTTTTGTGCATAAAGTAATTTTTGTTATGAAACAACTTTTTTCATTTTTGACGAATCAGTAATTTCTTTAAATAGTCATTTTTTCCATTCAAAAATTGAGAACTTGAAAATGGGTACTATTCCTGTTTCCTTTTCGAAAAAAAATTATTTGTAGGTAGGTATGAAATCTGAGTTAAATAAGTATTTTTGTGATTTAGAGTGGATTAATATTTGTATCCATCTCTGATATTATTTAGCCATTCCATTTATCCGGTTCAAATTCAAATACTTTGAAGATGAAAAAAAATTTCAAAATCATAAAAGTAACCAATTAGTAGATAATAATTTATAGAAATTTATTTTCAAAAATTTCGAAAATGTGTTTGATGTTTCGATGTGAAAAAAAGTGGAAATTCTACTCAATTTGATTGATGGTTGATTTTTTCGTCAAGCATTTTTTTTTTTTTTTTTTTTAGAAAAAAATGCTCTTTTTTGAACGTTCTTGAAAAAAAAAAACTGATACCAAGAAAGCTCAAGGTAGATATTTCATTTTGAATCGTCAAATTATTGAAAAAATTCAAGATATTATTTGATAGGTAAGTACTTTGGGAAATTTTTTATAATAAAAATCATGAGATTCGTAAAATTATTTCAATTTCGAAATTGGTCAAAGATCTGGGACTTAAGAAAGACAGACAGCATGATCTTGAACTTCCCTATCAATTTTAATAATTATTTTCATCAATTTTCTTGTAAAGCTTCTCATTTCGATTGCTCTTCATTAAATACCAAAAAATTCTCACCAACTTCCATACATCTCAATCGATGCATCCCTGAAAACAAGCAGAAAACCAAAGCTTTCAGCTTCAAAACCTAAAAAAAAACTCAATTACGTAATTCTTCGTCATTATAACAATCCAGATCTATATTCTTGATTTTCCTCCAACTGTGACACTAATCTGATACCATTCCCATATTCTCAACCCAATGCCAAACACCCTTCTACAATTCTTTTCGAAACCTATAAATCTCTCTCGATCTTATTGAATTTGATCCAAAAACTAATGATTTTTACATAATGTAAAAAATTACCTCAACAGATCGATTCCATTAACCAAAGACCAGTATATTACTTAATCGTGGTCGACCACACCGCACCGGCTGCAGATTCCCTTCATCGACGCCTGGAGTCCGCAAATTAGGTATAATCAGATCCCTCCTCGCTTCGGTTACGTTTTAATACATATTTTATATGCACAAATCGACAGTAGGTAAGTAATTTGCATAAGCTCGTTTTTTAAAAAAAATCTTCATCGTACTACCAATCGGTTCCGGATTAAATGAGCGAAAAAAAATTTCACGTCACAATTTATCCGCAATCCACCCGCTCATTGGTTGAAACTGTTTTAAATGGACGTCGACAATGGCGCCACAATAAATGACGCGCGGCTTACCATTGACCTAGGATAAGTTTTATGCTTTTTGTAATCTCGTATATGGAACTCGTTCTGTTAAAGAAGTTACCATATGGCACTGGCGTGCAAAAGAAAGAAGCAAAAAAAAATGAACAAAATGCATTCGTTTGGCGGAACCGGCATCGTGTAGTCGGGTCTCTTTCTACGATTCGCATGGTGACCGTGAAAAAAGTATGAATGAATTAAAATACGTGAAAAATAAAGATTGACGACTGGTTTTCAATGGTTGTATTTTCAGTCTTATTTCTTCTTCGCTCGAGATTGAAAAATATTACGAGGTAAGACCAATTTTCGACGAATCTTTGAACTCCAGTCGATTCTACCGCACGTACGAGCTCTCAGCGGTAACCTGAGTGCGAAAATTTATCGCCAGGTTTTTGCATAAATACGCCGGAGCAAGCGGCGTGAATTACTCGCGGGGTGTGGTCTCATTACAACGTCGGATTAGCGTAACGAGAGAATTTCATTGAGAAAAGTTGGCTGCCTTTGGACGTGAATCGAATACGTTAAACGAGTCTATTCAATGGGACGAGTCTCGAAAATGGTCCAAGTATCTGTCCAAGAACCGATATTGGATGTTGATTGGAGATCCGACCATAAGACGAGGTGTTTTATTCGTAACCATACCTAGGATGTGTTATCAGCTTAACATCAGCTCCGTAGGAGTGAATTTACCTCGTGAGAATACAAATTCGTACACTTTTTGCTGGAAAATAACGACAGACGTATAAATAAGAATGAAACCGACTCGAGGATTGCAGAGTCATTAATTATACCGGTGCGAAAAAGTAAACAATTGGGGAACGTTGTCACTTGCCTATACCTAGTGTAAACAATCCTGCATCCCGAGGCTTCTTAGGTAGACTTTATGTAAACAAAACAGGTGCCTGGTGAATTGTTGTTTGGTCGGATGTGTTGTATTAGGAATGGATGGGTTATCATCTTGACAAGTTCCTTTTTTATGGGGTTATTTACCTGAAATTGTGTGTAGAATCGACAGTGACATTTTTTTTGTTGAAAATTTACCAATTTTCTCGAGTAAAAGGTACATAAAAAGGTCATTTTAGGTCAATTTTGACGGAAATTTAAAGATACGCGAAGTTTTCTTGTCGTTTTCGTTGGCTTTTTTTCTGTAATTTTTTTAAAAATAATGCGAGAAGGAAAATATTTCTGGAGGAAATACTTTCTTATCTTATGCATTTCTTCAAAATTTAAGGCATTTGCAAGTTGGAAGATTGTTTAAAATAAAAAATAAAGTAATCACATCAAAAATTTCTCCTATTTAAAAATAAAATTCAGTGAAAATTTTAAAAAATTATTGAGTTTTCTCAAGTTACCTAATTATGAAAAAAATTTCAAGTTTCAGTATCATATTAGGTACCTAATTGAGAATAAATCAGTAGGGAATAGGGATAGTAAATCATCGAACTTTTTTTTTTTTTTTTTTTTTTTAAATGAAGTTAGAATTTTCAGATTATGGGATAATGCCATCGAATTAAAAATTTAAATTGTTAGTATGTAATGTACCTATCTAAGTAAGTATCGAATACAAAATTTTAGAACTTGAAATTTATCGTGATTTGAAGCTGGAAATTCTTGAATTTTAATTGAAAAATTACGTAGATATTGGAAATTATTATCAAATCTTTTGAAATTAAAAGTGAATAGGTGATAGAATTTTGGTAGGGTTGATTGTTTAGAGTGAAATATCTCTGGTACCAATTGCTGTATCTACTTCGGAGTTGTGTCCAATCCCTGTTGAAAAAAAAAATGTTGGGCCGTCTTTTTCCTCCAGGAGTTCAACTTTGATATTTGGGTCAAATGAATACCAAAATGAGAATTAGTGTCTCTTGAAACCATGTATTTTGATACCAATGTTGTATAAACGTGTTTTTCAAATTTTTGGACCCTTCTCCCCTCCCCAAGAGGCTCAATTTTGGGTACTGGGTTAAATGAGTGCCAGCATGCGATTCAGCGTTTCCTAAAACCTACATTTTGATTCCCATATTGTATTTTCTATTTTTAAAAAATTTGGGTCCTCATCCCCCATTTGGGGCCCAGTTTAGGTATTTGGGTAAAATAAGTGCCAGAATGAGATTCAACGCCCTCGAAAACCTATATTTCAATACCCATATCGTATTTTTCAAAATTTTGGACCCCTTTTTCCTCCCTAGGGAGCCTAATTTTGGTTTTCGGGTCAAACGGATACCGGAATCGGAATCAACGTCATTCAAAACATACATTTCGATACCCATATTACCCCTATTCAGCGTGCTTCAAAATTTTCAATTTTTCACCCCCTCACTCAAGGGTGAGTATTTCAAAAATACTCAAAAAAATTCAACTTTTGAAAAAACGGTGTGAAAGTACACACTTCAAGGTACCTACATTTTCACGGTAAACTTTTTTCCATGCTGCCTAGCACTTTTTGGTAAAAAAGCGATGTCGCTCTAGATTGTGTATCTGGACACTATGATCTGGGATTTTTATGGAAATGAAGTCTACACACTGAGACGAACAAAATGTGATAATTTTGTTTTGGAAACCGGTTCGATAATTTGCTACCGGTTGTCAAAAATATCTCAAAAATCGAGATTAGAAAAAAATTTCCAAATAAAATTCGCAGCGCTTTAAAAACTAGACATTGTCAGTGAACTCATTTTTTTGAACCGGTTACGAAGTTAATTTGTAACCAGTTATCGATGTCACCTGAAATAATGGATTTGAAAGGAAAAAAAATGGAGAAAATCAAAAATTGGAGCGAGATAGTGAACAGCGAAAGATACAAACCGGTTTTTTATTCAAAATCAATAATCGTTTCTTGTTGAGTTGTCGAGTTGGAAAAAAATTTTCAAAACCAATTTTCATAGCGTCAAAACCCAAGCATTTTTGGCGCATTCGCCACCCCCCTCACCCATTACAGGTGGTTATCTGTAGTGCCTCAAAAAATTAATTTTGAATACCTACTTTATTCTTGAGAGTATTACTTTATTCTTGAGAGTATGACTGAATTTTTATTTTTAAAATACATTATCTAACACTGGGTTACTCATCTCTCCTTTTTTCTCCAATTTTTCAAAAGTTTTCAACCCTTTTTTCCTAAATTTCTTGATTATGCGAAAAAATTGAAAAAATTCTAATACATACACCTACCTACCTACTGGCAGTTTTTTGTGCAAATTTTAAAATTTTTGAACCACTTTCTCCTGAAATTTTAAATAACCAGAAATTAATGAAGAAAGAGGCTGAAAATTCGAGAAAAAATGGGGGGAGAGAGAGTCAAATTTCAAATCAGTCATTTTTCATTGACCTTTCAATCAATCAATTTTTCTGAAAAATTGAAAATTGACGGAGTTTGACTGAAAAATCAGTGAAAATTCATTGGTTTTCAAAATTAAATGATTAAAATACCTACTGCATGGGAAAAACAAGGCTCAAAATTTTTTGAAAATGATGTTGAAAGAACAAAAAAAACGCGCTTTCCCCACATTTTTATGATAGAAATATCTCTTTTTCGAGCTGGAAGAGAAGGGCTTGAACCCCCGCCCGAGCCCCCCATGGTACATCTCTGATCGTATCTGTGGCGACTTTTTAAAATTCAGTCTTGAAATTTAAATGAAGTTGAAGAAGAAATGTGAAATTACAAATCCAATTATTACAGTTCAGCTGGATTAGATAAAATTTATATTATTTTCTTTCAATTATTAAGAAAGGCCTAAGTACCTAAAAATTTATTAAAACCATATTTTATATTTTGCAGGTACTCAGGTTCACATATCTGCAGCCCAACTATGTATCCTGGGAACAAACCCACTGCCAGATAAAAACACCAACCTATGCCTGCAGCAGAACCAGATCAGAAACTCATTCAGCAGGTAAGCCAACGAATTGCATACCCAAACGCCTCAAAACTTCTCCAAAAACTGGTTTAACATCCACATATCCGTACTCTTCAAACTACCGTATTAAAATCCTCGCCATGCCTTCCAATCACATCAGCTCTGCACGTAATCCACACACCGAGAAAGAAAGAGACACACGTTAAAGTGATTAATAGCGCACCGGGCATTAATAAACTGCGCAAATTCGAACCCGTAGTGGTCATTTTAATTGGTTTATAAAATAGAAATGAAAAGGGGGGAAATTTTTTTCACCATTGACGCAGGTGGTAATTTATATACTCGTGCATAATGAAACGAAAGAAGAAGAAAAAAAAAGAATTATTAAAATGGCCATTACAAATGATCCTGCAACTTGCGAGTACGTCTCTTGGTTAGAGATACTTATAGAAGCATTATGAAGTTCGATATGATATATGAAGCAGGCGAATATCTTATACGCGCGGTAATTTGATGAATTATTCTGGTCTCTTTTAATCGAAGCCTTGGTCTTATAAAGTTGTAAATCATTGTCGCGCGGCCGGCCGATATCACCGGTCGAAGCGATTTGTTGGTATTTAATGGAAGAAAAATTTCACGATAACAATTAGCCCGGTTTTGCTGTGTATTGCGTTCCATTAAGGAAGGACGCCGGACAACTCGGCTATCGAGATCTATTTCCATAAATTTGCTTATAATGTGCCTACAAGCATGCTGACAGTTTGACTGTGCGGATGGCCTGCGGATACCAAATGGAAATTAGTAATTATTACAAAACATTTAAGCGAATCGTTGCGTTCGACGTATGTACACAGATACCTTTGCGAGATGCAGCTAACTTGAGATACCCGCTAATATGGCTACTTTGCAATTTAAAATGTTGCGCACTTATGGAACGGCGAGTATACAAAGTTATTATTCTCACTCTTCCCGATATGCCTTCCAGTAAGTCGTAAAAATTATTCTACCGGTGGAATATTAATTTTTTTTAAAACTTATTTCAACGTAAATCATCGCGAGCTTGTACAGGGAGTTGGCAAAATACGACTACTAACATGTACATAAGAATGCAACCGTTTAAATTAAATCCACCGCGAAGAATATAATATGTGAAATGGTGCCAATGAATGGTTGGAATTTTTTAACGTGCTTTTAAAATCATTTTAAAGGTTGCCGGTTACCTGAGTAGGTTCTGTTCTGGTTCAGCGATGAGCGGTGAAAATATTTCCGTAATATTTTGTTTCGTAACCAGATTTTCCACGATGAAGATTTTGGGTCTATTTTAGAAATAGTTAGTGGAATTATATCGAAATGTGATTGAAGAATATGGCCTAGAAAAATGGCGCTGGGGCGAGAAAAAAAAATGGAAACGCTTTTTAGATTCGTAATACGTTTGAGCTGAAAGGTGTTCTATAATTTTTCAGTTACGCCTCTCGAGTTTTAATTTTGGAAAATATTTCTCCTGGATCCCCATTCAGACTTAATTCGACAAATTTTCAAAATTCTATTCATTTTTCAAATGAACGCTGAGATGTTGAAATTAAGTGATTTTGTGAAAATTCGTCAAGTATTTCTACAAATTTTATTTAATTGAAATTTCGTCACATAGGAAATTGTTTAGAATTTATTCGAAAAGGTACCCCCCCCCCCCCCCGTCTGATAGGCGTATCAGCCCAAAAGCTACTTTTTTAAACTAACCATCAGATATTATTAAGGACCCTAAAAAATGATTTTAGGAAATTTTTTCCACTCCTAAATTTACTTCCCTTTTCTTCCACTCCCCAAAATAGCGAATTTTCGTCTAGGAACCTAAATGAACCAAGAATTCTGAACTTTATGTGGTGTATACAGGGAGTGGTGACCAATTTATGAGAATTTTTCAGATTTTTTTTGCACTGCCTTCTAGCCAAAACCCCACTTTGCAACTTAAAGGTATCCATTCTCTGGAAAACCGGAAAAAGTAAGGAAATTTTGGTCGTCTGGAAAAGTCAGGAAAAAGTCAGGGAATTTTGAAATTTTGGGAATTTCCACTGGAATTTCGTAAAGATCCAGAAAAATAATGAATTATTTGAAGTTTCTGGACTCATTTTAATATAAACTTTTCAAAAAAAAATTTCACTCGCTCCGCTCGGGTCAGATTGTTTCAACTGATTATTTTTATATTCATAATTTTTTCATCTAAGTATAATAATGTAAAAAAAAATTGATATTAAAACGCACGATTTTGTCCATTGAATTATCAAGTTTTCAAAAAAAAAAAAAAAACTCTTTTTTTTTGTGCAGAGATTTTTTTGAATAGTATTTTATGAAATAATGTAATGAGAAAGAAGTACCATGATAACCCTGATTACGATTTTGAAAAAGAAGGGAAGGGAATAGTAGAGAATTTGCATTTTCTGATCAGTGATCACATTTTGGAAAATTTCACTGGTGTGAAGTGATGAATTTTTAACATTCGCCTTTGCTTCGCACGAGGTTATCAAATTTCTTTATTTTATCAAAACAATTGCGATATTTTACTCCTCATTGATCAATTTACTAGGTCAAACCGAAAAGAGAAACTTCAGTGAAATTTATAAATTTCAAGTGTGTATGTAGTTTTTTTTTGGAGAGAGGATGGGAGGGAGGGAGGGGGTGAATTGTGAAGAAATTTTTGAATTCTCGGACTGGAAATATCCAAACTTTCAATCTTATCATTTGGTCGAAATCAAAGGTGTTTTTTTTTCAAAATTTTTTCTGTTGTTTCAGGATCAAGTGTTTATACCGATTTGTGAGAGAGGTAGGAGGTGAGAGAAGGTATCAAAAATTCTGAGACTTGAATTGAAATCGTTTTTTTTGGCCAGAAAGGGGGCATTTAAAAAATTACTCTATCAGTAATAACATATTTCAAAGGTCTTGAAAATTTCAAAAAATTCGTCTGGAAAACCTGGAAAAGTCAGGTAAAACCATTTCCAAGATAGATGGACACCCTGAACTTTAAAATGGCCATAATTCTGATTGCCTTCACAACGGTTGAAAATTGAAAATTCTTGAAAATCAAGCAATAAAATGGCCATAACTCCAAAATAAAAAGGGAGTGGGGGGAAGGAGATGCAAAAATTTTTTCAGATTTTTTTACATCAAGAGGTACATTTGGGAGGGTTAGAACGAAAATCCGACCTAGGGCCAAATTCACCCCTTAGCCGACCAGACCCTTTGAGCAATTCAAAATTTAAGGGGGGGCTACAAAGCATAGCAAAAAAATTGAAAAAGATTCCGAAAAATTGGTCACCACTCCCCAAATACACCAAATAAATTTCAGAATTTTTGGTTGCGTTAATGATGAAATGGGTATTCTTGAATAGTAAATTGCATTTTTTCGTCTGTCCCACAACCCTAAAAATTTGAAAAAAATATCATTATATTGTACCATGGTGGGACCATATTTGTGCCAAAAAACATGTTTTATTAGTTTACATAAATTTCAGAATATTTAGTCAATCAGGTTCCGAGATAAGATTTTTTGACGAAAATTCATCATTTTGAGGGAGGTAAAGAGGGTTAGTTGGGGAGTGGAAAAAATTTCCTAAAATCATTTTTTGGGGTCCTTTATAATGTCTGCTGGTTAGTTTAAAAAAGTAGCTCTTGAGCCGATTCGCTAATATTAACCGAGGTACCCTTTTATTCGATGTCAAAAAGTTGATAAAAATTGAAATCTGAGAAGACTCTTTTTTCAGAATTATTAATTTTGAGGATTTGAAAATACCCACCCAAATGAGTAAAGACGTAAAAAACTTGAAAAAGATGCAAGTTTTTAAAAAGTTTTTTTTTATTATTATTATGTAGGTATTAGAAAATTTGCTTAAAAATTGCAATTTTTCTAATTTTATTTGCCATGAGCAATTAAACCTTCTGAATTCGAATTAATGAGTGCAAGTATTCAGATTCAGCTATCAATTTTTAGTTTTTTAAACGCTGAATAAAAAAGAATAATATAGTAGTGGCCCACTTCCTTTTCGATTATTCATTTCAATAAAATTATATTACTTAGTTGTAATAGTTAGATTAGATTCAGATTCTCAAACTGGTTCGTCTTACTTAATCTTTGAAATCGATACCAATTTTTTCAAAATCGTTCCATCATATTCGCTGCTTATCCTAAAACGTTCCTAATACTACATTAATTTAGTCGCACTCGCACACCTGATGTAAGATCTAGGTCATAATTACTTTTTATCCTTTTGGATATAAAATGAAAAATCTCCAAATAATACGAACCATTTATCAGATTTTCAGGCTATGCACATTGCACTCGCATTTGGTAAAGTCTGCGGCGTTATTCCGATGCGGTAATGTGATGTTTCTGAAACAGGCTATAACTTATTAATACACTTTAAATAAATACCGTATAACTTACTAAACTTACTTCATAAGTTAGTTATTATTTGGTTGAAAAATATTTATCAGCCTTCAGGCAAATACGCCATATTTTGATGGATTCTTCGCTGATCAATCATAAGATGTTGCTTTTTTTTCGGCGGAGTTATTTTTTTCACACTGCGCGAGTGTTTAGTTGGAATTTTGATAAAATTTCTGAAATACATATCTGTAGAGTGCAAGCAGTAGGTCCATATCCCTCAAACAAACCCCCCGAATTTCAATTTGAAAAAATGCTTTTTTTCTTCATTTTTTTTGAGATTTCAAGTTCTATTATTACCTATCTATTGAAAAATTAAAAGTAATTTCCGATATTTTAGGGTACTAACGTGATCTGGATACAAATTGAAGAGACTAATATGGAAAACGAACTTTCAATGAAAAAAATAATTAACACACTTTTTTTTTCAAATTATGAAACTAGGATGGCTCACCATCCTTGTAACTTGAATTTCCTCATTATTAAACAAACAGCAGTTGGAGTTGAAATCGAAATCAGAGATCCTCTGATGCTGGAGAACATCGAAAAGGCGGAAATTCGGCATCAGAGAGCAGTGGAAAATCTCCCAGATGCTGGAGAAAGCCAAAATCCCTGGAATCGGCCAAAATTCAAAAGTGGCCTTACCAAAATGTTTGCCTCGACGAGAGAAATCCAGTAATGGAAAACTGAAATGATATTAGTTCCAGTTCCAAAATTCCATTTTTTCAAAAATTTTGTAGGATGAAAAAAATCCAAAATTGTCTGCAAAAATTGAACTTTGTTGTTCTTTTTTTTTCAAAGTCTATTTTTTTTTTATTTTTCATGTATTCAAATTCAATAAAAAAGATTTCTGAAAAAAAAAACTGGGATATAAGTAATCATTTTTAGAAATTTTATGACTTCTGAATCCTGAATTATTCAAAAAGAAAAAATTGAAATTTGAAGAATTCTTGAGAGCTTGTTTTTAATTGGATGGAATATTCAAATTTACAACACATTTTTTCTTTACTTATCCACTTTTCTACATGAATTTTTAAGGTTTGTTTGAGGTCGTTTTTGTTTTTCAATTTTTAGTTAAAAATTTTCAGTTGAATATTTTGCATCTAAATTTTATACTTTTCCTCGTTAAATTTTCAAAAAATTGAATTTTTTTGTTCTTTACTCCCTTTCGAAAATTTGTTGAATTTTTAGAAAAAAATTGGTGATAATATAAGAGAAGAACGAAGAAAAAGTGATTTTTATTGGGTAAAAATTTCATTTAGAAAAAAGAAAAATTACAATTTGCAAAAAAATTCTGGAACTGACATAAAACTGAAATTCATTTTAATTCTAGTTCCACTTTTCAGATTTCAGTTCTCTTCATTTCATTTCCAGTTTCAATTCCAGTTCCAGTTTTAGTTCCAATTTTTTCTGGTTTTCAGTTACAGTTCTGATCCCAATTTTCCATTTCTGGAGATACCCAAATTGTGCCCTCGATTTCGTATTTTTGTTTTTTAGCGCGAATTTAAGGGTGAAAATCGAAATAAGAGATCCCTTGATGCTGGAGAACATCGAAAAGGCGGGAATTCGGCATCAGAGAACAACCGAAAATCCCCCTGATGCTGGAGAAAGCCAAAATCGTTGGAATCAGTCAAAATTAAATTTGATGTTATCGACACAAAAAAAAAAAACTTGAGAGCACGTACTCCAATTTTGACCTCCCAACCGATCTGAAAGTGGTTTCGAGATGTTTTACAACCTCTAGAAAAATTTAGAATTTGCCAGCACAGGAGAAAAAATTCCGTACAAATGGCTTGAATACTTCTACATTCCCTGTTCTTGATGTCCTAAATGGATTTGTAGCAGGTGGTCGAAGGTACTAAAGTTCATATGGACCGTTTTAGGAACTTTTCTTCAATGTTGGAAAATTCCAAAATATTCTGTTGGCTTCAAAAAATCTTCAGAACACTTCCTGTTGATTCGGGAGAACAGAAACGGGGTATATACCACATTTTAGGTTTTTTTTCCTTGCTAGATGAAATTTTCATGCTTTACACAGCGATGAGGTAATTTCAAAATTTTAAAATTCTGTTTCAAGTTTTCCTTACTTTGATTTCTTTTGATTGTGATGACAACAAAATATTAAAAATTTGTTAATTTTTCGAGAGAAATTGGCCGAAAAATGTTCCCTGTCTTCCTGAAATGATTTTATAATTGAGAGTGAAATAACTATCTCTCTGCATAACCTTTTTAGTGAATTCAATCAACTGACGTTCTACTCGTTATTTTCAATCAGCTTCTACAACGTTCCTCTGACGTCAAAAAAGTACAACCAAAAAACCACCAATTTTTAATTCGTACGCAGCATCATCAAAATAATTTCTCAACGCAATTATTACATCAAATGAAAAAATTTCCCTCGCCATAAATTATAGAAAGACCAAAATTCCATCGATAAATCTTGTCATTAAAAGTAACCCGAATTTAATTACCTTCTCGGTATTTTCATCTTGATCTAGAAACGTAGTAAAGATATGGGGAAAAAACTCGAGGCTGTATTCCAACTATGAAAATCGTTTCGTGCAAAATTTTTCGATAAAATTATCCCTTTCTATTATCTATGTATACTTTACGTATTAATAATTCATTAAAAAGAGGAATTATTCAATTAACGTCGAATACGGTGAGCAAATTTCTCGGTAGTTTTTCGTCCCCGAGGGAGATTGAAAATTACCTATAAAATTCATCGGCTCGTCTAATTAATATATAATTAAACACTTACGTACCTACGTAGATTGATCCCCAATACTCCGGTATTGTCGCCCTACATCAATCTGTATTTCGCCTTTGGCCAAAAATTAGCTATTTCGCGGCCATATCGAATATGGAATACGAAATAAGTTCTGGAAATATATAAAAAATTTATAACCTCCATAAACGAGCCGGCTCGCGCATGAAAAGGCAACTTAGATAATTCTGTGACGTATAGTTATAAAAAATGTCAGCCGAGGCAGACGATAAAGCTAATAAATCTATATGTGAGAACAATCAACACAGACAAAATTAACGGTTTTGGTTTCGAGTTTGCGAAAATGGTAACACGATACACCTTTACTTTTGTAATGCCCTATGTTGGTTGGGCAATAAAATTGGCAATGTTGGACCTCGACTATTAAGACCTAAGACAGCTATTATCTTCTCGACTTAGAACTACCTCCCCTTCGGGAATACATACCCGCAGATTAAAAAGAACCTACACAGGCCGCGGGCTGGCCAAGATTACAATATTATTTTAAAAAGCATTCGGTAAGGCGATAATTTATAAAGCATGAATATTTATTTTTCCATTAAATTTATAAACTTAGCGAACATGCGATTCTACTACATTTTCAAGAATAGCAGAATGCAGTTTTCGATAGGTTGACGACCTCCGCACAACTGGAAGAATTTTCTCGGCTGTAATTTAGGTTAAGGTGATTTTTCGTACAGCCAAAAATTTAAAAACCAAAGATTAAAACGGGTCGAAATTTTGGATTTGTACAGTATCGTCCTACAACACAAGATGCGTGTGGGTTGTTGGTCGATTCTACCTCTGTACCTTGATCAAGTCGAAAGAATTTTATGTGAAATGTGTATATACCTATAATGTAGTCCAAATCTGGTTCAACTTGTGTCCATGTTTCCAGCAAGACTCTGCCATCGACTCTTAGATCTGTCCGATGTTTACGTAGGCGTTAAAACTATACGATACGATACGCACAGTCGAGAGAAATGTTTTTCGTTATTTTAGATTCTTATCGTTTGACGAATCGTGGAAATTGTCGTTCTAACTGGACGACCTGTTTGGGAGGAATTTTTTTTCATAGAAATTATGAACGTGTTTTTTTCTTCTTTTTTTCCCCCGATACGACTCGCGAATGGTGGGTATGGTATTTCTCTATGATTTGATGCTGGATCTGACATGGCGCCACATTCCAAACGACAAATAAAACGTCACTACTTGGGAAGTCTGTGACGATCGAGTTGTGCGATGTTTGATGTCGACGTCGTCGGTTCCTGGAATCTGAAATTCGGTGTGTTTGATCGTGTAGCTGAAAAGTGTTTCGAAATTATGGGATTTGTGATTGTGGGTTTTGCTTAAACGGGTTGGGGAGAGGGGGAGGAGACCGTAATAATTTTGGTTGAAAAAAATGTATGCAAGCTTGAATGTAAAAACCAACTTTTGAGGTCAGAAATTGGTGTTTGAGTTGATACGATTTTGAGCTTTTTTGAAGGAGTAAAATCAAGAGGGGAGCGCTATTCAAAAATGTTTTACCATAGGATGGTCCATGGGCGCACCCAAGAGCCTCCTTCAAGCTCAGAAAAAAAAATTTATTGCAGAAATATTAAAAAAGTGCATTTTTTTGCTTTTCAAACAGTATTTTTTAAATAAAATTTCACCCTCGCTTCGTTCAGACAGTATTTTAGTCAATTTAAAATTATTTTGAGCCTTTCCTAATGAGGGTTAAAAACGGTCTGGACTCAAAATTGGTCAAAATGGTCTCAAAAGGTTACTTATGGTCTAAAAACATTCCAAAAATTTTTTGACTCCCTACCCCCACCCCTTTCGGAATTACCGCACTTAATTTTGAAATTTCAATAAGCGATATCTCTGGAAGGGCACATTTTCCCAATTTTTTCACATTGAAATTTTCAAAAAATATTTTAAAAAAATTTTGAGGGAGGTACATGGCTGGAAATTTTTTTATTAGTTCTGTCAAGTGGTCATGCATCACATAATATTCTTTTGGACCTCAAAACGGGGTGCAACATGGTCAAAAAAAATCAAAGCAAAAAAAACGTGATTTTTTACTACTTTTTTTGTAGTTACCAACAAGGTATCCCTACTCAAAGTAAAATGTTGAGTCAAAATTGTCATAAATTGAAAGTACATCATAAAAAAGTTCAATTTTTAAAATTTCAAGTGCTGAGATGCATTTCTCGAATTTTGGCGAATTTTTGAAATTCCAAAGTTACATTATCGTCTTGTAAATCAAGAAAATTTGATCTGATCAACGAAAAAAGCTGAAATTCGATATACACCCTATTTTAGACCTGCCAAATCGATTGGAAGTGGTTTCGAGACGTTTCAGAGCCACCAGAAAATTTTAACTTTTTTTCAGCCCTGAAGAAAAGCTCAGAAAAACGGCCAATGTGAACTTCAGCACCTACGAGTATATTCGCGGATTACCATTATTAGTGACCTAATTGAACAACTGATGCATAATTTTTAAAATTCGTCACTTTTTGCTCAAAATTATATTTCTGGCTTAAAATTTTCCCGCAAAAAATTTAAAATACACCTGTTTTTCACACAACAAGAATAAAAAATTTCCAGCCATGTACCCCCTCAAAATTTTTTCAATTTTTTTTCGAAAATTTCAATGTGAAAAAAAATTGGGAAAATGTGAACCGAAAATTTTCAAAAAATTCTCATTTGTACTACCCAGCAAGATGTATAATCTCTGAAAATTTCAAAATTTTTTACCCACCCTTTTCAGAGATATCGTGTATTGAAATTTCGACATTAAAAGCGCGATAATTCCGAAAGGGGTAGGGGTCAAAAATTTATTTGGAATGTTTTTAGACCATAAGTAACCTTTTGAAACCATTTTGACCAATTTTGGGTCAAGGGTCGTTTTTGACCTTTATTAGAAAAGGCTTTTTTTCAATCAAAAATCATGGATTCCTCAATAAGTTCCCAAGTAGTCGGAAAAAATTGATGATTTTTTGACTAAAAGATCAGTGAAAAACAACTTTATCTGAAATTTGACCCCCTCCCCTTATTTTTCTTAAATTCTCAGCACCTCCCTTAATTAATTTCTGTGCACGTGTGCGCCTGTGATGATTTCCGATGATCAGGTTCATTTAATTTGGAAATTATGACTTCGATGATTTCTATTGTAGCAAAAAAGCCTAAAATAATGAGAGAAAATATTAAAAAATCATCTGCTAGATTGGGATTTTGAAAATAATATTTTTTACAATTTGTGCCTAAATTTTACTTTAATTTGCAATCAGGATTTTAATCTTTTTTATGGTAAACATTCGAATGAGTTTTTCAATGCAGATTCTTATGTATTACAAACTCGAAATTCATTATATAGATTTGAATCTCCTAGAAAAAGTTTGAAATTCATTTTCCGAAATTGGCAGTAAAATGCATTTGAATAAACATATTTTTCACAACCAATCTAAGCATAAAATGGAAAATTTTAGCTTATTTACTCATTTTTGTTTCAATAATAATAGATAATTTCAAGTAAGTATTATTGTCAAAAAAGCTGACCCTATTTTGAATTTGTTTTCAAAACCAAATCTGGCTTTGACGGAGGACGAGGGAAGAAATCTGAATTTTAGTCGAATTGAAGTTTGACTTTCTTTCTGTGAAAATGAAGTACCTTACGTTACTTTTTATTTATTTTTTAAAATTTGAAATGCGGAATTTTCTCAATTTTGTAGTAGTTATGAAAAAAATCATTAATATTATATCTTGGAGTGTAATTTCTATAACTAAAATAATTTTTTCATTTTTGGTGAGTAACACCACATCCGTCTTTTTAAATTTTCTCAGCATAAGTAAACAATTTTTCTTTCCAATTTTGTTACCAACCGATCTGGCAATAATTTGAAATGTTCTGGTCAATTTTTACCTCTTATCTCTTCTATAAAAATACTACACATTTTGAAAAGGTTTGAAATTTTTTTGTATACCTATTCCCTTGCACAGAGATATTTTTGATCACTAAAAAATTTCAAATTTTGATGTTTTTCGATTGGACCAAAAACGTGAAAAATGATTGAAACATCGATTTTTTTAACATGATGAGGTCTCTTCTTTCCGGCAGGGTCACAAATATAAATAAAAAATATTAATTGATCTTCACTCTAAACAGACCTATGAGGACCTTTGCATTTGCAACCATTTCCTTTTTTTAAGGGTGGGTTTCAAATCGGCGTGAAATAACGTCAAATTTCAAGATACGTGGTTTGAGGTGTTAATTTTTCTAAAAATTTAAGAACCTTTGAGAATCCTTAAAAAAAAGTAAATAATGTGGGGGTTTTTCATGTTCTCGCTGCACAAAATGCAAAATGATCCAATACCGATTACCGATTAAACCTTTTATGCAATTTTTATGTTTTCAATTCTGAAATAATCATCTCCAAATTCAAAATAATTTGAAAAAAAAAATCCGGAAAAAATCAAAACGCTATTAGGTGACTATGCATCAAAATATTCTAAAAAAAAATTAAAATTTCATTTTAAAATAAATGAGTTTGAGTAAATAAAATTTCAAAAACTGAAATTTTTCTCAAAGAATATAAAAAATGTAACCATAGTGTGGAGAAAACCCAGCTAGGTAGAGTTTCAAAATATCGATTGATTTAAAACACATTTGAAGTAATTTTAACCCTTTTAGGGCCCCAAATTCGTCAATCACTCAAAATCAATTTTTTGACTCACTAAACGGGGTTTCTCCGCACTAGTCATATATTGTTTTGAAAAAAAATCAGAATTCAAATGGTAGGTAAACTTGCTTAGAAAAGGTTTAATAGTCTACCAAAAAATCTTAAATTTTTATCTCATCTTTTTGAGGCTTATTTTCATAATTTTTTTGCTGCTGAGCTCCATCGAAATTCAAATATCGATATTCCTGCGGGTAAATCAATCTGCAGAACGTCAAAATCACATTTCCCGATCAAAGTCAAGGTTGAATTCGCTTTTTATCGCCGAGACCATTGGTCATCAATCACAAACGACGATTAAAACAATCCAATCGATCGAACAGCTTACAAAACGGCTGCAATTGAAAACAGTTAAATAATAAGCAATTACATTATTTTCATCGGAAAGGAGGAAATTATGGATGCTGTGTAGAGTAAGGTACATATTGAAACTTCCTATGAGAAAAACACGTTTATAAGGTATTTCCTTATTCGCGAAATACGCACTCCGTTTTTATATCTATATATTTTTTATACATTTGTCGGGAATTGGAGAAGAAAAAAAGCGGTCCATAAGACGTTAGCCAGTTCTTCTTTTCTCAGAATCGGTTGTATGTCTGACCAACAAGACATGTCCGGCTTTTGCATGATGTGTACCTTCTTCCAGGCAAGTAACATAATATAGAGAGCATTACGGCAAGGTACCGTACGTTCGGATATGGATTGTAAAATTTTAGTGGATTGAAGGAGACGAGAAGATTGAATGAAATGCTAAAGGGAGTTGCCGTTAATGTCTTTTTTAGCAGAAGGTTTTAGAATTCGTAGAAAATTCATTATTATGTTTCGTTAGGTGTAGGGAATATTTTCAACTTGAGACAGGTGGCTGACACGAAAATGGTGAAATTGAGAGGTGTAATTTTCTATTCTGTAATTTTCTCGAAATTTCATTCTTTGATGATTATTTGTGAAAGGAAATGCTTCGTATGTTTTATATTAAAATGATTTTGTTGAAAAATTAAGTACCTATGACATGAAAGTGAAACATTTTCTGATTAAAATGAAAAAATTTGTTAAAAGCTAATCATTACCTACCATTTTTACATTTGAAAAATAGATTTTTAGTTAATTTTATGCTTAGAATAAACAATTTTGTTCAAAAAATTGATTTTTGCTGATGTAAATGATGTTTAGTTCTAAAAGCAAAATTCCCCCCCCCCCCCAGTGATTCTTCGTTCATGCGTAGAGACTTTTTCATCATTCTTGGCTCCTGACAAGGGTAAGTATGGATATGTTTTGGTAAATGCTCTAAACTTGCTCCAGTGTTTTGAAAAGTTCTAAAAAAATTCTATTACCGATGAATATGAATATTGTCTGATATACTCCAATAATTTTATTTTTTTTCCCTTGCACTTATCTATCCCTTCCGAAATTGAATTTTGAAAATTTAAAATTAAAATTTTTATTTTTTCTTCGCAGCGTTAAGACCATTCTTTTCTAAGTTGAACGTCTATCGACCTCCGATATCCTGTCCCCTTTTCTAAAATTCAATATATCGCCATTTTGGTAATTTTAGATGTCTGTTGTACTCACCTTCAACTGCAAAGCTGAACTTTTGTAGCTGAGAATTTCTCCTGAACGTTCTTTTTCTTTACTAACTCGAATTTCAAAATTTCTCATTTCTTGCTGATTGAAGGATTTTTACAAAAAACCAAGAATTTATTCAAAAATCGAATTTTATTTAAAAATGATTATTTGATCAAAAAATGATTTTTTGCTCAAATTAAGGGTCATTCTTGGCTCGAAATGTGGTTCTGTCCAAAAATGTAATTCTTTGCACAAAAAATTATTGACCTTTTCTTTGCACAAAGGTTCAAAAGGGAAAGTTTTCACAAAAAAGTAAGTATCAATTTTTTTTTGTTTAAATGATTCTTTGTTCAATGATTCAATTTATTAATATAAATTTTTGCTCAAAAATCAAAATTTTTGCTTAAAATTGATTTTTTGCTGAAAAAAGTTTTTTGCTTCAAGCGCAATAATATTTTTGATTTAAAAAGCCATATTTGCTGAAAATAAATTTTGATTTTTGCTCTCAAGTATAATAAATCTTAATTTTTTCTGAAGAACTGATTCTTTTGAAGTAGTAAAATTTATTACCCCAAAAGTGATTTTCAACTTCAAAAGTAATAGTGATTATTTGTCCAAAAAGTGATTCTTTACTCAGAATCCTAATTCCTTGTTCTGCGAATATTTCGCTCTAAAAATCGATTTTTTCCTAAAATGGTAATGTTTGCTAAAACACTAATTTTTTAGGTACTTAAAAACAAAGTAAATTCTTTACTGAAAAACTTTTCTAATGTTTTGTTTTTTGGATACCTAATTTTTGCTCAAATTGATTTTTTTTTCTTGACACTTATAATTTTCTGGTTTAAAGGCCATTAATTTTTTGCTTCGTAAGAATGTTTTCATTGTTTTGAAATGATTTTAGTTCCAGTTCCAGTTTTCAATTCCAGCTCCAAAATTCCATTTTTTTCAATTTTGAGAGATGTAAAAAAATCCAAAATTTTTTGCAAAAATTGAGCTTTGTTGTTTTTACCTTTCTTTTTGAAATACAAATTTTTCATTTTTCATGCATTTAAACAAACAAAAAAAAAGCTCAACACAAAAGATTTCTGGGAAATAATCTTTTCTAGAAATTTTATGACTCATCCTGGTCCTGACGTCCTAACTTGGTGGTTGGTGACTTCCTGAGTCCTGAATTATTTGAAGAATGTGTGCAAGGATGTTTTTAATTGGCTGGAACTTTTAAATTCACAACACATTTTTTTCTTTATTCACTTTTCTACCTGAATTTTTAAAGTTCGTTTAAAGTTGTTTTTGTTTTTCAATTTTTAGTGAAAAATTTTAAATTGAATATTGTGCAGCTAAATTTTCTACTTTTTCAAGTCAAATTTTCAAAAAATGAATTTTTTCTGTTTTTTACTCCATTTGGAAATTTGTTGACAGAACCTTGGATTTTTCAAAAAAATTCTAATTGAGTGAAAATTTCATTTAAAAAAAGAAAAATTGCAATTTGCAAAAAAATAAATGCTGGAATTGGTATAAAACTGAAATTCATTTCCAGTTCCAGTTTTCAGATTTCAGTTCTCATCATTTCAGTTCCAGTTCCAATTCCAATTACAGTTTTTCAGGTTTTTTTTTCAGATCCAGTTTCGATTCCAGTTTTCCATCACTGGTTTTCTCGAAAAAAGGTTTCAGCTTAATTGCATAATTTTTTCTCAATTAGTTGATTTTTGAACAAATCAGTAATTTTTCTGTGAGTTGGGGGAGGGGAAGGGGTGCCATTTTTACAGCAATTTTTGAAAAGCACAGATTTTCTCAATTCTTCAACTAGCTCAATTTTAGTTTAGTAAATCATCAGCCACCAGCCAACAAATCTGGCAACACCGCTCCAAAAAAAAAAAACATAATGTTTAAACGAATGGAGCTTGCTAATTCTGAAAAATACGTAAACCAATAAATCATCCAATCTTATTACCGGTATTTTAAAATTCTGCAGAAAAAAGGATTACTTGGCCCTGCTATAAAATTATTCTACCAAACGTGAAACTTTATTACGATCGAATTCCATTTGTATAGTGATAATTTGTACCCAATCAGGCCATATACCCAAATAAAAACACTATTCGTTGGCAAATAAATCGAATTCGACGATAATATGTAGGATTAAGAAATTACTATCGGGCCGTTTGGTTAATCTTCCATTTCCGCGAGCGATTCGCGGCGCAAAAAAAATCATTCGAGTATTTTGGACTTCTCATAATTCTAACCACTTGAACCATATGATTATAGATATTATACGTTCGCGAAAAAAATCGCCGATTCGGAAATCGGTGTAACGGATTCCACATGCTGCATGACGTTACATCGTGTTTGAGAATCGGAAACGCAAGGAGGGGTTTGACAAACTGTCTGCTTACCGATTTAATTCGTATTCGGATGCAAAGTCGAGCACATTCGCAAATCGAGATAAGCTTTTTTAAATACCCTACGAAATTATTTTAAATTAAAATTCCTTAATATTGAGACTCGTTTAACTCCCCATTCTCCCCGCAATTGCATCTCTTCGGAGCTTAAATCTTCTCAAAGTAATGGTTTCATAATTTAACCTGATTTTTATCGTTTTTAAAAATCTAGCTGCGAGAACTGGTCGCGTGTTTTCCACCGACTATTATATAAAATTAAATTGTAGTTTTATTACGAAAAAAAAAACTTATAGATTTTAGATTCATCTGCTTCCTACGTTGTTGCACATTAATTGGCCCAGACGTTGAGCTCTCTTTGGTCGTGTACTGGACGAAATTAGCTTCACTACGCAAACGTTTTTTTTTCCTCTTCTTAACTGGTTAATTAACACATTTTCCCCTTTTTAAAAATTATTTCATATTCAACTCGTCGTTTAGCAATCTCTTCGTACACTTTTTTCCTTCCAATTAAATAAGGTCGGGTTTGATAACTGCTTCATATTTAGGTGCAGATGCCGGAGACGCGCAACTATTTGAAAGTATTTCAGGCATTCGGAATATGCAACTTTTTTAACATCTTTATGCAAATATTCTTGAAATATCGTTTCGTGTTCGTAGCTGTACCTACACCTGGCAGATAATCACGAATTGGTGATACTGGTTTTGTCAAGAGGTACCCCGATGCACGCGTGTATTTAGGCCTACCTATCTAATTTAATTCAGTCGCGGACTTTCGTTTTTTATTCATTTTTATCCTCGAGTTGTTTTTCGTTTATTCACGAATTAGCGGCTGGCTTGATTAATTTGACATGTAGAGGGAATTTCTTCGGCTTTTTTGATGTTTTTTTTTCCGGGATGGCATTCTTTGAAATGGAGATTCTCGAGAGATGCCTGTAAAGCACGAGATTTTTTAATTCGAAAACGGTGTTGCCATGTTTCTCTTTTGTGAAATCTGTCAAAGGTTATTGTTTAATTTTTGCAACACCGTTCGAAATTATATTTTTTTATTTATTTTCTCAGCCTGGCCTTACTATTTTTTGATTTTTCCTTCTTTTTATACAATTTCTTTAGGTAGGTAATCAGTTGTCAAATTCATTTCTTTAAGTGCATTCATTTTTGGTGTTACTTTCGGTACGATTTGGGAAATTCAGTGAGGAAAAAACGTTGTCGAAGAAAAATTTTCAGTGCAGCGTTTCCAAAAACGTATTTTACTTGGACTGAATTCCCATTCAGTTGGATAGTTTTGAGCTCAGAGTTGCGAAAGTTTTCAATCTTGTAAATTTGGAAAGTAATTGTACATGAAGCAACTTTACCAGTTTGAAAGTTTTAACCAATAAACAGAATTTCTTTTCCACTTTCGTTAAAAAAAATTGAAATTTTTTGAAAATAATGCAATAAGTACTCGGAAAAAGAGGGTACAATGGTTTTAATTTTTTGTGAGAATTTTTTTTAGTTACTATTTCTACATTAAGTATTTGAAATTTTTTGAAGCTCAGAAGCGCTAAGGGCCAAATCCTCTCTTCTTTCTTTTATTTAGACATGTTAAGAGCATCTGCGAATACAAAACATTTACTTATGGGTAGTTATTGTTATTTAGGAAGAAGCTGGTTGCAATTTTTTGTCAATTTTACTCGCAAATTTCAGTTGTTTTTTTTTTCATATGAAAAACATGAAAATAGCATGAATTTTGGTTTAGTGGCATGAAAACATGAAAACAGCATGCATTTTGATCATTTTCCACAAAAAGCATGAATTTTCAACATTTTACTCTCAATTTTTAAATTAAAAAATTGCTTTTAGATCAACTTCATTTTTTTTATGAAAAAAAGGTCCGCCCTCACTTCGCTGGATTCGAATTAAAAAAATACCAAAATTCGAATCATACTGCCAATAAAAATAAGCCAAAAAGCGACGACTCAGATTCAAATTAGAAAGATCAAAATTTAAATCAAAATGAAAATGATCGGCCACATAATATCAAAATTAGAATATTTACGATCATTTATAGTAATTACCCAGGAAAAAAATTAGATCCAATCGGATCTAAGTGAATCCAAATGGATCCACGCAAATCCAAATTGGTCCAATTTAAGACATTTTTTCCCTTGAATTGAGACAAAAATTGGATCCAATTGAATCCTTTCAGATCTTTTTGGGTCCAAATGAATCTAGTCTAATTTTATACCTCTACCTTTGTTATTCAGTTGAATCCAAGAATTAGATCAAAAAGATACAAGCAGATCCGAAAAGATGAAATTAGATCCAAAGAGATATAATATGGATCGTTTTTTTTTTCGATTTAGAAAGAAAAATGTCTTAAATTGAATTAATTTCAATTTATTTGTATCCACTTTGATCCGATTGGATCGCGCCATTTTTCGGATTCAATTGGATCGAAACGGGTCGGATCGCATCTGGTCAGATCCATTTGGATATAATTTTTTCTCTGGTATAAGAATATTTACCATAATTTACCATAATTACTTGAATATTTACAATAATTTACCGTAATCATTAACATATTTACGGTAATTTACCGTAATCATCAACGCATTCACGGTAATTGACCGTAATAATTGAAATATTTATGGTAATTTACAGTAATTATTAAAATATTTACGTTGATTTACCGTAATCATTTACATATTTACGGTACTTTACCGTAATCATTTACATATTCATGGTAATTTACCGTAATCATTAACATATTTACGGTAATTTACCGTAATAATTAACATATTTGCGGTAATTTACCGCAATCATTAAATTTTTTTTGTAATTTACCGTAATTATTGAAACATTTACGGTAATTTACCGTAATCATTAACAAATTTAGGGTAATTTATCGTGATCATTAAAGTATTCACGGTAATTTACCCTAATCATTAAAATATGTATGGTAATTTACCGCAATCATTAAAATATGTACGGTAATTTACCGCAATCATTAAAATATTTACGGTAATTTACCGCAATCATTAAAATATTTACGGTAATTTACCGTAATCCTTCAAGTATTTACGGTAATTTACCGTAATCCTTCAAGTATTTACGGTAATTTACCGTAATCATTACAATATGTGCGGTAATTTACCGTAATCATTAAAATATGTACGGTAATTTACCGTAATCATTTACATATTTACGGTAATTTACCGTAATCATTTACATATTTACGGTAATTTATCGTAATCATTTACATATTTACGGTAATTTATCGTAATCATTTACATATTTACGGTAATTTACCGTAATCATTAACATATTTACGGTAATTTACCGTAATCATTCAAGTATTTACGGTAATTCGCCGTAATTATCAAAATTTTTACTATAGCACGGTGACTATCAGACACGAAACTCCTGGAAAACATGAAAATAGCATGAATTCTCATTTTCTCAATCCGGCAGACACATGTTTTATTAACGAATACAATCAACTTCTTGCGTAGGTATGTTTTCTGATTTTAATTTGAAAGCCAGCGCTGCGTTTTAGAAATGAGGCCTCGATCTCGAATAATAAATTGAAAAAGCTTCAATATAAATCATCGAATTATCGTTCTATTACAATACTTACCTGTAAAATTTCCACAATCAAAATGATAATATCACCTGTGAAGTGTTACTCCAAGTGACAAACGCTGATAGTGATTACAGGTGAATACTCACTTCGCGAAGATAATCTCACTCTGTAATCGCGTAATGGATTAATTTTCAAAGAAATCGAACCGCATTTGACATTTGATTTAATAAATAAGCAAAAAATTTGCGCTACGGAGAAGAACGAAAAAAAAAACCACGTACAGAAAATACGCGAAGGGTACAAATGTAACATCCACACACACGTACGGAAACACTATACACTCGTACGCGGCTCTATTAACGTGTAACAAATCACTTAACGTAGCAATAATAGCATGGTATACATACGAAATGCCATACGTCATTTGATTTGAAAATGCAAATAATAAACAGCGCAGATAAACAGACCACCACGCTTTCATTATAAATTCATTAGCCGGATGAACTCTGCAGATAGGGATCTGCGGTTGAGCCGGCGCAGCCTCTTCTTTGGTCATTGCGAATCGTATACCTGTGTAAGTGAACATCTCGGAGGGGAGGGGGGGACCGGCGAAATATAAATTCGAATCGATCATTGTCAATTTTGAAATTTACATCAATACGTAAGTCGGATGGAGCGACGCGGTGCGGCGGTTTGAAATATATTCAATCTCAAGAGGTGGTCGGCCTAAGAGCGTAGTTTCGATTAAAAGTGTTAATCGACTTTTAACTATTAACGTATGATCGTATTTAAATCGGAACTTGTGGTTTCAGGGCCGAATACGTTAGTTGGACGGTTACGCCCCGTACTTAAACAGGTTCTTTGGAAGCAAGACTGCACTGTCTTGCTACTCACGAATTACACGATCGGAGGCTCGCGGGGAGTAACAATTTGGGTGGAGTTGCACTTGTGAATGATAATACTCCGCGACTTCTTTTTAAGATCGCGTATTAGGCTTGGATCTAACTCCGGAGTGAGCGAGATGTGCACCCCGGCATACGATCTGAGAATCTGACCGATTTTGGAGGCGAGGTGGGATTTTTGGCAAAATTCTAGCTTTTTTTTTCCATCATCGATGGTTACAACAAATAGGTGGAGAGTACTAATGACCCTATCATTATAGATACGTATGTAACACGAATAGCTGCCAAAGATCATTTGCAAATACGCGCCGACCAGCTTGAAAATCACCTGTGATGGCACGTTCGTCGTCTTTAATTACCGACCATTTTAATTTTCACTTTTACGTGGTTTTTCGCGCGCCCATCTCGCCTCGATGAATACAGAGCCATATTAGCAAAACCATAATAAGTCAGCGTTTAGGTAGATTTTTTCAACGTGGTTTGGAGCTGTAGGTTGTATTGGTATTTTACAAGTTTCAGCATTTCGTTTTCCTATTCATCAATCCTCTCGTATTAGCAGGATCTTTCATACTACACTATAATAAACGATCATTAATATAACTTTTTTTTACTATTTTTTTTTTTTCAAAGATAGTACGCTCCGATAGTGGCAGATTCAGACACCTCGAGGCGTTTTTTCGGTGAAAAAAAATTAATCTCGGTAGGGCTGATTTTGAGAGCTGGCGCGGGAGACGTTATGGGTTTATACTGAATGAATAGTAATTTTGCTGGTCCGAATATCATACAATGTTGTTAACGCTGTAAGATACGTAGGTTAGGTACCTGAATTCGGACACTAGCTTATCTTTGTATAGATATTATCGCCGTTTCCCCTCCTTTTTTAATTATTTAACTCGGCTACAACCTATATGATTACCGAATAGTCGTTTCGAAGGTTTTTTTCTCGAGTTTAACTGCATGTTTTTAATGAGGTTCCAACATGGATGTATTTCTTGCAACTTTTTGGGGGTTTGGAATTTTGGAGGGAGATGGGTGGGTAATTTTGGGGTAGGGGTTTTGCTAAGTGGTCTCCTGGTGAGAAGTGGAGATTTTTAAGTATTTTGGAAATTAATGTGGATTATAAAATACCTATGGTAGAAGTCGTGCTCAATTTTTTTTAAACTAGGTACCATTTGGTCAAAATTTTATACATTTGATGAATTTTTAAAACTTGTTATTTATTGAAGACCATGTTTAAATTAGTTTTCATTTTTTTTTTCATTTCTTCTTCAAAAGCACTGAAGAACTTTAAGCTTCATTATGGAAATTATAAACGGAAAATTGAAAATTGAACATCTTCGTAAAAATTTTGGAGAAAAATGTCCATACTCATTCAATTTTTCAGCAATGTAAATTTTTCCGTTCTGGTCGCTTCTTCAAGAACGACCATGTAATTTCTTAATCCGAATCTGTCAAAAATTGGAGATTGGCTGATGAAACAGATAGAATCCAATCAATTGTTGAATTTTCATTTTCGAGCCAGAATTGTTTTTTTAAACTAATAAATTAGTAGGTAAAAATTTTAATTTTCTGATTCAATCAATAATTTTTTCTGATTTATTTCGGTTTAAATGAGAAAGGAAAAAAAAAAATGAAAATTTACAATTGAATCAGTAAATTTTTCACTCAAAGATATTTCTAAACTCCACAGTGACTCAATTCTGTCTATTTAATCAGTCATTATTTTTACAGATTTACTTAAATTGGAAGGTTAAGCAACCATTTTTTAATATTGTAAAATGGTTGTTTCCGCCCCCCCCCCCAGGGCAGAAACAATTTTTTTTCCAATTATGTGAAATTATACAGCTTCTCGTTGTTCTTTGATGAATCGTTTCTTGTTGCTCTTGAAAGAAAAAAAAAACAAGAAAAATATGCATTTCTATATTTTGTAAAATGACAAAATACGAGCGTTTTAAAATTTTTTGAAGTCTTCGTTCCTTGCCGCATTGTCGTTCCTTAAACAAACGACTAGAACTGGCAAGAAACAAACGCTTTATTTGGATCAAAAAATTGTATTTCAAGAAATGATAACAAAATCACCTTTGAGATTGGTAAAACTTGTCATCTCATGTCGTTTTTTAAAGAAACAACAGAACACGACGAAAAACAACGACTCGGATGGTTCATAAAATTGTCATTTTTATTGTTTTTTTTTTTCAGAGACGACGACGACATTTTTTGAGGTTTAAAAATTGTCTCCTCGTGTCGTTTTTGAAAAAGTCAGGAATTGATAACTTTAATGGATCAAAAATTGCCAGTCTCTGTCGTTGTTTCAAGAAACGACAGAAAACGACATCTTTCGAGATTTGGAATGGTCGCCTTGTCTCGTTTTTCAAAATAAAACGAAATGAATCGGTGATTTTAAGAAATCAAAATTTGGCCTTGTTATTTTATATTTTTTTTTTTCAAAAAACAGCAGAATATGAGATCTTTTGATGTTTGAAAATGTTTGTTTCGTGTCATTTTTCAAAGAAATGACAGAAAATGAGGATTCTAATGGATCAAAAATTTGTGTTTTTTTTTTCAAAAAACTAAAATACATTTTTTGAAATTTAAAAATGGCAGTCTCGTATCATTTTTCAAAAAAAAAGTCTAGTGGTTCAACAATTGTCGTTTTTTTCGTTTTTTCAAGAAACGAATGAAAACGACATCTTTTGATATTTGACAGTGGCTGCCTCAGGTTGTTTTTTTAAGAAACGAAAAAACGATGAGGTGGTAAAAAATGGTAAATGATTTTGCAAAAATAACGATTTTTCAAAAAAAAAAAAAAAGAAAAAAAGAAAGTACATATGTTAGAAATTGTGAAATGAAACGAAAATAATCAAAATTAGTCAAAATTTTGTAATGAATCAAAAAAAAGAACTTTATTATAAATTGCAAAATTACAAAGGTAATTTTTGAAGTACCTAAACAAAATTTGATTAGATACCAGTAAAATGAAAAAAAAGTTGGCAGGGTGGAAAAGGCAATAGTAACAAAAATGATTGAAAAATTGATCAAAAAGCAAAACCTATAAAATTACCAAAAATTGGCAGGATACCAAAAAAAAAATTGAGGAGTTTCATTTCAAAACGCAACATCTTTTTTGTTTTGCCCCCCTCCCCTCCAAACCTCCTTGAGGTACAAGTGCAAAATGACCCCAAAACATGTAGCTGGGGTCCTAAGCTTTCCAATGAGACCGCCCCGAGCCACCCCCCCACCCAATTTTAAATGACAGTTTTTTTTGCGATTTCCCAAAAATCAGGTTTTCAGAGATGTTGCGTTTTGAAATGAAACTCCTCAAATATACCCAAATACAGAAGTTGAAATTATTGGTTACACTTTAAATTGTCAAAACAAGCTATTGAGCTCTGTAGTTTTTGAAAACTCAGAATATACGTATAATAGGCGAACAAAAAAAAAAAAAAAAAAAACAGTAGAAATTTGAAAGTGCATAAAAAATTTGACCAATACCCCCTCCCCCTCCCCCAAAAAAGATCGGCAAAAAATATAATGAAAAATTTATAGGTCATAAGAACAACAAAAATGATGACAAATTAAAGTGGTTAACTAACACCGTCAAAATTATAAAAGAAATAATTGAAAGGGAGCAAAAACATTAAACAAGCAAAATGAGCATTTTGCAGATCAGAAGCGTGACGAAGTGATGTGTTCTGAAGAGGAGGGGGGTGGAGATTTACTTCAAATTTTCCCAATTATTTTCGGAAAAATTTTCAACTAATTTTGGAATAATCCTCGATTATTTAGTCTATTTCTCCTCCCCCCTCCCTCCCAAAAAAATCTCCACTTTCCAAAATTTTTCCAATTTTAAATTTAATGTAGAGACGGGCTTGTCTGAAACCAAAGTTTTCCAATTCACCTTTTTCTAAAAATTTTACCTCTTTAAATATGTTGAAATACTATTTTCTAAGAAAATTTTCAACGCATCCAAATGTTTTTTGTACGTATATTTTATGCGGTTGGAAAAATTTTCAAGCCATAGTATGGCCTGAGCCCGTATCACGAAGCGAGGGCGAAAATTTGTCTGTTATATTCTCAATTTTTTTCAACTTTCCCATATCCAAACTTGCAAAAAGTTAACACAAATTGGGTAAAGTTGAAAATCTCATCACTTTTTGCACTTCTGGGATGGACTCTCCTCCCTCCCCATCATCCCGGCCCCTAAAAATGAATTTGCTTGAAAAATCGTTTACTTTCAATTTTCTCAGCAAATAAAATTTTTCCATCAAAAAGTATCATTTTCTAGGTCAAACCAATATCAAAATCATTTCAGTTTGTGCTACATACCTAATCTAGGACGTTCAGGGAATTATCAAAATTTTAGAGCAATCTCAAATTTTTCATGTCGTCATGCAAAACGTGCTCGTTTCGAGAAAAAAAACACCATAATTTGTCTAACTCTCCATGTTGAAATTTTTTCACCAATTTAACCCACTAAAATTACTCTTTTTTTAGCACGTTTTTTAAGCGAGCTGTAATAAAGTACATACTCGATGCAATTATAAACAGTGTAATAGGTAGGAAAAAAAAACTGCATCAATCTCATTTACTTATATAGTACAAAATTAGAGACGCGGCGCGGCGCGTTAATTATTAAACGTACTTAAATCGTATCGTTGGTATACGGCGCATATAGGTAAGAAATTGTTAATCAGATTATAAGGGAACTCGACGATGCTAGAGCTCATTTCCTGAAGTTATGCTCTACATATGTAATCCAAAGCTTGGGCGGCGGGTGTGCAACCTTATAAGTTTTCATACATTCATAATTTTCGGTTCGGCGAGTTTTTGTTACATGTATATGATACAGTGACGCTTGGATGCGTAACGAAGAAGATGCAACTTTTATGCCAATTCTCAATGCTGCCCAAAATACTGTTCGGAAAAATTCTGACGATAAAAATATTAGGTACGGACGGCGCAACAAGTTGCACGTTTTAGGGCCGTATCAAGTTTGTATATATGAATTCAATTCCCCAAAACAACAGTTACTCATTTAGAATATTTTTACGGAACTGGTTTCTCTTTTTCTATGTTCACGAAAACGGTAAACCAGTTTTTTTTCCTCTCTTTACTTGGGAATATGTATCAGGGGACCGAGTAAATGAGCTCTTTCGCATATTTCTTCTTTCGATCAACATCATTAGGACATAGATGGGCGATAAATTGGACGATTGATTGACGTACAAGCGTATTCGTTATATTGAGTCCTTTTTTTTGCTCTCCGGCGAACGCATCCTCGAAAAATTGAAACGTTTGCTTGGTAAGGTATCATATCGCCGATGGTTTTAATTAGATTTTCGTAGTCTGATCGGAATATAGCCTGCCGAGTTACTAACGAAGTTAACCTTATGGTCCGAAAAAAAATTCGCAGATGTTTATCTCGCAGTATTTCGAATTAACAGCCGAACGTGCAATATTTTTCTGTTTCAGATTCGTCGTGAACCGATCGTTAAAGCAACAGGAGTCCTCATGTATAATGCTGGTTATCTGATTGTTCCTCGAAATGAAACCAATCCGAGGTATCGGTGAGTGGCCCAAACACCTTTTTATTCTTTTATATGCTAAACATAAATATAGTCTGGTAAATATGAATGAACTTACAAAGATCGAACAAATTGAGATCAAGGATGGGTCTCAATGACCTGGCCCAAGCTGTGCGAGTAGCCATTTGATCTTTGGATGTTTGCAAAACTTGCTGCTAGATTTTTGAAAAAGGGATAGATTGAGAATGTAGATTCCCTCTTTTCTCTCAATTATTGCAAAAAATATGGTGGATATGCAAATATATTCTCATGAATAGGTTTGGCACCCTTTGTTGAAGTATGAGACTGACGGTGAGTTGAAATGGAGAGAGATATTGGCAATGCCAATATTTCCAAGAGTGTCAATTTATGACGATAAAGATTGAAAAAATCTGTGGACGAAAAAATGAACGAATTTACGTTTCTTAAGGAAGGGGGAAAATCATAAAATTCAAGTTTTGAAGAGTTGGATTTTTTTTCTCAAAGCGACGATAAAATAAAATTGAATGAATAAATGATTCTGCATCGAATAATTTACTTCCATAAAATTTTCTCATAAAAAAATTAATTTTTGCATAAAATGGTCCTTCCATTGCGGAAAGAGACAGTCTCAATTTGGTGTTTGGAATTAGGAGGAGAAATTCTGTAAAACTTCCTGAATTTTTCATTCCTGTTTGTCTCCTTCTTTCAACTTTTTCCTCCAAAAAAATCTCGAATTTTTTCTTTTCATTAAAAAAGAAGATGGTTGATTTATAAGGACCTGGTCCCTTTTGATCCACTTCTCTTCATGATGCAAGGAAAAATTTTGAAAAAATAGACTTTTCATTAGGTGTAGATTTTTCAATGATTTCCTTTTTAAACCATCAGTAAAAAGTGGAAAGAAAATAGATCATGAAAATTAAAAAATATGTATTCCTTCTCTCCCTCCAAGAACGTGAAAAAAACTCGATTTCTCAAGTTTTTGTCCGAAGCGAAGGAGTTTCAAAAATTTTTTTAGAATTGAATTTTAGTAGTTTTTGTGACCTGAGCAAAGACATCTAAAATCTGGTGAAAAGTAGTGATTCAAAAAAAATTTTAGACATTAGGCATTTCAAATCTGTCGCTTTTTGATTTTAGGTTGTAGGTAAGTACATCACGCAAAAAAAAAAATGTATCCCTCTTCCATGCTTCATGATTAATTGATTATCATATGGAAAAGTTCTGGAAAACTTCAGAAAATTGACTAATTTCTAAAATATTTTGGGTGCCCTGAAAAAAAAATAGGGAATAATTTATTGGGATCTTTAAACCCATAAAACCGCTTGAAATCACAACCATTAAAAACCACCAAAACCAGATTTTTTGAAAATTTCAAGTGGTTATCACAACCAATTGGAACCATTTCAAATATTTTGTAGAAAACCACTAAAAACCAGGGTTTAAAACCGGTTCAGTTTCAATTGATGGTGGTTCTGGTGGTTTTTGAAAATTGGAAATCAAATGGTTGTTGGTTATGGTTTTTGGTGGTTTTCTACAATTTGAAACGGTTTTAAGTGGTTGTTAAAACCACTTTAAATTTTCAAAAAATCTATGGTTGTGGTGGTTTTTGGTTGCCTTCGAAATTTTCAAAAATTCGCCATAATTTGGGGAAAATTGAGCATTAGCATTTTGAAAGCATGGATACTTGCCTTACAAGTTACAAGGTGATTCAAAATTGAAAATTAAATAAGAAATTAGAAGTAATTTTATCATTGAAAAAATTTAAAAATTTGATTCAATTGGTGGTTGTTGTGGTGGTTTTTGTGAGTTAAAAATCAAATGGTTGTTGGTTATGGTTTTTAGTGGTTTTCTACAAAATATTTCAAACGTGGTTCTGAAAACCATTTTAAATTTTCAAAAAAACTGGTCAGGGTGTCCATTCTCTGAAAACCGAGAAACCCGGGAAAAGTCAGGGAATTTTGACTGTCTGGAAAAGTCAGGGAATTTTGAAATTTTCGGCAATTTCACTGGAATTTTGTAAAAATCCAGAAAAAAATCAATTTTTTGAAGTTTTTGGGACTCGTTTTATTAAAATTTTTTCACAAAATTTTTCCCTTCCTCCGCTCGGGCCAATTTTTATATTCGTTATTATTTTTTGTTGATTAGAATTGGAGTGATGAATTTTCAAATTTTGAAGGTATTCTACCACAAAAAATTTTGCTGTCGCTTCGCTCGTGCTCAGCAGATTAATGTTTTTTCATCAATATATTTAATTATTAATCTATTAAGTATTTATTTTTCCAGACTGAAAAGAAAGTCTTAATTGGAATTTATAAATTTAAGGTACTTTTTTGGGAGAGGAGGAATTGGATTGTGATGAGAATTACAATTTTGAATTTCGAGACTGCTTTCATTTGAAACTTTTTCTGTTATAAAATCAAGGGCTCAAATTTTTGTCCCGAATTGCAAGAGAGGAGGAGAGAGAGAGGGAGGTGGCGTCAAAAAAATTTCCAAAACTGAATTCAAGTTGTTTTTGTGACTAGAAAAGAGAACATTGAATAATCTCATTAGAGGATATGATTTTTGAAAAAAAAAAAAAACTGCTGGACACGCGAAAAAATTGCCTCCTCCTCCATTCTTCAGGAATAACATGTTTAAAAAGTCTGGAAAATTTCTAAAAATTGGTCTGGAAAACCTGGAAAAGTCAGGGAAAATTATTTCTGAGATATAATGGACACCCTGCTGGTTGTGGTGGTTTTTAATGGTTGTGGTTTCAAGCGGTTTTAAACCGCGAGCTTTTTGCATCAAAACTTGAAGAATTTCTTGTACAAAATATCGATTTAGAAACCTTTTTGTCTCATTTTGCATATTTAGGAACCTCAAGATGATTTTAATTGATTTTTCAAAAGGGTTTTGGAGTCTGAAATCAGAAAATAGTGACTTTCGGTAAAACGACCCCTTAGGTCCCTTTCTTTGTGAACAGTCACTAATGTATATTTCTTTTAAAAAAATAGAATCACTAGAATACTGCTCGAGTACAGCAAGGGCAATTTTTTTTTAAATATCCCGAGCAAAGACAATTTTTTTTTTGAGAGCCTCAAAAATCTATTTTTTCACAGCCTCAAAAATCTATTTTTTCACAGCCTCAAAAATCTATTTTTTCACGTTCATATGATGAAAAAACCTCGTTTTCAAATTCAAAAAGGGAACTTGAGAGACTCCCGAGTTCAAATCTAGAAAATCCATTGGGTCTCATTTTTGGTGCGTATAGAATACCAATCTTATTCGTTCCAAAGTTTGAGTCCTGCAGGCATCGGACGGCGGTTACTTTAAAGTAACTTGGTTACTTTTTTCAAGCTCGGTTACTTTTGGTTACTTCTTTGGCTGAAAAGTTACTTTTAATTACTTTTTCAGCTCCAAAGTTACTTTTTTCGCTCAACTCGCAAAAAAATTGGCAATGAGGTTATAAATCTCTTGTTTTTGTTATCATTTTTTCGTCTCTAAAACTCATACTGAATTATTTTCGATGTTTCGATCTTTTACGAATTTTTGTCTTCTTATTCATATTTCTCTGAATCTTCCTGCTCATAACATAACTTAATTTTTCATTATAAAATTCGTGACTTGAATTGAAATATTTATTTCAATTCAAAAATCTGGAATGTCGAACAGAAATAAAATATCACAAAATAATTACACTTTGACTTTAATTAATAATGTTCTAGTTTGTTTTTTTTTTAATCAAAATTAAGTTTAAAAATCGCAAATTTTGTGATTTTCAGTGATTATTTTTTTTTGTTTTAAAATTAAGTTCAAAGTCAAATTTTCGTGATTTTTCGGTTTTTTTGTGTTTCATTGTATTAAAATAAAGTCAAATTTTCGTGATTTTTCGGTTTTTTTGTATTTCATTGTATTAAAATAAAGTCAAAGTCCAGTATTTGTGATATTTTAATTCTGTCCGAAATTTAAGATTTTTGAATTGAAATAAATATTAAAAATCACTAAAATTTGACTTTGAACTTAATTTTAAAACAAAAAAAAAATCACTAAAAATCACAAAATTTACGATTTTTAAACTTAATCTTAATAAAAAACCAAACTAGAACATTATTAATTAAAGTCAAGGTGTAATTATTTTGTGATACCTATTTTATTTCTGTTCGAAATTCCAGATTTTTGAATTGAAATAAACACGAATTTTATAATGAAAAATTAAGTTATGTTATGAGCAGGAAGATTCAGAAAAATAAGACAGAGGACAAAAATTATTAATATTATCGAAAATAATTCAGTATGAGGTTCAGAGATGGAAAAATGATAACAAAAACAAGAGAAAGAATCGTCCAGTGAACGAATTTATAACCTCATAAATTTGGGCTGCGGAACGTCTCCTATTTTTTTTTTGAACGCGATTTTCTCATTTTACCGGATCGTTATTTTTTTTCTCTCTTCGGTAGTGAAATTACAGAGAAAAATACAAGTTTGAAAAAAAATGGGAAGGAGAGGAGTATTAATAATTTTTTAAAAGCGAAAAATTGAAAAATTATCTATTTTTTCTCAAAAAATTGGTTACTTTTTCAAAAAAAATTGGTTACTTTTTCACAAAAAATTGGTTACTTTTTTCAGAAAAAAAAGTTATATTTTTTTTCAAAATTTCCGTCCGATGCCTGGTCCTGCAGAAGTCAGATAACTACATTTGAGCTGGCTAATTCTGCCATTTGTTGAGCTCCAATCGACCCAATCTCTTTAATCGGCTATTTCTGCCAATCATCCATACCCATAGATCCAATTTAAACTAATTTTGTCATTATTTGACTCAGACAACTATCCCCGATGTAATTATGGGGGTAAACCTATCAATATGCAATTGAACACCAAAATCTCTCGACTCGTGTTAACATTCACCCCCGAGGTACATTTCGACATAACACATTGCACCATCGACACCTTTTGGACTATAACTTCGTGTCTTCATAATACGTTTTCAACATTCTTGGAAAATTTAGGCATTATACTTATTAGGCCAGCGATGATTAACAAGCGCTAAAAGATTTTTGTAACCGTTTAAGTTCGGGGCATAGTGTATACCTTGGCGGCTCATTTTATCCATTTCTAATCAGCATTTCATTTAGATAAATACTATTTACCAACCCGGTGCTCGGTTAACACGTCTAATTATGCCGAAAATTATAACCGCGGTTATTTCACGTCGGCCCATTGCGTCGTTCACGCGAAATAAAACCCATGTGCGCTTCTCTAGCTGCACGTATCACGCGAGCCGGCAAGATGCTAATATTTGACACGAGAGTTTCGTGTCCAACATAACGTGGTTCGCACGACAAAAAGAAATGACTCAAATTATCCGAAAAATAGGGAAAAAAATCATCCTAAACTCGGAGTGTTATTCGAAGCGAGAAAAAACTCGTTAAAATGCATTCACGAGACATAGTTGCGACTCGACATCGACATAGGTGAACGAAGGGGCATAGCGTCCCAGCAACAACGTTAGAAAGACAGTGTTTATCAGTCCGTATAGACGATATCCGCGTTCGAGGCAAATATAAAATATTGAGATTAATTAGCGAAGTCATTAGCAAAGTATTTTATATAGTTAACTAATTGGTTAACAGGCAGCAGTGTTTTTTTATGCGTTTGCCATTTACATTGAAAATAGACTCGAGATCGCTGTAAGAATAAAGTTTTATGGTACCTATGTGTACGATGTGAAAAACACATACCAGTTATTTGTCGGGTATCAATTCGAATTGCGCTAAGAAGCAGAGTTGGAGGAAAAAAAAAAGCAATAAAGCTGGATTATAAATTATAACTTTAGAATGTAGCGTGTTTTAACGAATTTTCATCACTCAAAGCGTATCTGCATTTTTCAAATGGACCGCGTTAGAAGCCCAGATGGATCGCGCACCTTGGTTTTTTTTTCTTCAATGATTCGATTAAAAATACCGAGGCGTTTCGGTTTACATAAATAATCTATACCACCGCGGTACGATATTCTTTAATGATTCGTATTTTCTATTATTTAATGCTGCCAACAGATTGGAAATAATTAATTTTGAATCGTCGTTCCATAAACTAGAAGCTGGAAGCTGCAATGCGCAACAGGCTGCCTTCAGGTTATGTATACCATTGGGGTGCGTATTCGAATGGCAGCCGATTACTTGAAGGCTTTGCCGAGTGTTAGAACATGAACATTGAACAGATAGGTTTCAATTGTCAGCTATTTGCTGGGATGATTTTAATTAGTGCGAGGTTTTAGTTTGGTAAATGGATATTGAAGTTTTGTTTTGCTTTTTCCTGGGCCAGAATTGAATTATTTTGTGGATGTGGTTACCTACTCACAAGTTCGAAAAGTTGACCTTTTTTTTTTTTTTTTTCATGTAGCTTCATTTTTCTTGATTCATTTTTTATTTGGTAGGACATGAGATCGAATTTAAATTATAAATTATTATTTATTTTTTTGAATCGAGCATGGAAATGCTGGATGACGTTTGCTTCCCATGTCCATTTCATTCATTTGAAGATAAATGAAGAGGTAGCAGAATTGGAAATGGCACTGTAGTCCTGAAAATGTCTTGCTTTTTTTGTTTTCGCCTAAAAATTTCATGGGTTCATGTTTTATTAATTTTATTTTGAGAATAAGTTGACACTTTTGTTTCTTTTGGGGCGTTTTGGAAAACCAATGGTTTTATAAGATGTATTGAAATTTAGACTTATTGGTGTTTGAATGTTTTTTTTTTTGTTTTTTTTGAAAAGAAAACTCAGAATGGGTAAGGTATGGGAAATTTAATGTTTGCGGATTCAGTTTTTGTGACAAAGATGAGAAATTTTGAAAATTATGTGATGTTCTTTGTTTATCAGATGGTTTGAAAAATTGATTACTTTTTTAAAATAGGTGGGGATTTTGTATTTTTTTTTTCTTTAAAAATTGGGGTTCTTCTGACTTTTTCTATGAATTATTATTTTTTGTTTTTTTTTCTACTGAAATTTTTATTGTTTTTTTTCTCAGCTGGTGATGATTTATTTTTTGATCTTTTTTTCTGACAATGATTTTGTTATTTCTTTATTTTTAAAACAATGTTTCGAATTTTTTGTTCCATTTTTTTTTAAATATTGGGTTTTTCTGAGATGATGTGGTTATTTTATTAATTTTTTCTTTCAAAAAAGGGTTTGATTCATTCTTTTAGCTTTTTTTCTAATGTAATATTTTAATTTTCTTCATTTTTTTCAATTCATTTTTGTATGGAGGCTATATGAGTATTTAAAAATTTATTCTTATTTTTTTTTTTTAAATATTTGAATATAAATTTTATTATCGTGATTTTTCTGTACACTGTGTGGTTTTGTCTATCCCCCCCCCCACTCACCCAAAAAAACAGATCTAGCTTGGTTGTTTATTTCTTAAAAGTAGCTTTCTTCTTGCTCAAAATTGTTTGCGTTTTTCCATGGTCGGGTTAGGTACTTTTTTTTACTACTTTGTTATTTTTTGCTATTTTAAAGGTGCTTTTCGTCGGATTTTTAAAAAAAATTATTTATGGTGTTTGCTCTGTTTTATAAAATATTTTGAGTTGCTTGTTTTTTTTTTCTTCAAAAAGATGGCCTGCTTTTTTTATTTTTCAGAAAATAATTTTTTTTATATCATTTTTTCCTCTTGAAAATTTTTGATTTTTTCTCTGAAATAGTTCAAGTTTTTTTAAAAAAAAGTATTGTTTTAGGTTTGGAAATCAATTTTTCCCAAAAAAGTTAACGGTTCCTACCTATTTTTGAAAACTGAAATTCTTCAATCTTCTGCATGTTATGAATTTATAGCATGATGATGAAAACAAAATTAAAAATAACAAAAAGCAAAACTTTCTCCAAACGAAAAAAAAGCAACGACTGCAAATTATGAAAAATGAAACAAAAAAGTCCATAACAATTTTTAAAAATAAGTTTGTTTCAAAATAAATTAAAAAAATTTAAAAACAAACAACTAAACTATTTTTATGACTTTCCTCGTCACCCACGTACCCCCCCCCCTACCCCCAAAAAACGATCCTTTTGGAAATGAAAATTAATAAGTATTAAGTACCTATGAAGAAGAAAAATTTTCAGTAAAAAATTCAAACAAACCATTTTTCTGAAAAAAAAACAGACCTATATTATTTTTAATTTTAATTTTCAAAAGGATCCTTTTTTGAGAGAGAGAGAGAGTGGGAGTCTTAAAAATAGTTTAGTTGTTTGTTTTCAAAATTTTTGTGTTTTTATTTTGAAGTTGACTTATTTTTAAAAATTGTTATTGATTTGTTTCATTTTTCATGATTCGCAGTCGTGGCCTTTTCTTTTTGGAGAATGTTTTGCTTTTTGTTATTTTCAATTTTTTTTTTTTCATGACCAATTGACCATCCTATTTCCATAACTTGCAGAAAATTGAAGAATATAAATTCTCAGAAATAGGAGGGAGCCGTTTTGAGAGATTGTGTGGATGGAATGGAACTTACTATAAATTTGCCCCAAATAACGGGAAAATCAAAGCTCCAGTTGATCCATTCGAATCCATCTAAAAATAATTTGCAGCTTCTTTACCTGAGAATTGAAATGGGATGAATTGAGAAGAATTGAACTTGTTGAAAATTTCTTTTCCTATCCTGAGATGAAATTTTCAATCTATATAGTTCCATTGTAAAAGATTGTGATGTAATGGAATGAAATAGCTTACCTATATGAAAAATTTTGTACATCTTTATTGTTCTGGAACTTAAATTTTGGAAAATCCCCCTCCAGTCCATTCAACCTACCAAAACCATCCTAAACGTTTAATAATTGATTTTGCGTGGTATAAATTAAGATATTCTCGCGCGCACGCAAAAAAAACCTCCATATAACTCTATCATTGAAGCGCAAATCCCATAAACATGAAATATAACTCAGACGAGTACACCCAGTGACGCGACGTAAATTACGCTACAATACTAATTTAAAAAGTAATTACAAAATATATATGAAATTAAATTGAGTACCTTAAAATTTGGTTGTAAAATTTATGCACGCCCTAGACCATAATTATTCGCTTTGATAATCGCTATATATCCTTATACATTGTAAAGCACGATAGCATATACCTATAATGTAGTAATTTTCTTATATCTACCATTCCTATGCATGTATTTAGGTATTCTTATTGTGCATGGTACATTTAAGGTCGAGCGATTTGAAACATATTACTTACGAGGAAGGTATTTCAACCGGCAGGTAAATTTTGAGATGAAACGAAAATAAATCGAAAATGTATCATAAAAAAATTCATTATCTAAAATTTCAAGAGCTAAAATTTAGTATTTTTGAATTTTTGGAATTCAAAAATTATTTCATTGCTTTGCAAAATATGAAAATTTGATCTATTCAATAAAAAAAGCTGAAAGGTATACCTAACCCTATTTTTGACCTCTCGAATCGATTAAAAGTAGTTTCAAGACGTTTTGGATTCTCCAGGAAATTTTTAAGTTTTCCATTTCTGAAGAAAGGGTCATAAAAATGGTCCATAATATGAAAGTTGGTGTCTAAAAACTTGAATTACCCACGGAGTCACTGTGGGACTGAATGAAATTTAGCGCTACAAAAATCTAGTTTTGGGGATATCATCAGATTCGTGAGAATCGATATGCCAACATTTTTCATGTCTTGAAATATTTTTTCCAAAAATTGGATGGATAGGGGGGCGCTGAAAGGTCAAATCCAAAAAATAAGCAAATATTCGAACTCAGTGGCCTCAAAAACTTAACAAACGACAGGCCATAATTTATTTTTTATTGTTTTGAAATTTGGTCCTTCCAAGGGGGCTCATGGAGTGAGGGGTGCAGAGGAGTAAAATGGAAAAACTGAGTACATATTTGAATTCAGTACCTTCAAAGTAGTAGAAATCGATGGGTTACTTTACTTTTTAGATTTTTTTGAATTTGGTCCAAATTGTGAGCTTTACCCCCCCCCCCCCCCCAAAAAAAAACGGATACAGATATTTCATTTTGTAATTTTATTGGTTGAAAAAAAGTGAAAAGGGCTATACTTACTGTAATTTTCCAGGTGTTTGAATGGTAGCTTTCTTCTTCTGTACTCATTATGAAAGTTGAGCTTTCACCAACAAAATTCAGATTTGAGATTTCCAAAATATTATTGTTTTTTAATCTCCTATCAATTCTCTATCGAACTCCGCCAACAGTTTTCCCCTAAATATAGCTTGTCTCGAGGTATGAGCCTTCAAAGTTGGGTAATTCGGTAAAAAAAATTGCAATAAATTGCATAAAAATTACAATGCTTACCCGTAAGACCCCTGGAGAGTTAGAAAAAAAAAAATCGTGATTTTTTGAATAGACCATTGAGGGGAACTCATTACAAAAAAATGAACGAAATCGGAAGATCCAACTTTATTTTTGGTGTGGAATAGCTCTTTATCAAAGGTCTGATGGAGGAATTCAGAAAGGTCAGATGAAATGTGAGGTCAAGCTAGTAAGATGATGAAATACACTACCTAAATTTTGGAAGAAATTCAAGAGATTTTTTTAAATTTTTGACATGTTAAATTTAATTCTGCCCAATTATTTGACTGATAAAAGAGCAATTTTCCAAAATTTGAGACTGCCAATTCAAATCTATAATTTTGGAAGAACATTTTGTCCCAAAAATGTAGGTTTGAACTGGAGGTTATGAATTTTAGAAAGGCCGTGAAACCGCTTCAAAGGTCAAAAATAGGGTAAATTCAAAACGATTATTTTTCAGGTATGTTGGACCCGTCCGTCGTTTCCTGTCGTTTCTTTGGAAAACGACACTTTGAAAATTTCGCAACGCTCCGAAATGGCGACTGCGTCGTTTTTCAAAGAAACGACAGGAAACGACGGATCAAACATACCCAGAAATGATCGTTTTGAGTCGTTTTTTCAAAATAAGAAAAATTGAAGCCGAATTCGCCATTATAGTGTGGTGTTGAAAAATTTTCAACTGTCGTTTTTCAAAGAAACGACAGGAAACGAGACAATAACTTGGTGAGGATTTTTCAATACAAAGAACTGACGACTTCCACTCCAATTTTTTTATTTTAAAAAAACAACTAAAAACGATCATTTTTAGGTATGTTGGATCCGTCGTTTCCTGTGGTTTCTTTGTAAAACGACAGTTTAAAAATTTTTCAACGCTCCAAAATGGCGACTGCGTTGTTTTTCAAAGAAACGACAGGAAACGACGGATCAAACATCCCTAGAAATGATCTTTTTGAGTCGTTTTTTCAAAATAAGAAAAGTTTGAGCCAGAGCCGCCATTTCAGTGTGTTGAAAAATTTTCAAACTGTCGTTTTTCAAGGAAACGACAGAAAACGACGCCAGCGGCGCCCACAGATTTTCCGAGTGGTAAGGCAGAAATTTCAAGGGGGCCCCCAAATTTTGTCTGAAGGGGCCCCATTCAGGGTATCTAACTGATTTTTTTTTTGTAAAATCACTACTTTTTCCACTACCTTTTTTTTAATTTTTTATTTTGACCCCCCCCCCCCCCCCCCAAAAAAAAAATCGACTCTCTTTCCAACATACAAAAAAAAAAAATCAAAATTTTTTTAGAGAAAAAAAATTAAATCTGAAAAAATCTTTGCCCAAAAGCCCCCCCCCCCTCTTGCGTATACTCGTTTTAAAGGGAATTTGAAGCACTTTTTAGTCCCTCCCTTGCAAATACCCATTTTTTTCACAGGCTGGAGTCGCTGATAAACTTCGCCGATTCTGAACCTAAAATTCAGGGAAAAAATCATGGGAGGGCTACATGTGAAGCAACATCATGGAGAGAAAATAACACAATTTTTAGAGAATAATGTAACAAAAACTTGAGAAGTAATTTCAAAAAAAAAAAAATTAATAAATCTGGCTGAAAAAAAATCACTTTTGTAGCGTTCGGTTCATTTTAAAATTATGAAAGGGAAAATTTAATAAGGCCGAACGAAGCGAGTCCGAAGTCTTGGAAAAATTCTGATTTAGAGCGTAAGTAAACACGTTACAAAATACCACAAGACCTAATTTGATAAAATTTTCAAGATTTCGCCAAATTTTTTAAATTTTTCCGAAAATTCCGACTAGAAATTGGCTGAGGGAATTACTTCCCCAATTCCTCCATTGCACCGCCCCAAAGTTTAGGTACAGATAATGACGTGATCTGACCCGAGCGAAGCGAGGGCGAATTTTTTTTGAGAATTTAGTATAACAACAACAAAAAAGAAATGTATTTTCAAATGATTTCTCCCTCTAAATTTTCAAAGAATCCTAGTGAAATCAAAAAAAAAAATAACTACGATTTTTTACCAATTTTTCAGAAAATGGATACAAAATATCAATTTTTTCAAATTTTTTTTTTTGAAAATTACAATCGCGCTTGCTATCAAGTCTCCCAAAATAATTCATTTTTCGTTTCAAAATATTCAATTGTCTGGAGTGGGGGAAAGGTTTGTTATTTAAAAACGACTAATGGTAATTTATGAGCCCGAGCAAAGCGAGGGCGAAAATTTTTAGAAAATTGTGTTCAAAAAGCTGACATTTTAATAAAAATGTAATTTGGGAAAAATTAGCGACTTTTACGCGACTTTTGCGACCGGTAGACACCCTGCTAGTGAGTAGTGACTACCAACTAAACGTAACTTATGATTGAATTTCGCGTCTTTGGAATTTTTTCATTTTTTCACTACTTTTTTCAAATTTTCGTCTGAATTCACTACTTTTTCACTACCGGCATGACCGGTTTTTCAAATCACTACTTTTTCACTACTTTCACTACTTTCACTACCCGTTAGATACCCTGGAAGGGGCCCCATTATATTGTTTAATATTATTTCTAATATTTTTATTTTCACGGACATTCAAATTTTCAACTACTACAAGGGGGCCCCACCTACCGGTGGGGCCCCGTGGGCGACCGCCCACGCGCCCCCCCGACGTGGGCGCCCCTGAACGACGCTATTTTTTGAAAATTTTTCAATATCAAGAACTGACGACTTCCGCTCCAATCTTTTTCATTTTGGAAAAACGACTCAACACGATCATTTTTAGGTATGTTGGACTCATCGTTTCCTGTCGTTTCTTTGAAAAACGTTTGAAAATTTTTCAACACTCTGAAAAGGCGGCTCTGGCTCAAATTTTTTTATTTTGAAAAAACGACTCAAAAATATCTATCAGATTTCAGCTTTTTTCGTCGATCAGTTCAAAATTTTCATAATTCTTCGGACGCGGACGATGAGATAATGTTGAAATTTCATAAATTCGCCAAAAAATCGAGAATTGCTTTTCAGCCTTTGAAAAATGTTATTCTGAGAATTATGAAAAATTAGTTGGAATGTGGAGTTTTTTGGGTTTTGTTTTGAGCATATTACACCCAATTTTGAAATCAAAAAAAAAAAAAAAATGCTGTGCCTGACCACTTTTAATAGAACAACAGAACTATAACAGAAGTAATGAAATTTGTTAGCTGTGTCTCTCATCCCCCCTAAGAAAATGGAAATTTCAACATGAGAAAAAAAATTGAAAATTTTCAAAAAATTTTCATTCAAATGGGCTACACAGCAAGACGTTTAATCTGCGAAAATTACGATTTTTTTTATCCACCCCTTCTTGAGATATCACAGGCTCAATTTTCAACAAGGGTGATGGAAGGGGTGGCAGTAGTGAGTCAGATTTTTTGAGGATGGTTTTAGATCATGAGTAACATTTTGGGTCACTTTTGACCGATTCTGGGTCAAGGGTAATTTTTTATTCTCATCAACGAAGGATCTTTTCATTTTTTGTAGGGAGATTGGGTAATTTTTTAATTTAAAAATTTTCCGAAATTCGATAAATGAACTTTGATATTTGACATTTCGGATATGGGATTCTCGAATAAGGTACTTTCGATGTACATTTCACTTCGATCCAAAATTTCATTGCCAATTTGGTATCTTCCTTTTCATTGGTGAACTTGGCCAGGTCCACCTTACATTTTCGCATGCCAAACGACACCTAGTTGGCTCATCCGATCTGTCAACAACACCGCCAATAAGACCCAAAACTGAAAGGACAACATTGTTTACATTGGAGAAAGTAGCAAATCTTCGTATGCGAGTGAGAGAAAGAGATGAGTCAAGCAAGTACGTCACCGGTCCGTGATCGCGTCTCGTCCAAAACCTTGATCTTTTGTAAACGATGCGATAAAATGCGGATGTGTACATGGGGGACCATCGAACATCGATAGCGGAACGAGATTCTCACCGACGATAGTACCTATCTCCATAGATCATTTCTGGTATCATTCATTATTCTGCTACAAAATACGCCGTACAGAAAATATGGAATCTAGATGGGAAATCCGTACGATTCGGCCACTCTGCCACCTCGTTAGGGTATAATTTGGCTGGCGAAAAATGCCGGAAAATTTGCCGAGTGGCAAACAAGGCCACGCGCTTCCAACGGCGCTGGTCGCCGAGCCCGAGCCAGCGACGAAGACTTCACAGTGTGGTGGCATGCCGTCTCTTCCTCTAACACGGTGACCAGGTTTATCCCCTCTCCGCAGACTTGCACACATACGGATGATGGTAACAGGTGCGATTACTTTTCCACATCCGACTGGAAGAGTTCGAGGAGGACTTTCTTTTAGTGCAGCAAGAGTGGCGGTCAAGATTACAAGCCCAATGCAACACTACGTGCGACATGCGTTTTACGAGTACATGCTACATTGTTATTTGCAAACTATTTGTCGCGTAATCGTACCGTTTCACCGGTTAAATGTGTTATTGGTTGATTAATTATCGGGAGTTTCGCCGAATTCGTCTGTGTACTATTTTGACGATCGCCGACGAGAATTTAAACTGAACTGTTCGATTGATGTTGTTCGATAATCGGTAGTTGCCGTTGGTTGATTTTTTCGGGGCCAGTGACTTCTTTTTTTTTCGACTGTGCGTCTTATTCTCGTCTGTTTTGGTTAATATGGTGTGCGGGTGAGAGATACTCATAATATGGATAATTTGTTACCGGTAAGTTGACCTCTATGGATTACATAGATGGCTGCGTATTCATATTTTAAATACGAGGTGACCGGTGCTTCGGTGATGGGAACAATAGAGTGATTTATACTCGTGCGTTGGGTCGTCTCATATAATCGCGGATTTAGACCGATGCCGAGTCGAGCTTTTTCATGATTTTTCAAGACGATCAAACTGTCAACATGGACAATGACAACGTCACCGAGAACTACCCACTCGTGTGTTTTTTTTTGTGATTTACAACGAGTGTTCTTCGGTGTTGGTGTAGAGGAGACTTGGATGTTGTGGTTTATGTTTATAAATAAGTAGGTCTTGGATGGTATTCTTGAAGGTGTTATATGGAACAGAAGATCTCGTAACAGATAGGTGATGTATTGGTGTGTATTTTGTAGACAACGGACCCTTGAAAGGTGGGGTTTTTTATTTGAGCCTGGGTTCGGGATAATTTTAGGTTAATCTGGATAACAGAAAATTTCGATTTTTAGGATACTAACCGGAGGAATGATTTTTTTGCGTTTATTTATCTCTCAAAAGTTTTCAAATTTCAAGATCGACTCATTTGTTGAATTTTGCCAAATGTGATCCAGCATCACATTCATTTTTTTTATTGCTAAAAGGGTTGTTTCGGCAATGACCTTGAACTGTCCAGAAATGGTTTGAGGTTTTCTCAGAATAGCATAATTCATTCGAAATGATTTTTGTTTACTAATTGCTGAGATGGGCTTTTAAAAAGTTTCAAATTGTTTTTAATTCGTCCAGGTTCCTCCTAGATTTTTCAAAATATTTTGTAGCTATCCAGAGTATTTTTGCTAATTATTTCTCAAAATAGTCTCAAACTGTAGAATTTTCTTAGATTTTTTAGAATACTTTCAAGTTTTTGGGATTGAGAATAGTTTTGTAAGTATCTGTAAGTTGTTCAAAATATTCGTAATTTTTTAAAATGTCTCAAAATTGTCAAAATAATTTTAAATTTTCTAAAACACGTTCGTGTGTTCTGAAAATATTGTTATTATCAAAAAAACTGACCTAAAGTAGGTTCAGATTTCTGAAAAGGACTTAAAATCCTCAAAATAATTTTAGTTTTTTGAAATACATTTGTGTTTTCCAAGAGGGGAGGGGGGCTAACGAAAAATTAATTCAGAATAGTCTCGGGGGTTTCAGAAAAACTTTAAAAAATTGCATCAAGAATAGTTTCAATTCAAAATGTTTTCAAGTTGCCTAAAATATTCTTGAATCATCATTCAAATGTCTTGAAGTTGTCCAAAAATTTTTTGATTTTTTCAGAATCACTCAAGATGTCCAAAAATAGGGTTTAGACATTCAAATTATCTTCTAGTCGTTTAAAATACTTGGTTTAAAATTTTTCAGAATAGGCGGATAACCTTTGAAAATTTTCTTAAATTGTATAGAATTGTGATCAAATATGACCTCAAGATGTCCAAAATGGTTTCGGATTTTCCAAAATAGCTTAAGAAATTGTCCAAAATGTTTTTAAGTTGTTCAGAAAAAACAAAAAAATTTGTTGCAGAGCAAACAGCCTTTAAATCATAAAAATGCCTCAAATACCTATTTAAAAGCTACCTATCAATATTTTTTTCTTCAAAAGATTATTCCAACTGCATTATGGCGAAGACTTCTTGTTAAAATGTCTGATTCTATTTTTTTCAAATTCCAAAATAGTTGAGAAATTTCATTTTTGACATTTCTGTCGCTGTTTTGTTAAATGTCAAACATGAAAAAAATTAAAAACTAAAAAATAAATGATGACAATCAGGCATCTAAATTTGACATTTGACATTTTAATAATTCTTTCCCATTTCCCTTTGCTTATAATTTTTTTTTTTTTTAATCATCTCTGTAGCTGACTTTTTAATATGTCAGAATTGATGTCTATAAATTTTTCATTGTCAAAATCTCTCGAAAAAGCCTTCACTATCTTTTTGAAATTGTTCAAAAACGATTCCAGATTGTCAAAAATAACCCAAAATTTGGTTCAGATTTTTTATAATGGTTCCAGAATAGTTTTTACGTTTTTTAATGAAATCATTCAAAAATCTTCAAGTTCTCCAGAAGAGTTCTAGATTTCCTAGAATAGCCTCAAATTATCAAAACTGGTGCAGATTCATAGATCATTGAAAATTTGGTACTTCCAAATTCCAGATTATAAAAATTACTCAAATAATCCTAGGTTTTTTCGAAGTAGTTTCCAATTGCTTAGAAATAATTCCTGATTGTCCAAAGTTACCTGCCTGATTAATTTTCTACAGCTTCAGGTTTTTCAATAGGTACCTAGTTATTTAAATAAAACTCAAGATGACCAAAAAAAAACCGACCACATCTTTTGCCGAAAATTGGCTAGGTAGATTAATATGACCATCTGAATGATTTTTCAATCATTTTTTTAAAAAAGTAATACTTGAGTTTGTGGTTCACTTTCACAACTTAAGGAGATTGAAGCTGATTATCCAATTTATTGAGTGACTGAAAAGTTGTAGATCATAAAATTAATTTAATGATTTTTACTTTCATAGGTACTTTTTTCAGACACCAAGGGTCAATTTTATTTCAATTTTCAAACAAGAACTTATGGACCTGCTGCCTGCTACATTATAATTTATACATAAACATAATTCTCTATAACATTTCTGCTAGACAATAATTTCTCTAAAATAATGATTTTTTGTTGATTGGTATTTGTTTTTAAAAAAATGGCCAAGTTTTTAGAATTTTTGATACCAGTGTTGTCAATTGAAGTATTAAAAAAAATCTTAGTCTTGATAATGCTAATGATTTTTTGAAAATATTACCAGAATTAATTCTTGACTTCAAAAAATTTGTGGTTCAATTTTGAAGTGTTCGAGTGAGTGATTTGAAATCAGAAAAATTTTACAAATCTTTTATTTCACAATTTCCAACTTTTTTCTAATTTCTCATAGAGAGTAATAAGTAAACTGGAGTTATGGAAACTCAATTTTTTACAATGATGATCAAAGTAGAAGCTACTGAGCGAGTAATACCCTCTAGAAATGTGAATTTTTTCCACATAGTGCTGAGGTAGGTAATCTATATAAAATTCTAAGCACCACTGAAATGACATTTTATTATAGCTACATATTAAGTAGAAAAAAATTGATAATTTTGTTTTTTGAAGTCTGATAAAATGTCGAAATGTTATAGAAAATTTCAAATTAGAACGTTTGTCGAGCAGATTTTTTTTTACAATTTCAACTTCACGTTGAAAATAAATGCAATAAGTTGGATATTGCATGGTATTGATTATGTCATCTCATGCTCAATTTTTGTCATAAAAATGTAAAATTGTAGAATTATTCTCGTAACATTCTAAATTTTATAATTTTTTGTAAAATTATTCAGGTTTCTTAAGTAAAACTTATTCAATTTTTGCCCAAAGTTATAAAAATCCCCCTTCCTTCAAAAAAGACTTGAATATCAGATATTTTAATTAAAAAATCATCAACCGAAAAAATCTAAATAGGTAAGTAATATTTTAATTGGAATTAGGTCTTTGAAAATCACTAAATGTGTCCCTGCCAGAAAGAAGGGACCTAGTGTAAAAAAATTGGATGTCTCATTTTCCACGTTTTTGATCCAAACGATATCAAATCTGGACTAAACACGTAAAAATATCGATTTTTTTTACACGAGGTCCCTTCTTTACGACAGGGTCACAAATGCATTCAAATTATGAATAGAGGGCTCTAACCTTTTCTGGATCTTCTTCTACTCAGAAAAAAACTACCTCGACAATTTTCATTCCAATCTTAAGTAAGATTTTTCCTCTCTCCAGCTTAATGAACATTTAGTTTTAGACGAGTGAGGCGATAAAAGAACGATTATTTCCATTTAAAATGATTCCATCATTCACCTACTTAGTTCCTTATCCTACTCCTCCCTCCTCATACCAAACTACTCCAAATAATTAAATTTTCGATCGCCGATAATCTCAGCAGGACTCAACCGCAGGTAGCCACATTTCACATGTACATCGACATTTTGAAAATTTACAACTGCGAATGACGTAAGCCGAATTTTTATTTTAATTAACTCCCAAGATCATACTTTCTTTACATATACAGACGAAAGAAATGAAAAAAACCTCGTCGCCGCCTTACAAACAGCTTTCGCTAAATTCGCACCAGCATCTTGCCAGGCGCCGGTACCGATACCCGATAATCAATCGACACTGCGCAATTAGCGAGTTGCTAACGACCAAAAGAATGCAGGGATATATCGAGTGACACTTTCGTTTTCTTTTTTAATATCCGCGCAATACGTACTGTATGTGCAAAATGAAAGCGGAGGTTGGTGTACGCATCTAAGTACCAATGGTATAGTTAATCTGGTATTGTGGTACGCGTCCGCAACTTGCGTCTTAACCCAGCGTTTAAGTCACCAAACCTATTCGACCTAAATAGAAGGTGCGACTTTGGTGTTTATTAATCCGGCGCGGAGTACGTCGTTGTCACGCGATGGCACGGCGATGTCTCCTATGGTATAAGATGACGTCACACGTTCGTTTTATCAGTTCTCAATTTGTCACACATTGCACTACTTTTACTTTGGATTCGTTCCAAACATTCTTTACGCGCACGAAATATTTATTAGGTTTTTTTTTTTCGAGCCGGGTTTTGTAGTAGGTCTGGGCTCCGGAGCTGCGTGCTGGGTGAGAATTCAAAAGATCGCGGTGTGGCCTTTTTTTTTTTCGATTGGGGTTTTCAGAATAGTGTTGAAAGAGACGTGCTGGGAGAAGGTTGATAATTGGGTGATTATCGCGGTAAGAGTTGGTGATAATGGGTGTTTTCTATGCATTGTTGAGGTTTTTTTTGGAGGAAAAAGGTCTACTGACCAGGATGTGTTCGAATATGAGACGAAATATAGAGGTGATGATTTAGGTAGGTAGAGAAAGGAAGAGAGAACATAAATCGGTGCGTTTTTTTCCTATTCAGTTTTTTAAAATTTTATTTTTTTGGTGAGGGTATTTGAATATTAGTGAAATTCCTGTCATGAATTTTGCTGGTTACGAAAATATTCAGTTTTTTTATTTTGGCGAGAGTATTTGAATATTAGTGAAATTCCTGTTATAAATTTTGTTGGTTACGAAAATTTTAAAGTTGATAATGATTTTCATAAAATTATCTATTATTGCTATTTTGGTTTTATTTTTTTCAAATAAATAAATACATACATACTTCCCAGATTGGAAGAAATGCCTTTGAAATCCCGGAAATTGGAATCAATCTAGAGTCGGAGTCAAACAGACTCTAAATTGACTCCTACTTGACTGCGAAGTCAGAAAGTCTAGTTTGTAGATTGACTTCTTAATCAAGTTGGAGTCAAGGGTCAAAGCCATAGGTAGATTGACTTCGGAATTGAGAGTCGGAGTCGAGAGTCAAGAGTCAAGGTGATATATTGAGTTCAGAGTCAAGAGTCTAGGTCATAGTTTGACTTCAGGATTGAAAGTAAGAGTCAAGGTCATCGATTGACTTCAAAATTGAAAGTCAGAGTCAAGAGTCAAGGTGATTGATTGACTCCGGATTTGAGTCAGAATCAAAAGTCAAAGTGGTTAATTGACCCCGGAGTCTGGAAGTCAAGATCATAGATTGACTCTTAAATCAAGTTGAAGTCAAGGGTCAAGGCCATTGATTGACTTCGAGATTGAGTCAGAGTCAAGGTCATGGACAGACTCCGGTGTCTGGGAATCAAGGTCGTTCATTGACTTCGGAATTTAGTCAGAGTCAAGAGTCAAGGTCATGGATTGATTCTAGAGTCAAGCTGGAGTCAGGAATGAGATTATGCCTCTGTGAATTTTTTTTTGAGCAGTTTAAAACTTCAGTTAAAATTCATAATTTTTCCAATATTTTTTCATCCAAGTAAACGTTGTCATTTTTGAATTTTTAGAAATTGAGGGAAAAGGCTACTGGATAATTTTCTTTGATCACCTTACATTCATCTTGGATCAAAATTTTGTAAAAATTTTAAATTTCGCATCTCGAATTATTTAAAATTGAACGATTTTTATACTTAAGTAGTTCAAATTCAGAATTTGAGTACCGTAGGTAAAATTTTTTGGAATAAATTTCGGGAAATTTCTCGAATCTGTACGGAAATTCAAGTGAAAATTCACATCTCATTCCCATTTTTGAAGATTTTTGATTTGGATTCATTTTTTGAAGGCTGCTTAATCTGGTACATATTTAGAACTGAAAATAACAATTTTTTCAATTCATTAGAAAAATGACTAAATATTATTATTTTTTTTAAAAAAATATAAAAGGCTCTGATGTAATGAGGATGAGGAATTTGACTTTGGACACTATTTTAAAACAAACAGAAAGGTGATTTTTGAGGGTTATTAAATTGATTTTTGGATTTTGAGTTTTTGATTAAATTTTTGAAGAAGTAGAAGACGATTTATTTTTTCGGTTCAGAAGTCAGCTGCTTGAATCTACATAGAACTAAGATTCAAGTGGATTATTCATTTTTATCCAGTTCTTGAAATAATCTGAAAGCTGGAACAAAGAATTGATAGATGACTATACTTATTGAATTTTTGTTGGATTTGGATGATTTTTCAAAGACTATTTTGAATTCAAATTCAAAGGTGAAATAAACTCTACAATTTGATTCAGTTTTTTAAAAAATTCGGGTTCTGGATCCAAAATCTTGATGCATATTGAATTTCAATTTTCAAGAATTCAATGCCAGAGAATATCAAGAATGTAGATTTAAAATGAATTTCAAATTTTATTCATCTATTTTTTTTTTTTTTTTTAGAAAATTTAAAATCTGGGTCAAAAATTTAATGGGCATTGAATTTTTGGATTCTGATTAAATTTTTTGGAGCAGTTTGTAAAGGTAGATTGTTTAGTCTTCCTTTTATTAGAAAATTTGGGAAAGTAGTGAATACATTTCTTTTTTAGGTGTTCCAGATTTTTTTTCATGTTTTTTTTTTTTCTTTATTTCCAATAGATTTGAAAAACCATTTTTGATTTTTTTTTTTGAAACAATCCTCCTAATGTATAATTTGTCACTGTTTTCTCATCCACTTTAGTTCTGGCCATTTTTCAAAATTAAAAAGAAATGCATCACCATCATGTACCCATTTTTTTTTTTTTCTAAAATGAAGGAAATTTTATGGAGTTTCTGACAATGATTCTCAGGCAAATTATTATAAAAACTATGGCAAGAAAAAAATACCTTTTGAAACATTATTTTCCAATTTTTTCCAGTCGTTTTGAATAATTGTCAAATTTTCAGGGAAATTGGACTGAAATTCAATTTGAGTTGGGAAGGGAGGGAGGAGAGGGGAGTTGTAAAATTTTTACCAGGTATTTCAAAATAACAATTTGATATATTTGGATCAAATCTTTAAGTTTCGTTGATTTTTGAAAATGATCGAGGATCCGGATCTAAATAATCATTCCAACTTTATTCTCGGCCTTTGAGAAAATATATAGTTTGTTAATTTTCATAGAAATATTTCTTTTGTAGAATTGCGTGAGAATTTTTGATTTTTTTTTTTTTAAGAGACATTAATTTTTTTCACTATATCAGAGTTGAGTTCTTTTTTGGTCGAAAATATGATGGAAAAAATTGAAAATAATAGGGTTCGAATTCTTTGAAAATTTTCTTGTCAAGAAACTTACCCATTAAGCAAGCTAATCTCATCGAAAAGAAATTTTTCCATCGAGTCACTGTCAGCCCATTTTATGCTAAAGATTATTTCTTCTCTATGCACCTTATTATTTCTTTTGCATGTTTTCGATACATTTTTATGCGTTTTTTATTGATTCAAATAGGTACCTGTGTAAAAATCAATTACCCGCCAAAGCACTCTATCCGGCTCCCCGTTCAATATTGGAAAAAAACTGTAACAATTTTCACACCGCGTTAATCACGAAACTTCTCACTGATTCGAAATCACCTTATCTAATTTTTAATTTCAACCATAATCGAAATGCTCGATTCGCTCTCAGTGGCATAATTTAGACGACATCTCTAGTTAATTTCAACCATCTCTGCTGCTCGAATACAACAAAGCCGATGGCTTGAATCGAAGTCTGGCACATGCAGCGTACTACAAAAACTACGTAGTATTATAGTACGCGAGCTAAGTGAAAACTCACGATCGCGTAGCTATCCGCGATGTGGGAGAATGCAAGAGCAAGGTGAGCCGCCGCGACGTATCAATGCACCGTTATCGCAGCCCAAGCATAAGGTACCCGCAGAACGTGGCGATTTTTCGCACACAAAGTCACGACTATTTTGACAATAAACTCGAGGCGGCCAGAATAACCAGTCGCGTGTCCGACGATACCAAAAATCCGCTAAATCATTTTACGCTTCGAATCGAATTTACTCCGGCTTCTCGGATTCAACATCAACGTTCCTCGCATCTGGTTCTTTGATGCGTGACGAATTATCTCCTAAAAGGCGGATAATTATTGGATTAGCTCGTATAGTTTACGTATAGATGTTCTTGAGCCAAGCCAGCTCGGTGTAGGTGATTTTGTGTCCCCTCCCCCCTCCTCTCGTGTATCTAATTTTTTGGTCATGTTTTAAATTACACCCGGATAGGTACGAATTATGGCTGAAACGAGAAGAATAATGTCGTTGTTAAATACCAAGTATCTCAGCTGCCTTCCTACCGTCCGTACGAAGTGATTGAACTACATGCGTCTTTTTTTAAACTGGCGTTAGTCATGGAAAAAACACCTTACTTTGACCATTTCGAGCTCATCAAAAATGCAAAACAATTCATAAAGCTAGCTAATGATTTCCGATTAAATCCCAACATACGTTTATAATTAACGGTTGTCCGGCCATAGCGACTTGCGAATTCGTGTTTACTTGATTATGCGAAAAAAGCAACAACAACAACGCCGAAACACGCCGTATGCGTCTGGCATTGTTTCACCGTTAAAAACCAACGGCCGAGATATGAAAACCCACCACGTGAAATACGAAGTGGTAATTTGGGCGGCGCCGGATACGCCTCTCGATGAAAACTGCCGAGATTTATATTGCAACTGGTAAACGCGGTCCTCTGGCCCTTTAATGAGTTCCTTTCATGGCCACTGCGATGCGCAGGATCGATTCGAAAGCTCGGCTGAGCAGATTCCTCGTTTGGTTGATATGCAGAATTGATTTTGATTGTTGGATGGGTCTTTGAACTAAATCAGATCTGGTATGATGGTTTTTATGGTTTTGGAAAAGAAAATTTTCCAGATAATGTTGGAAAAGGGTTTAAAAATTCAAGATCTCTAAAAATTTGTTTTTGATGTGGTTGAACTTTGAACTTGATCATCTGTAGAGGGAAATCTGCTGAATCGAAGAATCGAAGTAAGTAGATGATTTGATGGATTTTCAAGTTGGCTGGAAGAATGGAAAACGAGACCTAAGTTTCTACCTTTGACTGTTTAGATCTTATTGTTTCAAATCTTCGTCGTAATCCTTCTTATGTTTTTCGAAATCGAAATCAAAGTTTAAGAAATCGATCGTAGGAAATCCAGTTCATTGCATGAATCCAGTCATTCGAGTAATGAGATGTGAAGTTTATGAACTGTGAAGTGTGTAATTAAGAAAATAACTCGAGTGGATAATTTGCTCCAGATGGTCAATTTTTTCAACGGGAGACAGGAGATAAGGATCGCGGTTCGATGTTTGAGAAGAATGTTTCAAGTTCGTCGTTCGTATTATACAGCATCATTTTGAAAAATAATGAGATTGTGAGCACTTGAAATTTAAAAAGGATAAAATTTATAAAAGTACAGGTTTTTTAAATAAGGACCTCTTTTGGAAGTGATTTTTATCTCAAATGAAAAAAAATTCTACGTATTTTGATTCTACCACTTAATTTCCGGATTGATTTTTGATCATTTCTTTTGGCCTTTAATCGTAACAGATTTTGACAAAAAATTTTGGTGAATTTTCAATAGAAATTTCGATGCTTTTTCACAAGAAATTCTAACGAGTTTCATAAGGAATTATTACGATATTTCATTAGTAATTCTGAAGAATTTTCACTACAACTTCTTACGAGTTTTGTCGAAAATTTTTGCACTTTAAAAATTGTAGTAAATTTTTACTAGAAATTCTGATGAATCATCACTAGAAATTCTGATGAATTTTCACTAGAAATTCTAATGATTTTTCACTAAAAATTCTAATGAATTTTCACTAGAAATTCTGATGACTTTTCACTATGAATTCTGATTAATTTTCACTAAAAATTCTGATGAATTTTCACTAAAAATTCTGATGAATTTTCACTAGAAATTCTGATGAATTTTCACTAGAAATTCTGATGACTTTTCACTATGAATTCTGATTAATTTTCACTAAAAATTCTGATGAATTTTCACCATGCATTCTCATGAATTGTCACTAGAAATTCTGATGAATTTTTACTAAAAATTCTGATGAATTGTCACTAGAAATTCTGACGAATTTTCACAAGAAATTCTGATGAATTTTCACAAGAAATTCTAATGAATTTTCACTAAAAATTCTGATGAATTTTCACTATGAATTCTGATGAATTTTCACTATGAATTCTGATGAATTTTCACCATGCATTCTGATGAATTGTCACTGGAAATTCTGATGAATTTTTACTAAAAATTCTAATGAATTTTCACTAGAAATTCTAATGAATTTTCACTAGAAATTCTAATGAATTTTCACTAGAAATTCTAATGAATTTTCACTAGAAATTCTAATGAATTTTCACTTGAAATTCTGAGGAATTACTCTGAGAATTCTGATGAATTTCAAATTTTGAAAAAAATTTTACCAATCATTCAACTGAAATTTCTGAAGCACAAACTGTGGAAAAAATTTTCTCTTTCTTGGCAGTGTCATGTCAGTAAATTAATCTTACACTACCTAAAAATTCTTGATTTTTTTCGATTTTCCAATTTGTAATTAATTACTCATGTAAGGTTTTTACCAAAATTTTTTGTATAATTTTTCAATCACCTACACTAGGAGTAGATTTTTTGATTGATAATTTTTTTTCGAACAATGAAACTGGAGAATTTTTTCACTGAATATTTTGATTGTTTTTTAATTTTTCATCATAATCTTATTAAATTGCTTAATATTTTTTAAAATTTCGATGATTTTTCATGTAAAAGATTTTTCTCTAAAAGCCTACAATTTTTTTCTGAGAAGTTGAGTTTACCAAAATTACGGATTCGCCAAATTAATAAATTTCGTTTAAAAAGATTTATGTATAATTTTTTTCTTGACCCGATGATTTCTATAGAACCTAGTAGAGTGTTTCAACCAATACGATAATTAATTATTCTCATTTTTCATCAAATCTTGTTCATCACCAAAGTACCTATCTACTCAATCAATAAATTCTAAACTTAAAACGTGAATGTAAAAAGATAATTTCTTACTATTGTTTCACCAAAACATGAAATTTTTAGATATTTATCCTCTTAAAATTAGAAATTTTCCCCTCAACATCATAAAAATTTATGAAAACTTTTTAATTTTCTTTCTATACGTTTTTCCATGCTTGAATCGTTCTGTAAGCACGACTTACCTATAATTTGGTCAATCGTTTGAAAATTGATAAATGTGATTTTCGATTATCAATCAATGACATCTATTCCGCTGCAAAAAATAAATCACAAAAATATATTGAAAATAATTCACCTTCGATGTCCACTCGCCTCTTATCAACTTCACCATCGAAGTTCGGTGACCCCCGGGAGAACCGTTGATTGCACCCATTGACGGCATTATAAACGTTTTTATACAATTTCATAAATGCATTTGTCGCCCGGGTATATTTCCATATAAATGTGATGACCACGAAGTATAAAAAGTGCCGAATCGAAATCGAACAAATGACACGTTTTGTAGGTATAGATATATACACCTGTTTGGGCCGGAGGGACTAGGAAGTACAAATATAACTATATGGGCCGAGATTTACGGCGGATTCACCATATCCCCTTATACTCTCGACCAGAATGGTAGATTTGATTATAAACCTGTTTATAATTCACATTAAATAAAAACATTATTAAGAAATATAACTTAACAAAAAAAAAAATCTCATTTATATGCTAAATTCGTCGCCAGCACGTAGATGAATGAAAAGATTATACCACGGACGTTCACACGCTTAGCTCGGGCCGGCTTGTTTAATATTTACAAATGAACGTACGTTTATGTAAAATTCTTGCCTGTTTTATTGATTCGAATCAATCTCGCGATATTTTTAGTAGTAAAAGTTCGATTCGGTTTTTACCATTTTTTGGGGGTATTTTTCCATAAAATTAGTTGGAGTTGCGGGTAATACGGCCAGGAACGTGGCAAATACCGAATGTTATGTCATTGTCGAGTCGCTAATTGGCCGCAAGATTGATCATCTCTAGGAGAATACCAATGGCATGCGCAGATCCGGAAAGTAAAAGTATTAAAGTCACGAAATACATACTGATGGGTATTCGAGGCATACCGCATTGCCCGCAGCATCACCAAGAGATGTAATACGAAACACGCCATTGAGGTTTGTTCGTGCCGCATGCTTCCTATTTGTTGTTTTGAAATTCGTCCGAGTACGGTGCTCTGCGGTCGTTGTAATTATGTTATTTCTTTAGATTTTGGAGGCGCCGATGTATAACGATGTCATCGTTACCGCGATGAGATTTCTCCGCCGGAGAATCGATTTAGATTTGACCTTTGGATGGCCAAAGATTGAGATTTGTGAATTGGAGAAAAACCTTTAATAATCGATCGCTCGTGGCGTCTGTTTCCATCCTACGCATCTATGACAACTACATTAAACAAATTAGAGGCAGCTTTGGGTAGGACGTGGATCATAAACGACTTACAGTTCTTATTTCAACTGCTTAACATAATTCCAATTCCCACGTGAACTTTTTCGCGTCTAATTTTTCATTTCATCGCCTCACGTCACTAAGATCACTCTTCATTATTCCATTTACAAAGCAAATACTTCCCGCGAAGATGCCTGGGTATTTTTTTTTCGAAATTGATTCCTCGGGATAGTCATGATTGTGTATGAAAGGAGTGAGAAGACTAGACACGAGCAGCCTCTATAGTGACGTCTTAATATTACAACTTCTCATTAACAATTTCCTTATACGCTTGATTACGTTTGAAAGAAGCAATATGCCAAGTTTGTTTTTCTCCGCGTCGATTTATAGGGACGATGGTGGCAGGGCCACAGAGCCATGAAACATGCTAGGTGTCTGAAATGAAAGTAATACGGTGCTCGGTGTGTACCGATGCCGGAGAAATATGTTACAATGTGATGGAAATTGATAACCGAGTAACATGGCCGTTCGTACGGCATACCTTGGTTCGTTCTTCGCGTCTGGTATCTCCAGTCGAGACCCACAGAGTATTTATTACGGCGTAATTTTCGTATCATTTGAAAGCAATAGTATTGCGGAGGATATTTGCGCGCGATATTATCGACGTGCTGTCTCCTCGGTGTCGCTTCATTGTACTATTTTCATTCTTATATGGGTTGTGTTCCGTGTACAGTGTGTCCCGTAAGTCGGCCTGTGGCTGGGTTGGGTGTTGATGGGAAGATAGCCGGCTGGGAAGGATGGTGTTTGGGTTCTGGTTGTGGGGGATTGTGCGAGGAATCCTCAAAAGAGATGGTGAGAGTAAGTGCAGGATCTACTGCATCCAAAAAAATGTTGAAAAATCATTTTTCTGACGTCTTTTGTGATTTTTTGATTCGATTTGATTGAAAAATTATAATTTCAGTGAAAAAATTGGGGTTTAAGCACATTTTCTCGAAATGAAAAAAATTTAAATTGAAATTTTGGAAATTGAAGCTCTTAAAAAATTGTCGAAATCTTCATGAACTCCGAGATTAGATTGCCAGAATTCTAAAAATAATCTTCTCTAGATTTTTAATGCCTTCCTGAAACTGAATTTAGCTAAACGCACATTACATTCAATTCTTGGTGGCTTAGTGAGCTGGGCTTCAGTCTCTTGAGCAGGGAATCGTAGGTTCGAGTCCTGCTATATTGAAGTTGATGTAAATAACATTTAATGCATGATAAGGAATGAGTGCAGCCAATCAGGGTTGGTAAGCCAGCCGAAAGAAGCCGTAAAATCTTTGTTTTGAAAAGCCAGCCAAAAGCTCTGTTTTTCTCGGCTTAATTTTTTTCAATATTAAAAAAATATCAAAATTTATAAAATTTGACGAAATTTAGGTTGGGAAAATATTACCTACTGCAATGATGAAAATTTAAAAAAAAAACAATTTTTAGCAAAATAGTAAAAATTTGGAAAAAAAAATCAATCTTTAGCAAAATAATAAAAATTTTGAAAAAAAAATCAATCTTTAGCAAAATAATAAAAATTTTGAAAAAAATCAATTTTTAGCAAAAAATGATGAAAATTTTTGAAAGAAAACCAATCTTTAGCAAAATAATAAAAAATTTGAAAAAAATCAATTTTTAGCAAAAAATGATGAAAATTTTGAAAAAAAAAACAATCTTTAGCAAAATAATAAACATTTTGAAAAAAATCACTTTTTAGCAAAAAATGATGAAAATTTTGAAAAAAAAAAACAATCTTTAGCAAAATAATAAACATTTTGAAAAAAATCAATTATTAGCAAAAAATGATGAAAATTTTGAAAAAATCAATTTTTAGCGAAATATTTGAAAATTGAAGCGAAAAGCCAAAATCCCCAAGTCGGAAGCCAAAAGCCGAAGCTGAAGCTGTATTTTTTTTTTTTTTTGAAAGCCGAAAGCCAGAAGCTGAAGCTGTATGTTTTTTCGTAAGCCTAAAGCCCTGCACACAGTCAAAAATGCAAGACGCAGACGTAAATCATAAATATCATAATGAAATGTGCTGTGATTGGACATATTGCATAAGAAATACCCGTAAGAAAGGGAATCTTATGTTTTAACATAAGAACAGGGTGTCCATTCTCTGGAAAATCGGGAAGAGTTGGGGAATTTTGGTCGTCTGGAAGTCAGGGAATTTTGAAATTTTGGGCATTTCTGCTGGAAATTCGTAAAGATCCAGAAAAATAATGAATTATTTGAAGTTTTTGGACTCATTTTACTATAAACTTTCTAAAAAAATTTTCCCTCGCTCCGGTCGGGTCAAATTGTTTTGTCTGATTATTTTTATATTCATAATTTTTTGATCGATAATAATGTAAAAGCAAATTGATATTTAAATAATACTCGATTTTGTCCATTGAATTATCAAGTTTTTTTAAAAAAATTCCTCGCTACGCTCGGGGATAATTTTTACACTCTTTTCTTTGTGCAGAGATTTTTTAAAGCAGTATTTTATGATAATAATGTAATGAAAAAGAAATGCCATGATAACCTTGATTACAATTTTGAAAAAAAAAAAAAAAGAGAAAGGGAATAGAAGGGAAATTGCATTTTATGATCATATTTTGGAAAATTTTACTGGGGTGTAAATATGAGGTGATAAATTTTCAACCTTTGAAGATTTTCCTTTGCAAAATTTTCGCCCGGGCTCATCGAATTTCTCTATGTCATCAAAACAATTGATATTTTGCTCCTTATTGATCTATTATTTACTAGGTCAAACCGAAAAGAGAGGCTTCTGTGGAATTTATAAATTTCAAGTGCGTACATAAGTGTGTTTTTTGTGGGGGGGAGAGGGTTGAATTGTGAAGAAATTTTTGAATTCTCAGACTGGAATTAATTTTATCATTTTTGTTCAAAATCAAAGTATTTTCTTTTTTTTTGAAATTTTTTCTGTTGTAAATTCAAGATCAATTTTTTGTACCGAATTATGAGAAAGGTCATTTTGGGAATTGAATTGTAATCGTTTTTGCGGCCGGAAAGGGGCATTTTAAAAAATCGAAGTGGGTAATGATTTCTGAAAAAAAATCAGTGTTCTGCACAATTTCATCACGCGAAAAAAACCCACCCCCTTCTCACTCCTTCAGGAATAACTTATTTGAAAGGTCTGGAAAATTTCGAAAAATTGGTCTGGAAAACCTGGAAAAGTCAGGGAAAACCATTTCTTAGATATAATGGACACCCTGAAGAATCAGCCATTCACAGCCCGTTTTCTTAAATCCAGCCAGACTGAGAGCCAACTAAAAAAAAAGCTCAATGATGATGGTGATGATGAAAAACAGGGCGAACATTAAAGCCGAAAGTTTGAATTTGATCAGTTGATGTATTAAAAAAATTCCTACATGTATAGAAAAGTCAAAAATTGAAAGTTGAGATTAACTTAATTGAAATGGAAAAATTATTGTTTTAGTTTCAAGATTTTTTGAACACCCTATTGTTAATCGAAAAATTTCACCATCGATATTTGAAACATCCGTCATTCTAAAATCTAATCATAACTCGCTGTGATGAAAGTCATTGACATTCCGCCGGACTTGTGAGACATCCTGTATCCATCTACATCGTATACAGACGTTCATTACATATGTATATGGTATACGTATAGAATCATTTTTCATTCACTATTTTTCTCTTTATATTAAACGTGGCTGAGGAATTGATAAGGTCGCAATGATTTATCGAATAAGCTTCGTGTATGGCGTACGGAATACCACATCTTTGCATATACCTAGGTATACCGAATTCGAAAAGCTCTGGTTATAATTCCGGTTTCGTTCGAATGGGTTAATCAAAGCCTATACAATATAAGAGGTGAATCTTGGTGCGAACTGGCTGAGTAAATGTGCATTATGACGCTCCCACATTCGTATATGTGAGAAAATCAAGTCGTCGACGTCGTAAAAAATGCATATTGAATATATTATCAGTGTTTTTCTCGTTTTGTGCGTGGATCATCTGTCTTGGATTTTGGAATCGCCAGGAAAATTTTGTATTCTGGACGGAGCCTCGAAAGTAATTTAAATGAACTTTCAGAAAGTGAAGAGTATTAGGTGCGGCGTAGAAAATTTCGCATTTTAGGTATTAACGATTGATTTTGATGATACTTATTTTTTTCTACTTCAAAATGGGGATGTGAAACATTTTCCGTGTTTTTCTGCAATTTTGCCCTTATGATTAAAATCATCACAGAAGATACCTATTGACAATGAGTCTAACACGAGAAGTGCAGAAATTGCATTAAGTATATCCAGGAGAAGGAGGGAGAGGAGAATGGGTACTGCTAAAAAGAGGTTTTCAGAAATTGCAGCATACTATTTTTTGGAACTTTCTAGCAAAATACACATAATTGAAAAAAAAATCAAAATCTACTCGAAGAGAGCTTTTGATACTGTTGATGTGCTGAATCTATTTCTGGAGTTGTACTTTACTCCGAGTCCAAAAGTCGACTTTCGGGAACAAGGAAGAAGGTCGAACTAAAATTGTAATCTTCCTACCTCATCGAGTGAGGTATCGAAATTCATGTTTTTTGCTCCTCCTTGAATTTGGTTGCACAGAAATTTCAAAAAATCGATTCTCAAGGATGCAGTGGGACCAAAGGCTAAAGTTGAAATTTGTCCTATCGATTTTCAACTTGAAGTGGCGCGGTGCCAGTGAAAACACTAAAAGTGACTGGCACATCTCTGAAAAAAGCTTGGCACCATCCAGAAAAATTTCCTTATATTTGTTTTAAAATTAAGGTAAAATTGTGGCATTCTATAAGAAAAGGGTCCAAGTTGTCGCAAAGTTGATTTCGAGAAAACGCAAGTTTTTCCAAAGCTACGTTTTTTCATTTTCAAGTTTCAAATTATCGTAAAATCGGAAATTTTGCATGAAAAAAGGTCACTATAGTAGCTCATTTGAATTTTATCTAGTTTCAGAATATGGGGGAAAATTTTTTTGACTTCCCCCTGTCAACTTGGAACTTTTTTCTTATAGACTGCCACAATTGGTGATTAGCATGATCTGTTGGCTTGACAAGAGTTTCTTTCAAGTAGGTTGCTAAATCAGCAAAATTCATATTAAAACTGGAATTAATGAAATTCAAATTTCTTATAACTGTGTAATTGAAAATGCGGGAGTTGGTGAGTTGATTCCCACGTTTCAAAATCGTTTTAATTGATTCCCCTTTTTTTTTTTTTTTTTTGAAATGGCCGAATTCATTCCCCCTTTTTTCAGCAGTTTCGCCATATTTGCGTTCCACAGGAGATACCACGAGAAGGCTGGCTGTTTAGGGACGTAGCAATTGAGGGTTTGAGGGGTAGCTTACCCCCAATAATGGGATTTTTCAGAATTCTGTTGGGAAAATTTGCCATATCGACTCTAAAGTTGAGAAAATTCACAGTTTTGTACTTACGTTTCCCCAACTTGAATGAATAGAGTACAAAATGGTGAATTTTCCCTACATAAAAACAAAAATACTTAGCAAGTTGTCCCAACTAAAATATTTTCCCAAGCTGAGAAATTTTTCATTTTTTTCCAAGTTGAGAAAATTTATAATTTTTACAAATGTGTTTCTAAACTGGGAAAATTGAACATTTCTTTATACTTTCATAGTTTCTTTTGATGAGAAAGCAGAATTATAATGATTCATTTCAAGATAAAATTTCTATTTTTACAAGTTGGGAATATTAAAGTTGTTTTTTTTAACACTTTGGTACCCAGCGAAAAACTGACGGATGAAATTGAAAAATTTTCACGCTGAAGAAATGCACCAAAGCCCTATAGTAGAAAGCCAAAAAAATATTTGCTTCGGAGGAATTGATTTATTTGGAAATGAATAATTTTTCAAAATGAAATTTCGCTATATTCGTTTCCAAATCTATAGAAGCTCCAACTGAAGTGAAAATTGCGCCAAAATGTGATGGACTGCAAATTTAATTAAATAGTGTGAAAACAATACGTATTTGTTCAAAGATCGAACTACTAGAAAAAGAAATCAATAATTTTTTCAAAAATAAATGGAACCTTTTCCGCCGGAAATATCAAAACTTTATCTTGCTGGAAGCAAAATTTTCTGATATAAAAATACTTTGTGGGAAAGCCGAAACATTTACAGAAGGAAATTTGTATAAGTATTTAATAATTTTTGGAATGAAAAAAAAATCATTTCTTACCGAAGTTAACTCTTCATTAATTAAAAACGAGTGAAAATTTTCAACGGAAAAAAATGTTTCATTTTTTCGATAAATTTTTTTATGCATTTAAATGGGCCTCAGTGCGATCTTGAAATTTGAAAATTATAAGTACCTACATGATTTGGAATATCAAAAACAATTTTTTTGGATTTTCTTTTTTTGAAAAAAATTTATCAATTTTTTTCAATTTTTTGTCAAATTTAGCCTTGAACCTCAATTTCCAAATATTATTCAATACTTACACAAATTTCCATCTGTAAATATCTCGAATTTACCACAAAATATTTTTCTATCAGAAAATTTTGCTTCCAGCATGATCAAATTTTGATATTTCCGGCGGAAAAAGTTTCACCTTTTTTGAAAAAATTTTGGATTCATTTTTATAATTTTTTTCTGGTGATTCGACCTTTCAACTTATACATATTATTTTCACGTTACCTTCCCAAATTTTCAGTCCTTTACATTTTGGCGCAATTTTCAGGTCAGTTGGAGCTTCTGTAAATTTGGAAACGAATGTAGCCAAATTTCAAAGATTTTTGAAAGCTATTCATTTCCAAATCAATGAATTCACCCGAAGCAAATATTTTTTTAGCCTTCAGCTATTGGTCTTTGGTGTATTTCAGCAGCGTAAAAATTTTTCAATTTCATCCGTTAGTTTTTTGCCGGGCACCAAAGGGTTAATATAAAAAAGCCATGAAATTTTTCAAAAATTTTGGCCTCGCTGCGCTCAGTTTCATTTGATTTTTCTTTCTATAGTTGAAAATAATCCGTCTTTTTTTTTCAATTCTATTAAATGAAGGATCAAAAATCAGAATTTTTTATTCTCCGAATCTATTTTTGGGATTATTTCATCAGCTCCAGATAGTAAAGTCGACTTTCAATTGTGGGAGTAAGTAGGGCTAAACTCAAAAATTTTTCACTTTTGTATCAAATGAGGTAGGTATCAAAATAATTGTTTTTCAAACTCATTGAATGAATTTCTGAGATCATTTCGACCCCCAAGTCCAAAATTCAACCCTTGATATTGAACGCGGAACAGATAACCAAAATTGAAAATTGTCTCCCAGTTCGGTTCAATTAGAAAAAAAAAAACGTTCATTTTCATTGCAGAAGCATCCATTACACTGACGAAAATTTTGATTATGAGTAATCATTTTTTTTTTTTTTGAAAAAGAACAAATCCGTCTATCTGTCACTACAGAAACAGAGAATTATTTTCAATACTTGTCTTCAGTGATGTATTGGATTGTTAAACTTGGTAAAAAAAATTCTTGGCTGAATCCCTGTTCAAAATACTGCCTCTGCCTGCATTTTGGATGGGCCTTCAAGCAGCTTTTTCAAAGCATCTGGGCTTGATATTGCTCGAGTTCCACCCTAGCTTTTTACTTGATTTTTTTTGGTACCTACATTACCAAATATCATCTTCACCAAGCGTTCCAAAATGAGACATATTCATTCAAGAACCATAATTTTGAGAAAATTATCATTAGAGGCTATCTGTGTTGAGAAATCCCATTTTGTAGCCCTTCAGCCATAAAAAATAGAAAAATCTGCATTGACAAACGCTTCACTGAATTCCAGCGCAGTTAACATTGACTAAACCAATAACCACCTAGGAAAACCACCATATAAACCTGGTGAGATATTCAAAGTGACACAATGTTGACATTTCAGAATGTGCAACGTCCATGATCAATTTGTACTTGTCTTCTCGTATGGCCAGTCTTTGTAGGGAACATCACAGACAAACATCTGCATTCATCCTACACTGCAGCAAGACACATCAAGAAATGTTCAACTTGACGGTTTCACGTTAGTATAAATCGAACACGTTTGACCATAGGGATTCTGTAGGTGGATACTGATAAACTACACGTTTTGGAAATTCGGCTTCAGCACAAACGTCGGTAACAAGACTGACTATGAGTTGTACCCAACGCTAGATAACAAATCAGAGGTTATATAGTTAAGCGCTAATGACCCTGTGCAACGTGCTAGATGGTCCGTTTGTACGCACTATTCGAGCAACGGGAGCGATTAATTTTTTAAACATAGTATCGCTATATTAGCTAGGTACCTAGGTGTATATTTTACTCTCTGGCGTAGCCTACGATGTGGAATATTTATAAACATTGGCGGTATAAGACGTTGTTATTATATAGGCCTACATCATTTGTTATACGAGATGTAGGTACACACTGAGGCAGCAGAACGTTACGTCGCCGTGAGCATATCGATGATGCTGCGGTACGCATCGTTGCGTCGTTGTTTTCTGCTGTTGGTGCATCGAGCAAGCAGCGCGTCTTTGTAAAGAATCTGGTCTTCCGATATCGAACTATTCTATCTTTACAATACCCGATGCAGTTAAAGCTCGGCCAACTTGTTGGTAATCTATTGGATAATAGGTATGTTAATAAAGCCTGCGATGCTTAGTGCGAATGCAGATAATCGTACGTATCTTTCTCCATCTCGGTGTCCGGTACGACCATTGTGTTTACAAAACCCATGTGTAAACTAACTGATTGCCTTGTGCACACTTTATCATCGGTTTCACATGTGTAGGGTTATGGACTGTGCAGGTAACGCTGCATAATGCAACGTAGGGCATGTGCAAGTACCTAAATGCGTTAGAAGGTTGCATTTCGAAGCAGTTTTGTGGAATATGAACTCTGAAGACTGTAGAGGCTTCGGCTTAGGATAGAGATGTCCTCGTATAGACAAAATGTTCTTCTGTGGTTTGTTTTTCTAAAATTATATTAAATGTGATGTACGTGATGGTACGCTTCATCAAAGACTAATCACAAAGAAATCCATAGATTTTTTGTTCGTGTTGTTTTCAAAGCTCATCTGTCTATCTCGTGTTGGTGTTTGTAGCAAACTAATCAAAATAAAGGCCAAATGTCTTGTATGTCGATATTGATAAAAACAGACTTTTGACAGTTGAATGAACTCAAATGGGTCGATATTTTCAAATCTACGATTTTTTAGTTTCAATCAAATGTAATAGGTAATGAGACAAGAGGCCTCCCCTGATGAGATGGCGAAATCAGCTCTTGATCTGAATCTGGTCAGAAATGATGCTAGACTTTTTTTTTTCAATTGCGTTCGTTATGTGGTCAAGTATAACATTATGTTTTATTTTTCCTATACATTCCCAAAATTACTGCAACATGGTCAAAAAATGAAATTTCAGCTTCTCATAATCACCTATGACTAAATCTACACGAAAGAGGCTTCAGGCATGAAATTAAAAATACCCTGCGGACGACTGAATCGTTTTTTTTTCAACTGTATGATTCAAGGTGTCCACTTGCTTTTATCCAAGTTCGAAATTCTTTGTTTCTTTTCAGAGTTCGAATTTTTTCTCGATTATTGTTTTCCAAATTAAAATTTCTTTCAGAGTTCGGATTTTTTCTCGACTACTTTTTCTCAAAATTAAAATTCAAACTTGGAAAAATTTCAATAAATGAAAAAAAAATTCTAACTCTGGAAAAAAAATCAATTTGGAAAAAAATAAACGAGAAAAAATTCGAACTCTAAAAAAATTTCAATTTTGAGAAAAACTAGTCGAGAAAAAATTCGAACTCTGAAAAAAAACTTAATTTGGAAAAAAATAATCGAGAAAAAATTCGAACTCTGAAAAAAAAAAATTTCGAACATGGAAAAAAGCAAGTGAACCACTTGAATCATACAGTTGAAAAAAAAAATGATTCAGTCGTTCGCGGGGTATTTTTAATTTCGTGCCTGAAGCCTCTTTCGTGTAGATTTAGTCACAGGTCTCATAATCAGAGAATCTCGTTCATTTTTTTTTTTTCATCTTTCCGACCAAATTTCAACAGTCAAAACCTTTGTGAAATTATCATTTTGTTTAGAAATTTTTAATGTAATTTTGGTAACCATTCATTACCTGCTGCGTTTCAGGTTTATTTCTGTCATATTTTTTTCCATTGTAAAAGAGAGAGAAGGAGGGGAGGTGACAGCTTCATCATACTTTTTTCAATTTTCACCCCCTCCCTCCCCCCACGAGAAAAATATCAAAACATCATTGGGATTTTCTTTGACTTTGAATATTTTTCCAAATTTTTCAATTTGGTACTATAGGCGTCTATTTTTTTGCGACATTTTAAAACTTTATGAAAATGGAAGTACATAATATCCCTGATTCCTTGAAGGGGTTATTCTAAAAAAAAAAAATTGGAACTACCGGGATGTGAATCTCAAATTTAAAAAAAAATGAAATTGCAATTTTTCTTGAAAATATCCAGTTGTAAGAGGAAAAAAATTATTGTTGAATCGATTGAAGACCCATCCAGTGGCATTGGGGAGAAAAAATGCTTCTTCTGCATTATTGTCTCAAATACTTATGTACTTCAAATATGAAATTATAATATTGTTTATGCTCGAGCGAAACGAGGGCGAAGTTTTGAAAAAAATTGGATTTGCAATGCCCAAGAAAGACATTTTTTCGCTTTAATGTTTTGAAAATCACCAGAAAAATTTCATACAGATAGTTGAAAAAAAAATTAAGAAAAATTTTAGCGTTGGATAAAGTTTTGAAAATATGCCTTGAATTTTATCAAATTTCCTCCAACTCGATTCCAATTATTTAAAAAATTTTCTCCTCTATTTTCATTTTCCAATATTTTTAAAGAAAATTTTCTTATTTCATATTTTTCAAGATTTCTTCCAACACCCAACTCGATGCTGGAAAATTTTTAATATTGGGTACAATTTTTATAGAATTTGAAAAAAATGAAGACACTGGAAAATTTAGAATTGATAACTTTGTACTTGAAATAAATTTGAAGTTGCCGACAACGTGAATTTTTGAAACTCCCTAAACATGTTGGAACTGTCGTTTAGAATAACCCCTGATTCCTTGAGAGATCTCGTCGTAGGCTAGCCATGCTGTAGTGCAGCTGTTTATTCAAGAAAAAAAAAATACTCTTGGGTTTGGAATAAATTATGTTTTATTTTTCCAAAAAAATCATTTTCGGGATTTCTGAAATCAGGTAAAAAAAAGAGGCTTAAAATTACAAAAACTTATGTGATGACTGACAAATTATTTGATAAATTCTTTTTTTTTTTTTAAATCAAATTTTTAAAAAAATGTTCACTTTTTGAAAAATTGTTAATCATCAATTTTTAGAATATTGCTCATAATTATTTGGACTAGAAAAATTACATATTTGAGTTTTCGAAAGTATTAATCAAGTTTGAGAAATCGTTCAATTTTTTAGAACATTGATCATGTGCTAGGATTCTTAAAATACTAAAAAGAAAAATCGTACCTATTACTTACTTTTAAAAAAGTTACCCAATGTTTAGAAAATTCTTCAACTTTAGGAAATTTCTAGTTTTTAGACAAATTCTCCAATTCTTTGAAAGACTACCTATTTTTTCGAAAACGCAAGTTTTGTAAATTTTTTCAATGATTCTTGAATGATTGAAATTTTTTTGGAAAAAGTCGTACTTAACGAAAATTGTTCAATTTTTCGGAAGTGCTTTGGAATTAAATTTGATAAATAATTCAGGTTTTCAAAAACATTGCCCAAGTTTCGAAAAAAAAATCTAATATTCGAAATACGATTAAGTTTTGATTTTAAATATTTGAAACCTTTCGTTGCATTTCTCTAAAATTTTTCCAATTTTCAAAAATTGTGCAGTTCGCGAAAAATTGTCAAGTTTTGAGACATCATTCAATTTTTAAAAAAATCTTTTTAATGTTTAGAAAATTTTTCATTTTTTTAACTTTTAGGAAATCGTGTGGAAGAATCGTTCATTTCGAAAAATTCTACAATCTTTACAAAATCGTTCAAGTTTTGAATATTTTTCGAATTTTCAGACGGGAAATTCTCCAAGTCTTAGAGAGAAAATTTTCGAATTTTTGAAAAATTGTGTCCAAGTAAAGTTGTATTGTGAAAATACATAATGTTCGATTAATAAGTTCTGTTCAGTACAAAGATCTATTGGCAATTACTTAAAATTATTTTATTTACATTTCTGTGTTATTCTCCTGCTAAAATCCGAACATGGTAAAATAGATTCTCTCCGTTTTAATGATTTACTGCTACAGGATTCTGCATACCTATTCATAGATAACAAATTTCTGAAATTGAATGATTCTCACGATGAAAAATTTCAATCTATGAAATTATGAACAAAGCTGAAAAGCAAACTTTCTGATGAACATTCCATACTTTTGCAATCTGATGGAGAAATCAAGCGAAAAATTTTGGAAAATTATTCTGCACATTTACTAATCCTGGCACAGAATATTCAGTACAAATATTCTTTTATTGTATGCAGACCTTCGCCCTAGAGGGAAATTTAAATATTTGACAAATCTGAAGCTTCAGTGTTGTAAATAGCAATTTTAGATTCCTTAAAGTGGTAACACTGATGTTCTAGAATGTTTGATCTAGATATGATAAGGATTATTCTACAAGAAATATTCTTGTACTTTCTATGATATTTCTAGATTAGATAATTAGTATATAAGAAATGAAGCTAGTCAGTTTTATATTCATTGTTATTTTGAATGTGATCTTGTTAAGTTCCCAATAATACAGAAGTAAAGTATTCTTCTGAGTTTATTTATTTCATGGTAACAGTGCAGTGGTTGTGTTAGTGATTGTGTTGTACTGTTTTTGTGTTGTGTAATTAATTAATATGTCGAAAAGTGACAAAGATTCGCGGGCCGCTAACGAGTGGCTAGAAAAATGTGGAATTAAGCAGTTCGATGGTAAGAACTATGATAGTTGGTCATTCCGTGTGTCCGCGATGTTGGATCGTTATGATCTCAAGGATTGCATTGATAAAGAATTGGGTGCAAATCCAACACCGGAAGAGAAGGAAGCTGATAAGAAATGCAAGGTATTTATTATCCAGTGTATTTCGGATGAATATCTTGAATTTGTGAAAGATAAGAGGTCAGCCTATGATATGTGGACTACCTTGGAGAAATCTTTCAAGAGGAAAAGTATTACCAGTCAGCTTCTGTTATATCGCAAGTTGCTTACAATGAAGCTAAGCGGATCTATGGAAAGCCACTTGATGAAGTTTGATGAAACTGTTCGTGAATTAAAAAATGCTGGTGCTAAATTAGATGAAGTTAATTTAGTGGCTAGTTTGTTATTGACTTTACCATCGAGTTATGAACCATTAATTTCGGCTTTGGACAATCTTGAAATTGAAAAGTTGAAACTTGATTATGTTAAATCTAGATTACTTGATCATGAACAGAAACATAGTAGTTTTATCAGTGATAGTGTTAACGATAGTGATGGTGCCGCGTTTCATAGTGTTCGACGTAATAATTATTCAAAGAAACCTGTATTCCAAAAGAAATTTAAATCTGGTGGCTCTAAAAATTCGCCAAGTGATATTGTGTGCTATAAATGCAAGAAACCTGGTCACAAATCGTATCAGTGCCAATCTAACAATGAGAAACGGAGTCAATCGCATATGGCTGAAACGGAATACCAGGATAATGATAAATTGATGTTTTATGCGGCTACCGCCTTCGCCACGAATGCTCACAGGAACCAAAATGAAAAGCTACGGATGGCAGTGGATTCTGGTACAACTGATCATATGGTTGGCAATAATGTGGAAGTTCAAGACACAAAGAAGTTGAATAATCAAGCTGTTATTAAATCTGCCAATGTAAATTGTAAACAGCTAGTGGCTAATGAGTCAGGTAATATTGATGTTATTTTTAATGATGGTACTAAAGGTAAAATAGGTAATGTTCTAGTGGTAGAAAATTTACGTGAGAATTTATTATCAGTTAGTAAGCTTACCAATAATAATTTTGATGTTTTATTTACAAAAGATAAAGTTACTATTTCAAGAAATAAGCATACTTATGCTGAGGGTTATCGAAAGAATAATTTATATTTTGTAGAATTTGATATTGATAATGGTAGTGATAATTCTAATAATGTTAATGTTAAAACTTATTTAAGTAGTGATAGTTCTGAGAAATCTAAAACCTATCCACCAAATATGGAGAAGGATATGGTTGTTGAGGATCAGGATAAAGTTAAGGTTAGTCTTATTGATGCAGAAACTTGTCATCGCAGATTTGGACATATCGGACGTTCTGGTATGTTGAGCCTGTGTGATAAAAATATTGTGGATGGTATTAAGTTGAGCAAAAGCGATGTTGTAAAATTCCTGGGGACAGTTTGTGATATCTGTAAGAAAGGAAAGATGGCCAAACTACCTTATAGGCGTAGGTTTAGGCAGCGAAGTAGGAGGCCTTTGCATATTGTGCATACTGATGTGTGTGGACCGATTGAGCCAGTTTCTTATGATGGTAATCGATATTGTGTTACCTTTATTGACGATTTTACTGGCTTGAAGGTATTATATCCAATAAAAACAAAGTCTGAAGTGTTTGATAAATTGAGAGAGTATACTGCGATGATTCAAAATATGTTTCGAAGGAGAATTCAAATTTTAAGGTGTGATCGAGGAACTGAGTACACAGCGAAACATGTGAAGAGATGGTGTAGGCGCCGAGGTATTTATATACAGTATACTGGACCTCATGCTCCAGAGTTAAATGGCGTTGCTGAGCGGGCAAATCGTACAATTATTGAGACAGCTCGTTGTATGATATTAGAATCAAAGTTGCCTAAGTACTTATGGAGTGAGGCTGTAAAAGCGGCTGTTTATGTCTTAAATAGGCGTCCCTCGTCTGCTACAAGGAATAAAACTCCTTTTGAGATGGCGTTCCGTAGGAAACCAAATGTAAGAAAGTTGAAAGTCTTTGGATGTCGAGCTTACAAATTGATCCCCGATCAGTTTCGGAAGAAGTTAGATTCGAAAGCTGAATCTTTAATCTTTGTGGGATATGCTGAGAATGGCTATCGTTTATGGGATCCAGAGGCTAGAAAAATCAAAATTGGAAGGAATGTAGAATTTGATGAAGGTCAAAGAGTGCCTGAAAAGTCTAGTGGAGTTATTGTTTCTAGTGAAGTCTTGAGAGATGATCAGGATAAGAGTGAAGTTCATGAAAATGAAACTCAAGATGAAGTATCGAGTGAGAGTGATGGATATGTTGATTGTGAGTTAAGTAGTGATGAAAATGAGAACTCTGAGGAGAATGAGAACTCTGAGGAAGATATTCAAGAGGTTGAGGAACCGAAGTCAAAGAGTAAAGAAACAAAGGTACGAAAGAGTACTCGTAATCGTAAATTACCGGCTAAATTGGAGGATTATGAGGTTGAAACGTATTTAGCGGTTGTAGATCGAAGGATTCCGATTACATTTGAAGAGGCTATTTCTAGTGAGGAACATGCCAAGTGGAAAGAAGCTATGAATGAGGAAATGGAATCTATGTATGAAAATGAAGTATGGGAGTTGGTTGATGCTCCTAAAGATGCAAAGATTATTGACTCAAAGTGGGTGTATAATTTGAAAACAAATGCCAAGAATGAAGAGCGGTATAAAGCTCGTTTGGTAGCTGTAGGATACCAGCAAGAGGATTTGGATGAGAAAGTATACTCACCAGTGGCTCAGATGACTACTTTGAGAACATTAATTTCTGTGGCTAATCAGAAAGATTTAGATGTAGTGCAAATGGATGTGAAGACAGCATTTCTTTATGGCTCTATTGAAGAGGAAGTATATATGAGACAACCGAAGGGTTTCCAAGCAAAGACTAAGAAGGGTAAAGAGAAAGTGTGTAAGTTGAAAAAGTCAATTTATGGTTTGAGAAAATCCCCAAAGTATTGGAACCAATGCTTCCACAAGTATGTTACAAAATTGGGATTCAAGAGAAGTGAAAATGATGCGTGTTTATATGTCAAGAAAGTTGGAAATAGAGTGATTTATTTGCTAGTTTATGTTGATGACTTGATTATAGTTGGATCAAAGAGAGATGTTCAAGAAATTGCATCAAAACTATGTGAAAGATTTAAAATGTCTAATTGTGGAGAATTGAAATCATTTCTTGGAATTGATTTTGTGAGAGATCATGAAATGGGTACTATTACTTTAAGCCAAGAGAAGTATGTTGAAAAGATTTTGAGGATAAATGGTATGGCTGAGAGTAAGCCAATGTCTACCCCTATGGAAAAAGGATTTGAATTGCCAAATGATGAGGAAGTTATTCGAGATAAGCCCATTAGAGAAACAATAGGGCAGCTATTGTATTTAGCATTAGGTACGAGGCCAGATATTATGTTTCCAGTAAATTATTTGAGTAGATTTCAGGATAGGCCTACTGAGGCATTGTGGAAAGCGATTAAGCATATATTTCGTTACTTGAATGGAACGAGAGGTTATGCCTTACATTACACAAAAGTAGAGAAAAGCGATGAAAAAGAGGTCTTAACTGCTTTTGTTGATTCAGATCATGCTATGGATAAACGAGATAGGAAATCCAACTCAGGATTCATTTTAGAGGTATTTAAAAATCCTGTGGTATGGAGTACTAAAAAACAAAATTCGGTGGCATTGTCCTCCACTGAGGCAGAGTATGTGGCCCTTTCACTGGCTACTACTGAAGTGATTTGGTTAAAGAACATTTTGATTGAATTGGAACTTGAATTGAATGTTCCTATTATTTATGAGGACAACTCAGGTGCTAAGAAAATTGCCGAGTCTTCGCAAAATCCAAAAAGAACAAAGCATATTGATACAAGATATCATTTTATAAAAGAAAGGATTGAACGAGGAGAAATTAAAGTTCGATATGTTCGGTCTGGCGAGCAAGTCGCAGATATTTTTACTAAGGCTTTAGGTAGAAGCCAATTTGTATACTTAGTGGATAAGATGAAATTGTTTTAATTAGTATACATTTTGTAGACTTAGTGTTAGGAACCTTAAATTGAGGGGAAGTGTTGTAAATAGCAATTTTAGATTCCTTAAAGTGGTAACACTGATGTTCTAGAATGTTTGATCTAGATATGATAAGGATTATTCTACAAGAAATATTCTTGTACTTTCTATGATATTTCTAGATTAGATAATTAGTATATAAGAAATGAAGCTAGTCAGTTTTATATTCATTGTTATTTTGAATGTGATCTTGTTAAGTTCCCAATAATACAGAAGTAAAGTATTCTTCTGAGTTTATTTATTTCATTCAGAACCCATACTTACCTTTGAAAAAGTTCAATCTAAAAAAAACTTCAAATTCTGCAGTCTGCATGTCGATGAATCGTTTCAAGAATCAAAAATCGACCCAAATCGATCTCATAATCAGCTCTCGTGCCTTGCAAATCGTCTCAGACACGTGCTCCAGGCCAATTGAACGAACCTGGAATCAAAACATCCTGCATTTTTTCAAACTATTCAAATCCATATTCACAATCGACATTGTAAAAACCCATCCATATCATCTCGGAACCTTTTAAACTCGGCGATCTAGAAAAATAAACGCGAGAAGCACGAAAAAGCACATTCTTGCCATAGCTACCAGTTTGACCGCGTTTGAAATAATTTTTCTGCTCGTGTTATACTGCTTCTTCGATTTGTCGTGCGTCGTTGGTCACTTTAAACACACGTTGGTAGTAACCGGTTGCATGGTTGAAAAAAAAATTCGTTACGTTTGTATCAGCATCGGCGGACTGGTTCAGTGGATTAAAGGTACAATGATACGACATACGAGAAAATATACCTATACGTAGACTTTTTATTGTACATACCCCGCGCCATCATCGGTACCGTGTACTTACACCAAACACGAGTGTAACGAATATGAAATACATAGGTATTTTTTCTCCCTGCTTATTCTCTTCCTTTATTTTTCTCATTCGTACGTAAAATTACTCCAGTGATTTTAATTGGGCACGGTAAATACACGTTTTTTTTTTCATTTTCGTTGCACGATATATGGTTCAATTGAGATGGAGAATCTGGAAATACGATAGAGCCAGGACGACGATCGGAATCTAGTTTGTTGGAAAAAAAAACACGATATTTGATTAGAAAAATAGATTCATTGATGTAAATTCACCTCTGCAATTCGGTCGAATCTATTGCTGGTCTAGATGGTGGGAAGAAATGCTATTTCTATTGTTAATTTTAAAAACAAAAGAGTCTCTGGATGCGATACTGATCGGTCGAGTACGCAGGCTGCAATCCGCGAATATATTTCCAAACCGAACCCGGCTTCGATTTGTTTCGATAATTCGATGAAAAATCGATCCGCCAGCATGGTTACGATCGAGCTTTCTAATTGAAATCGAATTTTATTACGTGATTGAAACGATGCAGCGTTGGAATGAATTAAGTGGTCATTCAGTACCCGTGCTGCAAGTTGTAACTGCCTGTTGGTAATTTTATTGGTATTTGTGCTTTTCCCAATTTAACGATCCCTTTAATATACTCGTACGGTAAGAGCCAAGTGCAATCTCTGTGATAGGTATGGGGTACCCTTCGCCTCTTTTTATTAATGTGTTGTAAAATCACCGGTACTAGTATTTTAAACCGCGCTCGAGCACCTTGGGTCGTTAAAAATGGGTAAAGTAACAATTAAACAGTGTTAGATTTGTCAGTCCATTACCTCTAGAGTATCGGGAGATTTCCCATGCACACGATGTGATTTGATAATTGGTTTTAGCGCGATTACATACGGTAGTAAAAAGAGAGGAAAAAAATAGGCGAAAATTCTCTCGGATCATCGTTGTAAATGAAAACATTAAGCGATGCATCGGTATATACTCATAGGTGTATCTGGATCGCATTGCTACGCGCTTCGGTTCTCTTTTAGTAGGTAAACAGAACCTGCAGTAATGTACAGGCGTTACTTTTCCACTTGAATAAATTATACCTTACGAGTTATATGCAATTTATTCCATTCTGCGGACAGATAAAACTTTTTGACCTTTTGCATTCCACTTTTTCTTAATAGAATGATCGCGCAAAAAGCGCATATTTACGTTTGTCGAGAGAACCGGCGTATTCATAAAAAAATACTGTGCTCGTCTCTGCGGAGTTGAACTCTGCTTAATGCGTATGGGTATGTGGAATGGGGCTGAGTTTCCGGGCTGTGTGAGAGGTTTTTCTGGTGCATTTGCAGGATTAGCAGGGTTTGATGTATTTGTAGGGGATTGAGGGGGGAATTGGTGGATTTGTGTGTTAGCATTTGTTTAATTTTGACGCGAATGAGGTTTCAACGGCACAGGTATAAAATTGTAATCTTTTCTGGGTGTAAATTTTCTTGATTTTTTTTAATTATTTTTTTTTTTTTAAAGTTGTCTTCAGTTTTGAAAACTGTAGCATTTTTCATGTTCAACTTTTTTCTAAATTTTCCCAATTTTTCAACTTTGTATTTCTAATTTTTTTCAACGAGAAATTTTTTTCATTGATGAACATGTTTTCATTTGTATTTCTAATTTGTTTCAACTAGAAATATTGTTCTCAATTTTTTTCAACTAGAAAAATTGTTCCCAATTTTTTCAACTAGAAAAATTTTTCCCAATTTTTTAACCACACAAAATGTTCTCAATTTTTTCAACCACACAAATTGTTCTCAATTTTTTCAACTACACAAATTGTTCTCAATTTTTTTCAGCTAGAAAAATTGTTCACAATTTTTTCAACCAGATAAATTGTTCTCAATTTTTTCCAACTAGAAAAATTGATCTCAATTTTTTCCAACTAGAAAAATTGTTCTCAATTTTTTCAGCTCAATTTTTTCCAACTAGAAAATTTTTTTTCAATTTTTTTTCAACTAGAAATACTTATTGTTCTCAATTTTTTTCAGCTAGAAAAATTGTTCACAATTTTTTCAACCAGACAAATTGTCCTCATTTTTTTCAGCTAGAAATATTGTTCTCAATTTTTTCCAACTAGAAAACTTGTTCTCAATTTTTTCCAACTAGAAAAATTGTTTTCAATTTTTTTTACAACTAGAAATATTGTTCTCATTTTTTTTCAGCTAGAAAAATTGTTCACAATTTTTTCAACCAGACAAATTGTCCTCATTTTTTTCAGCTAGAAAAATTGTTCACAATATTTTCCAACTAGAAAAATTGTTCTCAATTTTTTCCAACTAGAAAAATTGTTTTCAATTTTTTTTCAACTAGAAACATTGTTCTCAATTTTTTGCAGCCAGAAAAATTGTTCTAGTTTTTTTTCAACTGGAAATACTGTTCTCAGTTTATTTTAACTGGAAAACTTGTTCTCAATTTTTTCCGCTAGAAAAATTGTCCTCATTTTTTTCAGCTAGAAAAATTGTTCACAATTTTTTCCAACTAGAAAATTTGTTTTCAATTTTTTTTCAACTAGAAATACTTATTGTTCTCAATTTTTTTCAGCTAGAAAAATTGTTCACAATTTTTTCAACCAGACAAATTGTCCTCATTTTTTTCAGCTAGAAAAATTGTTCACAATTTTTTCCAACTAGAAAAATTGTTCTCAATTTTTTCCAACTAGAAAACTTGTTCTCAATTTTTTAAACTAGAAAAATTGTTCTCAATTTTTTCAGATAGAGAAATTGTTCTTAATTTTTTCCAACTAGAAAAATTGTTTTCAATTTTTTTTCAACTAGAAATATTGTTCTCAATTTTTTTCAGCTAGAAAAATTGTTCACAATTTTTTCAACCAGACAAATTGTCCTCATTTTTTTCAGCTAGAAAAATTGTTCACAATATTTTCCGCTAGAAAAATTGTTCTCAATTTTTTAAACTAGAAAAATTGTTCTCAATTTTTTAAACTAGAAAAATTGTTCTCAATTTTTTAAACTAGAAAAATTGTTCTCAATTTTTTAAACTAGAAAAATTGTTCTCAATTTTTTCAGCTCAATTTTTTCCGCTAGAAAAATTGTTCTCAATTTTTTTCAGCTCAATTTTTTGCAGCCAGAAAAATTGTTCTAGTTTTTTTTCAACTGGAAATACTGTTCCCAATTTTTTTTAACTGGAAAACTTGTTCTCAATTTTTCAACCAGACAAATTGTTCTCAATTTTTTCCATTTAGAAAAATTGTTCTCAATTTTTTTCAACTGGAAATATTGTTCTCAATTTGTTTTAACTGTAAAACTTATTCTCAATAATTTTCAACCAGACAAATTGTTCTTAATGTTTTCAACCACACAAATTGTTCTCAATTTTTTCCAACTAGAAAAATTGTTCTCAATTTTTTCAACCAGACAAATTATATGATATAAAACTTCTGTAGTATTTCAACTATAAAATGTCACAAAAATGTAAAGAAGAAAATATTCAAACGCTGATGAGTTATTGAATGATTTGTTAACCGGGGTAACATTTAAACGGGGTTAAAAAATGAGTTTTTTCACCAATTTTTTCAATAATTTTCATTATTTTTGTTAATTTTTTGGCCATATAATGCATTTTTAATTTATAAAATGAATTGAAATTTAATATTTATGTGTTTTTTCATCAGTGAGATTCCATCTGATGATAATAGTCTAGATACTTTTAAATTTCTACCTATTTTTTCATTAATTTGTGATTTTTTTTTCACTTTTTTTGTCAATTTGGAAATTGAAATAAAGGGCTTGGTACCTACCAATGATGGCAAAATTAATTAGTAGTTTAGTGTTAAGAATACATTTTACAAAAAAAAGCAGTGATATTGAAGGGAACTTTGACCCATGCAAAAAAGTGATGTTTTTGAACCCGGATTCATAATAGAATTTAAAATGATGGGATCTAGAACTACAGCTGACAGAGGGTTATAGAATGATATCGCCATGAAAATGATGAACGAGTTTGGTTAATCGACTCTAAACTTCAGTCATAATCTCTCCTTATCTGCAACTTATATTGGTATAGGTAAAGGTATAGGTTGGTAGGTGCTTAATGAGCATATGTTATTAGCTCATTTTGCAAGATAATGTTTAATAATCGTGGTCATTAGAACTATTAAAAAAATCACGATTTTGAATTAAAAAAAAGTAGCGGCACCAGTGTCATAAAAAAATCACTAAAACTCCTGTAGAGGGTTTTTTTTGTTGCAAAGATGGAAATTTTACGAGATGCGTCAAAATTAGCGAGTTGTAGATGTTTAACTAACAGTGAAAAATTTATTCTCGTTTATTTTGGTTGGATTAAAATTTTTCGACAGTAAGGTAAAAAGATAAATTTAATGAGGATGTGTGTAAAGTCGATTTTTTAAAAAATCATTTCTGGATTATTTTTATGTTCAACTCTGTCGAGATATTTAAAAATAAGTCTAGAAATTTCGCCTAGAAAATGTAATAGGTAAAAAAAAAAATAAAATCAAAGTTATTTTGGTGAATAGGAATCAGATTTGGTTACGACTTTTGGTCACTTTCTGTCAACTTGACAAATGCTTCTAGGTGAACTTGGGATACTAGAAATGGAAAAACAATGTATAGCTCAGTTAAAGGTGTTGTCTTGAATGAAGATATCTTTCGAAACATGCATAAATGGTACCTTCGCTTACCAAAGGGTAATAAAACAGTTACCTTAGGTACCTTAAAATGAAATACTATACGAGTGGGAGTTCTATCACCTCTTCTTTCTTCACCACCCCTAAAAATATTTCAAGACACGAGCGAACGCAAAAATTGTAAATTTAACGATCTATCAAAAATGATACATTTTTACGACGATTTTTACCCGGCTTTATGAACTTTTGAATGGATCGTAAAAGTAGAAAGATAATTTAACAAGTTGTAATTCGAGACGTCTACCATTGGTCGGAACAATAATCCGAGCGTCGAAAACTGCATCAATTACGTGTTCCGCGGCGAATCATTCGGCTCGTTTAAATGGCCGTACTAAAAATCTCAAAGCTACCAGTAAATTAAAAGTATAAAAATACCAAAAGCTAATTTTAAAAATCGAAATAAATAACGCAAATGCCTACGTATTCCAACTTACATAAAAAGTATACCTATACTGCCGCACAGTTAATAATTTTTTTTATACTTCGCCGCGCTCACTATTCCAAATATTCGAGTTCGGAAGCCGCATTCAATGGAAATACGCTCGCAAAGGCGGATTATTCGAATCGCGATGCTCGAAAATGTACTAAATTTTACACATCTCATTAAAAATTCAATTAACTCGTTAATCGTCGGTTTTTACGAGCCATACGCGTGTTTTTTTCTCTCTTTACCTAAAAAAACTGAGCGTAAAAATCACGTCGTCGCAATAGAGCCCATTCGCGTACCAAAATTAAACTCCAATAAAGAATCAAATCACCTAAAAACGAACACATTATTCCCATTTCAATTCGTCATTGAGGATGGAAATAATCGATCTGCATTCCGAAAGCGGAAGAGATGTCTGCCGTTGAGAGCCGCGGGCTTGGATTGGCCATCGATTGATTGAAGATTGAATCAACATAATTTCTGGTAGTAGGTTCAACATTCCACGGGATGTTGGCTTTTAGCCGTTGGCTTCGCTGCATTCCTAGATTTGTTACGAACCGCAGCATGGCAGTTTGTTGTCAGTTAACCGACTTCATCGGATATTCTTCCTGTTGCCATGTTACATACGTGTTGTAAAAAAAAATTTACCCGCGTTTAAAATTCCGTATGCAAAATATGGAGATGCCGGATTGATGATTTTGATAAAATTCGTATCGATTGTTTGCCTCGATGGATCGGTCGAATGCGTTGTTCTGTGTGGATATCCCCCCTCCGCAGATTGATGGCCACGTGCTTGGATAGCTGAGTTAAGAACTCGAAGTTTATGGGAATTTTCACCTGTTGGGGAGTTTGATTTTTGTACAGTCTTTAATTCGAAGTTTGCTCTCTTTTTTTTAGTCATACGATTGTAAAATGAAGAAATTTTCGAATGATGACTTATGAATGAATGGAAGACGTTTTCTGTGGGTTTTATGAGTCACGACTTTCTCTCCGGCTGTGTCTTTTTACGATAATTACCGATAATTTTTTTTTCATTAATTTTTTTTTTCTAAATTTATCCAAGGAAATAAATTTTGTGAATTTAAAAAAAAGAAAGATGTTTTCATCTGATATCTATATTTACCTATGATTCGAAGTTAAAAATTTTTGGTTTGGAAAAAAATTTTCTGTAAGCCTGATCAAATTTTATTTTATTTTTATTTTTCATGTAAATTGTCATCATCAAGTCTTCATTTAATTCCTGCTGAAAAGGTATTTTCCATCTCAGTAGAATATATTTTTATGAACTTTGATTTCGGGAGACCTTATTGTCGCGAGGTTTTAAAATTCATAATATTTAGTGTTCCGAAAATCAATTGAGACATAATGTCCCAAAAAATGAATTTTGAAGTAGGATCCCAAAATCCCAATTTGGACATGACTCAAAAACATGATTAGGCATTGCAGGAAATTCGACCTTAGTGGCAATATCAAATTTTTTAAAAAATTTACCATAAAAAAATGGGCTTTTAATCAATTTTTTCTGGAATTTTTTAATCGAAAAATTGTTTTCAAGTGCTTTTTTTATTTTATTTTTTTATAAAAATTTTTGCCCTCGCTTCGGTTCCACCTTCTCCCATGAAATATTACTATTCAATTTTTTTTATCACAATCTCAAAATTTTGATTTTTCTATCTAGAATTACTCCAAAAATTATCTTCATTATTTGGCTCTCTTCTTTAGAAAATTCCGAATTCTTCGATTTTATTGAAAATTGATAAATTTTGTGCTTACCCGAATTTTTTTCAGGTTGTTTTCGAGCAATGAAATATTCTTGCTTTGCCTTTTGTTTTTTAGTGATTTGATTTTCAAAATTTTAGCTCTTGTTTTTCTTGACCTAATTTTTTTCTTCTGATGCGCGAAATTTTGCTGAATTTATGTACTTAGATATAAGTATCATTAAAAAAAAAATCAAATACTTACTTACTTATTTACCACAAAATACTTTTGAGACGGCTTTTACGGATTTTTTTACCAATCAATATTTGGGGCAAAAAAAATGAATAATGAAAATCAATAAATTTAAGGGAAAAATAATTTAACGCGAAAAAAGGGAGAAAAGGAATAGAAATTTTAAACTCAAAATACATGTAAACATTTTGGATTTTTAAATTTTGCGCTGATTCGTTAAAGTCTAATTATTCATAGAATCGGAATGGGAAAATGTTTGCAAGATTCGATCGAAAAGTCTTGATGAATTCTGCTCTTTGCATGATTTCAAGAATTTTCTGGGATTTCTCAAATGTGTTCTATTTACTCAATACGTGAAATTTGAACAGAATGAAATTCCAAAAAAAAAAAGCTTGAAATTCATAAAACGAGTACATACGTTTATCTGAAGAAAGGAAGCTGTTTCGATTTCGAATAGATCAGTCTAAGGACTTTTCTAAAAAAAATTTAAAGTTCTTCCCTCGTCTTTTCTCCTCCAAAAATTTGACTCAATACGGTATCTTGGGACCCTCTTTACCTATGAAGGACTTTGAGTAAAATTTTCAAAAAAATAATTTTCAGGTACCTATCGACCTTTTTATTAATCTTTGAATAACATAATTTTTTTTTAAATTTTACTTCAGTTGGGTTATTGTCAAAATTTACCAAAATTGTTGTATCAAATAATCAAAATTTTTTACCCATGTATTTTACTAATTATTTTCTTCAATTTGGCCAAAGGTAATTCAGGTTTTAAAATTTTGAAAAATTATTTATATTACTATAGGATTTCTGGAATTGATAAGGCAGATAGGTGCTTAAAAATTGTTACATTTTTTTTTTGAAAATTTTTCTCAAAGTCCTTCATAGGTGAGGTAGGCCCTAAAATGTTGATTTTAATTTTTAAAGCTGAAAAAGAGAAGGTTGAGTTGGGCTCCCTAATGGATTAATTGTACATATCGATCGATTAGAGCAAAGGGAAAGAGGTAAAACCAAAAAATAAGTCGATATTCGAATTCTACGACCTCAAATTAGAGACAATCGATATGCCACACGCCATTTTTATTTAAGATACCTTTTCCAAAATTGAGGGGATAGTGGGGCACTGATGGGTCAAATCTAAAAAATAAGCAAATATTCGAACTCAGCGCCCTCAAATACCTTACAAACGATAGGTCGCACGTTATTTTTCATTTTTTCAAATTTTGACCCCTATAAGGAGGCTTATAGGGGGGGGGGGGCTAGATGGATTGGATGAAAAAACTAAGGACATATTCGTAATCAGTGCCTTCGAATTAGTGGAAATCCATGTGCTACTTCACTTTTCCGTTTTTTTAATTTTGGTCAAAATTGTGGACCCCTGTGCCCCCAGGGGTCTGAAGATCCCATTTTGAAAATTTTTGGTTGAAAAGAGAGGAAAAAAGGCTACTTACTGTAATTTTTTCTGATTTTTAAATGGTAGCTTTCATCTTTTGTTCTTATCATGAAAGTTGAGCTTCCGCCACCAAAGTTGAACTTTGTGATTTTCAAAATGTGATTATTGATTTTTAATCTCCTATCAATTCTCTTTCAGGTCTCGTAAACAGTTTTCCCCCAAATACCATTTATCTCGAGATATGAGCCTTTAAAGTTGGGCAATTTTGCTAAAAATAGCAGTGGCATAAAAATTCCGAGGCCCGTCTTCTCACCCTTGAGGGTTAGGAAAAAATGATCGTGGTTTTGTGAATAGATCACCAAGGGGAACTCGTGAAAAAAATTCAGCGAAATCGGAATTCTAGATTTCATTTTTGTCCTGTGTTTTAGTATGGAATAGCCCAAGTACATATCATTTCAAGATCTGGAGGGCCGATTCACCATTCTCACCCAGATATGTCCCTTTAGACCCAAAAAATACCACAAAAACAGCCAAAAAAAATCCAAAAAAAATCAAACATTTTCATTCCTCAGATCCAATGAACCCCATCCTGGAGAAATCTGCTAAATCCACAGGAACCTTCACTCCTCAACTTCGAACTAGACATAAATCAAACGACGGAAAAAAACCACACCAGAGATTTATTTACGAATACGAACCTAGCCGCGAGTAAATTATGACATTTATTTCGCTCATCTCGTCTGAATTTAACACGTATACCTAGGTAATTCCCCAACAGCAATGATTCGTATTCCATGAACCGCCAACCATGATACCTCGCACTCGCTAACCATAACGACCACGTATATTTCAGAGAGATTTGTAAACGTGTCATGGATTTTTGTATAGTTTACCCGGCAACCAGCTTCATACCGATAGACTTAAGGAAACACCAACATTAATCCTCTCGACCACCCATTCCACAGGTAACGCACATCTCCGCAGACGAACAAAAAATTAAAATCCGAGTACAAAGAGGAGATACCTCGAACCCAGAGCCCATTTCGCTGCACCAAGTAACGGAAAGTAATAAAACGGATTAAACTAGTTGATACGGCGAAGATGCTAATTTAGAGTGAATGAATCACTTTAGGCGAAACTTGTTCCAGTATAATATTCGCGACAACTCGTTATCAAGATTTAAACGTTCGCTAGGTAATTTTTTTGCGGTATTTCGACGCGTTTATGAAGTTATCTCGGCAAATACCTTGGTTTCGGGTATTGATTGATACCTATCTGTGGCGGTGGTTGGCGATATGATGGGCCCTGATTAATGATCGATGATTAATTATGTTAATTTGGTTAGCATGCGGAGGCATCGAGTATCCATAGCGGACTCCATGGGTAGTCTGGTATTATAAAACATTGTTGATAAATCAGATCACAGCGTTCGGTGTTTAGCTTTATGTACCTACAGCTGCAGATCAGCAGATCTGACGATGAGGTAGCGGAAAAATACTCCTAAGTACACATAACATTACGATACATGGAATATATGGTACTTTTTTTTCCTCTTCGTAATATGTACCCAGCATTTGATATTTTGTAATACTCTGGTTCTGCTGGCTGATTCGTATTACGTTGCCGTCGATGCCTTACTGTGTAACAAGTTTGCCACGAAGAGATGGTGCTGCGCACTGTAGTCCATACTTGAATCCTAGTCTGTTATGCTGACCAACTGGATGACAGATATAGACATGTCTCGCAAATTAAACAGAACAACGGTTATTGTACGTTCTTGTTCTGTAAGCTAGACCTAGGTACGTATGTACCTTTTCTGAGAAATTTTTTTTCCATCTTTCTTTCGTATACGTTTTACCCATTCGTATGGCCACATTCTAGTCAGCGCTACTGGTAAGGAAGTGCCCGATTTGAAGTCACTCTTTTACCGCTCGCTGACGTGATAACTTTTGTAACGGTTTTTCGCTTTGCTAATTGTTTTAATTATGCGAAATTCTGCGTAGGAATTTATACCTATATATTTACCGATGTACTTTATAGAGTTGGATAACTTCGTAATACGGTGTGGTTTCGAAGCGGCGTCTACGATGCGGTATGAATGAATGGAGGGTTTCTCAATCGATCCGGTGCGATGTTTCGTTGAGCGAATAGAGGTGTTAGAAGACGATTTGTCAAAGGTATCAATTTTCAAGATGAGGTTTGAAGTTGCATTGAAATTTCCTAATCTCGAAGTTTAACATATTGTCGACGCGTGATAGTTCAATACATCTTGCAAGAAAGTGAGGATGTTCGATGAATCGAGTAAAAGTTAGAAAATTAATGAAATTTCAAAGTGAACAAAATTGATAAATTTTTGACGTGCGAAGATTCGATGAAAGTTTTTTGAGCTTTTGGTGTGTGGAAATCAATGAACTTTTGGAACATGAAAGTTTCAAGATTATAGTACAAATGTTCAATGGAATTTTGCTGTATGAATGTTCAACAATTTTTAAATGCATTTGTAAAAGTTGAAAGAAATTTTAAAACAATATTCAAATTTAATGAAATTTCGAGAACTCATGAGATTTCAATAAACTTTTGAGAAAGTAAATATGTAAAAAAAAAAAACTTTGAGAAAGTACATAAAAGTTCAATGAACTTGAAAAAAGGTAAGAGTCCAGTGAACTTTTAAAAAAACGAATTTCAATTAGTTTTCAAAAGGTAAAGTACTAGGTACAATGAATTTTATAAGGCAAAGTACAACGAACTTCGAAAAGAAAAGTTCAATGAACTTTTAAAAGAATAAAAGAAAAGTGCAATGAACTTTTAAAAGAAAAAGTTGGTGAACTTTTAAAAAAGGTCAATGAACTTTCTAAAGGGAAGTTCAATGAACCTTTAAAAGAAAGAACCTTTAAACAAAAAGTTCTATGAACCCTTAAAAGAAAGGGTCAATAAACTTTTAAAAGATAGGGTCAATGAACTTACAAAAGGGGCCAACGAACTTTTAAAAAAAGTCAATGAACTTTTTAAAGATGGGTCAATGATCTTTTTAAAGAAAGGGTCAATGAACTTTTAAAAGAAAGGCCAATGAACTTTGAAAAAGGTCAACAAACTTTTAAAAAGGTCAATAAACTTTTTAAAAAGTATAATGAACTTTTTAAAGAAGAGGTCAATGAACTTTTTAAAGAAAGGGTCAATGAACTTTTTAAAAGGTCAATGAAATTTTAAAAGAAAGAGTCAATGAAGTTTTAAAAGAAAGAGTCAATGACCTTTTCAAAGAAAGAGTCAATGAACTTTTAAAAAAGGTCGATAAACTTTTAAAATAAAAGGTTAATGGCCTTTTAAAAGAAAAGGTCAATGAACTTGTTAAATGAAGGGCCAATGAACTTTAAAAAATGGTCAATAAACTTTTGAAAGAAAGTGCCAATGAACTTTAAAAAATGGTCAATAAACTTTAAACAATGGTCAATGAACTTTCAAAAGAAAGGGTCAATGAACTTTTGAAAGGTCAATGAACTTTTAAAAGAAAAGGCTAATAAACTTTTTGAAGAAAGGGTCAATAAACTTTTTAAAGAAAGGGCCAATGAACTTTTTAAAAGGTCAATGAACTTTTAAAAGAAAAGGCTAATGAACTTTTTGAAGAAAGGGTCAATGAACTTATTAAAGAAAGGGTCAATGAACTTTAAAAATGGGTCAATGGACTTTTAAAAGAAAGAGTCAATGAACTTTTAAAAAAGGTCGATAAACTTTTAAAATAAAAGGCTAATGAACTTTTTGAAGAAAGGGTCAATGAACGTTTTAAAGAAAGGGCCAATGAACTTTAAAAATGGTCAATAAACTTTTGAAAGAAAGTGCCAATGAACTTTAAAAAATGGTCAATAAACTTTAAACAATGGTCAATGAACTTTCAAAAGAAAGGGTCGATGAACTTTTTAAAAGGTCAATGAACTTTTAAAAGAAAATGCTAATGAACTTTTTGAAGAAAGGGCCAATAAACTTTAAAAATGGGTCAATGAACTTTTAAAAGAAAGAGTCAATGAACTTACAAAAGAAAGGGTCAATAAACTTTTAAAAATGTGAACCTCGATCAACTTTCAGAAAGATAGAGTTTGATGAATTTTTGGGAATGTGAAAGTTCCATAAACGTCTGGATTTTTTTGAAAACATATCGTTGATTTTTTTGAAAAGGTGTAAAAGTTTATGAACTTTTAAATGTTCATTGAAGTTGAATCGGCATCTAAGATGGTTTTGAAGGGATAAAAGAGTTTGCCGAACATTCAAGAAGGTTTTGAGGAAACACGAATTTCAATCAACTTTTGGAAAAAAATGAATTTTGAGGAACTTTCAAATTAACTTTTGAGACGTAGTAGTTTGATGAACTCTTGCAACATAAAAGTTGAATGAACTTTTCAAACATAGATAATGACAATTCGATGAACTTTTGAGAAATTAAGGTTTAAAAAACTTTTGAGATATGAAGGTCTAATAAACTTCAATGTGTGAAAATTCAAAAAACTTTGAAAAGTTTCTAAAATTGAACTTAATCTTTATCAATCATTCAACCGTACCTAAAAAAACTCGAGTTTTTTGTTGAATCTTCAAAAATACAAATCTGCTTGCTTTTTTTTGGGGGGGGGGCGGAATGAATGAGCGCCGATATCAACGAGCTGATTCATGGAGCATCACACGAAAAAAAAACCTCGGTATTCAAGTTGTGTGCAGACCTCGAATTGTTTCGTAAAATTTGAAAAGAAATAGGTCAATTCGTAAAAAAATGTTGAAAGTGCGGAGTGCAAAAATGGATAATTTTGAAATAAAAAATTCAAAAACTGTTGAAAACATGTCCCAACATTTTTTTCACTGATTATCAGTTTAAAAAACAAAATTCATCGGCTACATCAAAAACGTTAAAATTTTATTTTTTATGAATTTTTAAAAAAATTTAATAAAGTGTAAGTATTTTTAATGGGTAATGGAATGCATATTTTACATTGAAAAATTATCAGTTACCTTTGAAAAAATGAAAAAACCAACAACGAAAATTTTATTATGACATTTATTAGCTATGAAATTTAAATATTTCAAAAACCACACAAACATCACTTCCTCACCTTCTTGCTAACAAATATTTCCCCCTCCCTTCCTCATCACTATTACCTGCATAACAAACGCGTTCCACCAATTCACTCTTAATTACTCGGACTTCTGCAAAAAAAAATGCACCAACCGTACCTAAATTAGTTGAAAATTCTCACTTCGGTCTCGTGCGACCCGAAACAAAGTATCAAGCTTGATGAAATGCACTTAAACGGTTGTTTCAACATTGAAATTAATTAAAACGATGGAAAACATTCATCATACACTAACGAATGCGGTAATTTTCAAATGATAGCAGCATATTCGGCTGAAATAGTATAAGTACGTAATGAATGATGACAAACGTGGGAATTTTTATGAAATAAGTTAATGCTCTTATGCGTGTATAAAAAACAAAAACAGGCGATGAGGAATGGTAACGGGGAGGGGGGGGGGCATACGGTGCACTTGTACATATAAAAAATATAGGTGTACCTGGTACGTAGGTATATATCTAACACGGTACATCCATCTACATAATACAGCAGGTGATGCATTCGGCGTTATGAATCTACGGGGATCATTTGCGTGCTTTTTAATTTGTTTCTCGTAATAAACCGCGTGGTAGGTTGAAGTAGATACAAGATGAATGGCAAGACGATCGTATTTGTACTCGTTGATGGTCGTGGAAAAAAAGGGGCAATTTTTAAGGCATTCGAAGATGCGTGCAAAATGTAGGTCTGGGTATCTTTGGTGAATAGAAATACCGTCGACCGTCGTCAAAAACTTATACGATGCGCTGCCGCATTCCTCTATGACAGACTTGGAACGTGCATTATCTAAAAGTGAACTTAACGTTTTCGAATGAAAAATTAGTTGTTTAACTGTCGTAGCGTTCGGTATTAATGTATAAACCGGTTGCCGAGTATCGTTTACCGTATAGACTGTGTAGTGTATACCTATCGTAACTTAATCGAAACTCATTTATGGTTTTCACAAAGTGTCTTCCAGAAGGAGTAAGATGAAAAAAAAGCGCAGATAGCGTACGAGCTGGTGTAGTGTATCGAGCATGACTAATGATTTAAAACAACACCATCGATGGTTGGTATTTGAAATTAAGTACGAGTGTACTTAGGGCAGCTGAGGATGGGCACGATATATCCGTAAGATGGCGAGTTTACGCGAAAAATAATCAAACGAGGAGTCTATAGGTGGATGGTTTTTGGAGGCTTGTGAACTGATTCTTTGATTTATGACGGTGCGAGTGGCGTGTGTGTGGGGTACCCCTCCAATTCCATGAACTGTGGATTTTAATTTCAGAGTCGTTGGTTAATGGAGTAATGATGGGTTTACAGAATTCGTTCATAAATGTATCTTGGGAACTTGAAAATTGAGAGGAGCCAAGAATGAGAATCTGACTAGGAAGGTATTCTAAGAGGCAGTGAAATTTTGAACCGAAACGAAAATTAATCGAAAGTTTTTGATTGGAGTTCATTTCTCGAACTTTGAGAAATTTTAATATTTCAGAATTAGGTATCTCGTCGTCCTGTAAAATATGAAAATTTGACGAAATCAGCGAATTAAACTGAAATTTGGGATACACCTTATTTTTGACCTCCCAAGTCGATTGGAAGTCGTTTTGAGCAGTTTTGGTGCCTCTAGAAAATTCTTGAATTTTTCAGCACTGGAGAAAAATCCATAATTTTAGATCAAAGATTGTGCTTCAATCGATCAAATAAATCAACAATATAGTTAATCTGAGTTTTTAGGTGCTAAAATTCCAATGAACGAGTTTTATGAGCGTGTTTTCAGTGCTGCAAAATTCAAAAATTTTCTGGAGCTCTAAAACGTATTGAAATCGCTTCCAATCGATTTCAATGGTAGGAAATGATTTTTTTCCGGAAAAGGGCCTTTCCTGAAAATCAAAGATGGTTATTGATCCAAATTCAGTTAATAGTACCCCAAAATGTTGCTTTTCCATCATAAAAATATTCAAAAAAATTTTGATTCCCCAACTCTCACTTTTTCCGAAATTATTGCACTAACCCCCCCCCCCCTCCTCCCTTCCATATTGAAAATTCACTTTGTGATATCCGTGGAAGGAGGTGATAAAAATTGTTGACATTTTAATTTTCACTGATTATGTAAAGTATCAAAAACGGATTAGGGTCCGATTGTGGATTAAGGCTCTGAACAAGAAATTAGGTGAAAAAATTATTGGTGTGTGCATGAACCACCAGATTACCCATTACATGTGACCGTCCACGAAAAAAAGGACTTTAGGAGACATTTCATCAAAAGTCACCGAAAGTCTTTTTTTCGCATTTTGGACTTCAAAACCTTGAAAAATCGGTTACTTACCCTCATCCCTCTTCAAATTTCTTCATTTCAAAAACCCTTTTTTAACCTTCAAGTCCCTTTTTTCGTGGGCAGTCATGTATAATTGGTGTTTTTTTTTCATGACTGGGCTTTGGTGGGCCAAAATATGTAAAATGATTTTTAAGATAACTTTTGATGCGAAAAATGAATAGTGAGGAAAAAATTCATCATTGTAAGGCATTTGAATTGGTACTTTTTTTTTGGCCGGATCCGTAATATTACCGAAGAAAGAAAAGTGCCTTTCCATAGATTTTTTTTGAAAAATTTGTCCGGCAATGGAGCAGTTTGCCAATAGAACCTCAAAAAAAAAAAAAAAAATGAAAAAATGGAGGTTTGGGGAAAAAATTACCACAAGCTGAGGACTCATGAGAAAATCTGAAACTCAAGTACCTATTTTGATAGGTAGGTAGTGTAGATACCGCTTTTTCGGATGTTGCATTCAGTTTGGCTTGCTTGAAACTCAAAATTTCAGCATTTGAATGATCGAAGAAACCCGATCTTCAAATGGTACTTCGTTTGTCGAGCGTTATTTATGAGGATTTTTTGAAAAAAAAATTTTATGCTGAAATTTTCAAAAAAACGTTTTCAACTGTTTTTGAGATAGAAGAGGGGAGAGGGGTTGTCCTAGGTGAATTTTTTTCATCGCTTCTGTCAAAAGGTCTCAAACATCACGTATATTTTTTTTGAATTCCAAAATTGGATGCAAATGCTCAAAAAATCAAAACCAATAAAACCTGATTTTTACTATTGCTTCTGTTCGCTCAGAATGTAAAAAACAATTATTTGACGACTGATTCTTGATATGAATTATGTTAAGAAAAAAGTTGGCTTATTGATACATTTTTTGCAGCCCTCCCCCCCCCCACACCAAGAATTTATCGCCCCTTTTTATGATAAATCTTTTATTTTTCACTGACGTTAATAAAAAAAATCCAAAGAAATTCTTTCTTGAAGGCTTCTTTACATTTTTTATTATTAAGAAAAAAAATCTATTTTTTAGAGCAAATGTTGTGACCAAAAATTTCAAAAATTTACTCACAGAAACACCTAAAGTCTAGTATTTCTCATTTATTTTGAAAATATCAAGGATAGAAAAATGTGTGCTATCAATAAGCATCCAGAATAAAATTTTATATTCCGAAAGGTAATCAAAACCATCATCCTACCCGTTCCCCACCCTCCAAGGGTTTATCACATCACTCCTTTCCAAAAATCGATTTTGTTTTAATAGTCCAGTTATGGATTTGAAATTGTGATTACAAATATTGAAAAATTCATTGAATAAGTCACCAATATGGAGGGTTCTCCATTAAAAGTGCCTAAGTTCACATGAACAATTTTAATGGATTTTTTTCCAGCGCTGGAAAATTGAAAAATTTCTGGAAACTCCAAAACTTCTCAAAACCACTTGCAATAATTTTAGAAAATCGAAAATTTGGTATGTGCTAAAATTCAGCCAATTTCATTGATTAGATCAATTTTTCATATTTTACATGGTAATGAGATGATTTTAAAATTTCAAAAAATTCGTCAAAATTTAAAAAATGAACTTCAGCAGCTGAAATTTCAAATATGCAGTTTTTTTTTACAACGAACTTTTAATTTATTCTTGTTCGATGTAAGGAATACCTCCCATATGGGCAAATCGTACGAAGGTATGTTTACCTATAAACATCATCGAGCCTATTTTGACCTATCCAATAAACTAATAATTAAATTAAGAAGCGAAAGAACGCGCTAATTGATTCGCTGTGTTATTTGTGTCAAATATTTCGCTCTGCATACTTACGTTAATAAACCGCGCCATCGCCACTCTGCCACTTGCCAGTATATCCAGCTCATAAGAATGGCTTGGATGCCGAACGTAACTCGCCGATGCTTTTGTATTATGAGTCAGTCCAGTTTAATTATTACATGTCCTGTTTTTTTTTTTTAAACGGTTCCGGTTTTAAATTTTACCACGTATTCTTTTCCATATGGAATATTCAACGTCGTCCATCGCCCATCGTATCGCAGGTACTTGCGCACGCTGATGGTAATGTTATACCTTTACCTATCTGTTTGGATGTGTATTATATGGGTTTGCCTGATGATACTGCCATTTAAGACGAATGTTTTACATATTAGCGTTTTATTGACGAAATATGTTGTGTAGGGTTGGGAGAGGAGGCGGGGAAGTAAACGTTGTGTTTACGGTGGAACTACTCCGGTGACATATATAACGTGTCGGTATGCTGATGCTCGCCGGACATATGTAAAGTGATACGAGCAAGGTGTTGGTTTCACTCGTTCGATGCCTCGATGGGCGACCTTGATCTTGATATTTTCATGTGAGATGGAGATGTCATATTGTCTTCTCGCTCTTTCATATAATACGTGTTTGGAGTGAGGGATTAGAAATTTAGTTTAGAATTTGTGAATTATTTTCAAGCATATTGAAACTTGGAAAATTCATTTCACAAGTTTTCTCTTTCAATTATTAGGAAATGGAAAAAATATACTGTCTGCGCATTCCTTGTGCGCAGCATGTCATTTGCGCATGCGCGAAAAGTAGAAGGCGCGCGTGGTTTGCTAATTGTGAACTGCGCATGCGCAGACTAATTGCGAGGATTGTGTTAGTGCGCAATGCACAATGCGCAACAAAACAGTTTTTTTTCTTCAAATTTCGACTACAATTTTTTGAGGTTAGGAGAAGACAGTTTTTTGATGAAATTTGGAACTTTGAGTGCCTAATTAAAATTTTAAGTTGAAATGAATCCAAGTTTAAATCCATAAAAATTCTGGGGAAAAAATTTCAAAATTTCAGCTCTTTTGAGATTTGCCAAAGTGCGCAACCATACTCGTGTATTAGAGTAGACTGAAATAGAATATCCCAAATTTTGACAAAAATTTACGAGGCAGTTAACTTCGAGTGGGGAATCTCTCTGAAAAAATGGAGTTTCCTCTCTTTTAGCTCTAAGAAAGGCCGAACTGAGAGAGTTTTGTTGGCAACATTGCAAAGAAAATTTTTTAATAAATTATTTTACATTTACTTGAATGTCAAAAAAAATTGCCAAATTTTTCTAGTCAGGATGCCACTAAGTGAACAAGTTAAAATTTATGAAAATTTTGTGAATCAAAATCTAGTTGTTAGCACTATTATAATTTTTTTTAAAAATATGTAATTATAAAAAAATTTTGGGTGACTGCAGAAAAATTTCTAACTTGAATTTGAATTCTTTGAAAGAGCTATTTGAATTTGATAAAAAGAAGAAAATATTTGCTCTGAATCCGCGATTTGCAACTTTTCACTCATTTTGTATAATCTCAGCAAATGGCACTACTTAGAAATTACAAAATGACGCAGGTTTTTTTTCTCTCAAAGGCTCTAAAGCTCAACATTTTTTCAGATCGCTTTTGATTCAAATTCAACTCCTTTGACAAAATTTTATGAAAATCTAGGGTATGCCTTTTTTCAATCTGTTGGCTCCTTTCAACCGATGAGACTGGATATTAAACCCTCATAATAGGATCAATTTTTGAAAAAAATTCAAAACCCGGTTTTTGTGTTTTGCTTTTTACTCCTGGATGAATGCCATTAGGCCATCGAACAAGTGGTAGAATCGATAATAAAATTATAATGAGCGATGGTGATAAATCAACATTTATTTACGGCAAACCGATTATGCAATTTTATTAACTCCAATGAAAGAAATCGACCAATGCATACGTAGGGGTTGAAAAATATCGTTGCAAAAATGAATTCGATCCGTGAGGATATTCTGGCGACTCCTGAAATGTTAGAATTTCCTATTCATGTCCGAAAAAATATTCTGTTTTGACTGAAAAATACTGAACTACTCGAAGTTTTCGTCTTGAATGTTTCAATTTGAACAGAAGGAAAATTTTCATCTAAAACTATCGTTACCGAAATTTTAGCTGCCTGAAGTTTTTCAAAGAATTTTTGAAAGGTCGAGAAATTTTTGGTTTTCCAAATTAATTTCTTTGTTTTTTTTGAAGAAATTAAAAATTTTGCTGATAGCTTCAAAATGGATTGAAGTTGTAAAATTTTGAATCCTGGATGCCAATATTAAATTTGCCACTGTTTTTCATTAAGTAATTTTACAAGAGAAATGTTTTTGTTTTTTTTTTTTTCAAAAAATAAAATTTTTCCTCATAAAATCAATACAAAATTGACTCCCGAGAATCAAAAAATACTCGAACGTTAGAAAATTCCAATTCAAAAATTATTAGAAAAATAGTAGGTAGAATTTTTTTGCGTGTGTAGGAAGGGGGGAATAACTCTAAAATTTTTCCAATATTTCAATTCATTCAAATCCTTGAAAAAATCATGATAGGGGTAGAGTAATTGATCAGGACAAAAACTTTTCGAAAAAGGTTGCAAAGAAATCATGAATGTGCTTTTAGCCCAAACAATCTAGACCAATAAGGAGGTTAGAAATGTGCGAGAAACTTTTTTTTGCAGTGTTGCCAATGGGCAGGAAGTTCTGAATTTTAGAGGTTTTCGAACTTAATTTGTTTCCTTGGTGTTAAAAATTTCTTTCAAAACATACTCCAAGTACTTTGTAAATTTTTATTAAAAAGTTCAATTTATTTCTATATTTTCTTCATTTTTCAATAGTTTAAAATTATTTTTCCATTTTTTTTTTTTTTTTTTTCATTTTTCAACTTAGCATAGGTATTTGGGCTGCTGGTACCACTGAAAAAATTGTGATGATATAATTGGCAGATAACTGGTTGCTTTTATAGTAAATTCATTTGCCTAGTTTAAAATTGAAGGGAAAAAAATCAAGTTCATTCTTTTGTAAAGCTCGAATATTGAACTCTTATGATAAAAGTTGAACTTTTATGATGAGAAAAAAATTAAATGCCAAGATTTGAAAGTTTAAAAAATTGAAATGAACAGATTTTCTGCTCTTCTTTTCAATTTATAAATTTTCAAATTGGAATCCTGACACTTCTGGGGAGGGGGAGGGTCTCCAATTTTGTCATAAATACCAAAAGATATAGAAAGTAAAGTAGCACATTGATTTTCATTTCAATTTTTTAATTCTATTTTCTTATCTTTCCTGCCAGTTTTCTTTATAGAATTAAAATAATTTTAACCCTATTGGAAAGATTGTTTTTATTGAGGGAAAAAAATACATGAAAAAAAAAAACGAAAAATGTTATGCTGCAAAATACGTGAATATTCGAACTCGTTACCCTCATAACTCTTAAGAAAAAACGTGGGCCCTCATCCTTTTTTTTTTTTTTGAATTTTAATTTCATCAGAGACCTGGTCGGGAATTCAAAGGCGTAGGATTAAAAAAATGAGTACATATTTGAACTCTGCGCCTTTAAAAAATTTTCTTGGTCCCCTTGTTCGGTAAATTCTTCAAAAAAGACAACTTTTTAAATTAATTTATAAATTTTTACTTCTTCAACTGATTAATTTGACCCTTCCAGCTTATCCAATAATAAGTAGGCGCATTTATTCGAATTTTCAAACTCCATTTATTACGAATCCACCACGACAAATTATCTATCTTAAGATCTGAAACAATCGAGTATACATTGTGTGCCATTCTATCCCCCTCGCCATTTCCACGCAGCCTTCCTACCACATACAATAAACCATAGAGATACCCAGATGTACTCGAGACAACAATATCTGCACAAAGAAGTTAGAAAAAAATTACAGCTACACTGAAACAACTCGAAGCACTCGAATAATATTTATAACAAAATCTGATAATACATAAATTGGATTATGAATGAAGAACAGAACATCCCAGCAGTCCGATCGGCGACTCGGCGTGTAGATTAAACAGCTATTGTTCAAAGGATACTATGATTTAGAAATCGCATCATCTCTCCTTTTATACCTTTATTTACGCGTAATTTTATCCGCTCAGTTGTACGGGCACAAGTTTGATTTACAGTCACGATGCGCCTCGATGGCTTTTATATAGTAAAATAAAATCCCCTACACCTACGTAATTTTGATAACATTTTAAAACAATCTATCGTATTATGCGTTCTCAAATGGGTCTAACTGATTAGAACCGCGCCGCGTATACATTTAATAAAGGCGGTAGGAGTTCTTATTTTTTTCCTGTAAAAATGACTAGTTTATGTGATGGATTCAAGTGGGATGAGAAGTATATGGTATGGGCGCTGGGTATACGAGTACGAGCGTACCGCATGCCGCGTTTCATCGCCATATCGTGAATGGCACGGCGTCGTATATTTCGCTAATGAATGGTCTCGGATGTTCTCGTATCATGAGAAATACTCACGCCGGAGCTTTTTCAAATATTTTCAAATGGATTTATCGTATGATGTAATCTGGAGAATCGGTAAATAGGCCCAAGTCGGCGGTCGGTGGTGTTCCGATGGGTTAAATATATTTCCTGGTGGAAGTGTGTTGTCGAAAATTACGAGTTTTTCTGGAGTTTTTTACGTTTTAGTCGATGGTACGAAGCGATAAGGACCAGCGTTTTGGAATATTCTCATCATGGTGCTGCAACTGTATGACTTACGATTTATGATAAGCTGGTGATGGAGATAGATATTGGATATGAAATTCGGTGGAGAGAGAAGAGTTGTGTAGATGGGTTTGGGTTGGGAGAAGAAATGTGGAATTTTATGTTGCTTTAATTGATGATTTATTAGAGCTCGTAAAATTTTTTAAATGTTTTTTATCCTTAGGTTATGGGTTTAATAAAAATGTTAGTAGGAGAATGAATTATTGGAGCGGTTTGAATGGTTAGTCTTGGTTTTTTTTTGTCGAATTGAATGGAATAGAGGGGCTTGAAAAATGTTGCCACTGAATATAAATGGAACCTGATGAAAGATTGAAAGTCAGAATAGGTTCATAAAATTCGGTTATCAAAAATGCTGTCAAAGACGAATCAAAATTAGCTTTTTTGAAGGGATAGAAAAATAGAAAAGTTCCTACAGAGATTCATTTTTTTCAATTTTTTCGACTCGGGGTATGATTTCATGTACCTCCATTTTTTCTACTCAAAACAAAATCTGTCCCCTTCCGGTTTGGGAAAACTACACTTTTTTGACCTATAAACTCTGAAACTGGTTGTCATTTTTGTCCCTGGAAACACTGAAAAGTTGTAAATCACAAATGTGAGTATTTTTGGTTTTTTACCGATTCTAAACTTGAAATTTACACCTCATCTCCTCAAAATTTATTGCGTTATTTTTTGTGTCCTTAAAACAAATTTTGATAAAATTTTTTCCATAAATTTTGGTAAAAAATTTTTTCTATAAATTTCGGAGAAAATTTTTTCCATAAATTTCGGTGAGAAATTTTTCCATAAATTTCGGTGAGAAATTTTTCCATAAATTTCGGTGAGAAATTTTTCCATAAATTTCGGTGAGAAATTTTTCCATAAATTTCGGTGAGAAATTTTTCCATAAATTTCGGTGAGAAATTTTTCCATAAATTTTGGTGAAAATTTTTCCATAAATTTTGGTGAAAATTTTTCAATAAATTTTGGTGAAAATTTTTCCATAAATTTTGGTGAAAATTCTTCCATAAATTTTGATGAAAATTGTTCTATAAATGGTGAGATTTTTCGCTTTAGAATGGCGAAAGAATGGAAACGAACTATAAGCATCTATTTACGGCAAACTGGGTATGCAATTATATTAACGTCAATGAAAAGGATCGTTCAGCACATACGTAGGGGTTGAAAGATTCCATTGCAGAAATGAAACCGCAACTTCGAGAATACATTCAGACGATCTATTGATCTTTAAAACTACTTAGTGCTTTATTTTCAAGAAAAATGATAATGATAGATTTTTATGTGTAAGTACAAAAACTAAATTTGCAATCCAAAAAATTCTTCAACTTAATTTTTGAAAAATGGCGAAGGCTCTCCACTCAAAATGAATTAATTTTTGTATTTGAGATTTTTTTGTTGAAATTTTTAGTTTTTTAGACTTAGAAAATCTCTTTTTGAAATTAGGTATTTACACTATTCTTTGAAACGTACCTACCTATTTAAAGAATTATAAATTTTGCCCTGGAATATGAAAGATTTTTTTTTTCGAATTTTGGAGTTCGAAAAAAAGTAATGTTAGGTATGTTTTTATGACGATGAAATTTTCTTAAAAAAAAAATTTCCTCGTCCATTCCTTTCTACCACAAAAACATAAATTAAAGAAAAGATGAAAAAAGTTGTTTAATTTCGTTATGTATTAAATTAGTAGAAGAGTCAGGGAGATCTTCCCTACATCTGAACATGTTAGGAAAAAAGTGATGAAATTTCAGGTTTTGAAAATCGCTTCAGTTGAAATACCAGCCCTCACTTCGCTCGGATCAAAAATTTTTTCTGAAAAGAAAACCAGAAAATGGAAAAATGTTCAATGAAATGACAAATATTAACATTTTTCAACTTTTTAAAAATTCCCCCCCCCCCCCTCGTACTACCCTCTGACGTTTGGGATTTGAAAGGAATTGCGTCATGAAAATCCAAAAGTCTGTAATCATTTCGTGTTTAATATTTAAATTTTTTTAAATTTCACCCTTTGTTCATTTGTGTTGAATAATTTTCCCTCTAAAATCTATTGATTTTTATATTTTAATTTATTGCTTTAAATATTTGTGAAATAAAATTTGCTCTAATTGTAAGAGTATATTTTTGGTAGATATGTATGTGAAATTTTCATTTTTTACTACCTATCATTTCTCCAATTTCTCTGAGGCCAAACTCATGGAATTGGAATTGCAACCTTTTGAGGAAGAGAAAGGGGAGGGGGTTATTGGAAAACAACCGAGATTTTATCACTTTGGAAAATATTGGAGAGTTAGAAGGAGGATATTTTTTCCAAAACTTGAGAGGAAATTTTGCAAAATTCGTTTAAAACATTCTGCAAAAATCCTGAATATTTATTTTCGAAAAGTTGTTAAACGCATTGAATACATATTTTCATTTTGCTTGTCAATTTGTAATGAAATTGTCGTGAAAAGAGCTCGAAATTCCGCACGAAAGAATTATACGTAAGGGAGATATCTTTTTTGAGCAAAGCGAAGCGAGAAAAATAAGAAAATAGCAAGAATTTTCATTTTTTAGGATCCAGTAGACCAATGTTTTTTCCAAAAAATAATTAGATTAGTATTTTTCAAATTTTTTCATGTGTCAGAATTTCTTTCTTTTTTCAAACTATTTGGAATCCATTAGTGCAATATCACTCAGTATGGCGCAGTCCAGGGAGTCCAACCCCTCCTCCCTCCCAGAAAATCAAGAATTCATGATTTTTCTGTTTGGTTTCTATTTTTTTTTGTCTCAAAGAATGAAGAATTGAAGGCAGCTTAAATTTTTTTTTTTGAAAATACTAAGAATATCTAGATTTTTTTTAGAGCATTAAAAATCCGGTTCTATTGAAGCTTTGCCCTCGCTTCGTTCGAGCATGTATGAAATCAGAATTAGATGCCATGCTTGAGGGGATTGTCCAAAAAAATGTTCTTTTTCTCCTTCCTTCTTTTGGTATCCGATGTCTCCATACGGTCCATACCCATTCTGTGTCCCCCCCCCCCTAAAAAGTCTTTGACGCCTCTACTTGGATTTGTTGTTATTGTTGGTTTTCCAGATTAAAATAATCAGCATAGAAGTTTGTTCCAAAAATCCTGACATTTTCATCCGAATTTTTTACTTCAATATTTCATGTAAATCACATATTTAAGATCTTTATGACACCAGTGAAACTCTTTCGTATTCGAAAAAATGATTCAAATTTTGAAGGTAACATTTTTATAGTTCCAATAAAAAAAATATTAAAAAATGGGGAAAGAAGCAAAGATTCATCCCAAAATTTCTGAAAAAAAGAAAAAAAAAGTTCGGAACCCGCCTGTGGAAAATACCTGGCTATGCCGCTGTTATTGCAGTTCTTCTGCTTTTTCTATGAAAACTTCGCCATTCAAATACATTTTATTAAAATACATAAAGATACTTGTCTTCTTTTCGTTGAAATTTTCCATCACCATAAATCATATTCATCTCCGTACTAAAACCTTCTTCATTGCTTTTTTATGTTGCAGGAAACGAAACCGAAACCTCAACTCCACCATCACCGGAAGAAACCGACAATGTCGCTAATCTTCGTAGCGACCATTGGTTGGATATGGATATTTATGGTAAGTCAATGGGGCATTAATTTTCTCAACCTAAACGGTACCCTATGGTTATGGTTAACCACTCGCAATACTCGACGCGGACACCGACATAGGCTGCAAAACTGCACAAGTCGCACCTGCGGTTCTGAAAAACGCATCCGATTTACATAAAAATCCGGCACTGAAATTTTTTCGTCGAATAGGTAGCTAAAAATAATTCGGTAGGTTATGAACGGATGTATTTTACTGTTATTTTTAAACACCTGGGAAGACAACCAAGTTCATAAATAATTCCGTAAAGCATGTTTTAATATGTGATTAGTGTCACTATGGAATGCCGCAATAGAATCGAGTTAGCGGAATTTATGAGACAAGTGCGCTGCCCGCGCCTATCATAAAAAGCAAAAACTCACTCGGATTTTTTCTGAAAAATTATTAGCAGTAGACTCGCGCAAAGCCGATGATTTTTCTATTTATCGTGTTGTTCTGTTCTATGGTGCGAGTGCATGGTGCATACTTTATAACGTACGTGTACCCATAATATGTATGTAAACTTGGGTATAGCATTATACTCCTGAAACAAATGGTACGGTGGAGCGAAAGAGAGAGACAGTGAGAGAGCTCCATCATTCATAATACTCGCTGGAGCCTCAACAACGCAGCTCGAAACATCGGATATTTTACTCGGCGGAATAAAAATTCGCGCTCGTTCAATTAATAAGACGGTTCGCTTTAAATTTCAACCATTAAATAAGTAAAATTAATTTCGCCTAGGTTATTATTAATAGACGGTATCACTCGGCGAACATATAGCTTCTCGAAAGCGTTAATGAGTTTTGGACTCTAATAGACACCTGTACAACGTATCATTATACCAGTACACGCTTCTCGGATAAACTAACAATATTAGTTTGTAGCGAATAAGGAACGATGGCTGAGAAAGAAGGAAAAAAACCGTCGGTATATCATCTTTGGAAAAAATCTTCTTGCTCTCTCCGCGAGCTACCTTTTCTTATCCGTATATCGTCTGCTATAATAATTATTATACGCGCCGTCCGAAATGGCCAAAGCTTTGAAGTAGATGACCGTGACATTTAAAAAAAAACACCGCAGAGGTACCTGCGTAGACGAATTTACTCAAGTAAACCTACCATTTGGGCTAAGAAAAGTGATTATCGTGTATGAGTTCGAGGTTGGTGCAACCTGTTGAATGTGTTTGATATTCAATGAGTTGTGGTGTGAGAGAGATGAATAGGTTCGAATGTGTTGCCCTGCATCGATTCTTCTGTGGCGTGGTGCGAACTGCCAGTCTGTCTGATGGCGTTGGATGGTCAGATATCGTGGTATTTTTTATGTTATGATATTTTTTTTGTATCGGATAGGCTCGTTCTGTATTTATATCGAAGTGTATGGCTTTTGAGAGCGTGAAAATTTCTTACAATTATTATTCAGTTTAATTTGGTATGGGTATTGATACAGGTATTTGTCGCGTATTGGGATTTTTTCGACGGTTTTGATTAATGAATTGGTGATCGGGCTACGTGATGAGATTGGATGAATATTTGACAGGAAATGGAGTATCATTTAGGAAATGTTGATTGAGAAGTGGATCGGAGAAAATTAATTTTCTTTTTTTGTGCCGATTTTTGATAGATAGGTGCATTCAACACATCACATGCTCGCAGTTTGATGGAATGTAATTTTAGGTAATTAAAATAAAATCAGAAAATAGGAGTCAGCTAGAAAGTTAAGTCCTGACTCCATCATTAATAATTGCGGAGTCTTTTTTTAGACCTCGAACACATAATCAAACTCATACCATGGCTCCTGACTCTACAGTCTACCTTGACCTTGGAACTGATCTTTGACTCCAGAGTCAATCATTCATCTCAATCATTGGTTCCAAAGTCAATATTTGACCTTGAAATTTGACTTTAGAGTCAATATTTGACCTTGGAGTTTGGCTTCAGAGTCAATATTTGACCTTGGAGTTTGACTTCAGAGTCAATAGTTGACCTTGGAATTTGACTTCAGAGTCAATATTTGACCTTGGAGTCTGACTTCAGAGTCAATATTTGACCTTGGAATTTGACTTCAGAGTCAATTTTTGACATTGACTGCTGATTCCGGAGTCAATCTTTGACGTTGCCCTTTTAAGCCACAATGGATCTATGACTTTGATCACTGACTACGGAATCAATCATTGACCCCTGGGACTTGACTCCAGAGTCAATCATTGACCCCTGGGACTTGACTCCAGAGTCAATCGTTGACCCCTGGGACTTGACTCCAGGGTCGATCATTGACTCCTGGGACTTGACTCCAGAGTAAATAATTGATCTTCAACTCCGGAATCAATCTTTGATCTTGACCCAGTCCTCTGCGAATCAATTTTTGACTACTGATCCTACCTTGCCCATTGATACCAGAGTCAATCTTTGATATTGACTTATTGACCATTGCCTCCGGAATCAATCTTTGACATTACCCTTTGAAGCCGCAGTGAATCATCAACTTTGATCATTGACTACGGAATCAATCTTTGACCATGGGCCGTGACTTCAGAGTCAATCATGATCTTCAACACCGGAATCAATCTTTGTTCTTTGATCTTGAGCTTGGCCTCTGGTATCAATTTTTGATAATGACTGCTAATTCTGGAGTCGATATATATGACCTCGACAATTGATGCCGGAGTCAATCTTTGACGTTGACCTTTGATTCAAGAATCTATCTATGACTTTGACCCTTGAAGTCGCAGTAAATCTTTGACCTTGATATCAACTACTGAGTCAATATTTGACCCTGACCTTGACCCCAAAGTCAATAAATGATCGTTGACTTTGGAGTCAATCTTTGACCTTGACCCTAGACTCCGGAGTCAATCTACGACTTTGATTCTCTGACTTCGCCTTCAATACCTTCATTTCGGAGTCAATTTGAAGTTAATTTGACTCCAGCTCCGGAATCTACTCCTATTTCTTGTTCAACATTGACTCCTTAACTTCACATTGATTCCAATATCTTCTGAACTCCGACTTACTCCAAAGTCAACCTATGACATTAACCCTTGCCTCCAGAGTCAATCTATGACTTTGATTCTCCGACTCCGGAGTAATCTTCTATTCTCCGTTCCTCATTGACTTTTGCTCACTCCCCCCACCGAGTCAAACTCACACCTGATTCCTGACTTCGCCTTTGTACATATTAAGCATACAAATTACTTACTTGAATTTTGCATTATTTAAAGGCAATGTTCCTTTCATATGGTTTGAAATATCTCATTTCTGTGCTTCGCAGATGGGGGGGGGGGATTTCAAAAATATTCTCTAGTGAATAGTGAAAGGAATGGGAGAAATTTCAATCCATTGTCAAAATTAGTATGATTTTAAGAATAATACCTGCTAAAAAAAAGTTTCAAATTACTAACTTATCAAAATAATTGCGATTTAAAAAAATTACGCGCAGGAGAAATTTCAGTCAAAAAGTTCTCTTTTGGAAGGAGGGTGGGGAATCGAAAGAAATCTCAATTTTCAAAATTATGCCCTGATGAAGGCAGTACGAGGAAACTATCAAACAACTAAAATTTAGCTTTGTAAAAAGATATGATAAATTTTCATTTCTATAATTCTGCTCTGAGGAGGGAGAGGAGGATAGGGGGAGGGAGTACAGGCGAAACATTAAATCTACAAAATTCTGATTTACAGGTATGTAGTGCAGAAGGATGTGTGAAAAATCAAGGTGGGTTCTGGAAATATTTCAAATCAGGTGCTCTGCAGAGGAAACTCGAAATTATCCAAATTCTACTCTGTAGGAAAGAGCCATGAGAGAAATTTCTCTACACTAAAAGAGCGGGGTATAGCAGAATTTCAATTCTCGAAATTCTGTTCTGTAAGAAGTCAGGAGAAAAATTTTCAATTACCAAACTTTTCTTTGTGTAAAAGGACGAAGAGAAAATTTCAATTGTCAAAATTTTAATTTGAAAGGGTGCAGGAAAATTTTTTAAATTAAGTAAGTACAATAAATTTACATTTGGTCGAGAGAGGGTGTTTCGGGAAAATTTCAGTTTCATAATTTGTCCTTCGAAGTTGGATTCTTAAAAAAAAATTAATTACGAAAATTGATCTTTGGAGGCGGGTACAAAGAATTTTCAGACCAAGTACGTAGGCACCTACACAAAAATTATGCTCTACAAGAGGATAATTTTATGAAAGAAGGGTACGGAAACTATTTCAAATAATCTTATTTTTGCTTTGAAAGGGGAGGGGATGCACTAAAAATAGGATTCTACTTTAGAATAGAGTTATGGGAGAAGATCCTATCACAGAAATTCTGCTCTGAAGGTTGGAAGGTTCTACAATCAGGAAAGTAGAAAGAATTTCAATAATTTTATTCCAAAAAGCAAAAATTTCCAAAATTTTCCACTTTGCTTTATAATTTTGGATATCGTTTTTTGGGCAAATTTAAAGCAAGAGACCAAAAATGGCATAAAAGTGGTCATGGCCAAAATTTTCATTCTTTAGATCCACTAGACACGAAGGCAAATTAGGAAAAAAACTCGGCCAAAAAAATGAACCTGATATTCCTTCAACCTTTCCCACCTCCAATTCATTACATTCACATATTTTCGTTCATCCACCAAAATTACATAAACGTCAAGCGATCCCTCGAAACTAGAACAACTGCTGAGTATTTACGCGATAACGTATCACCTCCATTGAGCATTAAACAACTCGACGACAATGAACGTGGAATAAGTACACGTTGCTCGCCCTCGCCGCACGATGCAATGATCGATGTAATGAGAGAACCTGTCGCGAGTCGCGAATATCCGCAGCCGATGGCGAATCCATGCAAAATATGCGACCGTGGTACTTTCTACATCGCCACACGTTTTCATCGATCTCGTATCTGACACTTGAATCGATCTACGTCGATGAAAAAATCCATTCCTTTACGTTCGGTTAAGTAATGCGAATATTTACAGCAGGTTGATAGCCAGCCGATGCGAATTCGTACGTTTGCGCAAAATCTTTATTGAATGATTAATAGCTCGGCTGGTATCGTGACGATGATGAATAATAATTTGGTTGTTGGCGGAAGGTGATTTGCCGATACCACTGACCAGTTCTTTGAGTCTCGAGAGCGAATTAGCTGGATGCGATGGCGTGGGAGGCTCGAAAGGAACCAGCCAGTTAACATTCTAGCGACTTATTACGATTTGTTAAATTAATTTCCATCTTTGAATAATCTGATAAGCGATTTGGGCCAGCAAACTGATCTTTTCAGTCAAGTTCAAAGGTGTCGTGCTACATTCTTCGGTGAAATGTCCAAAAACCCCGTTTCCGCAATCCAAATGCCATCGAGGTGATCGCTTCGGGATGTTTTTTGAATTTTGTCATCGACATGAGCGAAAATCATACGTCGTTGGCATCGGTAGTTATAAATATTCAACAAATTGCGCCCCCGGTACAGTTCACAAGCATCCAGCATGTTTATTGCTCGACGGGATATGCCAGAATGTCCGGTTGGAAGATGGCAAACGTATTAAACCGAGTTAAAAAACTCTTTGGAGTATCCCGCTGCTGCGACTACTACGTTCGTTGAAAAAAAAACACGAAGAGAAAAGGAAACTGTGCTATCGAAACAAGTCTCCCAGTTTTACATCTGAGCAAATTCGACTATTCGTAGGGAACAAATTGACCGGGCGAATTTACAAATGCGGTAGATTTTCTGACCAGCAACCTCGACAAGATTGATTCGTTGACATGAAAATATAATCTAGATGTAGCTCGGGTTCTTTCTCCGTCTTTCATAAATGACGATAAATTGCACGCGAATTCTATATCTACACGATTGCCGACTTGTAATTTTTCTTAAAGATGTAAGTGCCGAGTGGTCGTTGCTCGATGATTTCTTACTGTTTGAGCGTGCGCGTTAACATGCTGGATCTAATTTTAAATTATGGTTTGGTCTTGAATAATTTTCCCTATTGCGAAATAATTATGTATTCGGACGTGTGCGTTCTATGTTTTGTTTTGCTAAGTATTAGTAGAAATATCGTGTTCGAAGATGTAATTTTCTCGAAGCGAGGGTGTATGATGGGAAGCGGCTTGTTTGTACGCACTCATAATGGATACATAGTTTGATTGGATTTAAATCCAGCGATGGAGAAGGCGAAGAGTTGAACAAATCCGTCGATGGATATTCAGTTTTTTATTCGTGTGGATGTGGAGGATTGTAGCTCTCTAGGATTGAGAAATAATTTATTTGAATTTTATCTTCTGTTTTGAATCAGTGATAAGTCACTGAGAAGGTTAGAATCGCAAAACAGGGAAAATTGATTTTCAGGGAATTTTCGCTGATTTTTCGAAGAATTTCATTGAATTCACTGAGTTTTTTTAAAAAAATTCACTGTTTGCTTTAAATTTTTTTCGATGATTTATGACTGGTTTTTTTTAGTAATTTTTGATTTTTTTTTACTGATTCATAATGAGGGAGTGGTTTGAGTATTATGAACCGCATTTCATATTGGAAGAGGCAAAAATCATGAAAAGGAATTTTTCTTATTTTCTCAAATCAAAGTATCTCTGGTTTTTTCAATTTTTTCTTACTAAAAATGACTTTTTTCCCAAGCGATTTCTAACTTAAGCCTAATTTTTTTCATTTTTTTATTTATGGGCGGGGGGGGAGAGACGAGGAGAATCCTCTGTTTTTTCTCATTTTGTCCGTCTGAGGTTTTGTTTGAAGCCTGATCATTTGAACAAATTTTTGATAGGAAATTTGGAAATTTGAAGGTAGGAAATTGAATAGAGAGAAGTTTATAAAACCATTTTCAACTGTGAAAATTCACTTTTCAAATTTGTGATTACTATTTTACTGATACTACCTCAAAATTGAAGAAAGCTGTAATAGCGTCAAAAAATTGTTAATTCAGGTTCTTCTTTAAACTTGGAAAGTCCAGTTTGAAATTAAAACGACTAAAAAATAGATTTTAATTTTTTCAAAGAAGTTTTATTTAAACTTTTGAAATTATTTTTCCACTTTTAGGATTCTAATTCGTTTGTAGAATCACCCCCCCCCCCCTCAAAGTTTTTTCAATAATTTTTTCAGTGATAGAATTCCTTTTAAATTTTTTTGAGAATTATCCAAGTTTCTTAGGCCTTTACCTCTCTCGAAAAATTTTCAATCAAGTTTTTTTGACGAAAGTATTTCAGCTATTACCTGTCAATTTTATTGTTGGAATTGTCAAGTTAAAAAAAAATAAAATTGAAACAAATTTTTAAAAAAATTTAAATTTTAAATTAAATAAAATTTAAACTTTGAAAGTTTGGAGATGGAAAAGTTTTTTTTCGAACTAGCAACTTTTGAGACCAACTTTTCAATTTTCTCAAAACTTTTTTAAAGTGTTTCAATTCTTCAAAATTTGTATCAAATATAAAATGTCATAATAATTCAAGTTGAAAAAATTGAGACTATACCCGTGAAATTTTTTCAAACAAAATTGAACTTGAAAAACATTTTTCTTTCAGTTTTAAAGAAAATTTCAACTGAAAAAAACTTATTGTCGTTTTGATTTATTCGAATGAAAACACATAATGAAGGGAAATTTTCCATCAATGGGAATTGGAAATCTCGAAGTAAAATCTTGCGGAAATTTTGTGATGATTTTGCGTCTGGGTCTTCAGAAAATTATTAAAAACATGTGTAATTGTCTTTAAGGTCTTTTTGGAAACTCATTTTGGAGCTAAAAAAATTCTTATTTTGATCCATCAATCCCATTCTTTTGGGATCTGGTATGTGGTTTTTTATTTGTGGGGGGGGGGGGGATTGTCACAAAATCCATAAATTTTGAAATTTTGCTCGATGGTATCAGATAATTTTTAGATTTTAGCTTCCACCTCATTATTCCCGCAACTCCGGAGGTCTCAATTGATTCATTTGTGAACAAATTAACCTCCAAAATGAATTCTGGTGGTCAAAAAATATTTCTATTGATAATCATCTTATTCAGAAAATGTTCAAGTTTGGCTACTCATCCCCACTCCCATGTACCTAGCAGTTTTTCTTTTTTTTAATGATAATGACACTGAAAACAGACCCAGAAATTTAAAAAAATTAGATTTCGATACATCGCTCCATACTTTCTTGAGAAATTCTCATTTTCTTTACGTAGGTACGTGGAATTTCTCGTAATTTCTTGGCATAATGGTTCGAAAACATGAATTCTGATATTTTGTCCGATATTTTTACGTTGGATTCAGAATATTTAAATTTTGGCCTCCCTCGACCCTTTCCCCATTATTCGGGTTCCAGAGGCCCCACGGCCCCAGTTTCGGTTTCGAGGATCGAAACAACTTCAGTATTGGATTGAAGGGGACTAAAGAACATAGCAAACGGTTACCATAGTTGAACCGTTCATTTTAGAATGAAAATTATTGATCAAAAGAAATCATTGTGGGATGTATTCCATGCATTTAAAACAATTTTTTTTAGCAAAGCTCATGAGCGTATTTGGGAAAAATCTCAACTTTGGCACTTTCGAATGGTACGTTACTATAATTATGAAAATATTGGACTCCAAAGTTAAATGTCTTCATAAAAGAAATCTTGGATGCGAGGAAAATGATTTCCTTTTTCCATTCTCTACGGGAGTATTAAAAAATTATGAAATTTTTCCTACTCTAAGATGATTCGAAGGAAGAGGAAATTTATGATCAAGGACCTAAGGCGAAAAGTTGACTTCAAACCAAAAATTTCCCGTAAAGTACCTAAATTTTGTCTACTGGAAAGAAAAACAAGAAAAAAACAAGATTTTTCAACTTTTCCTCCCTCTTCAGATTTTTGAATCAAATTATAAAAGAGGGTTCTTTTTTTGAAAATTTTTTAATCAGGGAAATGGCTCAAAAAGTCCATGAAACATCAAGAAATCAAAAATTTCAATTTTTTGTTTTAGGTTCCTGCATCAAGCCTTTTATTTTATGGCGCAGTTTTTAAAAATGTTCGTGAAATTTTCTCGAAATTTTGACAAAGTATAATGAATCAAATTTCCAGCATCGCCCCTCTCCCCTCTGACAACATAATTCCTATGAATAGTTCACTTTAAACATAGGCACTTACGTTTCCTGCGTTGATATACAAATGAAATAATTGTGATGTCAAGAATTAAAGAAGAATGTTCTGTTATCGTTGCCATCTTCCAACGATGGAATCGAGGTCATCGTAGAAACAAACAGATGTAAAACACCATGTGTGGCAAAATTTGTTACACGGGTTTAACATTGTAATGATGAAACGATCGTGGCATCATGTTACCCTCAAGTACCTCTGCACTCCGTAGAAACAACAATTTAAAAAATTCTTCTTCATTAGCACTTCTTCGCTGAGTTTTCTCATAATAGTGTGAACGGCCAACTTGTCAATATACCTTGTCAGCTATCAATATGAAATAATGACAGGTTCGGCTGTAAATCCCTACAGATACACGATGCACACGAGTTATTTCGCGGCTCGAATCGACGGTTTATTCAAAACATCCGTCAGAAAGCAGTGGATTTGGTTATGTTTGGGCACAGGCGAACCGGTCTCCGGGCGTAGTATTTGCCAAGTTTAACGAGCTGCCCAATGTGCTACATCTAAACGCAAATAACGCCTTCGTATGATTTATATTCAATAACTAAGACATCATTTGTTCTTCATGATACTCTCGAACTGTTCCAATGTTACTTCTCGAAACGAATCACCAAAGGAGAGGAGAAAATCGAATTTTTTAATTTTTAAATACGATGCACTCCTACGTCCGTGCTGCGGGCTTCTAAGAGATTTTTCTTTCAACTACCTGCCTAAATAAGTTAAGAAAATTATCTCGCGAGTCCCAGACGTAGATGAATTTTTAGCGATCCAGTTAGGTAAAGAGGAATTAGCCAAACTGGCCAAAAACCTTTATCCGGCTAGCACGACATTTCGATGAAATTTGACGCTGCGATGGCGCTAATACACGAGTAGCTCGTTAGTGGTTTTTTTTGCTGTTTTCTTGGCAAGATTACACGTACCGTAAGTAAGTAATATATGCGGTGCGTATTCGCAGCTCGTAGAATAGGAAAACAAAGTGCACTGCAGGTCTGACCGGTCACGACAATGCTGTCTCCACCGAGCGGCTGGCAATTTAAGTTTTCACAAGTCATGGTGACTAATCGTGATCGTAGATTTAATAAGAAAAATTATCTATGTTTTGGGATGAATTGCCCCCTAGCCCCGGTCTGCGTCTGGGTCTCGGAGTCGTACCAGGTACTCTTCCGCTAATATCGTATCACTAACGTAAAGCATGCTATTTATAAAATAATTCTTAAATTATACGTTTTCAAAAATTAATTACGGGGGGTTGGGCTTTATTAATGGAAAACATAAATTATCGATGAGTTGATGGTATCACTGAAGGCAACAAATGTTTACCTTTTTTCTTAATGCAATAACTTTACCGGGCGATGTTACAGCTGTAAGGTGAGTCGAGGTAACACGTCTGTACGTAATACGTATGTAAGTGTTTTACGACTGCAGATAAAGGAAAGCAAAAAAATCGCGAAGAGGTTCGCTTTCTTTGAGCCAGGCGAAGATGGATTTGGATAGATTCGCGAAAATATACGGGTCCTAAATTTTCTTCATGTCGGAGCTAGGTATAGTGGATTTGGAAACGGTGATAATATTGGGTTTGCTGGTATGGTGATCTACGAGGAAGATGAGAATGGAGATTGTTGATGATCGATTTGAGAAGAAAAAAATGTATGTGGGGGAAATTGAACTCGTATTTTAAATAATGTGTTTTTTTTTCGGTTCTCAGGTTTATGAAAAGTGAAATTTTATTGATTTTGATGACTTTCCTAAAATTTTCGGAAATGGGGCCGGGGTAGTCAAGTTTGTATCTTTGAATGAAGATTTCTTGAGATAATAAGATCAGTGATCGTGTTGGCGGGGCACGTGTTTAAACCCCCCCCCCCCCCAAAAAAAAAAAAAAAAATTGTTGAAAGGGATTTATCTGAATTTGACCTGCTATCTTTCTGTTGAACAATATTTCAAAAAACTAGAAATTTTGTTAAAATTTTTGTGTTTGTGATTTTTGATTGTACCGACTTCAGAAATTGTTGATAAAATACAAATAATTAAATCGCCCCCCCCCCCCGGGAAAAATTGAGTATTACCTATTCGACTGTCAAGAGCGCTATCCCAACATGGAATTAAATTTTGGAGCCGAAAAAAATTAATCGAAAGTGGACCATGGACTGTTTTTTTTCTCGAAGTTTGGCGAATTTATTTGATTTTCAGATTACCCCATTACCCTGAAAAGAATAAAAAATTGTTCTAATGAATAGAAAAAAGTTGAAATTTGATGTAAGTATTCCCTATTTTTGACCTGCTGAATTGATTGGAAGCAATTTCAAGACGTTTCGAAGCCCTCATGTGATTTGAAGAAAACTCCATAAAATGGTTCATGCAACATGTATTGGACTTAAGCTGCTAAGAACTTAAATTACCCATATTGGTGATCAAATGGTGATCTATTTGATCAATGAAACCACAATTTTCCAAAATTCGTAACTGTCGAGATGAATTGGTTTTTTTTTTCAACAGAAATTTATGTGAAAAAATTAGAATTCGTTTCTGATCTTTTCACCTTCTCATTTATAAATCAGTGAAAGTTATCGAAAATCACTGTAATAAATCAGTGGAAATAATCTCACTGAAAGTAAACAAAAACAAATTGTTGGAAAATCAGAGAATTTTTATTTCAAAAAAAAGTAGTGGAATTCTCGAAAATTTGAGTGAAATTTTTGGAGAAAAATCAAAAGTTTTTTTGGGGGAGGGGGGATCTGTAAAATTCTTTTTTTTTAAGAAAAGAAAATTCTCAAAAAAATTCAATAAAATTATTAAAGCAGTACAATTCTTTGAGAAAAGTCAGAGAAGTTTTTGAAAAAAAAAACGGTGAAATTCTTTTTTTTAGAAAAGAAAATTCTAAAAAAAAAATCAGTGAAATTATTAAAACAGTGAAATTCTTGGCATAATTAGTGATATTCTTGGAAAAAATTGGTAAAATTTTTGAAAAAAATTAGTGAAATTAAAAAAAAATAGTGAAATTTTTGAAATAATTGGTGAAATTTTTTTAGAAAAGTAGTGTAAGCGAATAATTCTTGCGATAATCGTATGTATGTACCTAATCCTTTTAAAAATCAATAAAATTCTTGAAATTAGAGAAATTTTTGAAAAATTAGTGATATTTTAGGAAAAAATTTGTAAAATTCTTGAAAAAATCAGTTGGACTCTTTTTTTAAAAATGGTCAGGTTCTGGAAATAATCAGTGAAATTTATGAAATAAAATTAGTGAAAAATCAGTGAAATTTTTGAAATAAAATTAGTGGAAAATCGGTGAATATTTTGAAATAAAATTAGTGAAAAATCAGTGAAATTTTTGAAATAAAATTAGTGAAAAATCAGTGAAATTTTTGAAATAAAATTACTAAAAAATCAGTGAAATTTCTGAAATAAAATTGCTGAAAAATCAGTGAAATTTTTGAAATAAAATTGGTGAAAAATCAGTGAAATTTTTGAAATAAAATTAGTGAAAAATCAGTGAAATTTTTGAAATAAAATTACTAAAAAATCAGTGAAATTTTTGAAATAAAATTAGTGAAAAATCAGTGAAATTTTTGAAATAAAATTACAAAAAAATCAGTGAAATTTTTGAAATAAAATTAGTGAAAAATCAGTGAAATTTTTGAAATAAAATTAGTGAAAAATTAGTAAACTTTTGAAATAAAATTAGTGAAAAATCAGTGAAATTTTTGAAGTAGAAGTAGTGAAAAATCAGTGAACTTTTGAATTAAAATTAGTGAAAAATCAGTAAACTTTTGAAATAAAATTAGTGAAAAATCAGTGAAATGTTTGAAATAAAATTAGTGAAATTTTTCAAAAATCAGTGATATCCTAGGGAAGAAATCCGTGAATTTCTTTAAAAAATCAGTGGTATTCTTTTTTTTTTTTTAAAAAAAAAAAGTAAAATTCGCGAGAAATTCAGTGTAGTTTTTGGAAAAATCTGTAAAATTTTTTGGGAAATCGGTGCAATTTTTGAAAAAGAAAAATTGTCGGATTCTTGAAAGAATCCGTGATTGTCTTGGAAAAAATCTGTGAAATTCTTTTTTTAAAAAACAGTGACATTATGAAAAAATTTAGTGAAATTATTGAAATAATCAGTGAAAGTCTGGAGGGAAAATCAGTGATATTCTTTGAAAAAAATGGCCAAATTCTTCGAAAAATCGGTGATAGTTTTTGAAAAAAAATTAGTGAAGTACCTAACCTGTAGTCAAATTATAATAAATGGAGCAAATTCTATAATTGCAATCAAGTAGGTACCTATGACTTTGATGTTCTTTTCATTTTTATTTTTTGAGAGTAATTATTATAAAAGAACCAAAAATTCGTTGAAAAATTTAAATACCAATATCCCAATAGGTACCATCAAACATCGCTAGTAAACATTCGAATTTTCATTCCACCATATCCACCAGCTGAGAAAAAAAAACTTGCATCACGAACAAGATCCCAAAACCTTACATCGAGCTCTAAGTTCACTCGATACGATTTCCGCGATATCCAAACTTTATCTGCGTCACGCATCAAAACCCGAACCGAAGAATGAAAAGAAGACCGAAAGAAAGGCATCCCTCCTCACCCAAATCCCAAACCAAAACAAAAGAAATGCAAACATCTTAATCTGCGAGACTTTCGACGTTCCTCGGCCTATTCCTGCAAACCTCTCAATGTCAAAAAGAAACAAAAACCTCTACATGTTAAATCCAAATCTAACACACATTGAAACACATACTCACATCATTACTTGCAACAAATCGCCACAGACAGAATTCGCATCACGGTCTAAAATATGTACTCTCGTATCCACCTCCGAAGAAATTTCGGTTCGCAATATCTATACTTATATATCGCCGAGATGCAGATTACAAATGAGCGTCATCATTCAGTCTTGCAGGCAAAGAGCAGAGAAGAGGAGTAGCAGAAAAAAAAAACAAGACTAACCTAGATTTCGGCTAAAAGAAAAGAATGAAAAAAGAAATGGTAGCAGGGGGTACGGTATCATGAATCACGCGGCAATATCAGTCACAAAGATACTATCAGTGTTCACCCGTAGGCGCACAAATAACTAGCGTAATGCCGATTAACTGTAATTTTTTCGGAGTAATGATAGATACGAGTGCGAGTGGTGGACTGTAGTGCATGTGTGTGTGTGCTCGTAGACGATTTTATTATCTATTTTTTTTTTTTTTCGGGTGAAAATAATTATTCAAAGTCGTCTCTCGAGGTATATACTCCGGCGTTGTTGGTTTGTATAGGAAGATTTTATTGCATCTCGTCACACCTTGTAACCACTCCTACCGATATTTAAGAAGAAAACACCGAGATATGTAAATGGTCAACGTGGTCACGACTTTGAGTTACCGAAATGCTGAGGGAGACTGGATCGTATGAATTCGTCCGATTCGTCAAAATGAAGACATCAGCTTGGAGCTGCGGGGAGAGAGGTGTAGAAGAAGAAAATGCCTATAACGTGTAATTTCATTCTAATGTGTTAAAATTACCAGAGAAAAATCTGAAGTGCGTGGAATGATATTTCATTTCACTAGTTCCTAATTTTTTTTTCTGGAAATGGGATTTCGACGATGTAAGACCAACTTTATTCTGAGCTCAAATTTTTCGGTTTCTTCCATTCTATTTTTTTTTTTCAAAATTACATCCAGGTTTGGACATTTTTTCTGCTGAAAAATTGTTCAAATTCAAATTTTCTCAGAAAGGTCTGGCCGGGCATCGTAAGGGGAGGATTTTGTCCTGGTTCCGATTTTTTGATTTTATCTCCGCCCTCCCCCTCCCCATGGCGTTATTTTATAAAAAAATTTGGAGACCTCTCTTCACCCCTCCCTCTCGGTGCAATGACTATTTTACTGCATTATTTTCAAGAATTTTCAATTTCAATAAAGATGATTTTTTTTCATCAATTTTGGAGCTCTCCTTCATGAGGCTTCGGTCGATTGAAATCTTCAGTTGTGAAAAGAGCCATGAAAATTTTCCGAAAATGTGTTTTTTAATGTACCTTGATCTCACGTATTCACTTTTGGCAATTTCAATATCCTTATGGTCAATTGATCAAAATGAAATTTTCGAGTTCAAAAAAATTTGATTAGATACCCATTTGAAAATTATTGGAGAAAAATTTCGAGTCGAAAATTTTTTTAAAGAATATGAAGTTGAAAAATAATTAAAGAAATCAAACATTTTCTGTTGAAAAATTTTCAAACTGTGGTTTTTCAAAGAAACGACGGGAAACGACGGGTTTATCATACCTAAAAATGATCGTTTTTAGTCGTTTTTTAAAAATAAAAAAGATTCCAAGTCGAAACCTTCATTTCAGTGGGTTGAAAAATTTTCAAACTGTCGTTTTTCAAAGAAACGACGGGATGGGTTGAAAAATTTCCAAACTGTCGTTTTTCGAAGAAACGACAGGAAACGACGGATCAAGTCAAACATACCTAGGTCCTTTTTTTGAAAATAAAAGATTTGAGTGGAAGACGTAATTTCAGGGTGTCTAACAGGTCAAGCTGTCTGATAAGTTGAGCTTTTTGCCTTGCGGTGAGCAGCTTTTTTACTAATTTACTCAAAAAGTCAAGATTTTTTTCAGAAATTTCAAAAATCATGAAAATTTTATTTACCTTTGATTAATATTAAATTTTAAAAATTTTTTATCAAAAATAACGGTATTTTCGAGGGAGAGGCAAAAAAGTGCTTGAAATTTCCTTTCAAACGAATATACGCTAGAGGAGGGGGGGGGTCAAAATTATTTTTTGGGTCGGTTGTCAAAAAAGTCATTTGAAAAGGTCAAGCTAAGTTAGGCGTTTTTCTTTAAAAAAAATTGCATAGGAGGGGGCTGAAGCCTAGAAGTGAAACCCATTTCTTTTTTCATTTTTGAATTCAACCAGGGGCAAAGTTTTTTCAAAATCTTGGTGGCGGACAAAAATTATATGTCAACTTCCTTGGGCTACATGCGCAATGGAATATCAGCGCCTCTAATTGGAGTTTTTATGTTAAATTCGGCAATTTTTGGCTCAGTAGTGAGTGGTTCTGTAGGTGCCATATTGTCTGCGAGAGACAAACAAATAACTCAACATTTATGCAATAATCCACTCCACGTCCACATCCACACTTATTAAGCCAATGGCACAGTTGATTGTGGTCGAATTTCAAAGTTGTAAGAATCCATCATTTTTGCCCCTTTTTGTCAAAACTGAATTATCAAAAAAATAATAATTGGAAATTGAAGTTGCAACCTGGGGAAAAAAATTAGATTCATCACTGAATCTGAAAAATGACGCGATCCAATCGGATCCACGCAAATCCAAATTGATCCAATTTAAGACATTTTTCCTCTTAAATTGAGGAAAAAATCGATTCAATTGAATTTTTTCAGATTTGGATTCAACTGGATTTAATTGGATCCTATTGAATCTAATTTTATCACCCTGCCAAATTTATTATCCAATTGGTTCCAAGAAGATACAGGTGGATCCAAAAAGGTGTAATCAGATCCCAAAAAAAATGAAATTAGATCCAAAGAGATACAATTATTGATTCGTTTTTTTTTCAATTTGGAGAGAAAAATGCCTGTAATTGGATCAATTTGGATTTATTCCCATTCACTTGTATCCGATTGAATCGCGCCATTTTTCGAATTCAATCGGATCCAATTTGATCTCCCCCCCCCCCCCCCCCGAGAACCTATCAAAATGGGTTAAAATTCCACGAGCAGTACAAACGATGAAGGTGTAAGTTGGGCATTTTTGAGCAATTTTGAGCTCAAAATCAGGCCAATTTTCAAGAAATTTTCAAAAATTACCTGTTACTTATGAAAATAGGACAGAATTTCACTAAATACTTGGAAACGTTGACCAAAATTATTTTGAGCAATTTTTGAGAATCTCAAGTACAAGCCAATTTTTAAGTGATTTCAAATAATTGACATTTGGCCTTTGAAACTGTGGTAAAATGTTGCCAATAATTCAAGTGTAGAATAAAATTCGCTTTTATCAACTTTTGAGAATTTTGAGCCTTTAATTGAAAAGATTTTGAACCAATTTCGAAAAACTAGAACTAGTGCTCAATCTAACGAATTGGGATAAAATAAGTGAATTCAATGGCCTATTTTTGTATTGATTAATTTCATTTCATGGTGCTCAAAATTGCTCAAAAAATTTTTTGGCTGTAGTTTTCAAATTTTCATCTGTTCGAATTTTACAAAAAGTTGTTTTAAAAAATTTTGGTTGAAATTTTTGATTGTTTACTTGGTGAAATTCTGCCCCATTTAATAAAGTACCAATAAGATTGAAAAAAAAAAACACACGAAATCAAATTTGAAATTTTTTTAATTTTAAACTTTTTTTTCAGCTGTGAAATTTTATGGAAATTTCAAATTTTAATTTTTTAGAATTCTTCCTGCTTGAAAACGTTTCCACAAATTTTTTACAATTTTGAATTTTTTTCAAATTTTAGTTTCATTTTTTAAAAATTTCTTCAAACTTGTTAAAATTTCAATATAAAATTCCAAAAAATTGTACTTAAAAACAAAAATTTGAAAATTTTGAAAAAATTTAAATTGAAAAAATTTGAAATTGGATAAAATTTTAAAAAGCAATGGAATTTAAAAAATTGTAAAAATTTAAGCTTAAAAAATTCGAACTTGAATCGTGGAAATCTCATCTTCGGTAAAAAAAATAATTAGAAGCCAGCTCCATTCCGAGCCTCATATCACGCTACGCGGACCTTATCAGTACACAAAATACGCCCCAGGCCGAGGCAATTAATTAAACGAGGATGACGATAGGAGAGCCGGGCTCCGCCAAAAAAGGCATAGTGCTCGGACAAGAACGCATACAAGAATGCAATCAATGAAACTCCGCAGCTGCAGCGGCAATCTGGAGAAAAAGCCGAGAGAGGGAAGGAAACGATATGGAATAAATTGAAAACGATAGATAGTTCGCGTTGTGTAGTGGCAACCGTGTGAAAGATGATGTGCGTGTGTTCTCAGCTTACCGTGCGGAGGAGAGTGGAGGAAGAAAACCGGCAGGATCGCAAATGACCTCACTCAACAGTACCATCGGCATCGAGGGTTTTAACAACGGTAGACTGATATGTGTCCTGAAGCGATAAGTCCATTATGTATGTACACGCCGCCGCGAACCCGGTGTAAACCAAATTTGCTACTCTGTATAACTCTTTGATCGCCGACCTGCCAGACGGTTCAACAAATCGCTCCGAGATGCCCGATTGGTCACTATTTATCGGCATGCTCGAGCCTTTGGCATCGGCCAACGGTGTACTGACCAACTCTATTTGAAAAAGGTACCAGAAGACTTTGTCAATTTACCATATTGATTCAAGAAAACCTCGAGAGATCCATTAAAACAATAAGTGTTAAGTATTCGGCCTCTGTGCCAGAGTCATTCGATGCAGCACACCTTTCGAATAAGTCAACAATCCATTATGTAAGTAGTTTGTTTTCATTCAGACATTCGTGTGCAGTTTGTTAGCCGAAGGCTTTTCAAATATTTATACGTGGCTTAGGTCTGGTTCGGAGGTAAAAAAGAAGCAAGAACGGTAAATGCGCATTCTTCTGGATCTAGTTGTACTTGTACAGTCTTGCGAGCTCGCGGACCTCCCAAATTTCAGACATCCGTGATAATCAACTTAAGAACACAATCCGATTCTTATATAAGGTGTAGCGTTCCGGCCACATTTGAAAACCTTCAATTTGGTATCAGATTAATCGTTCGGTGTGCGGTGTTAAAGGCGAACGTTCTATCATTTCCATTTTTACTGACTGTGAATAATCGAACGCGTAGGTTTACCTAATTTTTTTTATGATTCTGCTCTCGTGTGTATTGGAGAGGTTTAATAACGAGTAGGAATTTTTAAATCTATTTTTTATTACAGGCTACCGCCGTAGTACCTACGAGGTTTTTGATAAGTTAATCGTAAAAATTTCGGGAGGGTTCGAATTATATCCAAATATGGATTTTTTTCATTATTTGATACGCGTATTGAATATAGGATTCCAATCGTGCGATTATAGGATTTTTTGGTGATATTTGAGATGGCTTTGGGAAGGTAAAATGTGGCAGAGGTGTAAAATAAGTCCTACTATGTTTAGAGATTTTCTTGAAGTGGAATTTATGAATATTTTCGAATTATTTTGTGTGATTCTGAGTTAGGTGCTTGAGATTCGAATTATCATTTGGAAAAAGCTTCATATGAGAACAGTTTTTGAGACTGAAGTACGTTCGAGTTGAAATATTTTTGAAAATGACTAATTGACTATGGTAATATTCTTTCAGTCAATTTTAAACAATTGTATTTATTCCTATTAGGAAAAATGAGATTTGTTCATGAGCTGCCCTCTTTTCTACAAAAGCTTCAATTTTGATCAACACGAGTCGAAATTTGGCTTACTATCAAAGAGCAAATCATCCACATCTCAGAACATAATTTTGGCAGCCTGAACTGATTTATCGATTTTTGGGTAATTTTTGAAAATGGCAGACGTATTGTTGTATTAATTTTTTTTTATAAAATTAGGTACTTATATTTGTTGCTAAATTTCCAGCTGTCCGAATTGATTTTAGGGTTAAAACTAATTTTCTTGATTTTCACTTTCTGATGAAACTGTGGTTAATCTGCCGGATAATAATTATCCACAGATTTCACCACACATTTAAACAGGGCCTATTTTAAGGAAAATTTGGAACTACGCATGTAAGCACATTTTACCACCTCTCCCCTTCGGAACGAAACGGACTTCGACTTTTTTTGGGGTGGGAGGGTGAATAGCACAAATTTGATGGCCAAGCTACAATTTTAGTTAATTTTTCCTATTTTAGTATTTTCTATTTGTTCCTAGTGGTTTTGGAAGCTTTTTTGGGCGAGAATATAAAATGAGTAGGTACCAAGACTTGAAATTCCAGAAGGATTTTCGGGGGAGGTGGCATAAATTAGTATTTTTTCCTGCTGTTGCTCCAAATAATTTATATAATTGTAAGTTTGTTTATGCCCGAGCGAAGCGAGGGCGAAGATTTGGAAAAATCAAGTTTTTAATGTCTAAAAAATCGTTTTTCCCCATATTTTATTTTAATGCTTAGAAAATTCCTATCTGATGGGATTTTTTTTTTTTTTTGGGGGGGGGGGGAACGATTTACTTCTCGTACCCCATTTTCCGACGCCACTGTTTGTTCTCAATGAAGCGAAAACAGAAAATTTTAAAACAAATTATGATCAAATTTCAAAAATACATATTGTGTTTCAAGGCGAATATGAAATAAATTGAATATAACTCGAGCGAAGCGAGGGCGAAAACTTTTGAACCCCTCAAATTTAAGGTGCAATGAAATATTGTTTTGGAGTAATATTACTTGAAGTTGAATAAAAATTCGGCCACTTTTATTATACTTACTTAAAATAATTAAAGAGGAACAAATACAAAAAAGCCGAGCGTAGCGAGGCCAAAGCTGTTGAAAAATTGATTTTCGAAAAAAAGTTTTAAGGGGGAAAAATAACATAAAATTGGCAATTATGTTCAGGATACGAAAAAGAGTCACTTTTGTAGGATTGAGAGATTTTTATGTTAAAAATTTCAAAAAAATTGGAACTGCGCATTTTTAATTTTGGAACTGCGTGTCGAGCTTTTGGAACTTCGCAAAATGTGCGGAACTGCGCCTTAAAATAGGCCTTGCATATAAAAGTTTTGAACATGTGGAAAATTTTGTGGATAGGAATTTCTTATAAAAATTATCGTTTCTAGGTTACGGGGAAACCCATAAAACTGTGGTGAATTTTATGGATAAAATTATCCACATATTTCACCACACATGAAACTGTGGTTACTTTTCTGGATAATAATTATCCATATATTTCACCACACATGAAACTGTGGTTAATTTTGTGGATAGGAATTTCTGATAAAAATTATCGTTTCTAGGTTTTGGGGAAACCCATAAAACTGTGGTGAATTTTATGGATAATAATTATCCACATATTTTACCACACATGATACTGTGGTAAATTTGCTGGATAATAACTATCCACAGATTTCCCCACACATGAAACTGTGGCTTATTTGCCATAAATAATAATCATCCACAGATTTCACCACACATGAATCTGTGCTTAATTTTCTGGATAATAATTATCCACATATTTCACCACACATTTGAAATGTTTGTACATGTGGAAAATTTTGTGGATAGGAATTTCTTATAAAAATTATCGTTTCTAGATTTCGGGGAAACCCATAAAACTGTGGTGAATTTTATGGATAATAATTATCCACAGATTTCACCACCCATGAAACTGTGGTTAATTTGCTGGCTAATAATTATCCACAGATTTCACCACACATGAATCTGTGGTTAATTTGCTGGATAATAATTATCCACAGATTTCACCACACGTAAAACTAGTTAATTTGCTGGATAATAATTATCCACGTATTTCACCACACATGAAACTGTGGTTAATTTGCTGGATAATAATTATCTACAGATTTCACCACACATTTAAAAGTTTTGAACATGTGAAAAATTTTGTGGATAGGAATTTCTTATAAAAATTATCGTTTCTAGGTTTCGGGGAAACCCATAAAACTGTGGTGAATCTTAAGGATAATAATTATCCACATATTTCACCACACATGAAACTGTGGTTAATTTGCTGGGTAATAATTATCCACAGTTTTCACCACACATGAAACTGTGGTTAATTTGTTGGAAAATAATTATCCACAGATTTCACCACTCTCGAAACTGTGGTTAATTTTCTGGATAATAATTATCCACGTATTTCACCACACATGAAACTGTGGTTAATTGGCTAGCTAATAATTATCCACAGATTTCACCACACATGAATCTGTGGTTAATTTGCTGGGTAATAATTACCCACAGTTTTCACCACACATAAAACTGTGGTTAATTTGTTGGAAAATAATTATCCACATATTTCACCACACATGAAACTGTGGTTAATTTGCTGGGTAATAATTATCCACAGTTTTCACCACACATGAAACTGTGGTTAATTTGTTGGAAAATAATTATCCACAGATTTCACCACTCTCGAAACTGTGGTTAATTTTCTGGATAATAATTATCCACGTATTTCACCACACATGAAACTGTGGTTAATTGGCTAGCTAATAATTATCCACAGATTTCACCACACATGAATCTGTGGTTAATTTGCTGGGTAATAATTATCCACAGTTTTCACCACACATAAAACTGTGGTTAATTTGTTGGAAAATAATTATCCACATATTTCACCACACTCGAAACTGTGGTTAATTTGCTGGATAATAATTATCCACATATTTCACCACACATGAAACTGTGGTTAATTTGCTGGGTACTAATTATCCACATATTTCACCACACATGAAACTGTGGTTAATTTGTTGGAAAATAATTATCCACATATTTCACCACACTCAAAACTGTGGTTAATTTTCTGGATAAAATTATCCACATATTTCACCACACGTGAAACTGTGGTTAATTTTCTGGAGAATACTTATCCACATATTTCACCCAAAATTTAAAGGTTTTGGAACATGTGGAAAATTTTGTGGATAGGAATTTCTTATAAAAATTATCGTTTCTAGATTTCAGGGAAACCCATAAAACTGTGGTGAATTTTATGGATAAAATTATCCACATATTTCACCACACATGAAACTGTGGTTAATTTGCCGGATAATAATTATCCACAGATTTCACCACACATTTAAAAGTTTTGATTATGTGGAAAATTTTGTGGATAGGAATTTCTTATAAAAATTATTGTTTCTAGGTTTCGGGGAAACCCATAAAACTGTGGTGAATTTTATGGATAAAATAATCCACATATTTCACCACACATGAAACTGTGGTTAATTTGCTGGATAATAAATATCCACATATTTCACCACACATGAAACTGTGGTTATTTTGCTGGGTAATAATTATCCGCGTATTTCACCACACATGAAACTGTGGTTAATTTGCTAGCTAATAATCATCCATAGTTTTCACCACACATGAATGTGTGGTTAATTTGCTGGGTAATAATTATCCACAGTTTTCACCACACATAAAACTGTGGTTAATTTGTTGGAAAATAATTATCCACATATTTCACCACACTTGAAACTGTGGTTAATTTGCTGGATAATAATTATCCACATATTTCACCACACATGAAACTGTGGTTAATTTGCTGGGTACTAATTATCCACATATTTCACCACACATGAAACTGTGGTTAATTTGTTGGAAAATAATTATCCACATATTTCACCACACTCAAAACTGTGGTTAATTTTCTGGATAAAATTATCCACATATTTCACCACACGTGAAACTGTGGTTAATTTTCTGGAGAATACTTATCCACATATTTCACCCAAAATTTAAAAGTTTTGGAACATGTGGAAAATTTTGTGGATAGGAATTTCGTTTGATGGTAAAAAAAATTACCAAAAATTGTCTTCAGTCCCTCGAGGGGTCCATTGAGAGGGCCTTAAATCTTCCGAAAAACAAAAATGCTGCACTGCATGACTTATCATTTGCAAAGATGATTATGAAGAGGGGCATGCTGATTCAGAATTTTGACCGAGTTTTTCACTTTGCCCCTCCCCCTCCTCCATCATACAAGATGGAATAAATAATGTTTTTTTCTGAATTGTAATAACTCGGAATTTGTCTCACTTGCTGGATAAAATTTCAATTTTTTTTTATTGAAAATTCCTAAAAATTTGAAGAAATTAATTTTTTGTGAACTTTTTTGGTTCTAAAATAAAATCAAAGCGTATAAAATTCGTGATAAAATAATTTTGAAAATGCTTGTTAATGAGATAACTCGGTTTTAAGGAGAGAGAGGAAAAGTGCAAAAATTTGGTCAATTTTTTGCCATAAAATTTTAGAGTAAAAACAGAGCGACTCAATTTTTCATGAAGCTTTAGCTTGATATTAGAAAAGTTGTCGAGAACTGATCCATTTTAGAAATTTTACACATTTTTTCAAAGAAATTCTCTTCTCCTTTCCTTCAACATATTCCCATCCATCCGAGATGTATTTTTTTCTCCAACTCATATTTCACCGATTCGTAAATTACGAAGAAAGTATTCGAAAATGATTCTACGAGTAATTGCCGAGCCGAACAATTGGAATAGTTGAAAAAAAAAATGACACAACCATTACCCACGTCATTATTAAATTCGCAGTCTGCCGCATTAAAACTGAGCCCAACTCGACACTCACCATACCATTAATAACCTGCGATTTTATTACGATTCCCGTGACCAATCATCTTGCCCAATTACATTCAAACTTGATAATTCGTCCAATTTGGCCATCTTTTCACAGACCAATATAACACAGCAGTCTTACTGGAAAAAATTTTCTTCTGGGTAGGTATAACTCGATACACTTACGCATCCACCGACAACCTCATAACGTCGACGTACCAGGTAGCAATTAAACACATCCACGACCCGATGGTAATAACCGTAACGAAGAATTTAAATATAATAAATTCGTATATAGGTAAAATTGCTACACGAACTGTGTCGGTTGTTGACACGTAAACGAGTTTTTTCCTAAATAAATATCGCCAACGTCAAATAGGTATCTCCATCTGTTCTCATTTTTCCGCAGTCCAAAATCGTAGATCGGATCTATCAGTCGAGTTCTACACACCTGCGAGTTTCCAACTTGGTATCTTTATGAATGAGAGTCTGAATGAATGAATGCTCTGGGAGGCGTTGTAGTTCGCGAATGATTCGTCTCAGATGCAGCTCGAATAACGAATACGAACGGTTTGAATATTAATCAAGGGCGTGTGGTTTTTTTTCGGTAGATTGGCTTTTATTATAGTTGTAGTCAGTTCTGTAATGAGTTGGCTTCGATGTGAGATAGATTTAAATTGTGCTTGTCCACGAGATGATGATGAATGTTTTCCATGAAATGTCTGCCGAAGAAACTCGAGAAATCTAATAATTAAAAATACGTTGGTTGGGAGAAAAAGGGAAGCCATAGGTCAGTGCAGAATTACCAGCGAAATAAACGAATGGGTAATTTTTGCCATCCAATTTAACCTTCCGAATGGGAAGATTACTCAATGGAACTACATTAAATCAATTCTCGACTTATGAAAAAGCTCGTCGGTCGAATCGATTAATCTTTGGTTGTGAGAACGATTCACTTGTCAGGGTCCAAAAGTAAAGAGTTTTTTTCAAAAAAACGTATCCGGTATTGTGGAAATTTGTACGAGACGCGAGCAAACGAACCGTTAATTGAGTAAAATTATCAGTTTTTTAATACTGCTCATTTATCACGTCGTCTCTTCGCTCTGTTTAATCCGAACAGGCGATGGAGACTGGTCGGCAATATGCTGGCGAATCCGAGTAATCAGCTAAGCATTTCGTTATGTGTAATTGATTTGGAACGATGGGGAAGAGAGAAATGTTGGACGAAAATACAAAATATGGCAAATGAAATCCGAGCGCGAACACGATGGACCGTGTTAACAAACTGATAACGAAATTATCGTCGGTGCTTCATTGATTACCATCGAGTAAGAGACCCGGAGGGTACCTGGGCTTCGGTTTGTCTACGTCGATCGTGGTCGTGTTTTTCTATACTGTTTTTAGTACACGTAGGTCATTATCATTACGACGTGCAATTATACGGCGAGTTGTTGATCGTAGGATCGTCGGTGTTCGAGATAATGTGATCTTTGGCTTAGTATTCGGTCGCGAACTTAATTTGGAGTTGAGGTTTTGTAGGTGTTTTTTCGCGTATGGATACAGCAGCGATGGTAATTTTGTGTTTTCGAGGTATGAAGTAGGGTTACGATTGGCCAGAGAGTAAATTAATTCGGTACGCGAGTACGATTTTATTGGATTTTTTTTTCTTTGTTTTAGAAGAGGAGTTTATTGTGTGTGTGAAGCGACGTAGTGTACGGGTTTTTATCGAAGGTAAATACAATATAAGTGCAATAAACTATTTCATTAGGTAATTCTGAATGCGTGTTTCCGTTATGTTTTCTTATCGTTTTTACGCGCCGGTGTCTAAATGGTACATTGTAAACGAGCGTCGTCCGACGTGAAACGTGTTAGTTGTTTTGCATAAGCGATGCGCCGTGAATATGATGTCGTTATGTCGTCTCGTTGGTCGTTGGAAATGAATGGTGAAGTGGGGTGGTGATTTGAGTAGAAGGGTATGCAGGAAGAAAAGGGATGGGATTTGTGGGTGTTTTTTCAATTATATTGAACATTGATGATCTATTTTTTTTTTTTTTTTTAAATTTTGAATAAGTAAATTACAAGTTTCTAATGGTTGTAATGAAGCACAACTACATATGTACATATGATACTAGGAAGATTGGAACTAAAATTGGTTTGTCAATTTTCTTTTGTAAAAATTAAACTAATTTTTTTGATTGAAACTGAAACAAAATGGAAAGTTGATTGCAGGATTTAAGTGATACGAATTCGAAGTAATTGAATGAACTCGATTTCTGGGTTATCGATTATCAAAGTGGAAAAATCATGTCGACTGTAAAAATTAAATTTTTCTGTAACATTTACCTCGATTTACCAAAGTCGATTATTGTTTGGATTTTCCAAAATCGATTATTGTTTTGATTTTTCCAAAATCGATTGTTATATCGATTCATCAAAATCGATTGTTATATCGATTCATCAAAATCGATTGTCATATCGATTCATCAAAATCGATTGTCATATCGATTCATCAAAATCGATTGTCATATCGATTCATCAAAATCGATTGTCATATCGATTCATCAAAATCGATTGTCATATCGATTCATCAAAATCGATTGTCATATCGATTCATCAAAATCGATTGTCACATCGATATACTAAAATCGATTGTCATATCGATATACTAAAATCGATTGTCGTATCGATATACTAAAATCGATTGTCGTATAGATTTACTAAAATCGATTGCAATATCGAATTATCAAATTCTAAAATTGATTTATCAAATTGAAAATTCATTGTTAAATTTAAATTGGTTTACTAAAATCGAAAATCGATTTTTTTTTATAGATTTAGGAAAATCGATTTGTATTTATTTCAATTACCAATTTAGAAAAATCTACTCTTATCTATGAAAGAAAATCGATTTTTTTAGATTTGGGGAAAATCTATTTTAAATTATAGTTTTAAAAAAGTCAATTTTCAATCGATTTCAATTTTTTATTTCAGATTTTAAACATTTAATAATCGAGTTTATCGGTGATTTCTTTTTAGATTTTAACATTGCCCTATCGCCCTATCAGAACGTGAAATGAATTCGTTCAAAAAATTCTTTCGATCATTTCAAAGTTTACTCTGCGATTACTAATACTGCTCGATTCCAGAAACCATCAATAATTTCATCATCGTGTTATGTACAAATTTTATTATTTTTATCTAATTATCATCAATTAATTTTTGAATTGTGTGTGTTTTTTTTTTGGTTGATTTATCGAACGGAGGGAAAGAATCCCACAAAAATTGACCCCAGATTAGTCTGGCTACCAAATTACAGAATTTTGAACCAAAATATTGAATAATTCATATTTCTGTTTGTAAAAAATGGCTTACTTTATTTTTTAATCAAGTTTTTAGAGAAAAAAATTCAAATTTGTGCATTAATTCAACATCAATTTGAAAAAAAAATCAAAACAATTCGAAGTTAAAAAATTGAATATCAACTAACGGACTTAAAAAAACATTCGATACCTACTTTATTGTTAATGAAAAACGACCATCATTGAAATGGATTTATCGAAATTAGAAATCAAATTACATAGGTACATGCCAAGATTGAAAAACGATATATCGACTAGTCAAGAAAAAATCGTTTCATCAAAATTGAAATCGATTCATCGAAATTAAAATCGATTTTTCGAGATTGAAATCGATTTATTGAATCGAAATTGAAATCGATTCATCGAAATTAAAATCGATTTTTCGAGATTTAAATCGATTTATTGAATCGAAATTGAAATCGATTTATTGAATCGAAATTGAAATCGATTTATTGAATCGAAATTGAAATCGATTTATTGAATCGAAATTGAAATCGATTTATTGAATCGAAATTGAAATCGATTTATTGAATCGAAATTGAAATCGATTTATTGAATCGAAATTGAAAACGATTTATTGAATCGAAATTGAAAACGATTTATTGAATCGAAATTGAAATCGATTTATTGAATCGAGATTGAAACCGATTCTCTCATCGACTTATTGCGATTGAAATCGATTACGATACCGATTTATCAAGATTATAAAAATTCGTGTTGATTTATCCAAATTCGAAATCGATTTTCATTTCTTGATTTTTCGAGGTTTGATTTTCGATTCAGTTTATGCGAATATTGATTTTTGTAACGATTTATCCGAATCGAAAATTGCGTGTAAAATCAACTTACTTACCTATCACTACCTATTGATAATCAATAGTCGCATCAATTTATCAAAATTCTTAATCAATTTCATTAATATCAAAATTTATTTTCACTTTTTTTTTCAATGGTTTTCGAATCGATCAGTTTTTGAGGATTACTCTTGACTCAAATAATCGATGAGCCACTTTGGGTAATTTAATGTGGAAAAGAGCCTGTTTTACTTTATGCATATTTTATTTTGGAAAATTTTAATCTCATCTATTTTTAAGAAATGAAAAAAAACACGATTTATTTTCAAAATTTTCTGTTTTGATTGAATCAACCAACTTGAAAATCTCCACAATCGATTTTAAAATTTCTTTTATTTCTCTATTTTCATAAAATTTTGATCGTTTTTTTTTTTAAATTCACCTGTGTATTTTTCAACATACTTATTTCGAAAAAAAAAAAATTAATAAATTCATTGTTTAAGGAGGAGAGGGCGTTCGCAGATGGATTACAACCCATTAATGTTTGTAAATTCAATTTCATTTCTCCATTCTGATTTAGTGTTGGGAGACCTAGGTAGGTACAATTTTGATTGATTGCAAAAACTGGTTTCTTGAAAAAAAAATCGATCACTTTTGACCAATTGCAAAAATTTAATGAAAGATCATCTTATGAGTACTTTATTTCCATCTGGAAATCGCTATTAAATTTTCGCATCTTCAAATTACATTGTTCAACTATCAAGGTCATGTCTCAACACCGACTTCGCCAACTCCTAAAATTATAAAAATCGCAATTGATTCGAAACACGCACTTTTGCTCCTAATTTCAATTCTCATCTTCCATCAAGCTATCAAACAATTTAAAACACGTTGAAAAAATAAACGAAAATTATTCGCAGATTTGATATCATCAGGAATACAAAATCGCTATAATTTGTAAACTTGATAAACTCATCATACGCAGGTACACATTAGGTACTCAGGTTTACATACATTAGATGCCAGAAGGCGGTGGCTTTAATTATTTACAAAGTATCCAGTACTCTTAGATCGCGTGACAAAACAACAGAGACTGAATAACAACTTGGCACTCGAATATTAAATAGTCGAGTCGAGATGGAACATAATAAAGTTAATAATTAAGTAAGATGTAAAACGAGCAGCTCGACCACACACTTGTGAGAAATAATTACCGCAGCTGTTTAGGTTCCAGGAAGGATGTCAGTATTTGAGTATTTTTTCTCGCTACCGCCGCAAAGTGTCTTCGAGTATTTTTTTTTCAGCATTTCAGATTTTTAAAATAAGCTACGCTTTCACCACGAACCGCATTTTACTGAAGAAAATCCGGTATGATTTTATGATTACAGGATGGCGTCGCTTCAGCCAGCAACGACGTTTGGCCTTTAGAAAGGCCGGACGGTATGCCGGCTATTCAATCGCTCGAGGTGATGTGCGGTAAGGACCATATGGACGTTCATCTTCAATTTACGCAACCGTTCGAGGGTATTGTATCGTCGAAAGGTCAATACGGAGATCCGCGATGTATCTACGTTCCTCCATCTACCGGCAAGACGTACTACACGTTCCGTATAGCGTACGCCCGTTGCGGCACCAAACCAGATCTAAACGGGCAGTTTTACGAGAATACCGTTGTGGTTCAGTACGATAAAGATCTGCTGGAAGTTTGGGATGAGGCGAAAAGATTACGATGCGAGTGGTACAATGATTACGAAAAGACTGCTTCCAAACCACCCATGGTTATTGCCGATTTGGATGTCATTCAGTTGGATTTCAGAGGTAAGGCTCGTCTTTGTATTTTGCCAAAGATACCAAGCTCGATGAAGACTTTTACGAGTTAGGCGGAACGTAGCATTGGGCCGGTGCCCATTAAACATTAAATGCTAATAAACTGGTATAACACAGTGGCACATTATACAGGATGACGCAAAAGTCTTGTCTGCTTGGGGTACCCACTTCTCAAATAATTTGATACGGAAAAGAAATAGTGTTTTAAGTGATGAAGATATTGAGAGCCGATTGGTAAATTTCCAGACTTGACTAGGTACACTTAGGATTTCATCCCTTGAGAAACCGGATTGAATTCAAAAAATTGGAGTTCTCGGTGGTTTTATGAATAAATAAATTCTACTCACTGAGCATAGGTGGAGATAATGGGGGGGCATGGGAGGGCTCAAGCTCCCACAAATGTTGAATTAGCCGCCCCCCCCCCCAAAAAAAAATCATTTTCGTGTGTATGTTTCACTCAAAATTTTTTTGTAAATATGTAATTTTCGAGGGATACGGATAGGTAAACTATCATCAATATGTGCCGAATTTCCTATTTTTTCCAAGCGACTAAAATAGTCTCCTGAATAATGAAAATAATTGTGTCTGTTCATAGCTTTTTGTGAAAATTTTCCAAATCATCAAAAAATTGAATTGCAAACTAGCACGAAAACGTACAAAATGAGAAAAAAAAAAACAGATTTTCTAATTTTTGCTGAAAAATATGGAAAAAAAACACGAAATTAAGTAGAATAATTTCAAAAAAGGCAAAATTTTTGCACCAAAATAATAGAATTTTTTATTGAAAAAATTATTAAAAATGAAATTATTTTCTATCTAAAAATCTGCAATTTTTCAAATCTTTGCTAGGTACATATTATTGCTTTGCTCGGGTGTGTGAAATTTTACGAATAAATGATAAAAAATAAGGGTTGAAAATTTAATCAGGTGCATTTCACTGGCCCCCCCCCACCACGACATTTAGGGTCAACACATATGTCATTCGTTTGTGCTACGTTAGTGCTGGTTTGTGCCGAAAACCGCATCGTTAGTGCTGCTCCCCTTCCCAAGTTATTGAGGAAACAAAGTGGGGGGCTGGAGAAACGGGAGCCCCCCCCCCACTTTGACCTACGGGGTTGAAAATGGGGTCATTCGTTTGTGCTACGTTAGTGCTGGTTTATGCTGAAAACCGCATCGTTAGTGCTGCTCCCCTTCCTGAGTTATTGAGGAAACAAAGTGGGGGGGCTGGAGAAATGGGAGCCCCCCACTTTGACCTACGGGGTTGAAAATGGGGTCATTCGTTTGTGCTACGTTAGTGCTGGTTTGTGCTGAAAACCGCATCGTTAGTGCTGCTCCCCTTCTCGAGATATTGAGGATACAAAGTGGGGGGGCTGGAGAAATGGTTTTCAGAAAAGGGGTTAGGCATAACATTGGAAGAAAAAAATCTTATGGAATCGTTTGTGCTTCGTTAGTGCTGGTTTGTGCTGCCACCCATAACCTTCCAACCCCCTCCCTTGGAGAAAAAATGATTTTCATCATGACGTCACAACAACTACATCAAGTTTCCCTAAAATCGAGAAGTTAGGCAACAGGTGGGCCGAAAAAACAATATTATCGATTTTCAAAAACATACCCCGCAAGTTTTTGGCTGATAAGATTTGAAGAATGAAAAATAAATTTTCAAAATCGGTTCTTATCTTCCGATCGCACATTGGCATCAAAATTTTCAAAAATTATTAGCAAAAATTCAATATGTTCAAAAGTTTTAGAAAATTTGTAAAAAAATTTAAAGTTGATTTAAATTGGTTTCAGAGCTTATCTATTGATTATCAACACCAAAAATCAAATGTTTTTGAAAAAAGTCATATTTTATAGCTTTTTTAAATTTCTGCTATTTCTTCACTGATGAAAAAAAATCAAAAAAATTATAAAACGCTGATTTTTTTTCAAAAAATTTGCTTTTTGGTTGATGTGGTCCATAGGCGCACCCAAGGGGTGGGCTCAAGAGGCTCAAGTCCCCCCCCCCACGCTCGAAAAAATATTTTTTGCTGCGAAAATGTGGGAAAAGTACATTTTTTTACTTTTCAAACAATATTTTTTAGTAATTCTTTTCTAAAATTTGATAATTTTGTCTGATTTCTCAGCCAACAATCACCAATTCTTCAAATAAATTCCCCTTTTGTCAGAAAAAATTGATGACTTTTGGCTGAAACATCAGTCAAAAATGACTAATTTGAAATTTGACCCCTCTCACATTTTTTTCTCAACTTCTCAGCCCCTTCTTTAATTAATTTCTGGGTGCACCTATGATGTGGTCATTAAATAAGCTCAAAAATTGATTTTCATTACTTTTTAAAAAAAATTTTCAACATTTTTTTAAATTTTGAATTTTTGCTAATTTTTGAAAATTGTAATGCCAGTGCGTGATCGGAAGATATAAATTGATTTTGAATTTTTCAACATTATTCTTCAAGCCTCATCAGCCAACAACTTTTGGGGTTTATTTTTTTTGAAAATCGAAAATATTGTTTTTTCAGCCCATCCTAATGGGCAACTGCATTATGGAAATTATACCCCCTTGCAAGAGTGACATGGCTGCGATGGACGTATTATTTGCGGTTCAGCGCCTCTTACTTTCAGAATTTAGGAAAAAAAAGTATACAAGTGCTTACACATCTCGTTTCCTTAAACGTAAATTGAGTTGCCTAACTTCTCGATTTTAGGGAAACTTGATGTAGTTGTTGTGACGTCATGATGAAAATCATTTTTTCTCCAAGGGAGGGGGTTGGAAGGTTATGGGTGGCAGCACAAACCAGCACTAACGAAGCACAAACGATTCCATAAGATTTTTTTCTTCCAATGTTATGCCTAACCCCTTTTCTGAAAACCATTTCTCCAGCCCCCCCACTTTGTATCCTCAATATCTCGAGAAGGGGAGCAGCACTAACGATGCGGTTTTCAGCACAAACCAGCACTAACGTAGCACAAACGAATGACCCCATTTTCAACCCCGTAGGTCAAAGTGGGGGGGCTCCCATTTCTCCAGCCCCCCCCCCACTTTGTTTCATCAATAACTCAGGAAGGGGAGCAGCACTAACGATGCGGTTTTCAGCACAAACCAGCACTAACGTAGCACAAACGAATGACCCCATTTTCAACCCCGTAGGTCAAAGTGGGGGGGCTCCCGTTTCTCCAGCCCCCCCACTTTGTTTCCTCAATAACTCGGGAAGGGGAGCAGCACTAACGATGCGGTTTTCGGCACAAACCAGCACTAACGTAGCACAAACGAATGACATATGTGTTGACCCTAAATGTCGTGGTGGGGGGGCCAGTGAAATGCACCTAATTTAATCTCCTTTTTAATAGGTACTAAAATATTGTAGTTGGAAAATAGATAAATTTCAGTTTTTGGATGTTTTTTTTTTCCAAAAAAATTCGCCATCGCGTAGCTGGGGTTTGATTACCTTGAATGCTTACATGATTATTTTTCAAAATGATGGTATGAACTATTTTTCTTTTTCATTCAGATAATTAAATATTTTGTGGGGAGAAAAATTTGTACTCCTCATTGATTAGAGGACTTGTAGAATTTCAAAAAATTTTCAAGCTTTTGGGAAGAGAGGTGGGCATTAAGGAATAGTTTTTTTAACGAATTTTAACAGGCAATCTTTTTTTTAATAATCTGAGAATTTTTCCTTTTCATGGCTCTAGATTTTTGTCCAAGTTTTATTTCCGAAAACGGATTGAAACTTTTTTTGAGGGGGGGGGGGGGGGAGGGGGGGGGTCGAAGACATCATTTTTGTTTTGTTTTGTTTCATTCATTTTTAATTGGGGCTCAAGCCCCTCCCCCCCCCAAAAAAAAAAAAGTCATGTCCCATCTCCACCTATGTCACTGAGGTAATTAAAATGTGGCAGGTACCAATGAAACTGGCGGGGTAACATTGATAGAAAAACGACCATTTTTTTCGTTTTTTTTTTTGCTCTGGAGGAAAGTGAAATGAAGCTTTTGATGAGGAAAATTTTTTCCAAGATACTGCAGTGGATTCTGCATTGAATGACGCACCTACCCCTGTTTTGACTTTTCCGTTGTGAGAGAGCGAGTTTTTTTTTGGACCTATGATTTTTCTCCGTGTTTGTCTTATCAGTGATCATTGTGTTTGTAGGTGAATTTTTTTCTCTCAATTTTTTTTTCAACTCTATTGAATAGAATTTTTTCACTCTGTATTTATTTTTCTACTCTATTGAATTGTTTTTCACTCAGATTTATTTCCTCAACCCTATTGAATTTTTTCACTCGGTATTTTTTTCTCAGCTCCGTTGAATTTTTTTCACTCAGATTTGGTTAATCCTTAAATTTTTTCTTGGTTTTTTTTTTTTTTTGGGGGGGGGGGGGGAATTTTCGTCGCAGGATTTTTGAAAATTAAGTGATTTATCAAAGATTCAAATCTTTTGGTACCTTTTGACAAGATTTCCTGAATGCTCTTCTGCTCTTGCTCTTGACTCTCAATTCGTCCAGGCTCTCGCTCTTTGCTCGCTTTTTTAAAAAAAATCAATAATAAGTGCTCTCACTCTTCATCTCTTCTTTTTTTTACCTTCTGAAATGGACTCTTTCTCTATGCTCAGAACACACTTCAAATTTCTTAGCTCTTGCTCCTACACCTACTCCCTTTCTTGGCTCGTTATGGCAAATGTTCTATACTTTTGTGATGAAAAAAAAAATCAATACTGATTCTCACATTTATCTGTTCTGACATTGTAATTAGAAACATAAGTTTTTTTTGTATTGAAAAATGTTCTTTTCCTTTTCTCATTTTCCACCATTTTATGAATTTTTGGTTTTCATGAAGACTCCTAGCTCTCACTCCCACTCCCATTCCCACTCTTTTCAGGTTAATTGTGCTATGAATTGGTGAAATTTTTCGGGGTCTCACTCTCATTGGTTTTTAGTTTTGTTCTTTACTCTTGATCTTGCTCTCTCAACATGTCAGATCTTTTAAGCACATATGTCTGTTTTTATTGAATGAATGCGTATGCGGGTGAGGTACGATTGTTCCTCCACGCAAACGACTGATGAATCGTTCCACATACCTCCCAAAAATTTATTCCGACTCGATTTTTTTTTCAATTTGTTTTCAAGTCTCAATTTTTTTTCTAAAATTTTTTTCAACTCCCAAATTAATTTCTGCTTTCAAAATTTTCTAGTGATGTGTTCATCTTTTTAGAACATATTTTTTTCTAAAATGAATTTTCAATAAAATTTTTTCGAACTGTTTTGCAACTCAATCAAATTTTTCTCTCATGAAGTGCTGTCAACTACAATTTTGTAAAAAAATTTTTTTCAGTTTTAAACTTTCAGATAGTAATTGAAAGCGGGATGTTCGTGCAAATGAGCTATTTTTTTCACCTATGTGAAGAAGTAAAAAAAAATTGGAAACAAAATTTTTAAAAAAATTAAGGATGGTTTTAAGAAAAATTATATTACAAATTTATAGAAAAGACGCGAATGAAATGAAATAAATGAAAAAAAAAAAATGAGAAATTATGTTACAAAAGACAGGAAAACATGCAATTGAAATTTTAAAAAAGAAAAAAACAAAAGGTATGTTACAAAAGACGGGAAAAATAACAGAAAAAATTTGATCCTTGAAAAAAAATTGAGAAAAAAATCAAGTGTAAATAAATTTTAGAAACAAATTTGGGAGTTGAAAAAAATTTGAGAAAAAAATCGAGTCGGAAGAATTTTCATAAAATAATTTGAGACTTGAAAAAAAAAATAGAGAAAAAAATCAAGTCGAAATAAAATTTAGAAAAAAACTTGGGAGTAGACCTGAGAAAGATGTAAAAAAAAAATATCAACTTCAATTCTACGGAGTCGAAATGAGAGATACGTGGAACGATTCAATCGTTTGCGTACAGGCTAGAGTAGACTTGGAAAAAAAATCGTACCTCATCCTCATACACCTTCATTCAATGAAAACAGACATATGTCTTTTAGGCACCCACTTCCGCAAACCTCCAGTCCTTGTACTTCATATACCTCTTTTATGTAACTTTATTCTTCTTTTTGGGAGCATGGGCAAGGATGGATCGATTAACAACTAACAAGACCCTTATTTTTTGATCCAACCGGTTTCTTAAGGGATGGACCTTCAATATGTGGTCCTAAAAATCACTATTGACACTATGCCATTTCAATCATTCTCGTATCTCTTTTTAATCTCTAAGTATTGAGAAATATCTCAAGTGGGCAAGACTTTTGTGCCATACTGTAAGTTCTTAGAAATATAGGTATCTTAGTTATACATTACGCTCATTGCATAGTGCATACAATACTCGCACAATGTAGGATTAGCCTTTCTAATAGGCTTGTTACTTACGCATCATAATCGCCAAATACGCAGGTAGGCTGCTATTTGACTGGATTAAAATTACCATTTCAAATTTTGTGGAAATTTCCACGCGTATATAACGAGGAAATAATCTGTGTACAAAACTTGAAGAGTTGTTAATTTTTTACGCTTTTGGTACCTACTCGTATAACTAATGGAATGCCATTTTGCAGGAGATAACGTTGATTGTTGGATGGAAATACAGCACGGTAAAGGTCCATGGGCGCCTCCGGTCAGTGGTATTGTGCCATTGGGATCCACTCTGACGTTGGTGGTAGCGATAAACGATTATAGAGGTAAATATTCGAATAATTTATGCCCATGTCCCAGTGTTGCTTACTCATTGTAGGTAGTTCAAATTCGTACTTTTTTCTTTTGATGTGTAGCTCGTAGCTGATGGATATCTGTTTTGTTGACCTATGCGAATTTCAAAGTTTAATTGTGTTTTTTACGTGAGCCTGTTTTACGAATTCCCGTAGGTTGATGAGCGATTTTTTTTTTCAAGTCCACGCGTTTTTCCTGTTCCGACTTTTCCTCCCCAACTTCAAATTTTGGCGAGATCTAAATTTTTCCCTGAATTATTTTTTCAACTTCAAAATATTTTTGACGAGGTCTAAATTTTTTCTCAATTTTTTTCTCAACTTCAAAATTTTTTGACGAGGTCTAAATTTTTCACTGAATTATTTTTTCAACTTCAAATTTTTTTTGGTGAGTTCTGAATTTTTCCTCTAGTTTTTTTTCAACTTCAAAATATTTTTGACGAGCAAGGTCTAAATTTTTTCCCAATTTTTTTTCTCAACTTCAAAATTTTTTGGCAACGTTTAAATTTTTTCCTCAGTTTTTTTTCAACTTCAATATCTTTAAATTTTTATGTTGTAAAAATTTGGTACACAAATTTGAAATTTAGAAAATGAAAAAACCAAGGAAAAAATTGGCTGGGAAAAGTTTCTTACTTGAAGAATTGACCTGGGCTTGTTTTACCAATTTGCTGTGACGTTGAAAACATTTTAACAAATTGTAACCCCTGACAAGAAATTCAAAGTTTGGAAAAGAATCAAAAAAAAAAAATTGAAATTGAGAAAAAAATTGAGGAAAAAATTTGGACCTCATCAAAAAATTTATTAAGTTTGAAAAAAAAACTCGAGGAAAAATTTAGACCTCGTCAAAAAAATTCAAGTTGGAAAAAAATTTAGACCTCCTGACTTCGCCAAAAAATTTGAAGTTGGAAGAATAATTGAGGAAAAAATTTAGACCTCGTCAAAAAATTCGGAAGTGGAAAAAAATTTAGACCTCGTCAAAAAAAACTTGGAAGTGGAAAAAAATTTAAACCTCGTCAAAAAAATTTTAAGTTGGAAAAAAATTCAGGAAAAAATTTATACCCGCTGACCTCGCCAAAATAATTTGAAGTTGGAAGAATAATTGAGAAAAAAATTTGGACCTCGTCAAAAAAATTTGAAGTTGGAAAAAAATTATGATAAAATTTAGACTTCGTCAAAAAAAATTTCAAAGTTGGGAAAAAAAAGTCGAAACAGGAAAAACGTGTGAGCTTGAAAAAAAATTGCTCACCAGTTTGGTAAATTCTCGTCACATCTTGATTAAAATAAATTTTGAATGGGGAAGAAGTCTGAGGTTGACATTTTCTAAATTGAATTTCCATTTGTTGAGTCCAGATTTAACTTCTCGTGAATTTTTTTGTCAACAATGAAAATTGTTTGAATTTTAATGGAAGTTTTGAAAAGGAGTACTTTATTGTTCATTTTAACAATTTGCTTCCTCCACCACTTTCCCCAGTCTCCGATCAATATCAACTTTTTATTCGTATTCCAGGCGAATTCGACATGAGAGTGAAATCCTGCGCAGCATCGGACGGCGGCGGCCACATAATCCAGCTCAGCGACGAACACGGCTGCGTTCTACGCCCAAAAATGATAAGCAGATTTTTAAAAGCGAAAATCTCAGACGAACGAGCCTCCGTAATCACCTACGCCTTCTTCCACGCGTTCAAATTCCCAGACGCGCTCAGCGTCCACATCAAATGCAAAGTTGAAATTTGTCGACACGGTTGCCTCGATCACTGCCAATTAGCCGATTCCATAGAACCAGTCGGCCTACACCAGGGTGGGTTCGACGAGTACAATACCATCGAACGTAAAGATTCCAGTCAAACCAATCTTAAAGATAGTCCGCCCAAGAGGCAATCAGCACCTTCCAACAGTTTGGCCAATGATTTATACGATGACAAGTCGGTTGAGGATGTTCCCAATGAGGCTAGCTACGATGACCAGAATCCAGCTCCGCTCAAAGGAGAACCGCCCGTACCGTCGAAGCCGGAAGCTGGCTCGTTACCTGTGTCTGGTGTCAGAGAGGGCATCGATACGTCGCCTCCACCGTCGCCTATTTTGCATAATGTACAAATGCCGCAGATGTCTAGCAATATGCAACCGGTAAGTTTCATTGGGGTGTTTTTTCTACGGTGTAAGATATTGTCCGAGTTCACGAGCCGGAGATGGTTGAAAATTATGAAATTTTATCACGAAATAAACGTGAAAGGTTTGGATTTGGGACTGGCTGCGTACGTGGTGTTTTACCGGAGTTTTATTGCCTTTGGTTTGCGGGTGCTGCAATCTCAACTGCACCAGTGTCAGTGAATTTGCATTATCGGGGATTCCAAGGGATGAAGGTGACCAGCTACTGAATAATTTTAATGTCGATAGGATTTTGACGAGCAATGCACAAATTTATGCCAAGTTTAGATTTTTTCAAACTCGTGATTTTTTTCGATTTCTTCAAATCTGATTTTCTTTCATCCGCAACTTTTTCTTAAAGTAATGAGATATTTTAAGCTTTAGAATGGAGGCTTTTATTGCAATGCAATGCAACTCAATTTTTTTTCCAAATTCATATAATTTTCAAAATTTTTTTCAACTTTTGTGTCTTCTTTTCTGGATATTTTTCAACTCTGATCAATTTTTTTCTCAATGTGTAAGTTTTTCTTCAAAGTATTTTCTCAGGTTTAAAATTTTTTAAACGTTGCCCCCCCCCCTGTTCATGGATTCTACGGATATATGTGACTCTGCCGTAAAGTAGGGACCTAATGTAAAAAAAAAATCGATGTCTCATTTTTCACGTTTTTGGTCCAAATGACACTTAATCTGGAGTCTGGACCAAACACATAAAAATGAAGACATCGATTTTTTACACTAGGTCCCTTCTTTACGGCAGGGTCACATATATATGTATTTTTTCAGCTCAAAAATATTTTTTCGGCTCATGATATTTTTTCATGAAATCTGAATTTTTCAACTTCAAGTAGGTATCTTTTTTCTCAACTCTGAAATTTCTTCCTCAATACTTTTTTTGCTGCGAGATTTTTTTCAAAATTTTTCCTTCAACATAAATTTATTTCAGTTTTCAAATTTTTATATGTACTGAAATTTTTTACTTCTTCCAAACCTAAAATTCCATTCTTCGGCTTTGAAAACTTTTAAAAAATTGAAATTCTCTTGGAAAAATTTCGACTCAAGTTTCTTACAATTCTATTTTTTCAACTGTAATGAACTTTTTTTCAACTCTGTTTCTTCCTCAAAATTCACTTCTGGTCCAAGATCATTTCAAACTTTTTCTATTTTTAAAAATATATTTCAGTTCTATAGTTTTTCCTTGTATTGTAATTTTTTTTTCAACTTTCTGCTCTGAAATTCCATTCTTTGACTTTAAAATTTTTTAAAAATTGAAATTCTCCTGAAAATTTTTCAACTTGGATTTCTTACAATTTTATTATTTTCCAACTCCGATATTCTTTTTCTCGACTGCCAACTCTAAAAAATCCATTCTATAATTTAAAAATTTTCAAAAATTTCAAATTAAAATTTTTTTTGAGCTTTTAAAATTTTTCTCAGTCTGAATTTTTTCAATTTTTTTATCCTAAAAATTTATTTTCAAAACAAAGTTAGATTAGAAAAACAAAATAATACTTACTTATCAGCAATTTTTCAGAAGAAGTTTTAGACCACAGAACATTTTTTATGAAAATTGAGGTTAAAGCCAAACATGTATTTTTGAAATACTGAGTAGGTACCTGTCAAACATCGGAAATTGCTTTTTCAGTATTATTGAATCACGAATAACGAAAAAAAATCTGATAACAATTTTAGAGGTGAAAATAATTTTGAAAAAGAAATTTCAGAGCTGAAAAATATTCCAAAAGTTGAAAATTATCACGAGAAAAAAAATAGGTCCCAGAATTGGCAAAATGTTCAGAAAAATTTTAGACCAACCTGAAAAAACAATTTTAGGAGTAAATTTTAAAGTAAACTTTATTTTATTAGTGAGTTGAAAAAATGGACTGAAAAAAAATTTACGTTGAAAAGCTAGTGTTGAAAAAAAAAACTGGTGAAGAAAAAATTATCAAGTAAACTTAAAAATTTTATGAGTAATGATTTGGAAAAATTGAGTTGCAAGCTAATTGAAGGCCTATTTTCTTAGGTACTTACTTGATACATGCTTAAATTTATTTTTGAAATTCAAAATCCTAAATGTTTTTTTCACGCTAAATCCGTAAATTTTCCTAATCTAAACTACATCAAAATTGATTCAACTTTGATTTAAAATTTTTTATTAAATTTAATATTTCTTAAATGATTTATTTTTTTAAATCTCTTAGTTGGAAGGTATTTTGAGAAAAATAAAAAAAAAACATGAAGAGAAACAATTTTGATAAATTTTCAATTGGAAAAATTTTACATGATTGAAAGAAATTGGAAATAATTAGAAACAATTTTTGATGTGGAAAATTTGTTAAAAAATAAAGTTGGAAAAAATTGAATAAATTGAAGTTGAAAATGTTTTAATATTCAGTTTTTCCAGTTTTAAATAACTTTTTAGTGCTAAAATTTTTCCTCTTGTAAAATTTTTTGAACGTTTTTCCCCTTATGATTTTTCAAAGTTCAACTTCTTATTTTTCAACATTTTTACAAAGAATTAAATTTTAGCAAATTTCAAAAAAAATCAAGCGTAAAATGTTGGAAAAATTTCAATTTTGGATACAATTTTTGAAATAATTCCAAATTAAAGATAATTGTCAATATTTTGGATTTGAAAAAAAATTGACCTTGAAAAAATTTGGGTTAGTATGGATTGTCGAATGCGGCAAAATGATTCAAAAACAAGTATAAAGTTAGGGATATACTTTCAAAAAATTATGTAACTCCCTTCAAATCTTCGAATATGCAATTTTTCTGACTTCTGCGGTAATGAGGTTGCAGCATCATCAAATAGAAGGCGTTCCACTTTTATCAAAACACCCTGTATGAATTGAATTCCGACAATCTTTATTTTTATTTATTTTTTTTTTTCGTAATTTCACTTTGATAAAAAAAAGTAGTTCCATTTAAAAAAAAAAACTCACAGTAGTCGAAATAATATTTCACCATTTTACTCCACCTCCTTGGTAGAAAATTTTTCCATAGTCTAGCAGCACGTGTAGCACTATAAGTGAAAAGTAATACTTCACAATTTTATTTGAAATTGAATTGATTTATAGGTCTTATCACAACACCATACGTTAAGCTTACAAAGAGATCCGCACGAACGTTTTCCTCACGGTCCAAGGAAATTAAAAGACGATACTGAACCTAGTTTAGGAGTGTCATCTAATAGTACTAATAATCAAAAACCATCGTCTTCTTTTCAGAGAAGAAGAAGACGATCATTTGTCGTCTCGGACAGCAAAGCTAAGAACGCTAACGTCGGCGTTAGCGGGCTGTACGAAGTAATTTCTGAAGCAGATTTGGCCTTTACACCGGATAACAAACAAGAAGCGGTGACCGTGTTTCAAGGTAAAATACGAGAAGAAGTCGTGTACGGTATTTGCCTGCCGGTGCAAGGCTTCAGCGTCATTTTCATATTAATGGCGTTATGTGCCATTCTATCCGCCATTGTGGCCGGATTCTTACTCTATAGATACCAAATACAACGTCAAAAGCAGAAAATTCTGCAACATCAGCAACGCATGCGACACCAGCAACAGCAATTCACGTCGCATGTATTTCAAACCTCCGGCGGAGCGGCCGGATTAGCTGTTAACTCTTTAGCCAACTGGATGGCGTTGAGATTAATGGGCAATAGATTACCGCAAGCTGAGGTGACCCCTCAGAGACAAACCGGCTCGAATCATAAAAGCTAAATACACCATGGTCGAGCGGTTTTTTTGATTCACAGATATTGTTATGATAAATTTTCTTCGTCAGCGTTGTCGTCGCGTTTGGTAGCGTAGTTGTTTTTATGTTTTGTTGCTGCGGCGGTGATTCGATGCTAATGAAGTTTTGAAAATGGTTTTACCCTGGGTGAATTTTCTACGGCGGTTTGTTGAGATTTTTTCAGCTTTGGTGGGCTGTCCGAAGTGTTCATTTTGTCGGGATTAATTTGCCTATGAAGGGGGAGGGGAACTAGATTTGATTAAATTCAATTTTTTTCAAATTTAGGAAGATTTTTTCCCCCATAAAAGTTGATTGAAGGTATTTTGAATTTTTTTCAAATTGAAAAAAATGATGCGAAGAATTATGATGGTTTGGTAGTTTTTCCAAGGAACCATTTGAGGTGTTGAGAGGGATATTAGCCCTCGATTGGATGGAGTAGAATTTTTGGACTCCAAAATCTTCGGAATCAAGGTTCCAGTTGTATCAATTAAATTTTTTAATTTCTCGGCCAATTTTGCCAAAATAACGGTAGAAAAATTTGATTTTTTTCAGGAATATTGGGTACTTTTGTTTAAGGGAGTTTTCGATTTTCTCTAGAATTTTCAAAACCTTCTGTTGGACCTGAAAATTAAGTTGAATGGCGAAAAGTGATAATTTTAGTCCATGTTTGTAGAAGTCTGCTCTTTGACCAGCTTTCAGTTTGACCGTTGGAAATTGAAATGATATCCAGAAAATTACCCATTTGAGATAAACTGTCTAAAATTGAGAATAATGTAGATTTTTTAATAGAATTTGGTACTTACTCAGAAAAAGGCAAGAAATTGCCATTCAAATCAATTTTCAGCCCTTAAGTGGTAAGAATACTGCAAAAAAAATCAGAATTTGTTTGGAATTTCTGAAATGGCTGAAAATGCTGGATTTCGGTCAAGAAATTTTTATCAATTTTTTTTTCATTGAATCAGTTTGATGTAGAAAAATGGGGATTTTCCAGTTGAAAAATTTTCTAAAAATTGAAAAAATGAATTTGGGTAGGTATTTGAATTTCCAGCCCCTTGTATTTAGGTTCTTGAACGTTTTCTCTCAAAACTTCCGCTCACTCAAATTGAAAACAGACACCTCGAAAGGTTTCTCTATCTGTTATAAATTGGATACCTATCTCAAAAATTATAGCCCTAGTTGCCTCAATTCTTTCGAAATCCTAAAAATTTAATTCCATTGAAATGAAAAGTGGAGTTTCAATTGGGGGGGGGGGGGTAATGAAATTTAGAATAAAATTTGGAATAAATACTCAAAATTAATATTTCTTTGCGTAATTAAAAAAAATATTCCAAAAAAAAATTTGAAAGATTTACGAAGGCCATCTCAAGTACGAATTTTCAGCAGAAAGGGTACGAAGAATTGTTTTTTCTTCTCAAACAACCGACAATGGTTTGTAGGGTGCTGAAAAATTGTCAATATTTTGCTTTTAGAAAGAAATTTTTCCAAAAAATTTTACCCGAGTAAAAATTGAATTCTGTAATATTTTGACCTGTATGCATTTGGCAGAAAAATTCCATGCCCTTCTGGAATCTTTGTGTACCGGGTGCTCGAAAAATTCTACTTCCCCTGAGAATTTTGCTGTTAAATCGCATGTAAGATGCAAAACATGAGAATAAAATGTGATAGAATCAATCGAATGAAAAAAATTGTCCTTAAAAAGTCCAAAATGTGAAACATTTAAATTTTTCATTTTTATTTTTGATTTAAAAATTATGATTATCTAACTAAATATTTCGTTTGTTTGCATCAGCCAGAATTGTCAACCTGCGATTTTTAAACACAGAAATCCCTGGAGGAGGTTGGAATTTTCTGAGCATCCGGTATCTGATGGGAGGAGGGGGATAGAGATATAAAAAAATGTCAACCAATGTTATGAGGTGTGTGATCGTTCAGTTGCCTAGTTCTATTACCAGGAAATTTTTTTGATTTTAGATGTCAAATTGAAAATTATCATGAAACAAAAAAGGAAACTAAAAAAAAAAGAATAACAATGCCAGTACCATGTAAAAAAAAAATTGAAGAAAATTTACATAAATTAGACATTGGAAATTAATTTTTCATCGTGAAAAAAATTCTTAGGAGACTATTTATGTGGTCAAGATCATTGGAATTTGTAAATATTTTTGACCCCCCTCCACACACCAAAAAATCTATGTATGAAATTCGAAGTTTGTAAAAAATAAACGAGAAAATAATTTAAAAATGGAAAAACTGCAAAAAAATTCGATTCAAAATTAATACTGTGACAATATTTTTTTTAAGGCCAAAATTATGAGTAGGTAGGAGGTAGTTTCTAGTTTGCTTCTTCGTAATGACAAAATCTCATTTTTGATCGAGAAAATTGAAAAAAATAATTAATTTTTTCCAAAAAAAAACTTGAAGTTTGAATCGGAAATTTTTTTAAAAATTGCATTTCAAGTTGGAAACATCGAAAACCAATTCAGCTGAATCGAAAACTCCCATTTTTCGTTCCTTAGAAAATACTTACGATGAACTCTATTATCCTCTGCCTTGAATTATTGAAATCAATCAAATAAAAATGAAAAAATCCATTTTTGAAAAAAAATAGTTCAAAAATCAATAGAAATTTTCGGGGGCAAAATTCCTTCTCTCTCCACCATCGATCCAATTCTATTTCATTTACCTGAAATCCTTCGGAAATTAAATCGATGCGAAACGCTCCATCACCCAGATCAAAACCGTATTTCGACCTTTCATTGGCCAATTTAATCGCCGAGCATCGTGTAGATATACTAAATAATTATAAATTAATTCCACGTTAGGAATGGCGTAGTATAAAAATATCTGTGAAGCAGAAAGCCAGTTGTTGTATTAATGTTAAAGTTACCTACAATATCTTTCGAATATCTAAGCATTAAATTCATTTTAATATTATTGTTCCTAAGTATATTTAGTTTCATACTCGAACCATAAAAATATGGAAGAACATTGTACGTATTTTTTCACCCTAGGTAATAATCAAAGACAATCATCATCGTCTCCATAACCATATTAAAACTAATACCAATCTAATCGATCATACTTGTACTGATATGCCAAAGAAATCGAAAAAATGATATTTTCTCTGATATGTTGATAATATTTTAATTGTTAAAAACGTGAAAAAAAAAACAATGTAAATAATTACGCTTGACAGAATATTAATTATAGTTAATTGAAATTACGAATTTAATAACAATTCGAGATGATTTATGCGAATATAAATTGTTTATATTTCGATTGTTTCGGTCGTATTAGTGAAATTATTGTTTTATGTATATAAATTATTTTATGTGGGATACCTACCGCTGTGAAATATGTCATTTGGATCAATTAATCTAATCGGCGTGTATATTCGAGAATAAAAATTTTAATTACCTCAATTTAATAAGAAGTTATTCTCGAGTATCAAAATATACCTAATTGATTCGAAAGATTTCAGTTTTTGTTGTAATTCGGTATAAATAGGTACCTATCTAATTTTTTTATCCCAATAGTAAAAATTTTGTTTTCTTTAAAATTAAATTAACGTTAATTATTTATTAAGAGATTTTCGTTGCTCATTGCTATATAATTTTCTGTATTATAATTTGTTTATCATCTAATATTTTTTTTTTTTTTTTGTAATGTTATACCATAAAATTTAAGTGCTTAAGTCAATTTGTTATTAAAGCTATTGCTTTTTTGAATGTTATTCGTAATTTATTATTCTTTCTCTCTATTGCATTTCTCCTGTTTGAAAAGGGAGCCTTTGAAGGAGATAAAAATTAGCTATATTTTATTAGAAAATAATACCTATTTCTGCGTAGGTGAAATTATCATGTACTTACCTACCTACTTACTTATTATAGCAGCTGTTTTGTTATAATTTGTTTCGTGTTGTGATATATGGTTGCAATTTTTTTTTTTTTTTATGTCGTGTTACGTACTTACTTAACTTTCATTGAAGCATTTCAATTTACAATAGTTTAAATAGGTAATTCGAATTGTTTGCTGAGCTAAAGTATCGTGTAATTATAATTTATTGAAAATACGTTAGCAAACAGTTTGGAAATTTACGAGATGTTTCGTTATTTATTTATATTTTTATTTAGCTGTATGATTTTCAGAGTGGAATCAAGATTCCTTCTTTGCGGTGTACAAAAATTTATTGATGTATTTTTTAATTTTTTATGGAATAAACATTTGTATTCTAAGGTAGTTTTTTTCTGTATTTTTATTACGGGGGAATAATTTTAATTTTTTTTTTTTTTGATTTTTTCGGAATTTAGTTCATGGAGGTTTGAAGGAAGAACGATGTTTTGAAATTTCTCTGCTTATTTGAAACATTTTTTATACCGTGCAATCTCAAAATTTTAGGCGTTTTTAGGGAAAATTGAGAAGATTTTGAAAAAAGAGGTTTTATTTAATTCGCGGATCAAGGCTCGTGAGGTTCGCTAGTGTCACTGTCTGAAAAGGGGATATTGGAAAAAAATAACAAGTGATAATAAGAGTGATAAGCCATAATGTGGCAATATGTGGCTATCAAAATAGTAGTATGGAAATATGTGGTTATCGAAAAAATTGAAACGAGGTGAACAAAGATGATCGGAAGTAACCGAGGACACCCGATGCCCTTCTCAAAATTCACCATTGATCCCCCTTTCAGCAGTTCATAAAATTCCGCTAGATGCAGCCACTTGTGCCTTGACTCGCGAATTTGTTGTATTTTTTGAAAAGTACCTAGACTTTTTTTTAAAAAAAAGAATTTTTAAAGAATTTTGTAATAAATGCCTATTTGATTTGGTGAAATGATTATTATTTTAAGTAGGTATTTATATTTTTTGAAGACAAGCTTTTTTTTCAAACGAATTCACATGATTTTTTTTTTTTTTGGGGGGGGGGGGGGTACAAAAATTGATGTAAATTTTCAAAATCTTAAAAAACAAGTTTGTGATTAAAACAATGGAATTCGAAGCAAAAAAAAATGCAAAAATTAGCTTTCTGATGGAAAATAAATTTACAAAATTTCTTTTGATTTCAAATTTTAATCATTTTTTATCCCCTTCTCCCTTCACAGTCTAATTCCGGCTGTAACCTATAAAGATGATTTTTTTTTTTTCAAACTATAATATTTCTTTTTATGAGGATGAAACAAAAATATGGGATAAATAATCCGAACAATTTTTTCCAAAACTGAGTGCCAAACGATTTTAACCAGAAAATTTTCAACAATATTGATTTTTCATATCTCGTTCATTAGGGAAAATTTCATTCGAGAACACGGATTCAGGAATAAATTTTTCGAGGTTTTTTCTATTCGAAAACTTGGTCGTTCGGAAAAACGTATTCGGGAAAATAGGTGGAAATTGTTTTTAGTGAATGTAACGTTTTTAAAACTTAATGGTGACTCTGATATTTTGCAAGTAAGTATGATCAAAAAAATTCTACAAATTCATTATATGTTGTTATCAAATATTATTTTATTTATAGGTGTTCCAGGTTGTGTCTCCGTCTGTGTCGTCGCCGAACAGTGGGTCTTTTCCTTGGTATTTTCACCAAATATTTTTTATACGTGATTCAAATTTTTTAATTTTCAAAATCTTAAATTTTTAAAAATTGATGTGAGTCACAAAATCGTTTTATTTTTTAAAATGATATTTTTGAAGAATTTTGAAACAGTTTTTTTACCTATCTGTAAAGTCCTTAAGTCTAGTTTTTATCACTTCCTCATAATTTTTAAATTTTTTAAATCATGAACTTTGTTTTTTTTTTTAATGAATTTCTATAGGTACCTTGAGATCTTTTTCAGCTTTTCAACATTTAATTTTTTCCAACTTACAATTTTTTTTCATTTTTTAAAAATTTTAAAGATTTTTTAATGATTTTTTTAAATTATGGACTCACTTGGGGTTTTTCATCGTTGTTGGTTCAAATGACAACAAAGGATTTTATGGGCTGGGATAATCAGCAGTGATTTCTTTATCTTTTTCGGTATATTCTTTGTGTTGAATTTGTTTTTTATAATTGTACGTCTCTTCAAAACAATTGGCAAGTCTACCACTAAAATACGCTCTCTGCAGGCCATTTTTGTAATTGGATGATTATAGAAGTCTGTTACGTGTCTACGTGTCGATTCCGAATCAAGGCTCATTTATAATGGCACTGAATTTGTCACTGAAAAAAGTTGAATCTGTGTTTCCTTACGGAATCGTTTATAATAGGCACTGAATGAGTCCCTATCTTTTCAGTGAAAAGTTGAAATATTTCAACTTTTCCGTGAATTATTCTGTGCCATTATAAATAAGCCTTCAGTACTCATGATTTTAATGGTAAAACAAGTGTATTTTTCATTCAAATTTGAGAAAAACGTTATTTGTATTCGAATTGGAAAGAATTTCATCATGATTGCTTGGATTAACCATTCCTGAAAGCGTTGAGATGGAAGATCACATCGGATGTATAACATTAACTGAAGAAATAGTGACAAAGACGCGTAGCAAATCTCATGTACAATTGTACAATATGGGTGAGTAACTTGAAAAAAAATTATATAAATTCTCAAGTAACGATGTTATGGTTCTTTACAAGTGAATAAATACTTCATTTGTTCTCGTCAGGTCCGAGTTTGGCTTGTATAAATTGCCTGAACCCAATAAAGATCCTGTCCGTAGAAACAAATGGATCATTGCATTGAAAATTGGAAATGTTAAAAAAAATTTTCTTGTCTATGGCAAACATTTTCAAAATGATGACTTCAAATCTCCACGTAAGTTCATTTAGCATATTACCAAATGCACACTGACACTCCATTCAACGACGTCCTTGACTCCATTAGGGCCAAAACGTTGCCAAACATGCGGGTGTGCGCGCCTACGTATATGCGTGTACGCATGGGGGGGGGGGGGGTAGTTTTCAGCTGTTTAGCGCGTTGAATATGCTGCGAAACACCAAACCTCCAATCGAACCGGCTGGCTGCTGGTGCTGTTCCATCGCTCTCGATAGTCGATAGTCGATGCGAGAGATCTCAAGATCATATCCGCCGGGTGTCCAATTTTTTTGGAATTTTTTTGATCCAAATTTTACAAGTTTTTTTTTCTTTTAAAATTCCGAAACTATTATTTATTTTTAATTGCAATTCTCTCTCATTTTTATGCATTATATTCGCATTTTAACTGACGCAAATTACAAAATAAAAATAAATTTCGACTCTTACGCGGTTGAGACAGCGCGGGACGGGAGGGCACCAGGGATGAACCTCCCTCTACTTTCCAAAATTGAAATCAACCAAAAACAATATTCATTCGTTCGTTTATTTTTAAAAAATGTTATGCTTTTTTAGAATCACTGAAACTGAGTGAGTGTTAGGGTGTGTCAAGTTTCATTTTTTTAAAAAATTTGACGGTGCCACCCCCTAATTGTGTTCCTTTTGATGAGAAAAGACCCCCATAAAAATTTTACGAAGAAAAAATTATGCTAAGTTGTGGCGCAATGAAGGTGAAAATTTGCCATAAAGGATAATGTAAAAAATGGACCAAAGTTCAATATTTCATCCAGTGTGTCAATTTTTCACGTTTAAATTGAAAGTAATGCGAAAATCTGGTCAAAAACAAATCACATGGAATATGTTTTCAAAAGAACGAAGCAAAATTAATTTTATATCATTAAAAAAAAAACCTACCAAACATTGCGCGAGTGATCGCATACTTGCCACGGTTTGACGCGGCAATTCATGCAAACACCGGGCCAATCATATTTGTAACTTCACCTTTCTTGTGCCACCACTTAATATCACTTTTTTGGGGCTGATTTTTTGTATTTCTTATTTTCTAGGTCCAATGAAAATTTTAAGGGGGTGGCACGTCAAAAATATTGAAAATTTTTTTTTTACCATATAAATATGACACACCCTAGTGAGTGTTGTTACTTTTACATAAATACAAACCTGCCAAGATATAATGGTCGAACAATACCGGAAGTTCTACACAATGTGCTCATTACACCATGTTATCAACGTGTTCAAATAAATGTTTCAGAAAAAGGCAAAGGTAAAATTAAACGCTTGAAAGAGAGAAAGAGACTGCTGTTCCATCTATAAATTTACAAAAATTGAGTGTACATAAAAGTCCGTCAAGTGCTAAGAAGGTCTCCATGCGAAATCGAAGTAATTTTGCAAACAAACGGCGTCTAATGTTGGAAAATTGGTTTGTATACAATTTTATTTCTTGATTTAGAAATTAGAAGCTATGCATTAGAAATTTTCACAGTTTTTTCATCAACAGTTAGTCAGTTCTCAAGATGACAATACAAGTACATCCACTACCTCAAACGACTCTCATAAATTAAAAGACGTTTTGACGTTGAAAGTTACATTCTCTCGGATGAGTCTCACGAATTAAATGCTCCCAATAATTCCAGTCCAAGTGATGCTCATATGTAGGTACTTGATCGAAATTTCGAGTAATTTTAATGTAAAGAGTTCAGCTCCATATAAAGCAATGCATTTTGATAAAGATTTTGACCGCCAACGAGATTTTGTGTAGTGCGGATTGCGTTTACCCCTGGGAGTCCGAATGCCCAATCATTGTTGTTTGAGCAGTTTCCAAATTACAATCTGATATGAGCACCCCTAGCAGGTTAATGATGAACTATTCAGATAGGTATTGTGTCAGGTTACAGTGGCGGTTATTCAATGTAATCGCTGTAATCGCCGATTACACTGAAAAAATAACCAAGAAAATTTTTCCAGCATCATTTGTGATGCGTTCTGTAGAAATGTACCTATCATGGTTTTTTTTTTTGTTTTTTTCTGATGTCGATTTTTCTGTTCTAGACTAACAAAAACGACCAAAATCGATACTGAAAAAAAAACATGATAGGATTGATAGGTACATTTCTACAGAACGCATCACATTTATTTTAATGTACAGGCACCTACATATATTCAAAAAAGTTGGGTAAATCTGTTCAGAAACTTGTAAATATCAAAAAATACTCTTCTTGTGATCACGTTTTGATGTTCTTACATCTTTGTTTGATGTTCAGATTTCTGAGTACCGTTAATGAATGTGGCCACAACACGATATTTTCTCAATATTTCATTTAACTTGAATTTTTTTTTAGAATATGGTCCAATTTAAAACTTTTTTTCCAATTCATAAAATTTTTTTATCAACGATATTTTAAAACTTTCCCTGTTATAATAATTTTTTAATCAAATTTTTTCAAAATCTCTCTCAACCTTTTTTTTTAAAAAAAAATTCTATCTCAACTTGTCAACTTTAAGTCGAATAATGATTGTTGAATTTGAAGCTATTATTGAATATTTTTATTGATGAAACAATTAAAATGAAAAGTCGTCACCGAATCAAAAATCGTCAAACTTTTTTGGTTCTGTGGACTAGTCTACAATAAAATGTGATTACTACTTGAAAAACTTACGCCGTTACGCACCACCACTGGTCAGGTAGAATTAAGTCACTAAATATGTAATACCTAAAATTCATTTTGTTTTAAAATTAAAATTTTATCAAAATTTTGAATGTGTACAACCTTCCCTAAATGTTCCCCCAAATATGTCATTATCATAATATAAAAACCACCAACAAAACAACAGTCACATATCCATAATAACATAATTATCAGGTTAAGTAAACGTAAAATACCTAATACAAACATTATAAAAAGTAATATAAAAAGTAATACTTAGCCTTTACTCAACCAGGTTAAGTAAACGTAAAATACCTAATACAAACATTATAAAAAGTAATATAAAAAGTAATACTTAGCCTTTACTCAACATCTCTTTTGGAAGTTGGTGCTGGGCTGCGTTCCATTTGGGATTTGAAGTATGTAGACATATACCTTACACGTCACAGCTATGTATAAACATACACTATTTTTTTGAAAATCACTGGTTGCTTTTGATAGAGAGAAAATGGGAAAAAATTAGTTTTTCCATTTTATTTTTGATTATTTAATTATCGCCAATTCTGAAAAATACATTGATATCGTGGAGGAAAATATTAAAGAAATTATTAAAATTTTATTACTTATAATGAATGAAACAATTACTGTATGCATTTTTCTTTTTGGTGGAAATTCAACACTCTTGTAAGTAACCAGTGATTTTCAAACAAAATTATCTTCACTTTGTTTGTTTACACCTTATTATGATGTGTAAGGTATGTTTATACATACCTAAAATCCCAAATGGAACGCACCCCTGGAGTCAAAACGAATTCTGCAAAAAAAAAAATAAAAGAAAACATTGTTAGCTCCTTTGACTATAGAGTATTAACATGGACTGAGCTATCGGCTGGGGTTCCAACAGAATTGAGGTCAAACATGAAAAAGTGCACCATAAGAATTGAGTGTGTCTGATTGGTTGTTCAGTCTCAAGGAAATGGATGAACCAATATCAACGCTGACCGCATGAGCGCGTGGCAAGAAGTTGTTATTTTTCATGGCATAGAAGCAGAGATGTCGCGGCTCTCACCTGATCCGAACCGCGGCTCTCAATTTTGCGAATGCGCGCACATTTGTGTTTGGTGTTGATATTGGTTCATCCATCTCCTTATCAATAGTGCAAAGGCTAAACAACCAATCAGAAGCGCTCAATTCGTTCGGGGCACTTTTTCATGTTGGATCGTGATTTTTTCAGAATCCCAGCCGATAGCGTGGTTCATGTTGATACTATATAGTCAAAGGTTATTTCATTACAGTCTATAAGATACAGCTGGGAAGCACAGAGCGGCATCGTCCCAAAATTCGTAAATAGTAGTCCTATTTTAACATTGCGTTATATGGCAAGCGTGGTAATTTCCCTTATACCTCAAAATTTTGAGTGAGCATAAAGGTGTTTGAAGCATGAAAAATGATCTATTTTTCACGGGATACAACGTGGTTTTTTTTTCCGAAGTCCTATCCTCAACCGATCAAAAGTTATCAAAGTTCAAAAAATTTCATGTTCGATATTTCAAATTGAAATTACTCAAAATTTTGAGTGAGCACATGGGTGTTTGAGACATGAAAAATGATCTACTCTTCACTGGCTACAAGCACGTTTTTTCCCCACAGCTCTAGCTCAAACCAACAATTCGAAATCGAACTATACATCCCCGAAAAAAAAAAATAAAATTATTATAAAAATTAAATTTATATAAAAATAAAAATTTATTAAATTTAAACTAAAAAAAAAAAAAATTAAAATAATAATTCTAAAAAAATATATATATCTAAATATTCAATTAAAAATAAAATTAAAAAATTAATAGAAGAAAATTCTAAATTAATTACCGAAATTAATTGGTTTGAGCTAGAGCTATGGGGGAAAAAACGTGCTTGTAGCCAGTGAAGAGTAGATCATTTTTCATGTCTCAAACACCCATGTGCTCACTCAAAATTTTGAGTAATTTCAATTTGAAATATCGAACATGAAATTTTTTGAACTTTGATAACTTTTGATCGGTTGAGGATAGGACTTTGGAAAAAAACCACGTTGTATCCCGTGAAAAATAGATCATTTTTCATGCTTCAAACACCTTTATGCTCACTCAAAATTTTGAGGTATGAGGAAAAAATAGTAAAAATACCGTGCGCCTGCGCGCCATATAACACAATGTTAACAAGCAAGGTCTCAGGAGACCTGGCGACAGGGTTCCCGGATTTATGGAATAAAAAGTGATTTTAGTAATTTACTCTGCAGTATTGCAGTATTATAAATAAAAAAATTTTTTTGCGGAATAAAAAATAAATGAAAGTTTCTTCCTCTTCACTTTGTCTTTGTTTTCTATTTTCGTTCATTTTATTATATGTAGGTAGTGATATTAAACATGGTCAAGTTTGCACAAAAATAATGAATAATATTCAATAATTTGCACACATTATAATATTTCGATTGAAACCGGCAACAAAATTTGAAATTAAACAGCAAGTGAATGCACCCCTGGCTTTCTTTTTGATTTTAGTTTGTTGTACTTGGTTACTTAGGCTTCACCTACATAAACAGCAACCAGCAACATCCTTGAAAACAAGCAACCAAATCAACAGATTTTGATTTGGTTGCTCAAATGTAGCAACTAGCAACTTCAAAGCAATCGAAGCCTGAATCTGTATTGTGTGATTTCCAAAAAGAATAATGAAATTTTTTTTTGATCAATTAATAATAAGTTTTTATATGTATAATGAATGGGGAGATGGAGATTGCACTGACAGCAGAGGATACAGTTATTAATTACTGAATCACTATTCACTAATTGATCTAATTCATGGGGAACCTAAGCTGTGGGATTTAAACAATGATCTGAATTTGAAATTCAAAACTCAATTTATATCAAAGCTATGAAATTCAATATTCATTTATAAGTATGAAAAATGAATAATAACTTTCCTTCAAAATTAGATTGTAAACAGCAATTTTTTTAACTTCCATTTGAACATTCACCCTTTAGGTTGCTTTTTATGTAGTATAGGTTTTTTCAACATTTTTGTAAATTGCTCGAATTTGGCTGGTTGCTGGTTGCTAGTTGCTGGTTGCTGCTTATGTAGGTGAGGCCTTAAGTTTATCTTCCAGGGAGGACAGTGATTATTGATCCCGTATTGTATTCATCCCATCTGACATTAGGGATTACATTTTGTATACAGTATGACACAAAAGTCTTGTCCACGAAAAACACTTGATGATATCTCGAAACTGAAAAGAGATATCGGGATGATTCAAACGGCAATATGTTCCTGGAGACACGGACATTGAAGATTGATGGTCAAATTTTCAGTTCTACCTACAGGGTGTCCACAAATTGAGAAACCGGTTTTGGTTAAAAAATGGGGGTCTGGGTTTTTTATGAATTTGAAATCTACACACTGAGACGATTAAAATGTGATAATTTTTTTTCGAAACCGGTTCGAAAATTTTCAACCGGTTGTCAAAAATACTCCAAAAATCGAGATTAGAAAAATTTTTCCAAATGAAATTTGTAGAGCTTTGTAAGCCAAACATGGTCAGTGAACTCATTTTTTGAATTGGTTCACTCTCGGCAACTTGACAATTTCAAAAACAAGAAAAGATATGAAATTTTTTTCAAAGGAATGTTGAACACTGCACCGTTAAAAATCTAAAAAAATTTCATATCTTTTTTTGTTGTTGAAATTTCAAAAAATGAGTTCACTGACAATGTTTGGCTTACAAAACTCTAAAAATTTCATTTGGAAAATTTTTTCTAATCTCGATTTTTGGAGTATTTTTGAGAACCGGTTGAAAATTTTCGAACCGGTTTCGAAAAAAAATTATCACATTTTAATCGTCTCAGTGTGTAGATTTCAAATCCATAAAAAACCCAGACCCCCATTTTTTAACCAAAACCGGTTTCTCAATTTGTGGACACCCTGTAGGTAGAACTGAAAATTTGACCATCAATCTTCAATGTCCTTGTCTCCAGGAACATATTGCCGTTTGAATCATCCCGATATCTCTTTTCAGTTTCGAGATATCATGAAGTGTTTTTCGTGGACAAGACTTTTGTGTCATACTGTATAGTCTGTCCCAGTTGAGAATGATGTGATTATGTTCCCTCTCGCAACCAAAAATTCTCTTTCACCTGTGGTAATACTATTGAAGGGTTGATATTCCAATGTTTCAAAAGTGCTTTTCAAGCCGTAATTGGGGAAATAAGGGAGGAAAACCGGTTTTAAAAGAGAATTTTTGGTTGCGAGAGGGAACATAATCACATCATTCTCAACTGGGACAGACTATAGGTACTTTATTTTTCTGAACGGTTATTCTTATTGATAAATTCTAACTTGCTATTTTTTCTACAGTACCTAGGTAATGGAAAAATTATTAAGGAATTTATTGGTTTAAAATCGAAATCTTATTGCTTCAATGTTGAAGAAAAAATTGTAAAAAAAAATGTAAAGGTATTACAAAAAGTGTGGTGAATAATGAAAATAACTATTGATGAATATAAGGATTGTTTGGAAAATAAATCAATAATTTGAGTCTACGTCAATTTCCCGTGGTCAATTTCTCGCGGACAATTCCCCGCGGGGACAATTTATCGCGGTTGAATTTCGTGTGGCGACAATTGCTCGCGGCGAAAATTGACCGCGGCGAAAATTGCTCGCAGCGAAAATTGACCGCAGCGAAAATTGACCGCAGCAAAAATTTCCCGCGGTAAAAAATAAGAATTTCCCGCGGTGAAAAAATTCTCATGGAACTATCACAAACAAGGAGAGGCGTACCAATAAGAGTAGAGATGGGGGTAGCTCTCTTTCTCCCTTTGATTTTTCAGCACTTTGTTGAAAAAATTTGCCATTTTGACCTTGAAGTTAGAGACATTTTATTTTTGTACTAATATTTTTCTAACTTAGAAAAATTTGAGTACAAAATGGTGAATTTTCCAAACTTGGTGATTATGAATAAAAATAGCAGGTTGTCCAAACTGTGGAAAATTCACAAAAATATGAGAATTTTTTCACCGCGGGCAATTTTTAGTTTTTACCGCGGGAAATTTTCGCTGCGGTCAATTTTCGCCGCGGGAAATTTTCGCCGCGGTCAATTTTCGCTGCGAGCAATTTTCGTCGCGGTCAATTTTTGCTGCGAGCAATTGTCGCCACACGAATTTTAACCGCGAGAAATTGTCCCCGCGGGGAATTTCCCGCGGGGAATTGTCCGCGAGAAATTGTCCGCGGGAAATTCACGTGATACCCAATAATTTACTTATAAAAAAATGTTCAATTTTAAAACAGATAAGCATACAATTTACACACAATTGATGAATAAAAAGGCCCTAACTTATAATGATGACAAAAGAATCTTACTGCCAAATGGTATAGAAACCCTTCCTTGAGGCCATTATAAAGAAAACGAATATTTAAATAACTGATAACTGATTTTAATTTCTGTGTAAGTTTCATATTTGCGTAGATATTCGTTTCACTATACCTATAGCTGTCTATGTACTTATTTCCGAGTATTATTTTTTCAAGTGTTTTGTATTTATTTCCTTTTTTTTTATAATAAACTAAATTCCGTTATTTGTGTCATATTTTTTTATCATCAGTGATATTTTTGCTGCAGCTCTCAGCTTTTCTCAAAAAAGTTGATCTGAAATTATAGCCATAATTTCAGCTCAATTTTTTCTTTATTCCTGAAAAAGAAATTTCGATGTTCCACATGTAGGCTTTCCATAATAGGAAAATTCACCTTTAAAATTCACCTCAGCCTTGCATAAATTAAACCAAGCCCCCGCTTTTATTAGTTTTTCATCAAAAGAAGCCTTCCAAAAAGTATGTATTCTATAGAAAAAGGCTAAAATCTGCTACGAATTGTTTTATTCGTTCGCGAATCTGTCATAATGACGAAATCAAATATCAATATTTTTCTGCGCCGAAAAAAAAATCAACTTTTGTTCTAAAGCTCGAAATTTATTCATTAAAAAACCATTCGATTCGTCTCCACGAGAGGATTCCAAAAATGTATTAGTTTTTGCAAATAATTTCATTCTCTATAAATTTTGTTTCCGTCAGTTTTGTTGTATACGCTTACTTTGCTCTAAAATTTCACTTTTTGGTGTGTAAAGCATCAAAAAATGAGATTTTTTTTAAGAAAGTTGGAGCTATAATTTTTTACGAAATGTGATAGAGGTCTGCGATTCGCTCCATTCGATTCACCACAAAATTTCTCATATGACTGGGCCAAAGTGAAATTGAAAATTTTTTTCTCAATCTTGTAATTATTGTTCTTGAAACTCTTTGATTTTTCAACCCTCCATCTACCCTTCAAAGCAAACATTGAAAATCACAAAATGTGTAATCAGTCTCAAATTTTTAAATTAGATTTCAAAAATTATTCTAAGAGATTACATTTTAATATTAAAAAATTTTATTTTATACGAATCAAAAATATAATCGCGAGTGAGAATTTCAAAATTCAAGCTCATTATCGAAAGACCTTTTTTCATTTGAGACGTTAGAAAATTAAATCCAATTTGCGTGTAAATAAAAAAATCGATTCTTCCAACACTCGGTCCTACTGCACAATACCTACCTAATGTAAAATAAGTTGCATTTTCTCATTCGCAGGAGTCCACATCAAACGATCCAATACCAATTCAATGCCTTACAATTACATTTTCAACCTGCCCATACAATTCGAGACACTGAAAAAATTACTCGCGTTTTTTCAATCTCTCGAATATCGTAAAAATTCAATCACGAATTCGACTCACTAATTACTTTTACTTTATTGTTTCAACCCAGCTAGCTCATCAAACAAAACATAATTTCGTTTTCACACCAAGTCGCATGTCTAGAATACTTCTCTATCTAGTTGCAAATAACGAACCCAAGCAGATCTTTCAGAGATGTCGGTCGTTCGATTTTGCTACATCTAACAATCTAATTCTCGTTACGAGCATACTTTTTGTTTAATTTCGTTTGTAATATTTTGTATACGCGGATGGCTTCATAATAGATATGTCTACTTGATAATTATACATCAACACATAGCCTGGATCGTGTTTATTTCGATTGCACTTCGTGAAAGCTGAATAAACGTGAACATCTCGGACGATGGGAATCCTGTAATTTATTAAATTATTGGGCAATTACACTTGGTTAGACTTGGTTTGTTTACATTCATTTTGGGAGTCATTTTCTTATCACTCCCGTATGAATTACCCATGTTTGAACTCATTTCTGAATTAATTTATAATTATTTCTATTAATTACAGATTTTATTATATATGTAAAGTGATCTACATTAAATTCTCTACAAGATGAGACCAATTTGAAAGTTGTCACAGCATTTTATCGAAAGTTATTCAAGTTCAAAGTTTACGGAAGTGAATGAATATCAAATTATGCTCAACTTTGCGTTAGAATAACTCGAAATTTTGAGTGAGGACGTACGTGTTTGAGGTAAAGATATTAATCTACGTTGAATTCTCTATAAAATGAGACCAATTCGAAAGTTACCGCTCATGCCGAACGAAAGTTATTCAAGATCAAAGTTACAAAGGTAAGTTTTCATTACAAATATTTCGTACTTTTTTTACTTTGAGTTGAAATAAATCGAAATTTTAAGTGAAGACATAGGTGTTTGAGGTAAGGAAAATAATCTACGTTGAATTCTCTACAAAATGAGACCAATTTGAAAGTTGTCGCTCCAGCCGAACGAAAGTTATTCAAGCTCAAAGTTCCGATAGTACATTCTTATCACAGATGTATATATTAGCTGTATATGTACAACATCACTTTCGTAACTTTGAGCTTGAATAACTTTCGTTCGGCTGGAGCGACAACTTTCAAATTGGTCTCATTTTGTAGAGAATTCAACGTAGATTATTTTCCTTACCTCAAACACCTATGTCTTCACTTAAAATTTCGATTTATTTCAACTCAAAGTAAAAAAAGTACGAAATATTTGTAATGAAAACTTACCTTTGTAACTTTGATCTTGAATAACTTTCGTTCGGCATGAGCGGTAACTTTCGAATTGGTCTCATTTTATAGAGAATTCAACGTAGATTAATATCTTTACCTCAAACACGTACGTCCTCACTCAAAATTTCGAGTTATTCTAACGCAAAGTTGAGCATAATTTGATATTCATTCACTTCCGTAAACTTCGAACTTGAATAACTTTCGATAAAATGCTGTGACAACTTTCAAATTGGTCTCATCTTGTAGAGAATTTAATGTAGATCACTTTACATATATAATAAAATCTGTAATTAATAGAAATAATTATAAATTAATTCAGAAATGAGTTCAAACATGGGTAATTCATACGGGAGTGATAAGAAAATGACTCCCAAAACGAATGTAAACAAACCAAGTCTAACCAAGTGTAATTGCCCAATTACAACGTTCGGTACGAGTATGGAAGACTATATCTGTAAAAATATTGAATTAAGTTTTAAAAACTATTTCATCGGTTAATTTATGATACGTGATGTAGGTGATGTTGGCGTCCGTTTTTTTTTTTTTTTTTTTTTTTTGAACACGAATTAATATTTTTCATAGTAATATGTTAAATGTTAATCATATGGCGATGAATTTTCATATTCTGATGCGTGATGATCGAGTCAGATTGGTTTGAGGCTTTGATGAAGTTATACCAAATCATTCGTCTGGATGAAACGACGAAAATTATCATTTTTTTTTGGTAGAAAATTAAAATACATAACTTATTTTTGTAATAGGTATCTAAATGAGATGATTCTTTTACCTCCTGCCAGCTGTAAAAATAATAGAATAAGTAAATACCTACATAAGTGGATGATTTCGATTCGACGATGATTATCCTTTTCTATAATGCGTACATATCTCATCTATTAATGAAAACTTTCATTAACACAATTGCAAAGGCGTATCTTCGACTGGTATGAGATTTCAGCTCACAGCATCGAAACAAGTTTTACTATATCTGAGCACCGGTATCTATACATATCGGTCACTAGTTCATACCAAATACACAATGTATCGAAGAAGGCGAAAATTACTCCAGTGAAACTGATCACAATTGTACTAATTCATCTGAATATGTCATTTCATTGTATAGGTCTATAAGTTGGGTACCCAGGCGCTTGGTGATTATGATTACGTTGGCTGTACCGATACCAATGTATTATGAAGATTTATTGTTGAGGTATGTAGGTATATAGCTAGGCTTGGGTATATTTTTCATTTTCATTTTCACTGGTACTTTATTCGTGTACCTAATGTAGGTGTACTATGGTGTTGTCAAATTACCAACATTTCATGTAACGGAAAACTGTTTACAGCTGGGTTTGGAGAATGCATCTGGTTGAATAGATAATGTACTTGGTCGAGTCATTTATAACTTGGGTATTGATTGATGGTGTGGTTATAAATATGAGCATTTTTCTATCGCTGAAGGTGTTAAGATTCGCCATTTGGAGATTTGTTTAATTACTTATACATATATTTGTATACTTACCTACCTACATATTGCAATTGGAACCAGGATATGAGAAATTTTTGTTTCGTGTAAGACACCTATGACTAAAATAATCCAGGGCCTATTTTAAGGAAAATTTGGAACTACGCATGTAAGCACATTTTACCACCTCTCCCCTTCGGAACGAAACGGACTTCGACTTTTTTTGGGGTGGGAGGGTGAATAGCACAAATTTGATGGCCAAGCTACAATTTTAGTTAATTTTTCCTATTTTAGTATTTTCTATTTGTTCCTAGTGGTTTTGGAAGCTTTTTTGGGCGAGAATATAAAATGAGTAGGTACCAAGACTTGAAATTCCAGAAGGATTTTCGGGGGAGGTGGCATAAATTAGTATTTTTTCCTGCTGTTGCTCCAAATAATTTATATAATTGTAAGTTTGTTTATGCCCGAGCGAAGCGAGGGCGAAGATTTGGAAAAATCAAGTTTTTAATGTCTAAAAAATCGTTTTTCCCCATATTTTATTTTAATGCTTAGAAAATTCCTATCTGATGGGATTTTTTTTTTTTTTTGGGGGGGGGGGGTACGATTTACTTCTCGTACCCCATTTTCCGACGCCACTGTTTGTTCTCAATGAAGCGAAAACAGAAAATTTTAAAACAAATTATGATCAAATTTCAAAAATACATATTGTGTTTCAAGGCGAATATGAAATAAATTGAATATAACTCGAGCGAAGCGAGGGCGAAAACTTTTGAACCCCTCAAATTTAAGGTGCAATGAAATATTGTTTTGGAGTAATATTACTTGAAGTTGAATAAAAATTCGGCCACTTTTATTATACTTACTTAAAATAATTAAAGAGGAACAAATACAAAAAAGCCGAGCGTAGCGAGGCCAAAGCTGTTGAAAAATTGATTTTCGAAAAAAAGTTTTAAGGGGGAAAAATAACATAAAATTGGCAATTATGTTCAGGATACGAAAAAGAGTCACTTTTGTAGGATTGAGAGATTTTTATGTTAAAAATTTCAAAAAAATTGGAACTGCGCATTTTTAATTTTGGAACTGCGTGTCGAGCTTTTGGAACTTCGCAAAATGTGCGGAACTGCGCCTTAAAATAGGCCTTGAAATAATCTACACGAAAGAGGCTTCAGGCACGAAATTAAAAATACCCTGCGAACGGCTGAATCGTTTTTTTCAGCTGTATGATTCAAGTGGTCCGTTTGCTTTTTTCCAAGCTCGAAATTTTTTATTTTTTATTAGAGTTCGGATTTTTTCTCGATTATTTTTTTTTCCAAATTAATTTTTTTTCAGAGTTCGAATTTTTTCTCGATAATTTTTTTCCAGAGTTTAAATTTTTCTCCATCATTTATTGAATTTTTTTTTCGAGTTCGAAATTTTTCAGAGTTCAAATTTTTTTCTAGACTACTTTTTCTCAAAATTGAAATTTTTTTCCAGAGTTTGAATTTTTTCTCCAATTGAAATTTTTTTCCGAGTTCTTTTCTCGACTACTTCTTTTCCAAATTAAAATTTTTTCAGAATACGAATTTTTTCTCGATTTTTTTTCAAATTAAAATTTTTTTCAGAGTTCGAATTTTTTCTCAACTACTTTTTCTCAAAATTAAAATTCGAACTCAGAAAAAAATTTCAATAAATGATTATGATAAAGAAAAAATTGAAACTCTGAAAAAAATTTTAATTTGGAAAAAAATGGAGAAAAAATTCGAACTATGTAAAAAAGTTGTCGAGAAAAAATTTGAATTCGGAAAAAAAAATTCAAACTCGGAAAAATTTCAACAAATGATAGAGAAAAAATTCAAACTCTAAAAATGAAAAAAAAATAAAAAATTTCGAACTTGGATAAAACTTAAAAGCAAGTGGACCACTTGAATCATACAGTTGAAAAAAAACGATTCAGTCGTTCGCAGCGTATTTTTAATTTTCGTGCCTGAAGCCTCTTTCGTGTAGATTTAGTCATAGGTGTTGAAGACTATAGGTACGAGTGTTTTAGTCGGAGAGAAAAATCAATTTATTGGAAAGATGAAGAGTATCGACAGCCCCTTACTCTTTCTCCTTCTGCGCGAGAGTGTGAATTTATTTCGTACACAGACGTTCTAAAAAATTAAATTCATAAGTGATTAGATTGTTTGAAAGGCCAAAGTAGAAAATTGCATCTGGATGCTGCGAGTGGTATTTTTTTTAGGATCTAGCTTCTAATTATTTTTGCCAAAAATGGAATCTAAGTATGTCCAAATTTATTCCAAGTGTGAATTTTTTAAAGAAATTGAAACGATATTTGAGTGGGATGTAGATACCACCAAGTTGAATCAGTTGTTCAAATTTTAGACCTCAACTTTTCCCAGTTGTTTTTGATAATCGATAAAATACTTGAAAAAGGATCCAATTTATCACTTATAGGTTCAATAACTTTGCTCTTTCATGATTTTTTTTTTCAAACTTGAATCTTGGTGTTGGTCCATACTTGAAGGTTTTCCTGAAAAAAACACCTCTTCCCCACCATTTTTCCTCTGAAAAATATAAAAATTTTGAGACCTTCGTTATCTATATAAACATTGAGGCTAAATTTTGAAAAATTTTATTAAGATGAATTTTTCCGAAATTTTATCACGGGCAAGTCATAGTCAAAATGAGGAAAACTAATACCCCTCAAAACTAAAATGAAACACTCTTGTCGTTCTATGTAGTTTCGAAATGGAACATATTTGTCAATATGGACAAAATTTACCAGCCCCTGAATGGGCATCAATGGCATCCCCCTGCCCATTAATTTTGGGGAAAACACGAATTGGTGACAATGATGTTGTTTTCTCATGATTCGAACCTTCTGAGCACAAATACGATATGTTGACTGAATTACAATTTTATTTTCGTAAATATCAGCACAATGAAATAAAACGTTGATATGTTTTTAAAATTTAGATGAGCTTGGATCTAGAAAATTAGGAGTCAAAAGAATTGATTTTTGAATTGACATTGATCTTGCATCTTTCAGAAGGAATAGAACCAAGAGAAAGCCTCAACTTGAAAACCAATTTTTTACCTTTAAGGAACGTTTCTACTGTTTCATGTTTATTTGAATTTCATATTAGATGAAATTGAAAGAAATTAAGATTTTTTTGTAAAAGTAGGTATGGTAAGCTTTAATTGAAAAAATTTTCAAGTTGAAAAAAATTGGAGGAAAAATTTTAAAATTAAAAGGGAAAAATTTTCGAGCTAGAAAAAATTTTTGAGTATAATACAAAGTTGACATAGGCGTACCTAGGGAAGGATCAGAGGGCCTAAGTCCCTCCTCCTCCAACCAAAACTTGGAAAAAAGCTTCATTGTTTAAAAGTGCATTTTTTCATTTTTTAAACAATATTTTTTCGAAAAAAATTCGCCCTCGCTTCGCTCGGGCAGTATTTTTATTATTTTCTTTTAAAAGTTGATGATTTTTGACTAATTTTTTAGTCAAAAATCACTAATGGCTCAATAAATTCCCAGTTTGTTAGAAAAAGTTGATGATTCTTGATTGAAAGATCAGTGCATAATGACTAATTTGAAATTTGAACCCCCCTCCCTCCATTTTTCTCAAATTTTCAGCCCCTCCCTTCATTAATTTCCGGGTGCGCCTATGAAAGTTGAAAAAAATAAGTCATTATTTTTAAAAAATATTAAATTTTCGGCTTCAACTTTGAAAATAGGAACAAAAAAATATTCAAAAATTTTAAAATTCAGTTGTACAGAGAGTACAAACCTAAATTTAGTACTGAAAAGGTGCACAAGAAAAATACCAATTTTCTCAAATGCTAAAAGTGCTAAAGTTCATTTCTCGAATTTTGGTGAATTTTTGAAATTTCCAAATTAGGTCCTCGTGAAAATGGAATTCGATCTAATCAACGAAAAAAAAACAACTGAAATTTAGTAGATAACGTAACGGTTACAATATTTATTGTAAAACCTTAACTTAACCCAATGTTAAATTTCTCCAAGAGAAATTTTTAGCCCAAAAATCATACTGTAAATTTGAAACTGAAGTCAAGAATTTTGAAAAATTGCGCTCCAATCAATCAAATTAAACCTTGGATAATCCACGATTGCAGATACTGAAGTTCACATATACATTTTTATGGACTTTTCAGTTTTCACCAGTGTTGGAAAGGTATGAAATTTTCTGGGGGCTCTGAAACAACTTGAAATCGTTTCCAATCAATTCGGGAGGTTGAAAATGGGATGTAATTAGGTAATAGGTATACCAAATTTTAGTTGTTTTTTTTTTTTGATCCTAGGAAAATTGTGAATAACAAAACTGTTCATTTTTTCAGTTCTCTACAATTCTTGTCAAATTTTTTTCGCTAGTGCAAAGTTTCATAACCAAAAAACCAGAATTTACACCTTTCCTACAAAAAGAGGGGGAAAATACTCGACAAGTTTAGGGAAATTCGAACATGTTAAGAAATATATCTTACTGGACTTTTTTACGAAACTTCCCCTCCCGGTCAATTATTTTGGCGCCAAAACCTGGTATGTTCAAATTTTAAATTTTTATGGCATACAAAACCTTTTAAAACAAATTTTGAGATTAACTATGGCTTCATTTTTGAGATTATAACGATTTGAAAATTTCAAATCCGCGTAATTTGGAGAGTAATTCTTGAAAAAAATTCAGTTTGTACAATGATGGAAAAAAAATCAACTTTTCATCCTAATTACAACTTGGGAAAAAAAATATAAAACCTAAAAACAAATCTCGAGAAATAGGAAAGGATCTGAAACTTTTCTCAATAGGATCTACCTTTTGACCTTGGAATCGTTTGAAAAACTTTCGGAGACAGATTTCAGTACCTTATTACACCAAAACTTTTCAATAATTCGCCAAAATTCATGAAATGAATTTGACTTGAAATTTTGGATATGAACAATATGGAGCTTTTATGAATAATTAATTTTCGATTTATTTTTGTTCAGATTCAAAATTTTATCACGAATCGAGATATCTTCCTTTGCATAAATCGATATCATTTAGCTGAAATTCAGGCGGGTAAGTAGCCAATTAGCCATCAACTGACTCCTGATAATTACTCAATTTAGAAAAAATTACAAATTAGTCTCGCCTCGTCAGAAAAAATAGTTCCATCCAATGGCTGTTACTTTTAATAGACTTTGAAAATGAGATTTTTTTACAAAACCAGCATTTATTTGCATTGCTCTAATTAAGTACGTTCATACCTACTTATCACTTTCCTTTAATCAAAAAATTAATAGACTCGGTTACACCGACGAAATAAAATTAAAATCTACATTCGCGCTGAACATCGCACACCATCACGTGGTTGTTAAAACCTACACCTATCCAGCTACATAATACGCGACACCCATCGCGACAACTTTATTCGTTAATTGACTCATTACGAGAGTCATTAAAACGCATTATTCTCGAAAGTATACCTAAAATTAATTTCATCTAGATAAAGGTACACCCAGGTAGTGCGAACTTCACCCATATAACAAGTTCAATTCGACACCTCATTATAGTCTCCATTACATCACCACGAATTCGTCGCCTTCTTTAATACCTACACAAAGCCTCTCGACATCAATCCCTCAGCCATTTTTTTTTTCAGTATCGTCGAGCTAGTCGAATGAAAAAAATATGGAAAAAAACCTCTTCGAGCTTACATACGCACGTAAGTCGAAAGTAGAAACAGACTGACGTACTAGACATGACATATACAGCCATATAGCCATAGCACATACGCACACCTGTATTAATATCGGACATTGACTCGTTTTGTTAGTACCACTGACCTAGAAAATGTTTAGATTCGATTGGCGGAATTTTTGTACCAACCGGAACAGTCTTCCGCTTTGATCTAACCAAACCGAACGAAGAAAACCTGTCTTATGTCTTTCTTATTACGATGTTCGAGGGAAGAAGAACGCAAACGCGGAGATGAATGTTGGTTAAGCCGCTAGAAACGCTACTGGCTAGTTGACTGGATTATCGAGAAACCTGAACGATATCTTCCCAAATATGTTATAATTATTATAATTTCTTCGGCGCGCATAGCAAAAGCTAAACTCTGGAACTCTTATTGTACCTATTCCACGCGATGGAATCTCACAAACAGGCGCTCCACCGATACCAAGTAAGGTGTGGTGAAAATTGTAATAGTAGACAAGGTGGCTCCACAGACGGCCTTAGTGTGGCATAAATACTACTCAGGATGCAGATATAGGCACCTTAATATAACCACTTTTTAAAAAAAATTCCCTCGTAGAATCGAATCGATTTCACCGAACTATAAATAAAGAGATCAATTTTTTTACAATTTATTTCGTACTAAAAATACACAAACAAAAAAAATCCAATAAAACTACAACCGTTACGATAATTTAACGAAATTAAAGCGCGTGCATTACACTTCAGGCGAAAAAAAAATGAAAAATGCGTTGCTGGAAAAATTGGTTTAAAACGTCGACTAAACTTAGCTAATTATTAAAAACGCGTTTAATTTTTTCACCCGAAGTGTTACAAATTCTTTTTAATTTTCTATACTAATAAAAAAAAATTTCACTGGATATTATTTTCATTGGTATAAAAATATAATTCTGAGCCGAAACCGGTTCTCGATTGTATGAATTCACTTTTGCAAAGAATATTTAAAGTATATTGTTCGTTTATGATCGCACACATTGTCGCAATGAATGAATAATTTCACACAAATTAAACGACTTTTACACATACTTAAACTCATAAGTGGGTAAAAATGAGAAAAAAAAAGGTAATAAAACTGAAAGGAAGACTACCTATTACAAGAAACTCTCTATATACATTGAAATAGACGCGCAATAATTAATCGTAAATTAAAAATATACTTTAGCGTAATTATGGCAACAAAAACTACAAGTAATAAAACATTGAGCGTTAACAGTGGCTACTCTCGCAGCTGTTGTATTGTGCATCATTAAAAAGTGGACAAGTCTCATGGTTTTTTGAATAAATAGACTGAGAGCACGAGCAGGTAGTGATATATCACTGTTATGGCGTAAAAACGTTAATTAACTCGAGGAAGGAGAGAAAAAAAATGGTTTAAAATACGTTTTCTACATCGATAAAAACTTAGCCAATAGAAATATTTACCTATGAATAAAATGCACGTGTTAATATAAAATAAAAATCATAAAAGCGTAAATTAACCGATAAAAAAACACATCTCGTTTAAAATAACGAGAAAAAAATAGGTATTGAAATATTGAAAGTTTTTGTATGAAAGTTCATCGTGTGATTCGATATTTTTTTTGGAAAATTTCTCAAACGAAACCGGCAGTGGATTTGGATGGTTCCAATTGTTTGGTATTGGACGCTTAATAAAAAATATCGGTGGATAAACGTTCAGTCTCTCTCGATGCGTACATAATTCAAAGTTGTGATATTTTGATTTTTCTTTAAAACGAATATAATAAATAAAAATTATCATAATGAAAGTTTTCTTAGCGTATGAAAGTAATATTTCTAAAAGTACGTTTCTTAGGTAGGGTTACATTGATTTTGTAAAAAAAAATCAGGTCTTTTTAAATTTTTCGAGGATAAGAGCTGCCATAATTGTAGAATTTTCAGTGTTGAAATTTGTGTGCGCATGTCGCACCCTCAGTGCAATAACAACACATCTCAAAAAAAGTAAAAACAACACATCTCAAAAAAATTGAAAATTTCTTGGTTCTTTAAACGTTGAAGACAAATTTATATTTAATTTTTTTGTGAAGATCCATTGTAATTTTTCACGCTCTTTCCAATGACGGCGACAGATTTTTACAATACCTGTTATTTTTGGTAGTTTTTTGAGATGTGTTGTTTTTGATTTCACGATTTTTAATTTTGAGATGTGTTGTTATTGTACTGGAGGTGCGATGTGCACTAAGCAGGGTGATTTGATGCGCGCAGAATAATTGACGCATGCGCAGTGTCATTCGACGCATGCGCAGTATCATTTGACGCAAGTGTTGTTATTCAACGCATGCGCAGTTCAATTTGGCGCCTGTGCAATGTCATTTGATGCATGATCAGTATCTTTTCAATTTTTCATATTTTTTTAAGCAAGAAGATCCATAAAATAACAATATGGACATAAGGCAAAGTTGCCATTGGCTCATTGCATCTCTTTTCTACTTTTTCTCTGTTAAACATTAGTCCCATTTGATGAAAATTTACAAACTGCTGTAACTGACTGTAGGACCACTAACGTTCCACAACATTTCCAATTTCTCGGGAATTGTCAATAAATGTCTAAATCTTCCCAAACAATCATCATATTTCAGACCATTCAGACAATTGAAAGAAAAATGAAAAATGTGGTAGAGTGCCCCTGTTTTATGACAGTTGAAGCAGTTTTAGCAACCATAATAATTTCATCAAAAATAGGGCTATTGTGTTTTTCACGAAGAAAACTCGTATGCAATTTCACAAGAAAAATTTTCTCAATTTGATGAAATTGTGAGAAAATGAGGGTATGCCAATACGTTATTATTATTATCATTTTTTTTTTTTTTTTTCGTTGCACTCCTTAAAATATACACATTCTTCAACAGAAAAGCAATTAGAATAATCATATCAATTGTTGAAGGATGGATATCAATTTGACCAGGATTTTAACCCCTCCTTCTTTCACTGTGGTTTCCATTGACTGAAATTGATTTTCTAAATAATAATTGAATCAAAAGCCAAATATCGTGATGTCAAGTTTTTAAGGCCCGTGTGAGCTAATGAACAATGTCTATTTAAACCAAATTAGATAGGTAAGTACCGACTCTCTGAATTGAATTACTGATTGAAAATTGACCATAGTCGGTACAACGAAAGAAGGAACTTTTCCCCCTACATTCTCCCACCACAAAATTTAAGAACGTTGAGTTGTGATTGGACGACATTTTAAATCAACGCGCGTCGTTGGTTTCCGCGTTTCGAGTCGAGTAGGGGAAAAGTTCCATCTTTCATTGTACCGACTATAATGATCAATTGGGTCAATTTCATTGCCAATTTAGTGAAAAACTACTGATTTGATCAGTGATTTTTCTTCATAATTGTCGATTCAATCAGCAAAATTGAATAAAAATGTTTAGGAGCTGATTCATTTTGGTAGTTATTGAAAAAATTCCCGATTTAAAAATCTGTAATAAATCAGCAGTTTTCCCTAATTGACACTGAAATTTCATTTGTTCTGTAGCAACACAATTCTTGCTATTTCTTCAGTGAATTTCACCAATTCAGATTCAGAGATTAGAGCAATAATGAATTTTTTGAATAATCGTACATCAAAAAAATCAAATTTTTCTACGTTTTATATTGTATGAAAATCCCCCCCCCCCAAATGAGAGGTCGAGGAAACTGATTTTGAGTCTTTGAGATCTATTAAGACCCACACCTACAGAGACTGAATTGGAAAAACATAAATTATGAATTTTATCCTGGAAACTCGATGTTATTGCAAGGAACATATACTGGACAGAAAAACATATTTACATTCGAGTAAATCAAGCTCAAATTTCTTTCCATTCTTCAAAAAATAATCTGATTATGCTAAGTTTTCCTTTCACTGAAGAAATATGCGAAATAGCGAGGTAAAAGCAGTTCCATAATTTTGAAGTTGGTCGCATTCTCCGCAGATGATTTAGGCCCAAATGTTTTATCTGGGAGTTTTTCATGCATTTTTTTATTGACTCGTGCTTGATGGTCCAAACACTTGGCAATTGCTGCACTTGCGTTCATTGACTGCTGCGCATGCGCTCAAAAACAGCTAGTAAGCTCTGCGCATGCGCTCAAAAACAGCTGGTGAGCTCTGCGCATGCGCTCAAAAACAGATAGTGAGCTCTGCGCGTGCGCTCAAAAACAGCTAGTGAGCTCTGCGCATGCGCTCAAAAACAGCAAACGAGCTCTGCGCATGCGCTCAAAACCAGCTACCATGCTGCGCAGGCATGCTCTGTAATTACCTTGAGCGTAACAACGCCGGAGAATTAAATAATAATTCAAATCGAAATGTGTGGCTCATGTCCATAATGTAGGTTTGGATTAAGCATGGCAGCTAATGAGATTATTTCAATTAAATTTAGGACTTGATTTGCAAACTTATCGCCATATAAACCCAGAAAAAGATCCACCTCACAGCTACAAGAAACGTATCACAGAAATATTACTTTCAAAGATGGAAAAAAAAAATTAAAAATAATCTAACGTAATAAAATTTTTGATTAAGAAAAAAAAAATGCAAAAAGGGTTCAGTAAACGAACGAACAAGAAAAAAAAACTATTCAAGCTACGAATTTGATCGTTTTTAATTCGATTTGCAAAATTGTAAATTATCTGAGTCTGTACTCGATAAAGTAAGATATAGGAACGTTACTAGATACTTTTTGGCATGACTTGTTTCAATAACGCTGAATCCCTTTTTGCAACAATCAGACGAAGATCGACTTGAGTAAAATGTCTCTCACTCGGGCTACGCGTACCAAAACGTGATTAAATGCAATTCGAAAGTTTAAAAAGACGAAAACAAGAGTCTACAACGAACGTCGCTTAAAAACAACTCTTGGCGGATTTATTGCCATTTATATTAATACTAGGCACTGGGGCCTTTTTCTGGAGCGTAGGATTCGACCTTAACCTGACACATAATACGGAAGAAATTAAGCAAGAAATAAATAGTATTGTTAATAGAAAGACTAGTGTGGCGGAAAATCCAAATGACGTCATGCATATCATGGACGCACTCTCTTCGAAAGTCTTGGTCGGGAAGACCATAGTCGGAGCTGAGCTATTGGAGGTATCCTCGATGGAAAACGTTAAGTCACCGGTGGATACGACTTTGATTATCCTATTCACGCCGACTTCTTCTTTTTCCGGATTAACTTCTCGTTTGTGTTTGCGTACTCGTCTCTCGTCTCTGCGCGAGTTACCGTGCAGATAGGCGTCTAATGGGAGAGCCGGCGGAGGAGGCCCGTAAACGGCGTCCGATCTGATGGATCCGTGATGGGCGGCCAGCAAGCTGTCATGCTGCGAGTGCAGAATGGCATTCGGATCTGAGCACTGTTCGGGGCATTGGTATCGGCAGATTTGGATCGTGCATTGGAAATGTACCTCCATGGAATCGGGAAATTTGAAGGCTTGGAAGTGGGCGTACGATAGAACGGAGGCGCTGGCGCCGAAATTCTTGATTTTGGTGAACCTAGACATGAGTTTGGATCTGGTAACACAGCCTCTTTGATCGACCAGCTGGATCGGGGCGCGTTTGCCATCGTGCGCCATACAGTTACGAACCAACATATCGAATTTAGCGTCGTCGTCTTTGATGGCCAACACCATGGTCATCGTTTGACCTATTTTCACCAAACCTGAGACTTCGGAGGCCCAAGGGCCTTTGCCAACTTGTATTTGCATCCAGCATCCGACGTTATCGCCGGCGAAGTCGGCTCGTACGACGTCCAGCATGTCGACGGGGAAAGGTCGGAAGGTTACTGATTTTTCGTACTGGTCGTGCCAGGTGCATCGTAATTTTCTAGCTTGATCCCATACCTCTTGGACTTGCGGATCGTACTGAATTACGATGATGTTTTCGAAATACGTTCCGGAGCCTGAATCAGCCCCGTAACCGTAGAGACCATTTTCAGTATTGCCAGTGGTGCCACAAGCGTGAATGCTGATCTCGAATGTGGCCGAGGTTCGACCCAAACCGGCTGGTAAATGGACGCAATGGATATTACTGTAGTGCCCTTTGCTGAAAACGATACCGTAGAATGGTTTATCAAAACCGATGAAAACCTTCATGGAATTTTTTTCGCATTTTACATCTAAATTGACTATTTTTGGAGTGTCTGTGGTAGCAATGGGCCAGGCGTCGTTGGCACCAGTGTAAAGTTTTTCCATTGCTTCGGGTGTTTGCTTTGGTGGTGCGTTGGGTGACGGAGGTAGAGGAGGCGGAGGTCCGTGGTAAGCTACATTTTGATGATGAGGTGGAAACGGTTTAGCGCCAGGGTGAGCGTGGTTGTGGTGCAGTGGCCCGGGTCCTGGGTTTCGCGATGGTAACGACAGTGGTATGTCTCGGGGTGGTCCTTGGTTGAATACGTGCTTGGCTGTCGTCTCCTGGTCGGGTCCAGATTCAAGAGCCACCTGATCGGGGTTACCTTGTTCGGTATCTTCGCGATGCTGTGCGACGGCATTTTGCGAATCGTTGTGGTCGGATGAGGAACTTTGCGAAGATGAACTGGATATTGCTTCGACGACATCTACTTCCTCCCCTAGCTGTAACAGACGATTGAAAGGGGTGGTTAGTGAAATTAGGACGTGAATAGAATGAAGAATAAATGGTAATTGTAGAATTCAAAATTTACTGAAAAAAGTGGAAATGATTAATTGATTATCTTCGGATGAATTTGATAGTTCAGGAATTTTAAAATTCCCTTCAAAATTCACGTTCCTTCTTTAAAGGTTTCCTTTTCTGTTGAAGTATTTTTTTTTTGTATATTTTGTCAAAGCAAAAGGCAAGCCAAGATGTAAGACAGACCTTTGAAGAAATAAGACTCATTAATAAAAAGAAAATGTGTTTCTCAAATTTCAAATTTTTATACAATGATTTTCTCAATTTTTTGTATAGAAAGAGAGTGAAGACAGAAAATGATTTTCTCATTTCAATTGCAATGGTCTTCATGACCAATAAATGAAGTCCAAAAGTAATATTTTACAAACACATTTTTAATTTCTTCAAAACAAAGAAAAACGAAATTTTTAGAAACTTTTATGACATCGATAAATTGATATTTTAAAAATTACTTCATTAAATCAATCTGTTGTCTCCTTTTTGAAAATTCAAAGTATCACTTTTGTCTTGTTTACTGAATATGTATGATTTTTTTACGTCTTTAATGATTTTTATGACAAGTGAAATGTTGAGAAAATGGCGAAGTCATTTTAATTATCTAATGTAGGTATTCTTTTGAAAAAAAAAACATTTTTTGGAAATTGTGGTTGAAACTTTGAAACTTTTAAATTATTGACCGTGGCTATTCTGTATTTGAATCACTATTATTATGGTTTCTATGATTTTTATGATCGTTGACCAGTTAAAACCTTGAAAAAATTGAAAATCCACTATTTTATTTATGTATTTTGAAAAAAAAAATGAATTTTTCGGTCAAAGTGCTTTCAAAATAGTAATCTCATTTTTTGGTTTTTATGCTTTAAAATAACTTTTACAATTAATAGACATACTGAAAAAAAAAAAAACACTTTAAAAAAAACGGTTGTCAGAATTCATTCGTGGAGTAACTTGGTTACATTTCTGCAATGGAATGTTTCAACCCCTACGAATATACTGGTCGTTTCCTTTCATTAGCGTTAATAAAATTGCATAACCGGTTCGCCGTAAATAACATTTATCATCATGTATTGTTGACTGTGCACGCTCAGAACGAACGTTTTGCAGCTGCCTGACCCTTCAGTTCATCTCCACACCCTTTCTACGAGTTTTGCTTTTCTGTTCTATACATATATTACTTTTATGACCAACTTGACCAATTGACAAATTGAAAAAATTAACATGTTGATCCATCAGTTTGTAGTGAGTCTGTTTTTTCAACAATTTTTAATTTTTATGGATTTAATGGCAGATATTTATAACGATACATATTTTGAAAAAAACAGTCATCAAATTTTATCATTTAAATATCATAAAATCTCTTAATTTATTCATTGAGAAATATTTCCAGAATTTTGGTTAATAATAATTTGAAAATATAATGAATTTAAAAAAAAAAATGGCTTTAATAACTTTTATGACCGATGAAAAATTTGAAAAATTTGAAAAATTACGATCGTAAAATCTAAGTAGGTAGGTATCCATATAGTTTATTTCTTTGACATTTTTTTGAAAAAAATTGATCAAAATATTCAACTAGGTACCTATGATTATAATTTGTGATCTCTGGGAATTAATTAATACCCCTTTATGGTAGAAGATTTCTTGAAAAATAACACAGTGTCATGAAATTTCCTACTTTTTGTTACTAGTTTTTTTGAGGAGTGGAGTGGGATTTTGGTAACAATTTGGGGCTATTATATTTTTTTATCTCATTCTGTGAGGGCGCATTACGAATGTTTTTACCTTCTATAGATAAAAACCATAAAGTTTGTTTCAAAAGGAAGTGTTTTTTTTTTGGAAATTTTGATTTCATTTTGGAAGGTGTATGGCTTTTAATTAATACCATAGCTTTTATAATTAATTAGGACCTTGAAAAATCACACAACGTCATGAAAATTTTTTATTTTTCATTTCCAGGCTAAAAAGTCTACTATTAATTTTTTTAAATTTATGATTTTTTGTATTTTTTAAAGTTATGGCATTTCATACTTTTTTCCCGAAAATTTTGTGATTTTTTTATGACTTCAATATCTGTAGAAATTCAGGTAAAGGTTTTTCCAACCAATTTTACTTTTTTGGAATGAATAATTTTTTACCTATAGATATGTATCACGTCTTCAAATGTTCTCAATATGCATTTAAAGTTTGGAAATGTGAACTTTTTCCACTCGAATTAAATTTTTTGGTTTCGAAATCATTTTTGACTTACTGAAGGTCAAGAAACTGCTTCTGAACTAATTTTTTGTCTAATTTTACACGAAAGTAAAAAAATAATAATTAAAGCAATGAACGATTTTTTCATCAATTCTTTTTCTGTACCTAAGGTTAAGCTTTTTGGAAGCACAAAAAAAAATTCTATGACATTTTAAAACTGTTTTCTCGAATTCTTCTTTGATTTTCCTACAAAAATTCATGAAAAAATGGTCGATGATTTATTCATCAATATTTCTTCTTTTATTTACAATCATTTTGGGAAATACACGATGGACATTTTTTTTACTTTCGGACCAACTTTTTTAGATTCTTGGTGAATTTTCTTTCCTATAAGATTAAATATTTTTGAGTATTTTTGAGCATTTCTATAATGGATCATACCTGAATTGGTGACTTCGGTGGATTTTCTTTCACTGGCCTGAATTTTGAGGGGGTTTTTTTGAGTTTCGAAAAATCAATCATTTTAGGAAAATGAAATCAGAGCTCAAAAGAGGGTTGAACCGAATTTTTCAGAAGACTGAGAAGAGAAAAACGAATTTTTCAAAAACTAAGATAGCTTTTCAAATTTTGAATAACCTTATTAAAACAGAAAAATTGAAAACATTTTGTAACGAATACGCTTTTTATACGTCTATATGGAAATTTTGTTAGATAAATTCATGCTCTCAATATCTGAATCTGGAGAATTTTGCTTTTTTGAATCAGTAAAATGAATTTTTACTAAAAATCGTCGATTTTCCCTGATTAATTTTACTAAAACGAGATGATTTTCTTTAATTTTTTATTGAAAAATTATGATTTTTACCAAATTTTTACCCAAAGTTCACAGTTTTTACTGATTTTTTTTTACCAATTTTTACAATATCGAAATTAGATTTTTACTAATTTTTTGCTGCAAATTGATAATTTCCATTGAATTTTTCTAAAAATAATCAATTTTCACTGATTTTTCTGTTTAAAGTAAGTACATATTTTTTCATTGAATTAACTACATATGTATTTACCCGAAAAATTGGTGGAAATGACTGATTTTCAGCAAGATCAATTTCACTGATTTCAAAAGGCAGAATTTTATCCAATTTTAATTATTCACATCTTTCTTCAAAGCTCTGTAACTCCTTCAATACCGCTATCACATTATAAATCAGTGAAAAATATCCAAAATCACTGAAAAACAGTCAGAATTGCAGAAAAGCAGAAAATCAGTGAAAAAATTTTCACTGAAACCAAATCAGTCCGAAAAATCCTTGGAAAATGAGTGAAATTCCGCTTAAAAATCCGTAAAATTCAAAAATTTAGCTGAAAATCAGTGAAAATCTTTGAAAAATCAGTGAAAATTCGCTGAAAATCTGGAAATTTCCCCGATTTTTCCTGTGCTGCAATTCTGGCTACTCATCAGTGACTTTTTACTGATTCAGAATGAGACAATGCAATTAGATGAAAAATACCTCAACCAAATTTATAGCAGAAAGTGATCATCGCACCTTAATTCCAGTGAATTTCGATTTTGCACGTTTTAACTCGAGGGATCACACATTCAAACCGCACGCTTGGCCGATTCAACATTCGTCAATACCTATGTGTGCATAACTCGGCATTTAGCGTGGCGTGCAAATCACGGTATCGTGTCTACCTCGCATTAAATTTTATTATTCGCCCGGTAAATCCCATTAAAATAAATCTTTAATGAGAAATCTACCACGGATGGAACATAAAATCGGCCAATCTACTCGCTGCAGTTTTGGTAACTTAATTTCTTCCATCTATTCGCGTAGGTACAATTCAAATAATGTTGAAAAACAATACCGGAGATACTCGGCGAGCCTGCAGCACTCCACGTACGGAAAAAAAACCTTTTCCAATTCCATTCTAATGACTCGGCATATCTTTAAATAAATTTCCATCAATAGGCTTCATTATCAAATGAATTATTCTTCCAACGGTCTCGTTTATCACAAAAGGAAATGCTCATCGAGAGTATCAATATCTACCTACATCTTCATTATACGAAACCATATCGCTAGACAAAAAATTGCCAACATTAAAACGTATCTTCGCGAATAAAAAAATTTCCGATTCGTTTTATTCGATAAATTACGAATGGAGCTCGAATTAACACCCAAGATCGCCAACCACCTGACATCGTTATCGTAAAATTTTACGACATTTCAAACTCGCTTTTCTAATTAGCATAAAGCCAATCGATACATAAAATTCGCACTAAACGGTAGTCTACATTTTTTATGCGCAAGTTTCGAATAGTATTCGCGTATATCATGCCATCTAACGAGATACAGCCTCCATTAATGGCATCACACCGCGACTATAATTCGTGGCAAATATTGAAAAAGAATTTTAATACGGCGACAAATTTTTACAACTTATTCCAGCTCGTCAGCAAACCTGTTATGTGTTTTGTAATTTTTTTTTCTACCTACCAACTTGAACGACAACAATTAGAGTGATATAATGGATGTTTTTTCCCCTCCTCCTTTGCCATGGTCGATAGATACAAAATGTCCATGTATAATAAATATGTATCCGTGAGTAATTACGAACGCAGATTATAATGAGCAACGGTATCGTAAAATTGGCCAGTTTTGCGATCAACAGACGAGTACGATGAGACCTACTTTGCTAATGCTGCGGTGCTGCTGGATGATGACGTCACTGGCCAAGAAATTTTTATCAATGGTGGTTATTTATTGTAATAGGTTCGCTTTCATTTTTATCATAAAGTGAGGACTTTGCGTCGTAAAATTTACGCCATTAGGGTCTCGAGACTATTTTACAAGGTGTTTTGAAATTACCACATTATCATATAAATAAATATAAATAGCGAATAGGTGCTCAGGTTTGGACGGACGTCGAGGAATTTATTTCTGGATGTTGATGGCTTGACATGGATTTTAGGATGTAGTCGGGTTTGAGATGTTTTAATCCGGATTGAGTGAGGAAGATTTGGTAAGGGCTGAGAATAGGAGAAAATGGGTTTCAAGATAACGTAATTTTTCAGATTTTTTTTTGTACAAATAGTTGTGTGAAGTTTTGAGTCATCATAGTGGATTTTTGAAGGGCCCTGCCAAAAATATTTTTCTTTAATTACCCATTATAGACATTCGTCAGAGGAGTAAAAAAAAGTCAATGACTAGAACTATTGAATTTTTCCCCTCAATTTTTTTTTGAACACTTGATCAAACCTTGTATGTAATAATTCAAAAATTTTTATATTTCTTCATCAATTTTTTTCTGCTCAAAATCTTTTTTGTTTGTTTTTTGAAACGAAGTTTTAAAAGGAAAAAATGTTCATTTGGAATGAATTCAAAAAGTTCTGCTGTGCTTTGAAATTAAATCTGCGTGTTTTCTGAATGAAAAGAAAAAATAAAGAAATGGAAAATTTATACATTTTTTGCCTCTCTTCTCCTTCATAATGCTGATTCGGTTTGCTGGTATTGCCTGGTTCAATTTTTTCCAGTTGTACTTTTTCAGTATTTTTAAAAAAATATTGCAAATTTTGCAAAAAAGGTAATTTTAGAGAAGTATTTTAATTTCTCTCATTTTGAATCAGTGAGAACCTGAGAAGCCACTGAAAAAATTCAGAATTGCAGCACAAGAAAAATTAGCAAAAACGAATGGTTTGCAGCGGATTTTCCGCCGATTATCCACAGAATTTTTCAGATTTTCCAACGAATTTCACTGCCGAATTTTAATGAATTTTTTAAAAAATTTTCAGCAGTTTTTTTCACGGTTTGCTTTCTGTGATTTTTTTTCTCTGATTTATTAATGTGCTAAAATTCTGGTTGTTTTCTGGTTATTTTCGATAATTTTCATTGATTAATAAAAAAAGAGGAAAAGCTTTTCAGAAAATCCTAAACCGTTTTGAAACATTTTCAATCGTTTTCATGGTTGCAAATATTTTCTTTCACTGCTTAAATTTTCAGATTTTCGTTTGAAGAATCTTCCATTTTTTATGGATGAAGCAAAAAATAACACTGATGATGGTGAGAAATTAAAAAAGATTAAAAAGTTACAGGATTTGGGAAAAATTTAGGCAAACTTGGTCGCCGGCCAAAATAATTTCACGTTAAAACATATTTTACTGTAAATTCCCAAGAAACAAATTCGTTTTTTGAATTAAAAAACATATTTTTTGCTTATTTACGAGTATTTATTTAAATTTTCCACCCCACATCAAAAACTGATTGAAGCTAGATATTTCCAAACCAGTAAGAGGGGTTGATTTAAAAAAAAAATTGAATGTAGAATCGTAGTGTTCTAAATCAGATATTAAAAATTTTAATTTCCTTTAAAATTTTGAGTAGGTACCCAGGTACCTAATTTTCAAGTTTTGAATTTAATTTTCAATTATTAAGAAATCAAAGTTTTTAAAAATATGAATAATCCGAGGGGTGTTCCAGAGGATAAAAAGAAGTTGTCAAAAATTCCCACACCCAACGTAAGAAACATTTTTTTGCAAATTTTTGCCTCAAATAAACTCGAATGATTTCAAAAAAATTCTCAGTTTAAATTCTGGTTTCGATAACATATTCTCTTCATTAACTTTGATCGAAATTTATTTAAAATCTGTAACATCTAAAATTATCTTCAAAATGAAGCACTTATCAATTTTTTTGTTAAATCAAAGTTGATCTGACTTCATTTGAGTTTTCCTCCACCCCTTTTTTTTTTTTGAAAAAAAATCTTGATCCTGATTTCTGATTATACTGAATCAAAAGTTTTCAAAGTTGAACAATTCAGAGGGAAAGGAAGTTACTAGACGATGAAAAATCTGTCATTGTTCTAATTGAGCCAGAATGATTCCTAGAAAGGAAATTCAGTTTGAATCAAAGTTTCGGTAGATAGGTAACAAAATATTCTCCTCAGTTTCAACTTGATCATAATTTATTTAAATTCCGTAAAATCTGAAATAATCTTCAGAGGAAAGTACTTTTTAAAAATTTTATCAAATCAAAGTTAGTCGTGAATTCAATTGTGTTTTTTCATACTTTTTTTTTCCAAATTTATATGTAATCCAATTTCAAATTATACAGAATAAAAAGTTTTCCAGAACCTATTAAAATGTTGAAAAAATTGAAATATTTCATTTTCTCCCATAATTTTTTGAAAATAAAATTAACAGAAAATTTTAAAATTGAACAATTTTTATTCCGATTTATAGAATTGATTTACAAATGAGAGAAATTGAAAATTGATTAAAATTTCCCTTTTTCAATTTTTTTCTTCATGGAGATTAAAAGGATTTGAGATTAATGAAATCATTCTTGGATTTTTCTCTGCCCTGGAGTCTTGATGAATTTTATTAAATTCTATATTTTAAAGGGAAATTTGTACTTAGAAATTGAAAAAATTTCTAAAAATTATTTTTGTCAGAAATTTTCAATTTTTAAATTTGGTTTTATCTGACTGTCGAAGTTAAGAAGATAGATATCCTTAAAATTTAAGATTTTTGATATTTGTAAATTGAAATTTTTGTTTAGAAAATGAAAAATGTGATTTTTTAAATTCACATTGTCTTTTCTCGGAGTACCTTGCATTTCTTTCTCTGTACTCATTTAAAAAAAAAATTGTGATACGTTAGGTACAGAATGAAATGCAATTCTCGTTTTGTTTTTTGATAATAAGCCAGCTACATTGGAGCATTTTTTATTAACAAAAAATATTGGGTGTAAGAAAGCAAATCTAATTTAAATTTTATATCTCATGTTTTTAATAAAATCTTGATTTTAAAAAAAAAAAATTAGGATTTTTGAAATTTTTTGGTTGGCAGCCCTGTTCATATGTTTTACACGTCAAATAAATGTGAGCCTGGATATGAAAATATTCTTAGGGGGCCAGAAATTATCTTTTGAGTTGACATTGATTTTTGAATTTGGACCTTTCAAAAGATTCAAGGAGAAACCTCAACTCAAATGCCAATTTTTGACCCAAAACGTTAGTTTCTAAATTCAGGCTCAAAAATATTCAATTTTTCAATCATGTCTGGTTCCTATATCTAGGCTCAAAATGTCAAAAATATTCAATTTCTTCATCAAATCTGGTTTCTAAGGCTCAAAAATATTCAATTTCTTCACGTCTGGTTTCTAAATCTAGGCTCAAAAATATTCAATTTCTTCACGTCTGGTTTCTAAATCTAGGCTCAAAAATATTCAATTTCTTCATCAAATCCCAGGGCACTCCCAATAATCCACAAAAAATTAGCATTTCTCAAATCCTCGCGCCAGAAACCAAGAAACCACTTCATTAAGCCCATAATCAAGCCGATCGAAACCAGATGTTACTTGTTTTGCATACCCTTGCGCCGCATTAATCTTTCGATTCACTTTCACACTCGCCAACGAAAAATCACGCATTCCTGAATGAACGTGGCGAAACGCTGGTATTCGATTGAATACCACGACCACGCAGCATTGAAATCGATGAATGATCCCGAACACCTGCCGCGATCCAGCGTATCCCGTCGAAACCACCGAAGAAGCGAATTTTCCAACTAAATGCTCGCATAAAAAGAACTCGCCGACTTTAATTTAACCAACGATTACACGTACTTGGAGTTCACCAGCGTTGAAAAAATTGCACCGTGTTTGGACGATGGTTAACCCGCGATACGAACAAAATTCTAGGAAATATCACGAAAATACATTCGGAAAAAAAACGATACGATCTGTTGATACGAACCGTGAATAACATTCGTTGGTCGTGTTTTAAGTATAAAAACGCATCTAGTTAATTTTGGAACGTTTAACGCAGCTTGAACCTTGTTCCAGAAGGAGAGAGAGAGAAAAAAAGACCTACATCAATATTCTTATGTCGTATAACGAGTCGATTCGCAGGTTCCATTGCATGTGAAATGATTACTTTTATGGGTTCTTTGGCTAGATAAATTACTATTTGGGCGTCGAAATTTTCAGCCGGGTGAAATTTCGCAGGGTAGGATCAGCAGTGGAAAAAACGAGAAGCCCAAAACGGATGTTGCGCAGACGTGATAACGGTGAAGATTCGGTTTTTATAAAATGTATGCCAACATTTGACCAATTAAGGCTCACGGAAGACTAGGTTCTTCTTTACAACTGGATTATTGGAACTAGGCAAGTTTGATGCATCTCGATTTGTTCTTTGTTGCATACCATGCAAACGTGATAACAATACTGATAAGTTGAACAACTTTATTTTAAAGCAACAATGTACCTCGGTGATGCGACGGACGATGCAGTTGTGCATCGTCGGTGTGAGTATATGGCTACGTACGAACGAACCGGATGTTCTCGCTTGGTCATTTCAAATTGTAATTAACTGTGTAGTACTTTTTCTATGGATTTGGTATTTTTTTCTTTTATAGAATATTGTGGCGTATGTAGGTACGTATTGTTTACAGGTTGAATGCGAGTATGATGTGTAGTTGTTCTTACCACAGATCGGTGTTGAAAGAGTTGTTGATTATTTTGGAGAAGTTGAGGGTATTGTTTTGGAAAGATGTGAGAGGTGAACTGAAATCGAATTGATTTTTAAAAATTAATTTTATTTATTAAAATTTTTAAAATTTTTAAGGTAAAATTTTCATTGTCTAAAATTTTTGGATCTATAATATGTAGGTACTTTCACTTTTTAGAAATTTTTGTGAAACGGATGGCAAAAAATTTTCAAGTTTTAATAAACTAACGTACTTGAAAATTTTTTGTAAAAATTATTTTTAAAGGAAAAATAAATCTCAAATTTTGGAATTTGGGAAAAAAATTATCGGAGTGTACACCTTCGATTGCAATTAAGAGAATTACATTTTGACTCAACCAGATGCAACCATGTTTTTTATGTGTACCTACATTTGATGAACTCTCAGTACCTACTTCATAAATGGTGTTATGGGTCAACTTAGTTTATGGGATTTGATCGAGTTTTCTATAAATGCATCCTGGAGGAATTTATGGGGATCGAGCCCTCCCCCCTCCCTATAACCTCGATAGGAGATTTTTTATTACAAAATAATATAATGAGTACATGAAAAAATACATTTTTTCATTTTTCATGCAGTACTTTTTTTGAAAAAAATTCGCTCTCGTTTAGTTCGGCAATATTTTATTCATTTTTATTTCTTGAATAAATTGTGTAATTATCTAAATTGGAATTAATCTTTGATGAAATTCTGCCTTTGAGAATCATAATGAAATGATTTTCATTGAAAATTAATGATTTTTCAGTTTCGCTGATTGTTCGGTCAAAAAATCACTGATTTATCAATTGAAGAGCTCTTTTCCAAAATGGGATAAAATTTCAAACCGTATGTGGAAAAAGGAGCTGAAGGGTAAATTTTTTCTTAGCCTCTGACGTTAAAAAAATTTACCCTGAAGCCCTTTTTTTCATGCACAAATTTTGAACTCATCCCAGTTTAGAAAAGAGCTCTTCAATTAAATTCCAAATTGTCAAAAAAAAAGTCAATCATTTTGACTGAAAAATCGATGAAATTTGAATTTGACTCCATTAATTTTTTATTGCATTTTTGGAGTTCTCTGTGTTGATGAAACTTTTAAATTGATTTAGACATATGTGACCCTGCCTCAAAAGAAGGGACCTAGTGTAAAAAAAATCGATGTCTCATTTTTCATATTTTTCGTCCAAATAACACCAAATCTGGACCATGCATAAAAATGAAGACATCAATTTTTTTTACTCTAGGTCCCTTCATTACGGCAAGGTCACATATTGTTGTTTAAAAAAAGGCAACCTGAATAGATACCTCGCTACAATTTATTGAAACATCTTAACCAGTCAAATTTAGTAATTTTTTGAACAATAATCATTTCAAATTCAAAATTTATAAGCGTTTTTTCTCTTCCTTCCCTTTCTCCCTTTCCTTCTCCATCAACTTCTGTCGCTCTTTCTCTTTCAAAAATATTGTTGGCAATTGAAAGCAATTAAATTTTTAATTACCAGGAATTTTTGGTTTGAAATTTGTTAAGTTTTCTGAATTGTCAATTAGACATTTTTCAGGTGCATTTTCAAGTATAGATGAATGTATTTTTTTCATTGTATTTTTTGCATTACTTTTTTTAGCACGACCATATGCATAGAAATACTTATAGAAGTTTTTTCTGATTATAAAAATATTGAAAGATTTACATAATAAAATTTTGTTGGACTGAAGTTACCTAACTTGGGAAAATATTGATTGGATAAATGTTTTAAAAACCGATAGGTACCTAATTTAAAGTTTTCTGAATCGGAAAAGTTTTTAAAAATTTTTTGACATAAAAACCAAAAACCAAAATTCTAAATACAAAGGCTAAAAAATCCAGAAGGTAAAAGCTGAAAATTCATTGACATGAGACGTGTTTCTTTTTTTCGGAACGCCAAAACTTTTTATTATCGTCTTCAGACTTGGACAATGGACATTTGGATTTTGGATTTTTAATTTCTGGATTTTAGTTTTTAGATTTTGAGTTTTGAGTCTTAATTTTGTGGCCTCTGGATTTTAAATTTTGGTTTCTCATTCTTTTTTCGGGCATTCTTTGCAGTTATTTTTGGCTCCTTCCGATTGCAGACCTTTTTTCAAGAACTATTTCGACTCAGAATACCTCAAAATACCAAATTTTAAGACATTCATCCAAATTATGATTTTAAAGTAGATAGGTAAATAGATACTTAGGTAAAACTTTTGTGCGTAAACTTTTATGAACTTGATTTTTAAAAATTGATTTTTGGTAAGTACAGTTTTTTCAAAATTTACAAGTTATTAAATAAATTCATTTCAAATTGGTTTTTTTATCAAATCAGTTTCAAATAGGGAAAAATCAAAATCCTTCATTTACCTTGATTTTGGACACTTTTCTTATTCCAAAGTAACAAATGTCAAAAATAAGTAGCAGTTAGTCACACAAAAAGATCTGACTTTCATATTTCATTTAATGTACGAAATTGAAGATTGATGACCTAGTGCCTGATCTCCCTTACCCTCAGACTTTTAGGTCACTTAGTTGGTCTAAATAATGTGCTTTTTTGAAAAATTCTTCTCAAAATAATTGAATAGGTAGGTACCTACGTGAAATTACTTTTAAAGATTCTGGATTCTGTAAAAACAAATAAATTTTCAATTTATCCTTTCAGGTATTTTTTAATCTAGACGAATGAAGGAGATAAAAAAAATTGAAATTTTTTGGGAACTTTTTCTGTAAAATTAAAATCAAAACTGTCAAAATGCCTAATTTATTTTTACTATGAATTTTTTCTTTTTTTCTTCTTCTTCTTCGTTTGATATAAATTTTTACAAATGTCCTACACATCTTAAGCCATTTTTGATTTTTTATTTATAATCTCACATTAAGAAAAAAATGTATGTATTTTGTTTGTGTCTGTCTTATTATCCTCTTTTATTTTTTTTTTTATTTTTTTTTTAATTCAAAGAACACTCTCCTAAAATTTTCTATTTGGTAAAAGCGTCGCAATCGTACCTACATTTATAAATTTCTACGTAAAAGAATTCCTTCCAAGTCGTAATCTTCTTTTATTTTCTTGGAAAGTGATTTCACGAAGCAACAATATTTAAATACGTACAATTGTGCGCAGGTAAGTATCCATTTATTCAACTACACCCTGTCCTCATTCTTCGAAATACGAGCCTTTTTTGGATATTGCTAATTGGTTACAGATCTAGTCAACAATGACAATTATATGTTAATTTAATTGCCACAGGTAATGAAATGGTTTGAAAAGTTTTCGGTACCTACATGAAAAATTCAAATGTAGGGCTTTGATCGGCTAAATCTTCAAAGATACTCTCATTTTTCGAGACACTAATTACCTAGGTACCTTTCTCAATGAATACGGTATTGGTAAAACAGAAATATCAAGGGTGGAATTTTTTCAATATTACATTATCGAAAAAACGTATTCGCATTTGCATACAATCAAAAATACGAGTACCTACGTTATCGAATTAATCATTTTAAAATTAACACATCGCCGGAACACTTTGCTCGTAATTAAATCAAGACATACATTTCACTTCGTTCTCATATCATCTAGGTACATAATTCAAATTTGTGACAAATTTTAAGCAGTTCACTACCACTTTTTAAGAATTACTTCATGTCAGAATCCTCCCTCAATTCCACCCCATTTGCTCATTCGATAAAAGAAAAATACTTAGTAAATCATAGAGCGTGATATTTAAATGGGGAGAGGGTGTAATTTAATAAGAAAAAAATACATAATTATATTATTTTTGAAGAATTATCCATACCTAATAAAAAGCACATCTGTTTTAAATTTTTTTGGATTAAATTTTCAGCTCATAAAATAGTCCTGAATTTTATTCAATAAGATAAGAACCGATCAAATTACACAAAAATTTAGGTACCTACCTATTTAAAATTTTTATTATTATTTTCTCACACTTCTCATAAACTGATGAAAAAATGTAACCGATTTAATTCAGTTCGATAGGATCAGATCCGGTTCTTAATTTTTTCGTTGGATTTTATCTGTTGGTACTTTATGTGGAAAAATGTTCATCAAGATTGCATAAAACTGGATAGGTATCTAACAAAGTATTTTATGAATTCAAACCAGATCAAGTCATTTTTCTTAATCTGATTATGCAATAGTTTATTTCTTTCATCGAATGCTCATAAAATGAAAATTTTCAAAGTGGGTCTGGATAATTAAATGTAAGATGTTAAGTTTATGGTCACTTTTTTCAAAAGGTACGTCTAGACTCCGAAACGAGCTACGATCAAAACTTTCTTTTTTGATTCAATCCAAATATTCTCCTTTTGCCATTCAGATCCCAGGTTTAAAAATCTTTAAAAATTCAACAAAAAATTGATATTTTATAAAATTTTACCGAAATTGATTTCAGAATTGATTTTTTTACTAAGATAAAAAATATCACTTAGACATAATCTTAATTCATTTTCATTCTAACCCTATAATTTTCAGAAGTATTTATTCAATATTATTTTCGTGTTGGTTCTTCAAATTTTCTGTAAAAATGTTTAAAAAAAATTGAGAAATATTTATCAAAATAATTTTAATAAGGATATTTTTACCTAAAAAATAATTTTTGATTCAGCTCCGAACAGAACAAAATGAAAAGGGCATGTTTTAAAACCTCTTGGTTCAAATTCCAATTTTAATTGATCAAATAATTGATCATATTAATTTTTTGTAAATTTTTGAAAATTTTAAAACATTTTTTCCAGCAAAAAAATATACATATTTCTGAAATTCCGACGCTTCCTGCGCAATTTCCATTTTTTCCAGTAATTTTTGATTTCTCCGAAGAAGGCCCGAATTAACCTGAGCAGCTTGAAAATTCAATTTTCTCTCTTTCCAAGAGTTGAAAAAAAAAAATCGTTTCATTTGGCTCCATCTCAAATGAGCACTCAAATTGCGTATTTTTGGCCACTTAGGAACCTAAATTTTGTCAAGTTCAGATTGAATTTTTTAGGTTGAGCCCTTTGAGGGGTACAGGAGAATTTTCAACTATCCGAAATGCAGCACTGAAGTTGAGTAAAGGAGAATTTTCAGTGTTCCAAAATTCAGCATTGAAGACAGGATCAAGAACAATTTCAATTTTCTCATCAGTGGTTTCCAAACAGACACTTCGAATCAGTAGGTATTTTGAGTTTATTTTTTATTGGTGAGAGGGGGTTCCAAATTGCATCAGAGGCTCCAAAAAAAAGCTGAAATTAGTCAATTTTAAATTCTTAGGATGATATTCAGTACTCGAAGGTCTAATAAAAAAAAGCCTGCGTTTTTCTTTAGAATAATCAATAGGTACACACTTCTCATACTGTCATACTTTTGATTGGAAAAAACATGATTTTTAGATTTTTGAACATTTGGCACAAATCAAGATATAAAATTGGGCAACTGAAATTTTGATCAAAAAATGTTCTAGATCATCCCCTTTTTGGGCCCTTAGAATATGCAGAATAATTTTGCCTCTTTCAAAAAAAAAAAAAAAACACACTATGAAAAATTAAATTGTATAGTGAATTTTTCAATTCATCGAGTTGATGAGACTAAAACAAAAATAATAAAAAAAAAAACTGAGAAAAAATACTCGTATGTACTTTTCTGACTTTTCAAAATAAATTCTGTTATTTAACTGCAGAAAAGTATGAGTTAAGAATTTTTTTTCTCTTCCTACATCATTCTAGATCTATGCTTGTGAAATGGCCCTGAAATTGAATCTACTCAAAAATGAAATAGTAAGCTTTCATTTTGATGAGACATTTCATAATTGATGCCAAAAATTTTTAATTCTAGAATTTTCCAGATTCTTTAATTTAAACTTTTTAAAAAATTGCATCCAATATTAAAATTTTCCCAAAAGTACCGAAATGGATGTTGAAAAAACATCTTTAAAAATATAAAGCTGAATTTTTAAAAAAATTAAGGAATGAAAATCAATTTTTTAATTATTTAAATTGACTTGGAGAAAATAAAAAATTTACAGTAGGAAAATTTTTGCCAACTTTTTCAGATTTTTTTCAACTCTATGTTTTCAAAATTTTTTTCCAACTACCTAGGTAGGTAATCTATTTTTCCAGAGATTTTCAAGGCATTAAAACATGAAAAAAAAAGGTTTTTTTGGACACTGAATATCGGATTTTTCCAAAACTTCGCCCTCGAATTTTTCAATTCTAGAATTTTCCAGACTCTTTAATTCAAACTTTTTAAAAAATTGCACCCAATATTAAAATTTTCTCAACAGTACCGAATTGGATGTTGAAAAAAAAATCTTAAAAAATATAAAGCTGGATTTTTATAAAATTTAAGGAATGAAAATCAATGTTTTAATTATTGAAATTGAGTTGGAGAAAATGAAAAATTCACAGTAGGAAAATTTTTGCCAATTTCTTCAGATTTTTTTCAACTCTGTTTTCAAAACTGTTTTCCAACTCTAAAATTTTTTTTTCAATTTTTTTCCAACTACCTAGATACTTAATCCATTTTTTCAAAGATTTTCAAGGAATTAAAATATGAAAAAAAAAGGGTTTTTTGGACACTGAATATCGGATTTTTCCAAAACTTCGCCCTCGAATTTTCCAGACTCTTTAATTTAAACTTTTTAAAAAATTGCATCCAATATTAAAATTTTCCCAACAGAACCGAATTGGATGTTGAAAAAAAAAATCTTAAAAAATATAAAGCTGAATTTCTATAAAATTTAAAGGAATGAAAATCAATTTTTTAATTATTGAAATTGAATTGGAGAAAATGAAAAATTTACAGTAGGAAAATTTTTGCCAATTTCTTCAGATTTTTTCAACTCTGTTTTCAAAACTTTTTTCCAACTCCAAAAAAATTTTCTTCAATTTTTTTCCAACTACCTAGGTAATTCATTTTTTTTAGAGATTTTCAAGGCACTAAAACATGAAAAAAAAGGTTTTTTTTGGACACTGAATATTGGATTTTTCCAAAACTTTGCCCTCGCTTCGCTTGGTCATGAACGAAATCACAATCATAAGTATAAGTATTTTAAATACTGAAGGCCATCGTGTGAAAAAAGGCTTCATTTGTCTCCCTCCCCCTCTAAAATCCTTTTGGTATTCCAAATTTCCAAGTCACCAACTACTCCGTATCTCCCAAAAAAATGCTTTCAACAGCGACTGATTCAACAATAATTATAATTAATGAGCATAATGGGTGCACCTAAAAATTAATTACCTAAGGAAGAGACTGAAAATTTGAGAAAAAATGGGGGGGTCAGATTTCGAATAAATAAATCGTTCTCCATTGATCGTTCAGTCAAAAATCATAATTTTTTTCTGACCCGCAGGGAATTTATCAAGGAATCTGTGATTTTTGACTAAAAAATCACTTTAAAATTATCAACTTTTAAAATAACTAAAATTTTGGAAAAAAATATCGTTTGAAGAGTAAAAAAATGCACTTTTGCACATTTTAATTTCCAGCCAGAAATGAAAATCTTAATTTCCCTAAAAATTCTCTCACACTCTCAAAACCTAAACACACAAAAAAAAGAACACCTCAAAAAAAAGCACCCAAAACTTACCCCAGTATTCAGAAGTAAAACGGCCAGGAGGGCATATAGTAACCGCATAACTTTCCTTACTCAGGTAACCGAAGCCAGATTTGAGAGTTGGCCGATTGATACATGCAGTCTGCAATTCGACGAAATCTGCGTAAAACAAAAGAAAAAGTACGTCGATTAAATTACATAACACAATATGCATTTTTTTCAACCGAAAAAAAAATTCTCAAACATCCTCATCTCCAGTATTTCCATTCATGCTGACCTTAAAATACCTGCTCGGTATAATTATCGAATACTGAACGCGATGTCCACTCTGGTCGCGAGCTTCATTACAACTCTTGGCGAGAAATCTACCACCAGTTCGACAAGGTCCGAACTAGAGCATTAGGCCAGAGGTTAGCGCGGTTTTTTATTCATTTTTCACATATACTTACGATAAACCGGTATACTGTTGTAATTTCGAGTTATTAACATAATGAGTTTACATTCCTTTTAGGCTGGTTTTTTTTTTTGGTGCAGGTACATACGCTCGGTTTCGTTGAATTTCCAAAATAATATCAGGTGAAAAAAAAAATTCCTTATTCCCACACAATGTCCTTGGGTAAAAGTGTAAAGTATTCGGGACGATTCACTTTTTTTTTTGGACATGAGAGAAAGATAGATATTTGGGCGACGAAATTCTTAAAATAAACAGGGCAACAATTACCAACCAACTAAACCTTATCGTATTTATCTCAAACCAACGTACCATATTTTATATGTACAATCAAATTTATTCTCCAGCTGCTTCTTTTCCTAACAAAGTAATTAAATCAATTAAACGATTCGTGCGCGTTTACCTTTTGAAACGAGCTAGATTCACACTGCCATGTTTTCATAATTCATAAATAACCCGCCGGCCTGGGTAATTAATACGAATTAAATTGGCGATTTATGATTTCGTGACGCCTTTTTATTTTCATTTCCATCAATTAAATTACCCATATAAGGTCGCCACCGTACACAGTCTACATACGATGGCCACTTTAATTACGCTTTTCTAAGTCGTATCTCGATGCGATGAAATGCCCATCCGTTTTGACCAATCCGAAGTGGAACGAAATTGGAAAATTTTTCGAAATAAAAGTAATTTCCGAACCAAGGTCGTTTCGTGACCGCGTCCGGCATAAACGATGAGCTGCTGTGACACTTGAAACATGCCCCTGTCGCAATCATCGTCTATTTAACCGCAACGAGCACCGATAGCCGTAAAAATCATTCGAACAGAGAAACGATGTTCGCGCGTCTGTCGAGTCTACATAAGGCGACATTAGGATAATTTATGGCTGAAAAAAAAAACAGCTACGAGGTGTGGATCGTCCAACTAACCTGTTTTGTTTATTCACCTTATGCCCATAGAGCTTGGGTACTCGAAGCTGAATCGGTTTCATTGATTATAACGATAACGAAAAGACTTGACAAGCAGGTGATCTATGGCGAATGGAATTCGTCGATGGGCCTGAATTTCTTACTCTGGATCTGCTATGGAAATGGAGCCGGATTTTTAGGTATTTCGAGTAATTGAGAAAAGGTATTTCGAATGGAGTCAAGGTTACGTGTGGTTTTCTATGCAGCTCGTGTTTTGTTCGAGTGTTTCTAAATGTCATATTAATGTGACGTAAGTTGCTGGTTGGAAAAAAATGTGGGTTAGAAATGAAATTGGTGGTTAAGGTGGAGAGTTTGTTTAATTGAAGGGGTTTGGGAAAAATAGTGGAGAATTGAAGCCATCGTGATAATTATTTTTTTTTAACGATTCGCAATTTGTTGGAAAAATAGTCAAAATCGAGAGATTCTCGGGTTCAGTTCCGGTTCGAGATTTTAATCTGGCAGTGCGTTTGATCAACACGCGAGATATTTAGAAGAGTAGGTAAGGTTAGAGCATGGATACCTTTCACCTATTCTACGTTGGTTTTGCGCAGGTAAAAAATGTGCGAAGTTTTGAATTTAATGGTGTTTGAAATAAGAGTTAAATTTGAACGAAATTTCCTCATTGTCGGTTGTTTAAAAGTTGAGAGGTATAATGACGTGTTCGAAGAGTCGACGAGAATTTCCGCAATTGAGATTATAATAATGTAATTAAAAAGTGCAATTTTCCGATCTACCGGGTTAGGTGGTTAATTAATTTTGGTGTATAATTATTGGAATTAAATGGCGAAATTATAAATGCTTTTTTTCCTGTCCGTAAAACTGAAAGTATTTTTATGGCGGAAAAATTTATGGTATGGCGTAATTATTTAATATTGGCGAATAATTCTATGTAAGTGCAGAAAAATGTCCGGATTGAAGGAGAAGTCACTAAAATTAATCATGGTGTTGGAATTTTCTGGAAAATTTTGATAATTGAAAATTTTTTAGTCCTTAATTAAAAAAAAAAAAAAATGGACCAAGTGGAGAAAGTTTTGGTACAATAATTAAAATGCAGTAATTTCAACTTTTCTATTCAAAAGTTGAAAAAAAATAAAAGATTTTTGAATAAGAAAATTCTCCTCTAACTTGAAATTGGAAATGATTGAAAGTTGAAAATTTTTAAAATAAAAATTTTCTGAATTCCTGTCATGTCTTTTTAGCATTTTAAATTGCAAAAGTCGTCGAAAAAATTATTAAAATAGAAAAAAATTCAAGTTGATCTGGGATCTGGGGTTTGAAAAAAATTGATGAAAAATTCATTGAAAATAAATATATGATTTTTTGAAGTCAAAATACTCTTTTCCAACAAAAAATGTTTTTTTTTTGGGGAGGGGGATCTTCATCAGGCTTTTAAAAAATTAAAATTTATCATTTTTCATAATTTACTCATCTAACGAAGTATATTTACCCTTTCACATTTCTATTGAGAAAGAGAGATGAAATTTGACAGATGTTTTCTACTGTTTGAGGGGGGGGGGGGCTGAAAAATATCACACAAGTTTTGCTTTAGAGTGAAATGCGTTTAAATCGTAATATAACTTTTTATTTATTTTTTTCAATCGAATAGGACACATCCAAATTTAATGAAAATGTTGAAGCAAAGGGCCTGTTTTGAATTTTTTCTATCTCCCCTCCTCCCTTACTGCCATGGTGCCATGTAACATTAAGAAAAGATCTCGAGAGAGAGGAGGGGTAATAATATGAAAAATAATGCATGACTTTTTACTGAAATGTTTGATAATTCAAATCTTTTTTTCTATTTTTCAACTTTCAAAATAATTAAGAATTTGGTAAACTGAAAAATTTTAATGAACAAATTTAACTTTTTTTTGATTTTTTAAAAATTAGAATAATAAAATAGCAGATATTGAAATTTTTTATCGAATAATTTTTTCACTTCAGATATTTAACACCCCCCCCCCCCTCCTCACAAATAAGATTTTAATAATTACGCTGTTTTGTCAATTAAATGATCAGGTATTTTCGTAATTTGCCTCAAAAGCTTATTCCTAGGTACCTAATTTTTTTTTCAATTTTTTGAAATTTTGATTTTTTTGCAATAAAGCAAAGAACGAAAGGGAAGAAGAAAATGTCAGCAAAATCATTGTCATTTCAGATAGAAAAATTGGCACGAGTCGAAAAATTTTACGAAGTAATGACTTATTTTCCATGGTAAATTTGGAAATTTTCATCTTTCTGAGTCAAAAATTGCAAAAAATGTACTCAATTTTTTGACTTTTAAAGCTCGTTTCTCTTTTTATGCTGTAAATTTCGATTACCTACATGTACTTTGATTATTCTGAGGACTTTGACGGATTTGATCGTGTCTTCATTTTGAAGAAGAAGATGAGGGATGTCAAAATTATTATTGATAGAATTTTTTGAAAAACTTTAGCAACCATTCGTCATTTTTTTAAATTTGAATATCAAGTTTTTCTTTACAAATTCTTTTGATTTTGAATTCGATGTAAGGAAGAAAAACTGAAACTATTTATGATCAAAACTTCTCTAAATTTTGTTTAAAAAAATTGTACCTCTGATCTAATGTCTATTTTCCTCGAAAAATTTCGTTTTAGGTAAATGAAGAAATTTTCAAAAAAAAAAAAATAGCATTTTAGCTGGAAAAAATATGAAAAAAATTTTAAAATTCCATATAAGTATGCTAAATTTTTTACGAAATTTATTTCATTTTTTATACTCGTCGAAATCTTTGTATTTTTTTGAAATTTTATTTGAAGGTTTTATAATCTTCAGTTTCACTTTCCTTCCCATTCCACAACGAAAAATGTTCTCAATTTTTTTCCGTTTCACTCTGTTTTCAGCTGTGAAATGAGAAAATAAAATTGTAGGTACTTTCAATTGTGAGGTACAGTGCAACCTGAGCACATAAATTTACATTTTTGGAACTATCGAAAAATCTAGGTAAAAATTTCTGTCGTTGTACCCACCTAAATTCATCTTAAAAAATTAATAAAAAAATGGGACCATTTTTTCCTGAAATTTCCGAATTTTTTGACATAGCCCATTTTTAGATGAAAAATAAAAATAATACCGTATGTAGTTCGAATTTTTTCCTTTTTTTTCCCCATTTTTTTTTTAACCACTGGATATCCATATTTGAAAATCATGTTCATGAAAACTTCATTGACTCATAAATTTAAGAGGAAAAATGATTTGAAAAAAATCAACGAAAGTAAGAATCACAAAAAATTATCTAAAGATTGTTCAACTTTCGATTTTGCTAAAATTCGTGACCAAGTGAAATTACGACTCGAGTATTTTTTTCAAATTTCGGCACAAATTTACTGCTTGAATGAAAATTTAAGAGCATGAAATTTTTTCATTTCCGGTTCAAGATTTAACCTAAAAAAAAGTACCTGCTAGAATCGTTGAATCAGTGACCTCATTACTGAAAGTGAATTTTAACAAGACGAAAAATTAGTCGAGTATTGGATGAAAATACTCGTGTAATGAATACGAGAAAAGGGTTCAAATTTCAATCGCCTATCTAAAGTATTGAAAAATCTCTTCGAATGTAAAACAGATTGATAGGCTTAGGCATCAAATATAAACCAATTAAGTAAGAGATTATTTATTTTCTAACTGGCTCGTCATACGTAAATCAATATTAGATGTGTATGCACAAAAAATAAATACGTAAGTGAATTCCATTCCCTCCTCCCTCTACTTCTCCTATTTTTTAATTCTAAAAAATAAAATTAAATTGTTTTAAATTTCTTATTTTTTGTTCTCAATGAAGAAATGCTTTGCATGAGACAAAAACTACATACGTACCTACTTAATCTTTATTCCGATGAAAAAATAATAATTTTCTGTTGAAATTTCTTTCTCATTTTGTCACGATTTTAATTTGGTCTGATGCTAGCTAAATTCATAACGTATGGTGAAAGCAAGATCCAACTTCATTTTTTACTTTTTATCCCCCCCCCCCCAAAAAAAAAAGGACTTCGAGATTCGTGAATAAGTTGGAGCAGGGAAAGGGGAAATCAAATCAGGGATACAAAAAATGATATAAAATTGACTAATTTTAGGCTCTCAATTAATTTTGAAACGCCAAATGAATTGGAAAAATCTTTTGAAGGGGCGAAAAACTATCCATTCAATTTCAGTTGAATCGAATGAAATGGATAACATATTTTAAATTTCTAAAATTCACTCAAATTTTCCTATTCTAATAATTATCATCTACTAGAAAAATAATTATCAGTTTCATCCAATCCATGAGCTTGTTTTTTCGAAATCATCATTTTCATTAAATTTTTTGAAAAAAATCTTCGTTTTTCATCTTCAACAACGATTTTTCTGGCCTTCAAAAATGACCACTGTCCATTCTGGGACTTTTCGACACCTCACCAAACACCTCGACATCGCCTCACACCAAATCACTTTCGAGCAGTCCGTTAGGTACCCGCAGCGAACACCCATTACGAAGCGAATACCCAATTCCGCGTGTTAAAACAAAGAAGTCGAGCGAATACCAGAAGGTATAATTTTTCAAACAAAGCTAAACACTCGGTTACAATACTACTATAATCAGTCCATCGCAAATAACAGGTCCCTATGGTGAGTTTCTCATTGAAATATAGTTAGCAGAAATACACTATAGGTAAAATGCCAGCTCGCTACGTACGTATGCAAATCCATAAATATGAATAATTTAACAATACTGCCCAAAGTGAAAAGTATCCCAAGTCAAACATCGACATGATTTACACAAACAGGCCAATGTCGAGGATTGTTACAAAATTCACATCTTTGTATTTTACGTACATCTCTCGAGAAAAGAATAAGAAGGGGAGAAAAAAAAGAGGAAAATAAAAGTCTGGTAGGTGGTATTAGGTGTACGTCGAGTTTGATAAATCCGCACATTGTTGTAGCGTGCGATAACTTTCATTAAACGTGCTAATCCGCGACAAAACAAACCTCGAATTTACATAAATTGATTGGTCGAATGGCATTGGTACTTGAACTTGCTGAGGAACAAACACAGGTACCAAGTTTACCGGTAAGTTGAATCAACCTAACTAAACCGGTACTTGACCTGATGTCTATTTACTTGCACAATTTCGATCGTTTCTTTATCAAAGTGCCCAATCGTTAAATCAAGATCAAGGTTAATTGGGTCTGTTGGGATGTTCTCGATGCATTTTTAAAGCGAAGACGAATTTTCGGCTGGGACTTTCTATTTTACTTTTAGCTTCGGTGTTGGATCAATGGAGGTGAAATTTTTTTCGTGTTTGTTTAAGATGAATGGGTGATGAATTGGGTTGGAATTTTTTTTCCATTATGAATTCTGGACGGTGTTTTCATTCGGTTGTGTTTTGGTGAAGAGAAGGCAGAAGAGTGGGAAGAATTGTGTAGAGAATTTTAGTGAGATGATTTTTAAGAGTTGAGTTGATTTTTTTTAGAATATGAAGAGATCCTAAGTTTAGGAAAAAAAATTAGCCAAAATTTTAATCTATAATTTATTAAAAAAAAACACTAAAAAAAATTTTAAAATTGAATTAAATAAGTAATTTGTTTAAAAACTTTCTGAAAAAAAAAAATTAATTAATTCATAATTTATCCAAAAATTACCAAAAAAAATTTAAAAATTGAATTAAACAAGTAATTTGTTTAAAAATTACCTGAAAAAAATATTTCAAAATTTAATAACTACCTATTTAAAATTCATTATCAGTTCAAAAATCACGAGAAAAAAAAACGAATTTTAAATTAGATCATCTACATTCACAAAACAGTCATTTTGACGAATGAATGTTAGTTTGAAAAAAAAAAACAAAAAAAAAAGAATTTGGAATCCATTTTTTTATCACATAAAATCAAAAGCAATGAATAGAAAAATTATTGCAAAATTTTAAAAGGGGTTGATGAACCCAAAAAGTAATGCAGGAACTTGACTTACTTAAAATCGATCAAATTTCGATACATTTAGATCGAAATTGAATCCATGGTATCGATACTCGAAATTCTGATACAATTTTGTTATAATAACTTGAGAATGAATGAATTGGTCAAAAGCTCTCTAAAACCGTTTCTAAATACACTCAAATTTCCCAAAATTTCCAAATCAAAACTGAAAATGCAATTTTGTGATGATTGAAGGCTGAATATTTGCCTCTGCATCCCTCCTCTAAAAATTTAGTCCTGTCCCAATCAACAGTTTTGAAATTTCTTGAAATGGAAAATGAAAACTTTTCTGCATACGAGTAAAATAACTGATGAAAATCTAAAATGTTTGAAATTTTTATTGTATTTTCTATACTTAAGAGTGGGTGCAAATTAAAAATCAAGAATAAATCAAAGTTGGCAATATTGAAGAGGCAAAAATTGAAAAATATTATTTTCTATTTCTTGGACCAAAACTACAATTTTTTTCAAAAATTTCCCACTCGAACTTCCTACAAAATTTTCTTTAAAAAGTCATCTCTATTTTTTATAGATACAAAGGTACTTAGATTCTTGACTGAAAACTAAAAATGCAATAATTTTGTATTTAGGTATCAGAGAGATAAGCTGTCTCTGTTTCTCTCTCCCTTCCATGCAGTATGCAGTCACCTGATTCCCAGATAAAAAGTTTGAATTCTTAAAAACATAAAATTTTAACATTTTCCCCTCCCATTTACGTCAATTTGTCAGATTCGGCAATTTGAGAAGATCAATTATAGCAAGAGAAAATCACTTTTTTGGCGTCTAATCACCAACTGGAAAATTTCAGATTTTTCTAATTTTGAAACTTTTCATCCTTAAAATTTGAAAAAAATAACAGAAAATGCGCACTTTCCAAATCAAAATTGAAGTTTTTTCAAAATGTTTCATCTTTCATCTCATTTCGATCAGGGCACAAGTTTTTTTTTTCGAATTCTAATTTCTAAAAAAATGGCATTTCATTAAAATTCAAAATTTCTTCCTTCATTCAGAAAATTTTTACTACAGTTTGCAAAAAAAAAGTAGGTACCCACTCGTCAAATGATGATAAAACTAAAATTCATCCACATAAAAATGTTGGACGATTTTGAGCGATTTCTTCAAATGACGTTGACGACTTAATCACCTAAAAATCTGGTAATACCGATCGAGGTGGACATTTTTCGCAAATGGACAGTAATTTAGCATTATCAATTTTTTCAAAAATACAAAAATTGAGGAATTTGAGATTTTGAATTTATTGAGATGAAAATTCATACTGAAGCATCAATTTTCCTTCAATAACGAAGAAATTGAAATATCTGATGAACTCTGAGATTTTTGAAATGAAAAATGTTTTTTTATGCTTAAATAATTTTGATAAATTTTTGACCAAAAGAGTGAAAAAGGAAAAAAAACAAAACAGAATTTCGATCGATAATCAGGCAAAAAGTATTGAAAATTTAAGCTCCTATAACATTTGAAGATTTTTTTTAGACAAAAAATTAAAATTTTTTACCGACATTGAGACCATCGTCGTCAAATTTTGATTACTGAAGAAAAATATAAAATTACTCAAGTTTTTCACGATTTAAAAAAATAAGCATAAGAATTGAATATATCGAGAAACTGTTAAGTATGCAAATTCAAAGCTCCATTGACAAAAAATTGATCAAATTTTTGAAGGTTGGCAACACTGGATCGTATACTCTTTCTTATACTTGACTGATAAATTTTAATAAAGGTAGATATTGAGAAAAAAATAGAATAAAAATGAAGGTAAGTAAAAAGTGTTTTAAAAAAGCTAAAAAAAAAATACAGAATAAAATTTTTTTTTTAAAAATGAATAAAATTCATAAGAAAGATGATCTTGAGACATTTCCAACACAATCACAACTAAAATATTTTTTCCACATTTACTGCCCCAAGGCTCTGCTTGTAATATCTTCCAATTTTCTTGATTTTTTTTGAAATAGGTAGGTACCTATTTAATTATATGAAGTTCCTATCCGGATCTAAATTATTTTTAAATTCAAAAAAAAAATACCAAATTTGCAGTCAAAATGCCAATTTTTTCATTTAAATAAGAGAAAATGCAAAAGAAAGTGATAATAATTCAAAACATTAATCTTTCCAGATTTAAAAAAAAAATTATAAAAATTGGTAGAATAAAATCTTGAAATGAGAATTTTTCCATTTTATTTGAATGAGAACCAACACTGATGAAAACTTTTAATAAAAAATTGACTTGATCAATAAAATAATCCTTATTTTTCTTTTATTTCAAAATGTGAAATTTTCCCAAAATAGCTAATGAAATAGTATCCAATAAAATTGAAAAGTGAATCCTAATGAAAAAGTGAATGTTTTGGGTCATTTTTTTTTTTGAAAACTTCGAGGTACTTAATAAAAATAATGTATTGAAAAGAAAATTTTCAACTGATCAAAAAAAATTGATACGTAGGTAGTTAAACTTGACTAATTGACGAAAAATAAAGTAAGTACCTACTCAAATTTTCAATTTTTATAATTTTTTTTCTCAAGAACACACACGAAATAAGTACCTAAAATGAATTATTTGAAATAAAAATCGAATCGTTTTTTCAACTTTTCCGAAACATGCCATGTATTAAAATTAATTTTTTATTTCTTAGTAGGTACGAATCCCGAAAGAGCTCTTTGTATCAAAACTTCACAAATAAAAAATTTTTGGGAAAATTTTCAAATTTTTAAAACGAACGTTTCAATTAATAAAATTATTTTTCAAATGATTTCAGTGATTTTTGGGCACTTTCAAATACACTTTCTCATGATTTTTCTACTGACCTACTTCCAGCTTCCTTATCTTCAAGCAATACCCAACCTAGATTAAAATGTGGTTTATTCAAGGTCACCAAATTTATTCAAAACCCAGAACATTCAAATTTAAAATTTGATATAAAAATTTGTTTTTGGCATTTTTTGGAGGATTTACCTACTTTCTACCAATTCATCGAAACAAATCAAATTACACACATTTTTTGAATTTTGCTCATTCTAAATGTTCATATTTTTAAACCAATATATTAGAATAAAATTCCAATCCTGGAAGCATCACTCTTACAGTCTTCTGCAATAAATTTCAAACCAATTCGTATCTACCCATCTTCAAATAATCCTCAGCCATCGAATAATTTCGAAAGTAACCCATTACACTTGCGATATTGAAAAACACCCATAAAACAAACGATTCATCCGACTGGAAGGCGACGAAACCCATATTAAATGCAATTTATGCACCCGCTCGTACTTATCGAAAGATTTAAGACGGAAATTTGCCATCATATTGGTACTTTTCACTTTCATGCATATATCAAACACATTCTCACCGTTATTTCCAATCATCGCCTCCGCCACCGAAAATCATTACCATCAAAACACACAAATCACTCGATCCAATGTCACTTTCGATAAAGATCCAAAACCCCCTACGTAGTTAACCTGATTTTCAATATGAAAAATTCAAATTACCTGGAATACGATTCCAAAAAACGAAGAAATGGCACAATTCACAGCGTAAAAAAAAAACTGAACAGAATTACAACCGGCACAAAGTCACAAACACACCGACGTGGGGTGAACACTGAAAATTCTCAACTATTATTTTCGAATTTAATTTGACCGCGAAGAATCTCGGATTTTAACATCATACGAAAACCACGATCGAGATACGAAAAAATCTTGGTGAAAAAACTCGCGAAATCGATGGTAAAAAGAACACGCGTTGGCTGGAATAAAAAATGAAAAAAAAAAAACTTGAAGAGGTAGGAATCTCCTCCGCACACTACACGCTCATACGCAATAGTGACAAGTGAAAACAAAGTAATAAAAACGAATGAACCGCAAGTGAAGTCGTGAGCAGCGTAGTGCTAATCATTGAAAAGTGATGTGATCCCCCTCCCTGTGGGACAGGGTACCTGACCCAGACGTACAGCGGATAGTATTCCGAGCTCCCCGCGATCTTGTTCGATTATCCGGTAAAACAGGAAATCACTAGAATATAGGATAGTAATACTACTAAAGACATTAAAAAAAAGAAAGAGGAAATAGGATATAGATAATAACGCGTGTGTTTGAAAACCATCTCTCCGCAGATGGAACAAGTTGCGTCGCTTCGCCGCCTCGCCATGTCCACGTGCGAATCCAATGTTCTCCGCGAGAGACGCGACTGGACGATGCCGAAAGCCGGCCCGTATTTTATGGAGGTGGAAAATTAGATTAAAAATTGAGTAAACAAGTAACCAGCATCGCAGATCCTCAACGATGGGTAATTTTTAATATGCCCCATTGAAGATAAAACTCGGTCTCCACCCATTCGCAAATTAATAATTTTCGTATTAATTTTTTTTTGCCTTTCTTAATTGTAGTTGATCGAGATCGACGTGTAAGAAAAATCGCCAGGAATTTATGATAATTGAAATTTCTAATACGCTACGGGTCATCGATTAACGAGCTTCCATTTTTTTTTCACTTCTTCCAAGAACGCATCTGTATACAAAATATAACTTAATTTTCATATTTTTATAGCTGGTAATTTTGGTATCCCCGCGCCAGCTCGGGTAATTCTTGGACTTATGGGTAGTTCTAGATTGATTACCTAGAATATCATTAATTATATAGGCAGAGAAAATGTGATGATTTCAATTTACCTAAAGTTATTCTTTTAGATGTGCGATATTTTTCTATTAAAATTTTGAATAAATTTATTCCGGAATTTTGTATACCTGGGTTTTGAGGATGTTGAAGCGATAAAAAATAGGTCTGCGGGATACTTTTTTTCATTGTAGTTGTGAATTGAGTTATGTGCAAATTAATGGTGGCTTTGGGTATTTGGCTGGTGAAAAAATTTTGCAAGAAAGTTGGTTAAATATTTGAACTTTTGAAGAGGTAAATTTTTTCGTGATGGTGTTGACTCGACTATTGCTGGGCAAATACGTATTGATCTTCCATTATACTATTAGGTAGGTATTCGTATCCATTAGATGTCTGCCAGGTGTTTTATAGATTATAACCTAATGGCATCGTATTCGTATTATATGATTAACGAATCAGAAAAAATTATTTCTTTTTTTTGCTAAAATTAGACTGAATTTCTTTTTACTCTTATTTTGAAAAATGATTATTTTTTTGGTAGAAATCGAAAAAGGCATGCAAAATAAAGGAGGTTTGATTTTGAATACGTGTCAAAAAAATTATTCTTTTTTATTCCAAAAAAATTGAAAATTTTGTTTTTCAAGAAGTTTAAAAATTGATGTAGGTGCGGATTTGGATGCATAGGTGGATCTAAGGGTGAGCTCGAGTGAGCCAGACCCCATTAAAATTTTCTTTCGATTTTTCCCCATCATTATTGAATTTTTTTTCAAAGGCTGAAAACAGGCTCGTTCGCAGAGAATAGCGGAGGTAGCAATAGCTTACTAATAAATTCAGGAGCGCAGCCAGGGGGTTCGGGGTCTGAACCCCCCCACCTTGAGGTCCGAAATATAATGTGAAAAATGCCCTTTTTAGACACTAGAAATCCAATTTTCTCAAAGCTTCGCTTGGACATTAACGTAATCATGATTATTGATTATATTAATTTATTTCTCGTGACTGCAAAAAAAGTCTCCCATTTTCTTCTTTTTTGGTATTCCAAGTCTCTAAACCAATTTTGTACCCTTTCGAAAAGCTTCCTTTTTGGAGGAAGGAGACAAAAAGGAAACTTTTTCACAATGGTGCCTCAAACAGTTCATTATAATTGTAGTTCTGTTCATACTCAAGCGAATCAAGTGCAAAGTTTTTGAAAAAATTAGTCTTTTCAAAGCAGGGGATAGGAGTCGACTCCGGAGTCGGAGTCAAACTGATTCCAAATTGACTTCGACTCCGGAGTCAAGCCGGACTCATGAGTCGACTTTTTTGCTGACTTCTATGCTCTGCCTAAAAATATTCATTTTTTGACAGTTTTTGAGAATAAAAATGATTAAAGTGAGGAGCTTGGTATTAAAGTGAAAAATAAGCCTGTGACACTCTACGACAAAAAGGACCTTATGTGTCAGAATTTTTTTTCTATTTCTTGTTCTCTAACTGTTGAAGAATAAAATTTGCGAAGAAAATTAGAAAATTTTTTCGGACACATAAGGTCCGTTTCGTCGTAGAATGTCGCAGACTTATGTTTCACTTTGATATCAAGCTCCCAGTGGCGATTTTGGAAGAAAGAATCTGAGGAAGTCAGATAGTTCAGAGAATACCGATTGATCAAAATACCACACAAAATTCGAATAGGTTTGCGTCTCTTATATTTTTATTATGGTACATTAAGTTGAGAACTTTTTAAAAAATTCAGTCGTTTTTGAGTTCGAGGAAAAAAAAGATCTGAAGATCTGAAAAATTTGAATAAATCTAAATTGAAAATTTTTTCAATGGGTAGGTAGATACTAAAAATATGTTTTCAACCATAATTTTTTAAAAATTCAAATTTTCCTAAAAAAATTTTCAACTTCGATTTGAAAATAACCTTATTTAAATTTATATTCCTGGGAATTTCTTCAAATTCAAAAACTTATTCTATAGGTAATAATTTTAAAATATTCCTTTTTTTAATTTCATTTTTATTTTTTTCAAAATGTCTTTTGACTAAATAATTGGACAGAATTTTTCAGAACCTGGAATTGAAGGGAAAAAGGGGGAAATCAATATTGTAGAAACTTTGAAAAAAATTAGATTTGAAATAATTTTAATAAGTACTACTTATTTTTAAAAATTAGAAACTGGATACAATCTCAAAAAAAATTTACAATCAAAGTGAGAGAAGAAATTTGATTTGTAAAAGAGACTACCTTGTTTTAGTATGGAATTTAATTAAATTTACATTCCTATCTATTTTTCAGGACGGATTTTACCAAAAATTGGTAGATACCCTTGAAAAATTTTGATCTTTGGAAAAATCAACGGAAGTCTGACTTCCCTAACTTCCTTCAGAAAATCGCCTTTGCAGGCTCCTCAAGTAAAAAACAATATTTTGAGTGAATTGGAAAATTTTCAAACTGTCGTTTTTCAAAGAAACGACAGAGAACGACGGATCCGACATACCAAAAAATATTCATTTTTTGACATTTTTTGAGAATAAAACAGATTTGGGTAAAAATAAAAAACAATTATTTTGAGTGTGTTGGAAAATTTTCAAACTGTCGTTTTTCTAAGAAACGACAGGAAACAACGAATTCGACACATCTAAAAAATGATCTTTTTTGACGTTTTTTGTGAATGAAAAATACTCGAGTAAAAAACAACATTTCGAGTGAGTTGGAAAATTTTCAACCTGTCGTTTTTCAAAGAAACGACAGGAAACGGCGGATCCGACATACAAAAAAATGTATTTTTTGACGTTTTTTGAGAATAAAAAAGATTTAGGTAAAAAACAGTATTTTGAATGAGTTGGAAAATTTTCAAACTATCGTTTTTCAAAGAAGCGACAGGAAACGACAGATTCAAAATACCTAAGACCTAAAAAGCATTCAAAGCATTAAAATATTCAAAACAACGAAAAAATGTATTTTTCGGGCATTAAATATCCAATTTTTTCAACGCTTCGCTCAGGCATGAATTAAATTACAAATATGGGTGTAAATTTTCCGAGGCTAAAGAGCGAAAAACGACCCTTTTTACCCCTTCCCCCTTCCCCGAAAAACTTTCTGTTTTTTCGTCTCTGTACTCATTTTACACCCACCCAAAAAAAGGTTCCGACACCATTGGTTTTGACCCCCCCCCCCCCCCCCCCTCTCTTCACACATTACTGGCTACGTCACTGAATAATCTTCTCGCGTTCTATTTTTTTTTGTTTTTTGTTTTTCTGCTCAACTTTTGAGATGATAGAAACCAAAATTAAATGAAAGTAGTAAAAATGGAAAATTTTCGATTGAGAAAGTCTGAGGAAGATGAAAGTAAGGTCGGTCGTTTGTGCTTCATTTGTGCTCCATTTTGCCCAATTTTTTTTCGTTTGTGCTTTCACGGTGATCAAAGATTTTTCCAGATGGATCCCTACTCCTCTGAGCGGTGCAAGTAAGTACACAAAAAATTTTAACCAAAATTGTCATCCTACCTTTTGATTTTCCCGACCCTTTGAAAACATAATTCAAAAAAATAAGTTTTTGAGAGCGCTGAGCTTGAATATTTGAGAAAAGGTTAAGTATTGTGTTTTCGATCTTAATTTTCTCCTCTTCCATCCTCTACCTGCGCACCCCCCCCCATGATAATAATTTAGCCCCCTCCTCTACCTAATCACCAATTTCCATTCTTCTCCACAATTCTTTTTCACATCAAACAAAATTAAAATCAATTCAGCAGTTTTGAAAATCACACCTTCCACGAAAAATCCAGGCCACAAGCCACAATCACTACAATTCCCCATGCAAAGATCCTACACAGTTTAAAATATTCCAAAACCTAGGTTCACCTTTTTCTAAAAATAAAAATATAGGTCACCGGTATCTATTTAATTTCAAGGCGGTATCACGCCGCTTAAAAAATGATTCTAATTACGAATACACGATACAGAACATTATTTTACGTAACGAGCTCGATCCAAAAGGCACCTCCAACATCACTCAAAAAGAATAAGAGCCGATCGACTACGAAAATTTTCTCCCTTTACGAATCTTGTAAAACCTACGTTGGCGTTCATAAAGCTAATTGTATATTTGTGTTTTCTCTTCAAATAAACCGATAATAGCTCATGAAAAGGTTTATTAACCATAAGTGGAAATGAGCCGGCGGTTATTCATGATATAAGACGCGATCGACGAAATTTTTCAATCGAGTATACCTGTAGAGGTACATTGTTACTATACAGAAAAGGTTATGTAGATTTTAAACCATTTAATGATATTCGAAAACTGGTTCCTGATTTTCGAATTTTAGGTACCGAGGTTTTTTTTTATAATTCAACGCAGTTCGCATGGGCTCCGAGAAAATACCATTTTAATGATTTCGAGTTTAGGAGAAAAAAATATATATAAGAAAAGGAACGCTGACAAATATGGTTTTAGGCTTATTGCGTTGGTAAGCCTCATTTCGATTCTACTCAACGTAAAGTATCGTACGCGTTATGGAGGTCAGTAACAATTCTTATTACAGGAGCTACATGTACAACGAAGAGGAGGAGGCCTCTGGTCACGTATCTTGTAAATGTCCTGAGTCTGAAGCAGTTCGGATTCTTTGAATTAAAATTCAACTTCATTAAAAGTGTCTTAGTCAGCGGAGCTGCGAGAAATGAGGGTATTACAAAAACCTACAAAGTTTGGTTTTTAGACTGCGATATTTTTTTAGGTCGAAAATTTTCTAAAGTTTCTCTGGCAAGACTCGATGTGATTACTTTGTTGTGATTATGAAAAATTGTATTTGAAAATTCATTCCTGACCATTGTGTGAAATATGGGGACAAAAAACTACAATTTTTAGAAATTTTTCATTTATTTTCGATCAACTTGTTAATACCATTCATGAATAATCTTATTGCAATTTCGACGTGAGAGAAGTTCCATACTTAAGCCTTTTTTTCACTCCAGCATCAATTTTTAGCAGATCCTGTCAGGAGGGGGGGGGAGGTCCATGATTTGGGAGAGAAAAGCTCACCGAATGCGCCTGGACTCCTCAGATTGCCAGATTCATGAGTTCAGGGCATAAAAATGGATCATTATAGCTGAAATTCAGCTGAGCATTTAATACTTCCTGTATCTCTTTTTTTTTTTAAATTCAAAAATTCTAAACTTACAAGAGTTCCTATGAGCATTAAAAACTTGATTTTTTTTCAGAATAATCTGCAAAAAATTTCGAAATTTCCGTATTAACAAAAATAAATAAATTCGAACAAATCAGGCAAGCATTAAAGAGCCTTTCCTAATAAAGGTCGAAAATAGCCCTTGACCCGGAATTGGTCGAAATTGACCCAAAATGTTACTTATGGTCTAGAAACATTCCAAAAAAATTTTGACCCCCCCCCCTCCCCTCACCCCTTTTGGAATTATCTCGCGTTTAATGTTGAAATTTCAAGTTCAACACGCGATATATCTGGAAGGGGTGGGTAAAAAAAAATTAAAATTTTCACAGATTATACTCGTACATCTTCTTGGGTAGTACGAATGACAATTTTTTGAAAATTTTCGGTTCACATTTTGCCGATTTTTTTTACATTGAAATTTTCAAAAAAATTAAAAAAAAATTTTGAGGGGTATCACGGCTGGGAATTTTTTTATTAGTACGCCAAGTGGTCATGCATCACTTTTTTTTGGACCCTGAAATTGAAGGCAACAAGATCAAAAAAAAATCAAAACCAAGAAACCGTGATTTTTTACCACTTTTTCATAGTAACAAGCAAGATTTCCCAACCCAAAGTAAAAATTTTGAGTCAAAATATTCATAAATTGAAAGTACATCGTAAAAAAATTCCATTTTCAAAATTTCAAGTACAGTACTGAACTGCATTTCTCAAATTTAGAAAATTCAAAAAATCACCAAAATTCGAGAAATGCACTTCAGCACTTGAAATTTTGAAAATGGAATTTTTATGACTATCTTGACCCAAAATTTTACTTTGGGTTGGGATACCTTGCTTGTTACTACGAAAAAATGGTAAAAAAATCACGTTTTTTTGGTTTTGATTTTTTTTGACCTTGTTCCCTTCAATTTCAGGATCCAAAAAAATGTGTGTGATGCCTGGCCACTTGGCCAAACTAATAAAAAAATTTCCAGCCATGACACCCTCAAAATTTTTTAAAACAGTTCTTTAAAAATTTCAGCGTGAAAAAAATTGGCAAAATGTGGACTGAAAATTTTCGAAAAATTCTCATTCACTACCAAACAAGATGTATAATCTGGGAAAATTTCAATTTTTTTTAACCCACCTCTTCCAGAGATATCGTGTGTTAAAATTTCGACATTAAAAATGCGATATTTCCGAAAGGGATGGGGTAGGGGGTCAAAATTTTTTGGGACGTTTCTAGACCATAAGTAACATTTTGAGTCAATTTTGACAAATTCTGGGTCAAAGGCCATTTTCGACCCTTATTAGGAAAGGCTCTTCAAAAATTTTCATTATTTTTTTTTAAATTTATTCTTGAATTTTGAAATTTGTTTTTACTTACATCTCCCGAACTAATTTTCAAATATTTTTGATTCTGAATTTTCCAACCGAAAAATAAAAAACCACAGAGGAAACAAAGCCAAAAAACTGAAATATTTCGGTTCATAAAAGTATCCTAGAAAATCAAGAACACTTTATCCAACTACTTTCATTTTCAATACGGAAATGCCTTCTCACAATATCACCGATGACGCTCTCCCTGCACATCTTTCTAACTGCCTTAACGCTACTAGTAGAGCAAATCACCCATGGGCCATTACAGAAAAAAAAATCAGTCATAAAACGCGAAAAAAAAAGGCGGATCATAAATCACATAAAAATCAACGGAATGTTGAGAATGCGAATAAATTCAGACGCCGCGACGTGGGTAGCTGGGTACCTTCACCTTCGTTAAATTTTACCTGCACATTCGTATGGTAATTCGACGCGCTTAAATTCAACAAAGTCTAAAAATCTCTAAACGTCGGTAGTCTGTTCATAAAGTCAACTCGATAATTACAGAATTCAATTAAAATTCCAAGAAAACTTCAACCAAGCTATCTGGTACAAGTGCAATCTGTCGGCGCAGCGTATGGCAACTTTCTAAAACGCGCACTCGAATCGCGTGAAAATGCATACAGAAAAATAATTCATCGCCGATATACGACGAAAGATTTTTCCAACCCAAACGTATAACTTTCTTCGCCATTGAGATAATAATTTACTCGGAATTGTGTAACATGATGTCGCACTCCACAGTTATATTTTTTCTACGACTTTTTTTTAAAAACTTTTTTTTCATTTTCAAGGTAATTCTCACGTCCTAGAAAAAGGTTGTGTAAAACGAGGAAACTATATAATTAAACGCCTTAAAGTGAGAAAAGTATTTGGAGAATGTTGACTCGACGTAATCGATAATCTAGAACGATAGGATTTTTATATCTACATATGGGCCTACGCGGGCATAAATAGATGCGCCGAAACGAATTAAGGTGAAAAACAATAACTCACTAGTGAAGATATAAATTATGAGGAAAACGGTAGGACGTCGTTGAAGATATTCGTAGGCTGAAAGTTGTATACGTAGGTCTAGGTACCATGTATGAAATTATAAATAACTAGTTTACCAATTTTACCATCGTCAAATTATTCAATCGGGTTCAGAAAATAGAGGTGTACGGAGAAACTTTGAAGAATACATTCAAGTGCAGAGGATCATCAATAGTCCAACAGACTAGGTAAAAAAAAAGCAGGTATGGGGAAGACTAAATGTCAAGTAGAATTAAAAAATAAAAAAAAATTTTAATTTAAAAAAAAAAATTAATTTTTAAAATTTTTTTTTAAATTTTAGGGGTTGTCATGACTGGAATTTTTTTTTATTAGTTCGGACAAGTGATCATGCATCACATATATTTTTTTGGACTCTGAAATTGGGTGCAACATGGTCAAAAAAAAATCAAAACCAAAAAAAACGTGATTTTTGACTACTTTTTTGTAGTACCTAACAAGCAAGTCATCCCAACTCAAAGAAAAATTTTGAGTCAAAATAGTCGTAAATTGAAATTTACCTCATAAGAAAATGTAATTTTCAAAATTTCAAGTGCTGAAGTGCATTTCTCGAATTTTGGCAAATTTTTGAAATTTCAAAATTACCTCATCGTTCTGGGAAGCATGAAAATTTGAACTGATCGACAAAAAAAAACTGAAATACGGTATAGTATACCCTATTTTTGACCTGCCAAATCGATTGGAAGCGGTTTCGAGACGTTTCAGAGCCACCAGAAAATTTAAAAAAATTTTCAGTCCTGAAAAAAATCTCATAAAAACGACAAATATGAAACTTCAGCACCTATAATGTCGAATTACCATTATTAGTGACCTAATTGAACAGTTTAAGCATAATTTTCCAAAATTCGTAACTTTGAGTTCGAGTCCATATCTTTTGACTGAAAACTTCCCTGCAAAAAATTCAAAAACACACAGGGATACCTTGCTTACTAACGTAAGTATTACAAAAAAAATAGTACTTAAAAAAATCACGTTTTTTTTGGTTTTGATTTTTTCTGACCATGTTTCACCCGATTTCAGGGCCCCCAAAAAAATGTGATGCACTACTCCCCCCCCCCCATTGGTGTTCGAACCACCTCTGGCTTCAGAACTACTCAACTGAGCTGCCAAACATCATTTTTTGATTCCATTTATGGTGTATTTTTGAAAAAAGCTGAAAAGGATAATTCCTGAATCAGTTTTTTTTACGAGTCAAGTAGGTAGATAGTAGATACAGATACCTAATTATATCATGATGTGAAAAATCTGATTGATGGGAGGTAACCCACCTCAAAGTGAAGTTTTGAACCCAAATAAAAACTAAAGAGAACCCCGTAGAACAAAATTTTAGGTGCTGAAGTGCATTTTTCGTTTAGATTTATTTTGAGACTCAATTTTTTTCGAAAATTTATGTAGACTTTGATTTTTCCCAACTTGAATTTATTTCTAAAATTTATTTCGACTCGAATTTTCTCTCAACATCATTTTTTTTAGCTTAAATTTGAGTCTCAAAATAAATTTCAGAACAAAATTTTTATTTGAGAAAGAAATGAGTGTTAGGGGGATAGTCGATACCAGATACGTACCACGAATAGAAAGCACAAAGTCTTCAGGATACACGAACAAAAGCTCAAAGCTCAAAAGAGAAACAAATATATTCAGCTAATAATACACACAAAAGGTCAATGTCAGTGTACGAGTTCCAAGAAAGAGGTGATGCGTATAGCATAAACGTATTCGTAGAAGTGAGATGACTGCGCCGCTCTCACCGTCGCTGGTCTACCGGTTGTGTTGTTTACAGTGTTGTCTCCCAGTGTTGCCGTTGTACGTGGCGTAACGAAAAGTAACTACTTAACACTCCTCCTTATTTTTCTTGGAGCAAAATTTTCTTTTTGAAATCTGAAATTTTCTTCAGATGTATGTTTGATAATGATCTAAGCAAATTATTCTCCGTTGCAATTGTTTAAGGAGCCGATCTAAACCATTTTCCAGTTCCGGTAATGAAATATAACCGATCTAATCTTCAACTTTTATTGTAAATATACGTTCAACTGTTTATTATTCTTGTTGTTGTAATTGTTTTGGAATTTTATATTAGCGAGCCGATCTAAATTAATTGGATATATTAATGGAGCCGATCAAAGATATTATGTATACTCGAGCAGTTCTAAAAATATTATTCGATTTCATCAATATTCTTAGTCGTAGTCTTCTTATTGTAAATTCATTCGATCAAAGCAATGTTTATTATCTGTTGTATCAATTTGATTTTTGTAGTAATACTGAGCCGATCCAAAAGATATTCTGTCATCTATTAAATGAAATATATCGTTCTCTATAAACCAAATTGTTATATTTATCTTTTACAAATTTGAACAAAAATTAGGAACTTGAATTTAATAATACTAATAGAGATCTTCTGAACGAAACTAAATATAAGTTTTCTGGTAATCGATCTAAAATAAAGTATGCAAACAAAACAAATAAACTATTCGATCTACAGAAAATTAATCTACATTAAGCAAATTTGATTCATTCGATTCATCATCAACGTTCATTTCTTCTTGATGTTCATCTAATTCGATATCGTCATTTTGATCGTCTATTTCAATCCCATCGTCGGGTTCCCGTTCTAGTTCGGCTTGTTGCCTTCGGATTTTATTTTGATGTTTTCTCCATCTTCTTTCCCGCTGAGTCTGTCGATGGATCTCTTCTGTCGTCCCGCTCTCTTTTATCGCTAATTTGTAGACCTCGATGGACCTCTGACCAAAGTTCGATTCGCAGTCTTTCGGCTGTGTAGATGAGTTCGTGTAATACTTCTTTTACTAAATCAAGATTTCTGTGTCCTATGTAACAAAGCGTAATTTCACTTGATATAAAAACCGTTCTAAAAAATTTTGTGCAAGAAAAATAACACGTTTGAGTAAAGCCACGTAATCATGCAATTTATCGTTCTAAGTTTATGTGTAGTATTCTAGTCATTTATTTATATCCTTCTAAGAAATTATTTCTAGTCATCTTTCTTTGTACTCCCTCCGATTTAAATATTTCAGTATCGTTTAAAGCAAATTCTCCTCCGTCTTTTTTGGAGTAAATAACGATCTAGTCTTTTTATTTGTATCTGTGATATTATTTTAAGTTAATTTACGATTCTAGTCAACTTTTATTTACTCTTTTATACGATATTTTTACGTTCTAATTTTGATTGAACTTCATCTAAGCAAATAGGTTTTATAGCTTTAAGCAGTAATTTGTCTGATTCAATTAGTTATAGTCCACACAGGTTTTGATAAAACTTCTAAACTGATTTTAGTTTTGATCCACACAGGAAATTCTAAAAGAGATATTTTTCGATCTAAATGAAATTATAATCCACACAGGATGTTATCGATCTAAATTTATCCACACAGGTATTTCTTTTGAATGTTTTGATCTAAGCTCATTTCAATTATAATTCATACAAGTATTGGTTTATTCAAAACAGGTATTTCTTAAATAAAAGTTTTACCGATCTATGCTAGGATTTACTGTACTTTTTATAAACGATCTAACTAGTATCTTACCTTCCGATCTATGAGCTTTGGTATCATTTTTAAAACTTTCCATCCGCTCATTTAAGTACATGTCGGGTGCGATTCCGTCATCGGGTATACTGTCGTGGGCGTTCTTTTCGATCGCATCGGGAATACGATTTGACGGCGGATTGAATGACTTCTACGTAGGTCGGCAATATAGCGTAAAACGGTCTATAATGAAAATGGGGAGCGGGTCTTCTTCCATTTCTTTTGACCAATCTTCTTCGATTTCAACTGTATTCGATCTCGACGGTGCTGGTTGCGATTTTGACGGTTACGATCTAATTCTTCATCTGAGATGGTGATATTTTCTAACGGAGTAGGTTTCCACGATCTAATTGAATAATTTGAATTTAACATTTTAAGCTTTAAAATAGGCCTGTTAAGCGGGTATACATGCACATGCTGCCTTGGATCTATAGTTTCGTATGTTACTAACGTAGTGTCGCTTGGGTCGTTCTGAGGTAAATGGCTGCGTTTTGATTTGTCTGCGCTTGATTTGAATTTGTGCCCAAAAATCTGTGTTCTGTATCGCCACTGGTTCCACGTTTTGGTTTTCGTTCTAAATTTGATTTCGCGCTTTCTGATTCATCTGAGATTTCTTCTTCGTCATCGTATTTTGTACGGTCTAAGTTTTTCATCGCTGTCCGACGATAGCTCAATTTCGGTCATATTCGGCGGTCTAACGTAAATTGGCGCGTATTCGGGTGGTCTGAATCCAGGTGGAATCGCTAAGATGGTGTTTGTTGGTAAGTGCCACATCAATTGAGCCGATCTAAGTGCCCTGTTGGCTATCTGAATTGAGATGCATTCGTTTGGTGGAAGGGTGGTTCCAAAGCTTCGTTTAGGTCGATTTGTTTATCAGGCAGCGTTTTTCTTTCTTTCGAACGATGACATCTTCGATTGTGCTTGGTTTTATGGTTGACTGGTCCGCGAAAGTTACCCCACGCTCTATTGGTGAAGAATTATTACTAACTGTTCTTTCTTCGCTAGTCGATCTATTTACAAAATTTGGTGGAAATTCGTTCCAGATCTGTTGGTACTCGGTAGCTAGTTTCGTTCTATTTTCATCGGCTGTGTTCATTTCCGTTCGCTGCTAAGTATTTCTCGTAGGCATCGTTAAATTTCTTTTGCGCCATGTTGAATTTTGATTTGATTGATGCTTTCGCGTTCTCCTTTTTCTGTCGTTGGCGGTCTAATTCGTCTAGTTCTTTTCTAATTTCTTCTTCTTTTCGGCGAAGTTGTTCATGGCGCCGCTGCAATTTGTTCTTCTGTTCTTTGTTTTTCTTTCTTCTCTAGTACGGACTTTTCATTATTACTGGCAATTTTCTTTATGGTATCGCGTTCAACATTTCGATCTAAATTTAGTTTTCCTTCCCGATTTTTGACGGCAATCGTTCCAAGCTTTTCGACGAAGATTTTTCAATATTTTGTGGTGGTCTTTGGTCCGTTCTATCTAAGCTTCGATGAATTCGACGATCTATGTAATTCATTGAACCGTTGATCAGCGTCTCGTCTTAAATTTTCCATCGCCTCTTCATGAGTATACGGTCTAAATGGCGCTTTAGGTTTGGTGACGGTCTTTTTCGGTCCTAGTTGACATTATTGCAATACAAAGTATTAGTCAAGTTAAATTCCAATTCAAAAAGAAACGTGTTTCATGTAACGATCTAAAATATCATCATTGTATAGTGCCAGTGTGATCAATTTAAATGTTTTCTTTGTTTGAAATCGATCTATTTATCAGGAGCCGTTCTAATTTTTTAATTACTAAATCTATTTATATCATTTATTTTATCACATTTTATTTTCGTTCAAACCAGTTTTATTTCGATCTAAAGAAATTTGCTGCTTACTTTCATCTTCTTCATAATCAGGACAGTCGTACGAATAATGCCCATCTTTTCTGCAGTGATAGCACCATTGATCAAATTTACATGTTCTTCTAGTATGGCCGATTCTACCACATCTGTGACATCCTTTCTTGGTCGTCGTTCTTTCGGGTACAAAGTATTCGTCTTCCGGTGAATCTATGCGGTCTAAAGTTGGATAACGGTCTATTTTCGTGTTGATCCTACAAAATACACATAGTTACCAATAAATGTTACCGTTCTAGTCTTTATTTAACTCTAGTCATTCGATCTAAGCAAAGCATTAAGCAAATTAAGCATCTATTATTTATTTGGTGTAAGTTTTTCGGTCTAAATAATTAATTTTTATTTAACAACGCCTGCAAGTCTTTTATTTTTTGATTTTATCAAGCTTGCGTATGATCTTTTTAATAATTCGTTTGTTCATCAATTTGAGGCTGATAAATTTCGGTAATTAATCTACAGTTGTCACATTTATACATTTTAATATTATTGACGCTCGAGCAAGGTGTAGACGATCTAGTGATGTTTGATGTGGGCTGAGGATAATTTGGATTTCGTTCTGTTGAAGTGGAGCCGCTCAAATATGAAATATTATCATCTTCGCTGGACGAATCTTCTATATTAACTTCGCTTCGTTGGTTTCTTCTCTTCCAGTATAATTTTGTCTCGATCTATTATTTCTTCTCTGTTCTAGTTCTCGCTCTAAAAGTTCAAGATGTAATCTTTCTATTTCAAAATCAGGTATTGGTTGATTTACTTGGCTTACTTCGTTATTATTTTGATTGAAAATTCTCATTTGTTGTTCCAACGCATTACACATTTGAGATAAATTTAATGACATATCGTTCAATTCGTTCCCATTCTTCTAAACTTTTATTATTCGTTCGATTATTGTAACGTTCGACCTGTTATACGATCTATTAAAAACATCGTCATCTGACGAAACTACTATTATACTCGAAGTGTTTGACGGTCGTCTTCTGCTAATATTATTATCGTTCGATGTAGCTTGATTTTGACGTCTAGCAACTTGCGTAGGGGTTGTATTATATCGTTGAATTTGTCTATTTCTCGGTATGCCAGAAGTACCCGGTCTAACATCGATTTCATTTGGATTATTATTACGTTTCTAAATTATTGCCACGTTTACATTTGGCCACATCTTTGTTTATTTTTATACGGTTTATTACGATTTTTATTACGATCTAAATTTCTTTTCTTTGAACCCTTGACTCCGGCGACTCCCGCAGCTGGGAGGGCCAACATGGCGGGATTATTCCCTATTTGGCGAAGCAGACTCCTGTAGGAAGCAAAAATAAGCACATAGCAAAAGCGTTTTATATAATAATTATCGCTTTAAATCAATCGTTCAACAATAATAAAAGATTTATTTACATCACGTTCTAAGCTGTCGTCTCGTCTAGGTGAATTTCTTCTTCTATAGTTTGAAGGCGATCTATATTCTCGGTTTCTGTTTCGATTGCGATCATATTCTTCGTCTGACTCATAACTGTCTCGGCGACTTACACGTCCCAAGCCTCTACCTCGACCAGGCGGTTTCGACATCGTTCTAAAATCATTCAAATCAGAAACAATTCGATCTATTAGTATTTTATACATATATCGTTCAAAGCAATTATATTTTTAGTATTTGTATCGATCAATGGAAAAATATCATCTGTGATAAGAGTCAGTTTTTTTTTAAATTGGTAGTCATGCTTCGTTTGATGGCAGGCGTAAGTCTGTATGGAGTCTTTTTTTCAACTTACGGCAAGTATATACTAGGTAGCGTTTCGCATACTGTTTCTATACTGTACTGATTTATTTGGGTTGCTGATAGCCTGCGTTTCGCCCAGCTACCACCTCACCAAATAAACCACCCGCGAATTTCAGTGAATTATCTCAATATTTGATTGTCTGGCGTACGTACAGATCAATCTTAAATACAGTAGCATCAGATAGCAAATCGTGTCAGCTTAGCATTGTTTTTAGAAATTATAGTCCGATCTAAAATTTTCAGGCCTATATTTGGAGACCACGAAGGGTTTTAGAAAACTCCACAAATCGTTCAAAATATTTCAAATAATATTCGTTCAAATTTCAATAATCGTTCTAGAAAAAAAATTTTCAACTTCTAATTATCTAATTTTCGATCAGAGCAATATTCTCGTTTCAATTTTTAATTGTTACGATTTATTCAAATTTTCGATCTAAACAAAACGTTGCTATCTGTGCATTCACTGAAACCCACCTTTGCAATAGGCTTTTTAATAATGGATAAAACAATGCACAAATTCCATTTTTCCATGTAGGTTCTTTTTAATTAATCGTTCTAAACAAGCAATTTAAGCGATTTAATTTATTGAGTGGCTAACTCATTATTCAATGATACTATTCTACACAATTTTCGTTTTATCGATCTAAATATTACGTAAGATACGATTTAATCTACAGCAAATGTTTGTTAGTTGTTGTTCTAAAAAAATAGTCATTTATTTTCATATCTAATTTAATCTATAACCATCTAAGCATAGTAAATTGTTCACGATCTAAGCGTATGAAAAATATTCAGTTTTTATGCTATTTTCGTAGGTGTGAATATTCATCTAAACAAGTGTTCAACTAACTCTGGCTAAAGAGGAACCGTCATCGATCTAAATTTAAATTTAATTTTTGTAAAAATGAGTATAATGCATGTATTAGTCATTCAATTTAAATTCTAGTTTCATTCGTGTTCTGGGTATTCTTCTAGATTTATTTATCATCGTCTGAGAATTTTATCATCACTATAGTAAAGGTGACGTGTCATACTAGTCATCGATCTAAAAGAATATTCAATTTCCAGGTATCATTCTGAGTACTATCGTCATCGACTAGGAATTTTATCATAGTAATGGTTGCATATCGATCTAGAATTTTAGTTAAAATTAAAGGAAATATCCACCGATCTAAAAATCCGTTTTCTATATAAGGGATATAAAAGATAACGTTCTAGAGGTATGAATCATGTGTTCGGTTTTGCCCATTGTATAATATTGTATGCGTCATCGATCTAAAAGAAATCCTTTATCAGTGCTCCACGTTGCTCAGGAAAGTATGAGTCATCTTTTGGAATGTCTTTTCAACGTTGTGACCATTTTGAGTTGATTCTTCGATGAGGGAAAGAAATATGCTGGTATTCGACTTTTGTTTGGCAGGAATGTTTGTAGATAAGATTTAGTCAACTACGTCATAAGGAAAGATTCTTCATCGATTTGGTATTTCTATTGTATCTGCTACGACGATTTGCAATTTGAGAACGATCTAAACTATCTTTTGTGTCGTTCCAAGCTATTGATTTTAACCAACGTCGTATGTTGTAGATAAGCGTTCACGTTGCTACGTTGCTTTGGATATTCTTCAACGTTGTTCAAGGTTACTGTATTCGATCTTCTATTAGGGTGCGAATGTGACGTCATCATTCATTGGACGCGTTGAGTTCATCGCTGCTTCGGAATGTTACAATGGACTGACGACAAGTTACGTTCCAAACGATGTATTGCCGGTTTTGACTGAGATTTGAGTATTCTTCTCGGCTACTTTGTAGTTTGATATTTTCATTTCTACGTATATACCGATCAATAAATTTTACTATTCGATCTAAGCTATGAATATGTCCGCTCTAGATGTAGTGCATTTTAGGCTTCTAAGTGTAAATTTTAACGCTGAGTTATTAATCCCCGATCTAATTATGAGTGCAGATTTTGTATTCTTCAAATGTTCAACATTGCTATAAATCAAATAACGATCTAAATTTGCATCACATACTTTGGCTTTTGATAATCGGTCTAAAAAATTATTCAACTTTAGGAGGTGTTCGTATTCAATTTTTTGCATTTTAATGTATACATGGCCGATCAAAAGGATTATGACGTTCAATTTTAACAATAATTATGTCGTTCGATCTAAATTTTCTCATCTAATAAAAGTTTCAATGTAAATAATGTAATCTCAAGAAAATCCTATTCCGTTCTAATTTTGGTCATCTGTCTGTCTTTAAATAAAGTTTGCCGAATTCAACGATCTAGTATTGGCTATTATTATATCTATCCTCTATTAATTTTCTTAGATTTTACTTTTCATAATTTTAACCGATCTAACATTTTCATTTTAATGATCAAATAGTGGTATTACTTTTCAAATATTACGATCTAGACATTATTCACTAGTGACATGCTAAAATATTCAATCGTTTTGATACCAATTTAGGGTTTACGATCAGTTTAGACATATTTAATTTGGCTCAATTGTTGTATTCTCAACAAAGTTTACGATCTAAGCTTTCTAGGTAATATTACTGGAGCCGTTCTAAAAGAAATATTTCTATTTTGGATTTTCATTTTTTCATCAAAAACAGGTAGAATCATTTTGTGTTCGATCTAAATACTAATTCACAGTATGAGCATTTTAATTCATCATAGGGTTTGGAGCCGATCTAAACTTCAATGGGTGTATATATTTTTCTAAATATTACTTTGATTTGATTTTTCTTCTATTATCCGATCTAACACGTACTACATTTCTAATAATTTATGACCGATCTAAGTGTGAAACATGCATTACTTTAGTGACATGCGATCTAATGATAACTGGTAAAACTTGAAGCAGTTAAATCTGCGATATTCCTGCGACATAAGCTGTTGTGAGTTGATAAGGTACTGAGTATTATTTTTCGAGAAGGTGGCCCATGGTTGATTATCTTCTTTTCTTCATCGATTAGATCGAAGTAGATATCCGTGAATTGCTTGGTTGAGTGACGATCTAAATATACTATTGACTGGAGTAAATATTTCTTTTGGTAACACGTTCACGTTTAGGTAATTCCAATTCTGTGGGTACATACTAATCTTGCGACGAGTTCTGCGATGGATGTAAAGATTTGAGATATTTAAGTGTAGCGTATCGATCTAAACTTTATAGTTGCATTGTCACTATTTTATGCATTTTAACGTCAAATTTATAATATTCACCGTTCTAAGCTATTTAACATTTCATTGTACACTTTAGCTTATTTAATACTCGTTAGTATGAAAGATATTTTCTATTTAGTTTCCGTTCTAAACTGCTGGGTAGTTTCAGACTATCGATCTAAGCCACGTGTATTTTACATTATCGATCAAAGTTATTATATCAACGTTTCTAACGTGCTAAAGTAAACGATCTAAATAATTTATTTCAACGTTTCAAACGGGCTAAGGTAAACGATCTAAATAATTTAGTTTAACGTTTCAAACGTGCTAAAATCAACGATCTAACTTTCAAACTAATTTATTTATTCCAAATACTATTTATAGGCATTCATTTATTAACGATCTAAGCTTTTGATAGTTCCATTATTCTAAATTTATCGATCTAAGCTATTCAGTAGTGACAATTTCAGTATTCAACAATTTACATTTTAGCCGTTCTTATGTATAATATCGACTTGGAAAATTAGTCTGCTTTAATTATTCACTTTGGTTTTTACTTTAGTGTAAATTCTGTAGTAATGGTTCAATTTTTTAACGATCAAGGAAAAGAAAATTTTCGGCAAAGTTTCACATTTTCATTTTTATTTTTCCAATTTAACGATCTAAAAAATTATGCCAGTATTCTTTATTAAACGATCAAGGCTAATCGGCAATATAGATAGAGACAGAGACATCGTTCTAAGACTTCAACAACACATTATTGTGGAGTTAGTATTATCGATGTGAAGTTCAATTACCGCGATTTGTTAGTTCACTAATCAAATAATTATAGCCACTCAAATAAAAGCATAAATATTGCGATATTCAAAAAATAATAATAAACGATTCAGAGGTGAGAAACGCTCCCGGCGACAAAGGCCAGCCGGAAAATCGTCTCACACGCTCTGCTTACCATGTTAGGGGGATAGTCGATACCAGATACGTACCACGAATAGAAAGCACAAAGTCTTCAGGATACACGAACAAAAGCTCAAAGCTCAAAAGAGAAACAAATATATTCAGCTAATAATACACACAAAGGTCAATCGCGCGAAAGTGTACGAGTTCAAGAAAGAGGTGATGCGTATAGCATAAACGTATTCGTAGAAGTGAGATGACTGCGCCGCTCTCACACCGTCGCTGGTCTACCGGTTGTGTTGTTTACAGTGTTGTCTCCCAGTGTTGCCGTTGTACGTGGCGTAACGAAAAGTAACTACTTAACAATGAGTCGAGGAAAAAATTTCAGGGGAGAAAAAATCTGAATCGAGAAAAAAAATTGAGTCGAGAAAGACATTTCAGAATAAAAATTAATGGAGAAAAAAAATTAAGAAGAAAAGGAAATATTTGGAAAATTTTATAAGTGTGTAAATACCTACATACAAACTTGAAAGAAAAAAACATGTGCACAAACACGCCCGAACGTCAGCGGAGTTTGACTGGGGGGGGGGAGGGTTGAGCGTTGAGCTCCAAATAAAAATGAATGAAACAAAACAAAAATGATTATTTTCGACCCATCCTCTCCCCTCCTAATCCGTTTTTGGAAACAAAACTTGGACAAAAATCTGGAGGCATGAAAGTGAAAAATTTGCCAACCAAGATTATTAAAAAAAAAAAAAAATAGGGATTTGCCTGTTGAAATTTATTCAAAAAAACTATCCCTTAATGACCACCTCTCTTTCCAAAAACTTGAAAATTTTTTGAAATTCTACAAGTCCTCTAATAAATGACGAATACAAAATTTTTTCGCTACAAAATATTTAATTATCTAAATGAGAAAGAAGGAGAGTTCATACCATCATTTTGAAAAATAATTATGTAATCAAGCTCGAGTGAAGCGAGGGCGAACATTTTTGGAAAAAAAGCATCCAAAAACTGATATTTATCTATTTTCTAACTGTATATTTTAGTACCTAGTGAAAAGGAGATGAAATTTGGATTTGAAAAATTGCAGATTTTCAAATAGAAAATAATTCTATTTTTAATGGTTTTTCGAAAGAAAAATTCTATTATTTTCTTGTAAAAATTTCGTCTTTTTCGAAATTATTCCACTTAATTTCACGTTTTTTTCGTACTTTTGAGCAAAAATTAACAAATCTGCGTTTTTTTAAAAATTTTGTACGTTTTTGTACTAGTTTGAAATTCAATTTTTTGATAATTTGGAAAATTTTCACCAAAAGCTGTGAACAGACACCTAATTATTTTTGTTTTTCAGAAGACCATTTTAGTTGCTTGAAAAAAAAATAGGAAATGCGACACATATTGATAATAGTTTATCCCTCAATTTTAAGTGAAATATATACACCAAAATGATTTTTTGAGGGTGCTAATTCAGCATTTGAGGGGCTTGAGCCCCTATCTTCGCCTATGCCGTCCACCGCAGTATTGAAAAATCCCAAAGCTTTGGGCACAATTCGCCGCATTGTTATCAATTTCCAAACGAATATCGGATTCGAATTCGATGGGTGGACGAAGAGCAACAGCATACGGCGAACTTGTTTCAACGATATACCGTCGAAAGAAAGTAGGATGAGTGTGTATAGTTTTTCAGGTTAGATTGGATTGGCGCGATTTCGTGATGTATTCGCAACGTATTAGCAGATTGGTTTTATCATTAGATTTTTATCATTACGCTTTAGCGTTGAACTTGTCAAAAGTGCAATCAATCAACACGATTGTAAGAGTATAAAAAATTTTATCGTCGCGTACGACCGTACGCTGGATACATAAAACATGGTGGTGCTCATTTCAAACATAACTTAATCGTCGAGCCATGTGCCAAAAAAAAAAAATTCAAACGATACCGAGATTTTACATTTTTATTGGTCGAATGGCGTTTTTATATTATTTTAAATACCGACGATTACTGGTTGAGTTTTTAATTACCGACGACCCGGCATAAGGGATACGAAATTTTACATCGGACGTAATCCAGTCTCCGGGAACACGTTCGGTGTGTATAATAATTCGGCCAAAATGATGAGCGACGTGCATCGCGGATTCATCATCGTATAAAGAAGGCGCGGCAATATACATAGATTGTGGGAATTGCCCGGGGGCTAAAGGTGGCCGACACCCGCCTTTGGTTCCGTATCTAGGTCAAATTGGCCCTACTCTTATGGCTAGATTCGGTTTCAGTGATTATCAGCTTTTTAACTCGTACTACAAATTTCATCCCACCAAATTGTTATTTCATTCAGTTTACAAGACTGTTTCCTCTTCTTCATAATCGTCCAAATTATAGACTTATTTAATTAGTATACGGAGAGAGAAAGACGAGACAAGTAGCGTGGAATGCAAGTATGCCATTCAAACGACTGGATGCGGCTGCTGAACTGATTTATGAGATTTAATAAATTACCCACTCGGCAGCGTTATTTTTGGACATTTCGCCGATACGGCGTGAATTTTGGATGCGTGGATCTCGCCGGTGTAATAATTTTTGCATCCAGTGGTGCCACCGACTGTTAATTTATTCGCGAATACGAATTTTTTTAAATTAATTTTTACGTACACGCCTATTTTTTATATCGAGGTTTCTACTCGTATTTGCCATGTACCTGCCTATATTATTCTAGAGAGTATTATTCCTACCGGATATTAAATGCTACATATCTTTTTGACGAGGTGAAACTGTCGAAATCAACCGAACATTCGGTTCTAATAACGGAATAGGTGTTTTATCTGCGAAGGAATTTTACTCGTAGGGCTCCTGGCGGTATTTTTGGTGTTGTATTGTGTTTGCAAGTACCTGTGCGGAGATCATGCCAGACTATGTTGTTGTACGTGGTCGTGGTGTCATCGGTTGTAACAACTGCTCTAATATTGATAAGCATACACGAAATTTATTATGTAAGGATACCTTTCGCAGCGTGAAGTCGATGCATAATACAATTTCTATCGTGCTGATTGCACCGCAATGTTATTCAATTGATTACTTTCGCTGAGATTTTTTGTTATAATTTTTCGTGGATGGGTTTGAATTCGTGGTGGGTCCTCGTCGTTTCTCGATTTTGTTGGTAATTTTTGTGGTCAGTGTGGTGATTTTTTTGGAGTTGATTTGAGGTAAAGTGCTGATTTGGTGGTGGGATTTGATCTGTGGTGAAAGGTGGCTTGAAAAAGTGAGTTTTGATTTTGGATTTTTAAAAATTATTCAAAAAATAGAGGATTTTGGATTGGAATGAAATTGATATATGAAAAGGATTGCAGAAAATCGTTGAATTGAATGAGTTTCTTAAAGAGAAAATTAGGAAATTCCCCTCGACTGAAAATGGTTCGAAAAATTGGTCATTTGTTTTTCGAAAAAGATTCTTCGAAAATATGGATCTTGATTCCAACAGACCTTATTTTTAACTTTATCTGTCTACGCCATGTCTCTTTGGGAAATTATTTTGTTCTCAATCTCAATAGTGCCTTTGTCCAGTTCTCTGTAATTTTTCGATCGACCAAAAGTGCTTTTGAAGTAAAAATTAGGAGATGCCAAAAAAAAGTAGAATTTTACTCTGGCAGAAAATGCGGTAGAAATTAAGAAGTAATTGATGAGAATCATCCAGGAAAGCATAGAAAAATTTAGAAGGGGAATAAAGGAGATGAATCACTAAAATTCGTCTTGAGCTTTGAATAATCAATAAAAGAAAAGAGGTGCTAATAAAATATGAATTTACAAAAGGTATTCTAAGAATGGGAATGAGAAAAATTTTTAAATGTGTTTCATGTTTTAAAAAAATGTCTCGGATTTCAAGAAAAACTTGAAATGAGGTGTCTACAACTTTTTTTTTTGAGAAGAACTTAAAAAGAAAATTTTATTTTCTTTCTCTCGAATGGTTATCAAATTAAATGAGTCTATAAATCACATTGTTTTTCCAGCATAGATATGACATTTTTTCCCCGGAAAATGCGAAATGAAAAATGTGCATTGATCAGAAAATTTTTCGAACGTAAAAGTACCAAAAAAAAACTCTGCATAAATTGTTTGAATATTTTGTACCTCCTCCCCTTTCAAAACTGAATTTTAGAAAAAGTTTAATTCTCTTTCATCCTCTGCTTGAGCTAAATTTCAGAATTTTGGAATATTTTTTCAAGTTTGTCCAAAATGTGGACTCCTCTTCTCCAAAATGCAGCGCCCATTTCCCTGATTCGGTGTCCATTTCCAAGATAATAATTTTGAGGTGCTATGTTCAATGTTTTCTAAAAGGACAATCTGCAAAAATCATTGATGACCAAAAATGAAATCTGCAAAAATTTTCTTGAATAGTTGAACTCCTAGTTAAAAAAATTTATCGCCAAACATTTATGTCTTGAAGGCAGGCCATGGGCGTGACTGCAGTGTGTACCAAGGCACAGTCGGCACACCCTACTTTTCCCAGATTTTTCAATTTTTTTCTCTCCGCGGATGATTTTAGAAAAAACGTATAAAAAATTTAAAAAAAGGAATAAAATAAATTTTAGATAATTAGACGAATTTGAAAAAAATGTTTGTTTTTGGCAGAGGCGTTGGATCAATTTTTTCTCAAGACTTTTTCAACTAAAGATTGTTTTTTTACTTACTTTTTTCAAAATTTTATCAACTCAGATTCTGTAGTTGAACTTACCTCAATTTTTCTTCAAATCAAATGAGAATTCTTCCAGCTCTTAAATATTTTACTACCTCATTGAATAAAAAAAAATCAGTTTCATATGCATTGAAAATTTTCTGGGAAAATGATACCTATTTAAATAATTCGAAAAAAAATTTTCAATCAAAACCATTCTTTACTGAATTTAAGAACTGAGAAAATTTTGTGAAGAGAAATTATGAATTACCAAAATTCAACTCTCAAAAAAGAGCCTGCAAGAGAATTTTCGGTTTTCAGAATTCAGTCATGGAAAGTTGGACAAGAAAAATCTTCTACTAAGTACCAAATTCAGAAAAAGTTGATTTAAATTTCCTGAGTTGATCTGTAGGGGTGCGGGCGGTGCAAGAAAGAATTCATATTTTTCGAAATTGAGCTCTGGATGGGTGTTGAGGAGATCTGAGATATCGGAACACTTCAATACTGGAAACTCGAGAATTCAAAATTTAATTTTGCTTTATAGAAGAGTGAAAAAAAATTACAAAATTTTATCAAAATTTTGTTTGAGAGCAGGTAGGGTAGATATTAAAAAATATTCGATTTGTAAATTTGAACACTAAAGAGGAATTTAGGATAATTTCCCATTTTCTAAAGTAGAAACCTGTAAGTACCTACAGCAAAAAATCAAATTTTGGGAAGAGTTCTAATTTTTCAAAAATCAACTTAAAAAGTTGGGTGCGTAAAAAATCCAAATGTCCAAAATTCATTCTTTAAAAGAGATATAGGATCTTTTTTAGATTTCTGAAATTCCGCTGCGGGGGTGATAGAAAAGAATTCAAAATTAAATTCAACCCCGAATAGGGACATGAAAAAAAATCCAAATCCTCAAAATATTCAAATCCAGGGGCACACCCAAGGAGGATCTCAAAGGTCTCGAGCCCCCCTTCCCCAGGAATTAAGTATTAATTTTTCACTAATCTTTTAGTCAGAAATCATGATTCCTCAATCAATTCCCAATTTGTGAGAAAAAAATCAATGATTTTTGACTGAAAAATGAGTGAAAAATAACTATAATTTGAAATTTTGACCCTTGCCTTTATTTTTTCTCCAATTTTCACTCCCTCTCTTGATTGAATTCTTGGTGCACTTATAAAAATTTCTGAGTAGGTACATAATTTATTTTTGTAAAAAAAAATAAGAGGAAATTCAAATTTTGAAAAATCCCTACAGAATATTTAAAGAAGTGTTTCTAGAAAAATGAACAAATTTTTAAAATTCACTCTTTGAGAGAGTACAGGAGGAATCCCAAATTTTCTAAAATTCATCTCTGAATGGGGGGGTGGGGGTATCGCACACCAAATTTTTTCAATTTTGAACTTTTTTTAGTAGATATAGGTAGGTATCCTTTCCAAGGAAAGAATTTTAGTCTAATGCAAATTTTGTATTATTTTCAAATTTCTTCCCCTGAAGAAAAATTTTGATTACATACCATATGTCGTTCATATCTCTTTTCATGCCAAATTTTTCTGTTTTACAATTTCGTACTCTCTCAAAGAGTGAATTTTAAAAAAATTTTCATTTTTCTAGAAACACTTCTTTAAATATTCTGTGGGGATTTTTCAAAATTTGAATTTCTTCTTATTTTTTTTACAAAAATAAATTATATACCTTCTCATAAAAATTTTTATAAGTGCACCAAGAAATCAATCAAGAGAGGGGGTGAAAATTGGAGAAAAAATAAAGGCAAGGGTCAAATTTCAAATTATAGTTATTTTTCACTCATTTTTCAGTCGAAAATCATTGATTTTTTTCTCACAAATTGGGAATTGATTGAGGAATCATGATTTCTGACTAAAAAATTATTGAAAAATCAAGTCAAAATTTAAATATTGACTTCATGTAGACTGTTTTTCTTCTTTTTCTGTCAACGTAATTCCGTGAAAAATTTTTTTGTCATTTTGAGTTCTTGAAAAATTTAAAACTGATTCGACATATCTCATGATTTTTTTCAGTAGAAGTAATTGAAGTTTAGCTTAAATCCAAAATAGTTTTCTTGGTGAAAAAAATTAACAGGTAGGTAATAAAATAACTTTAAAGTTGAAAAAAACTAGACAACTTTTTTTATCGAATTTTTTCATTTCAGTACATTCGATTTCTTCATAAAACAATAAAATCACCCAGAGCCAGAGCAGAGCAAAAATATGTCCTGAAAATCTTGAGCAGAGAAGAAATTGCAAACATTCGAGATTTCTACTTTCGTTCTTTATTTTATCATGTTGATCGACGAAGACTAATGGATTTCATAGGATACGTGGAAAATTACATCTACCTACTTATTACCAATACGAGCACCTATAACGAAAACTATTAAGGTAAGAAAAGGCATTCATCTCGTCATCTTGGCCATAAGTAATTTGTAAGTATCAACCGTGTGTATTCCTTTCAATGTATGGATTTTGTTACGTATGATACTTGGCCATTCAGCACCGGCACAGATAATCCTCGTCGGTAGAAACTTTTACCTGATAGAACACGGCTCGTAGTAAGGTAATGAAGCATACCCAGTCATAGAGAGTTTTTAGCTGGTCGGTGAAAATGGAAATGCCACCGTTGAAGAGCATTGGACATTTTTCATTTAAATTCCTCTATATCGAATGGTTGGGCATCTGCGGGCCTGCCGACCATTACTATGAAATCCAACACCGCACTGCGAGATGAAATACTAAGGGCTAAATTCATCATAAAGCTTAATTGAAATATTTCGTTTTAAAAAGCGAACTTGACCTCGCGCTAACAGCGGGTTAAATAAATAGTAAATATATTTCATCTGCCCACGTATACGCTAATCAATCATTCACCTAACACATTCGGTGCTGTTGACCAGGCTAGGAAGAAAAAAAAATCACTATTCAATCAACGGTGAAAATTATATTTCGATTGGTAAAACGGTAAAAGTAGGTGAACACGATGTAAAGGTCACCACCTTGTTTTATAAAACAAATCGATCTCATTCGGATAATAATTAAAATTGGACGTTCTATGTGGTCGACTAATGAACAATGTATAACGTTGCAACATTGCTAGATGATTTTATGATCGCAGTTTATGGTTAGAATGCATTTAACATACATGTGTGATGTTTAACCAGAAGTGAAAGTTATCTTTTTACATGTTTAAGACGTGCCGGTGCCGATGATCGGAATGGCACTGGCATTGGCATTACCAGTTTAAAGAAGCGAATTTTTTTTTACACGTTACCAACTTGCTGCTATATACCAGATACCTATGAGGATGGCTCGAATCGTAAAATATTTTATTGTCTTGGGTTTTATGAATCAAATTCTTTAGCATATGACCTGCGTCGTTTAAACTTTCATACCGTATAATGGAAAGATTGCGTCGTTAAGTAACACGCGTACACCGTCAGTAAGCTTATGTTTATAACCCGTATGGGTGTAAGACGCAGGTACTTTGAAATTAATATTTTTAATAGGTTTGAAATTAATTGGCTGCGAGTGGATTCTTGTTAGTTTTTTAGTTCGAAGTTGTACGGAGGAATTTTTCAGTGCCTATTTTTTTGAGGATTTTTAGAGACCTGTCCATTTTGTTTCATAGTCTGCCAAGCCAAAATTCATACAGGTATTCTAAGTATATTGAAATATATCGAGTCAATACACAAGTCAAATTTTCTTATATTAGGTATCTTCCTTGATGCTTTTCTATGAACTTATGAAAAAATTTACGAAAATTAAATTGAGCTTGTGGATGAAAAAAAATATTTGGAAGATTTTAGCAAAATAAAATGGATGAGTGAAGGCTTTGAAGTTCAAACAAAAGTACCTACTAAAAAGTTTCGATTTTGTTAAATCAAAACTCGAGCCAGAAGTTCCCCACCAAATCTAACCACCTATCAACCAAAACCATTCTCCAATTTGTTCTCATTTTGCAAAAAAATTTTCAATTTGTTTTCAAGGTCTGGTAGAGAATGGTAATACAGAGTGGAAGGAGAGATAATTTCACTTTCTTATTATTGAAAACAAGAAATTGAAAATTTCGAAAACTGTCCCAAAAATTGAAAATTTTCAATTCGGTAGAGTAAAAAAATTATGAAATTTGAAAACATTACACTTTCTTTCAATCAAGTGAGTAAAATTTCAAAATTTTGGGAAAATGGAAAAATCATACCTTACTTGGAAAATCAAAAAATATCCTAACAAAAATTACTTACCAAAATTAAAAAATTTATCTCAAGTAAAAAATTTGATAAAAAAGTAGGTAGAAAGGTAAGAAAAATCATCGAATTTGAAAATTTAACAAACACGAACAATTTTTAAAACTTTTTTTCGAATTAAAATATTTTAACTGAATACATGAACTTTATTAAAAATTTTTAGTCAAACGAATCAAAACATTAGAAAATTAAAAGACCTATTTACAAAAAAAAAAAAAAAAATACTAAAATAGAGAAATTTTCAAAATTAAAAAAAAAATGCCATGATATTTAATCAACTTTTCTTCTGATTTTTAAAATTTTTTGATTATCTGAACTTGTTGATGAAATTTTTGTTGAGTTTTTCAACTTTTCATCGGAACTTTCATATTTTTTTCTTCCTAATTCTCTATTTTTTAAAAGGCATCACCACCTCCTCCCCTTCGTTCATACGAACCAAAGTATTTTCAATCAATATTCTTAATTTATTAAAAAAAAATTATATTATTTTTTCTTGAATTCTCGCCTCAAAAATAAAAATCTAGCGGTAGTATCATATAGAGTGGTGCATTCAAGGGGAGGGGCTAAGGGGCTGAAAGCCCCCCTACCAATTTTCTTAAGCTCAGAAAAAATATTTAAAAAAATGCATTTTGTTTGTTTTTCAAACAGTATTTTTTTAAAAAATTTCTAAATTTAGTTTTTTTATGTTATCAGTAAAAAAATGATTCATTCGAAATTTGACCCCCTCCTCCGATTTTTCTCAAATTCTCAACCCCCCCCCCCCCCCCCGCGCTCGGAAAAAATATTTTTTCACTGCAAAAATATTTAAAAAGTGCATTTTTTGTTTTTCAAACAGTATTTTTTCAAAAAATTTCCGCTCTCGCTCCGCTCTGGCAGTATTTTAATCTTTTCCAATTTAAAATGGACAATTTTTGACCAATTTTCCAGTCAAAAATCACTGATTCCTCAATAGGTAAATTCCCGATTTGTCAGAAAAAATTCATAAATTTTTTGACTGAAAGATTAGTAAAAAATGATTAATTTGAAATTTGACCCTTTCCCCCGATTTTACTCAAATTTTCAGTCCCTAATCCCTATAAGTAACAGAAGCGTGTTACTTACTTGGAATTTCTTGATAAAAACACACCAGAAATTTATCCGAGAAGATACTAAATGGATACATTTTTACTTCACCCCTCTCGCTCCTCTCCGCTGAACTGAAGATTTTGGTTTGAATTTTTGGTTCTACCAAATTTTCAAGTTTTTTTTCTTAAGAGTTTGTTTGAAACGTATTTAATTTTTTTTTACCTTCAATTTTTTATTATCTACATTTGATCCTTTGCTCTTCTATTCTTTATCGTGTCGGTCACTACTTAATCACGCTTTCGAAGTGAGAAGATAGCACAAAAATTCTGCAAAATGATTTGAAAGGAGAAATCATGCAACTAAGACACAAATATCGAAATCACATTCAAACCGAATAATATTTTTTTTATGGAAAAACGTGAGGAGTGAAGGCATTAAAATCTTGATTCTAAAATATTTTTTTTTATTTCGAAAAATCTAAACAAAGATGTCTGAAAATGACAAAATTGAAAAAAGAAATATCAAATATTTCTCAAAAAAAATCATTTTACTGATTCTTAATCTAATTGCTTTGAAAATTTCAAGATTTCTTCGAGTTTAGCTGGCTGATGATGTATCACCTCTTGCTCGACAATTTTTCGATGGAAACCTCAAAAAAATAATGGAATGTTCCAAAAATAAAAATCCTGCCCGATTTGCTATTCTTTTTCATAACATTTCTGTAGTAATTTCACTTCCATCGTAAAAAAATATTTGACCATTTGCAAAACAATATCGATGTTGGAAATACGAATGAAACTATTGGAAGGGCAATTCATGCCAAATGGTCAAACTTTTCAATTTCTTAAAATCCAATGACGTAAATTACTCATGTAAAAATTTTGAAAAAATGAATGGTCCTTATTTTCAAAGTCCGTAAGTACATTAAGAACTTTTGAAAAAAAAAAAAAAAACGGAAAACCTCAAATACTTACAAAAATTTTTCAATCAATTTTGAAATACCTATCACCAAAATGGGTGCAAAAATTATGCAAATACGACTGAAAAAAAAATCAATTTATTCTTAAGACTTAAAATTGAATAAGTCACTGCAAAAAGAGCATATAAAAAAAATGGCGTTTTTGGGAATCGTCGATTGAAGTTTTGGAATGGTATTCTTGGTAACTAAATGTTGGATTACGATTGAGAAAGTTAAATATCTTGAAATATCAACCTTCCACTACAAGAAAACAGCGCTATCTTTATTGTACAACCTAAAATGTTTTATATATGATCGTTTTAAAGTGACAAGTTATATGCCCTTTTTGCTGTGACTTTTTTTTTTCTCCCGAGTTCGTCATCATTTCAGCTCATAACTCCTTCAATTCGAAAAATTTTAAAAAACTCTAAATACAAAGTTTGTAGAGGACAAAAAAAGGAACATTTTTTGTATTTAACTTTTTTTTCGAGATCGCTCAGGGACAAAGATATTCATCTAAGAACTTTTGTGGTTTTTTTTTTGTGATCTAAACGAATCCATTATAAACATGTTAAAACTTGTAAATACAAAAACGGTAAATTTTGTATTAAATTTCAATATTTTTACTCCTTTGTGATCAAATCGGACAAAATATTGCTAAAAAGGCACTACAATTGAAAAAATGATGACAAAACCGAAAAAATTAGTGTCCGGTTGCCTGACAGTGGAACAATTTTTACGATTTCTAATACTTCAATTGGCTATAACTCGGCGAGTTTTCAAGATCTCGATGTGGGAGTGGTCTCATTGGATAGAGGAGACTTCACAGTATCATAATCACTTGTGGCCTCAAAAAGGGCATATGTAAACTTATACCCCTTTTTGTAGTGACGTATTCAATTAATATAACAAAAAATATTTATAAAATCAAAAACCAGTTTTTCAAATATCAAGTTGAAAAATTTAATTAATTGTCCACCCTCTCATTCTGAATCAGTGAAAAGTCACTGATGATCAGTCGGAATTGCAGCATAGAAAAAAATCAGCGAAATTCACTGATTTTTCAGCAAAATTCAAAAATTTTACTGATTTTTCAGTGAAACTTTTTTCACTGATTTTCCCCTATGCTGCAATTCTGACTGTTTTCAGTGATATTCGATAATTTTCACTGATTTGTAAATGAGAAAGCAGCTTTTCAACACGTTCTTTTGACCACAACCAACTCTCGACTTTTTTCAGCATTACTCCCTCCAATTCCTCCAATTTTCTACCAAAAAAGAGGAAAAAAACACGACGACAAATCCGCACTCTAATTTGACACCACTTTTCTCTCATCGATCGCCAGATTCACATTTCACCGACATTCCTCGTTCGCCAGCCGTCAATTTATCACCGATTCGTACGAAAAGTTGCCTACCCACCGAATCCAAGGAACCATATGCATTCGGATTCCATTATCACATTATTCAAACGGAAAATTCCAACCAAGTTGAACTCGTGTCATACATAATTAATCAATTACACGAGGCGAAATGTCGTACTTAGCCTGGGTACCTAGGCTGGGTATTTACTTAAAACAGCATAGAGAAATAGTCATGAAAGAAAATTATGTTAATAAACCAGTTATTTACTGCATCTCGTCCGATATACTTAGCGAATACCGAACTCGATCCTTCAATGGCCTTATAGATATCAGATGATGGCAAAAATAAAAGTAAAAAAATAAGAAGAATGGAGGAGCGAGAGAAATATGAAAACAGTCCATAATATTACTCGCATATAGACGACGATCAAATTTCATTCTAAAAAAAAGTCGCTGATCGCGCTGACATATTGACTAATTGTGACCGTACGATATTAACAGATTAAATCTTTATCTAGGTAGATTCGTTTTACATGCTGGATAGAGCAGTCTAGACTCTTGTAATAATCGAAGAGAAATTTTCGAGAAAGAAAAAAAATAAATAAAGTTAGCCACGCAGCGTATAATCATACACTTAACACTCTTTCATCGGCATTATAGAAAAATTTCATCGTAATAAAAATATTTTTTCGGCGGAAATATTTTATAAACTGGTTTTACAATTTAGTCTGGTTGGTTTCCAAGAAAGAGAAACAGCATCGGCCTAATGAAACGTAACCTAGGTACAAATGACTGAGGCAAATTCGCCGACATTTTTATGTCATAAATCACAAAACAATGGGTTTATATGGGTATCGAATGAAATCTAGTTTATTTTTTACGTGATACTCGGTGGGGGTTTTGTAAACTGGCCGAGGATGAGATTTAAATTCGGCAGAAGCGTTGATACTTTACGAATGTAAACAGTAGTACTTTTCGGTAATTAAAGGCGAGGAGTTAATAAGGTGACAAATATTCATATGCACCTGCAACGCGGGCTCGTCTCTTTAAATGTATACACCTGGTTCTGGTAATCACCCCAAGGTTAAGTTTAAAAAACTTGCCGCATTCCAGGATGACCACCGACCAACTAACCTATATTCGTATACTGCACCAACCCGATTGCCAATATAAATACCTTGTTGTATAGTGATGGCTAAAATGTAAGTATTTTTTAAACGCTTCGAATCGATGGAAAGGGTTAGAAAATTTATATATTTTTATTCGGTGGAAGTAAACCCGGGCAGAGAAATGATTTGAGAAAAAAAGAAAAAATACACGCGTAAGGTTATTTTTTTTTTCAAGTGGAAAGATAAACGAGGCATGTGGATAATATTTTACAACCTATCTTGACTCTAGAATTTATTAACAAATTTCTAACGACCGTTTAAACGCGGTATTAGCATCGAAATGATAAAATATTCTACGTATGATTTTTTTTTTTTATCAGATATAATTCAGAATTTATATTTTCATTCATATCCAGAATCTTGGCAGAAGAGAACAGTTTGGATACGCTTGAAAATGAGAAGAAAAAAAATCTCATTGGTTTGGATGCCTCTGTGCATCAGGAATTATTCAAAACGTAAAAATCAATACCTATAATAATTGGATTCACGCGATTTCGCATCCGTAAGAACTGGTAACAGGTACTTGTAGGTATATACAGTTTTACTTTACCTAATGTAATAACTTACATGCAATGATTGATTAGCCAGCAACGTTGATAAAGATCGATATTATTTGAAGAGTTGAAAAATTTTGCCATTAGGTAGACCTTTGGGCGGTGTAATTTCTCAATAATAAAGGGCTAGGAGAATTTTTCTGCGGGTTTATTTGTATCATTGAGGTTTTATTAGGTAGTTGGACTTGGCAATGTCGTTAAGATTCCTAACGGTGGCAAGGGGGTTTCTGAATTCTATCGATCGAGTTTTTCGTTTATTGTGGGGAAAATACGGAGAAGCTAATAAGGTGAGTTTGGATTTGAGTAGAAGGGGAGAGGTTGCAAAAGTTGATCTATTTATCGTGTTCCTGGTTAGAGGTATTAATTTGGAGAATTTTCAGACGTGTAATTGAAGTGTGCAAATGCATGTAGGTCTCTGGGTGACCAGTTTTTACAAAGGTGGCCGAATAAGTGGTGAATTTGGCCCCTACTCCGATTTTTACTCTAGCCCCCTTAAGTGGTGTCCCTTGATGTGAAAACATTCTAGAAAAATTTTTGACATCCCCACCACTTTCCTTTAGGAGATATGGCCATTTTATTGGCTGATTTTCAAGAATTTTTCATTTCCATGGAAGTGAACGAAATTTTCTGTTCTTTGGCACAAAGTTACATCTCGTAGAGGTGTATTTATGAAAATATTTTCCTTCCAGGGACGTTTCGAGGGCATATCGCCCAGAGGCGATTTTCCAAGGGAAGTCAGGGAAGTCGGACTTCCACCGATTTTTTTCCAAGATTGAGGTTTTTAAGTAGCAATTTTTTGGTAAAATGTGCCCAGAAAAATGGAAAATCAAATTAAATTCTATCCTGGAACCAGACCATACACAAGATTTCAACGATGTAGGTTCCAATTCATTCCAATTTTTTGAGTCCAAATTTTTTCAAGTCTTAATTCCTTCCATCACTTTAATCGTAATTTTTTTTTCAAAATTTTACCCTATTTCTAATTTTTGAATTTTTTCTTCAATAAAATTATTTCAAAACTAAATTTGATTTTTTCCACTTGTTTTTCAATTTTATGTTCTTGAATATTGTTTTCAATTATTTACTCATGAAAAAATTTGAAAAACATGAAGTTGAAATCCATTTTTTTAAAAAGGAAAAATTTCAATGTTGAAGAAATTTCAAGGGAAAACATTTTACAGATTTTTTTTTAAAAAAAAGTGTTCAATTTGGAAACAACCAACTTTCCAAGATTTTCTTCAACATCACGTTTTTCACAATGTTTTCCAAACAAAATGAATAATTGAAGGAAAATTTAAAAAGTACCTAATAAAAATTCAAGAAACGTGAACCTGTTCAAATTTTGAGTAGTAATTTAATTAATTCGTATTCGAAAGATTTTGAAAAATGTTCAGTTTCTTTCAAGTTTCAGACTTCTTCAGATTTTTCTTTCCAAAAATCGCCACTGATATCGCCAAGGGGGAGGGGGTAAACATTGTGAAAATCCCAACTCAGATTTCAAATTTTACCAACTGTATATGATATCTACATCAATAAGACATTTTTTTATTATGTGACCCTGCCGGAAAGAAGGGACCTTGTATTAAAAAAATTGATGTCTTTATTTTTATGTGTTTGGTCCAGATTTGGTGTCATTTGGAACCAAAAACGTGAAAAATGAGACATTGATTTTTTTTGCACAAGTTTCCTTCTTTCCAGCAGGGTTACATATACCATTCCAAATTTGCAATTATTTTCAAATCGAATAATAATTTCATCGTATTTACTTTGAAAACACTTCAGTATGAAATTATTCAATTTTCCCGAACGAAGCGAGAGTAAAAAATTGCAGTAAAATTATAATTACGAATTGAAGTTTGTAGGTTCATTGGAAACATGAGGGAGATAATTTGACTCGAGCGAAGCGAGGCCGAAAATTTTAGAAAGCCTCAAATGTTTTTGATTGATAAACTTGAATAAAAAGTTTGCAATTTCTACTTTGAAATTATTATTTTAAAAAAAAATAATAAAATAAGGCCGAGCGCAGCGAGGCTAAAGCTTTTGAAAAAATGAATTTTCAAACATCAAAAATCGAGTTCAAGGGAACATAAAATTAAATTATGTATGTACTTGAAATAATTTGAAGAAAAATCTAAAGAAAATCATTTTTGTAGGTTCAGATTATTTTTCAACTTCCAACGATAGAAAGATAAATATAGAGACCGAGCGCAGTGAGGCCAAAATTTTTCAAAAATTTTGTTATGCTTTTTTGTGTTGAAAAAAATATAAGAAACCCCAAAACTGTTCAATTTTCTCAACTTGAAGAAATGAAATTTTCTCCTGGGAAATAGATCATTTAAAAAAACTATGACAGAAGTGTTGAACTTTTCTCAATCTGGAAAGATATTTGTAGATTCAAATGGTAAATTTTCTCAATTTGAAAAATATGAAAATTCTCAACTTGGAAAAATATATTAGTAATTTCTAGATAGTGAGTTTTTTCAAGTAGGGGCAACTTGCTATTTTTATTTAAGTAAGTATATTTCGTCAAGTTGAAAAATTCACCATTTTGTACTCGTACATATTCTCTCAAGTTGGAAAATTTGAGTCCAACAGATCGATTTTCCCAACTTTTAAGATCAGAATGGCAATTTTCTCAACAAAATGCCGAAAAATTCTGAGGGAGTAAGTTACCTCCAACCCCTTTTTGCTATGTCCCTGTCAACTATACGTAGAAAGAGAAATAAAATGAAGCCGAGCGCAGCGAGGCTAACATTTTTGAAAAATTCGAATGGTTTTTTCATACTTGAAAAAAATTAAAGAAAACGCAAAACTGTTTAATTTTCCCAACTTGAATCAAAAAAAACTATGGAAGCATAAAAAAAATTCAATTTCCTAGTTTGGGAGAATATTTGTACAAATGGTGAATTTTCCCAACTTGGAAAAATATGAAAAATTTCCCAACTTGAGAAAAAAAATATATTAGCAATAGATAGTCAATTTTCCCAAGTTGGGACAACTTACAATTTTTATTTTTATGTTGAAAAAATTCACCATTTTGTATACGTATTTTTTCAAGTTGAGAAAATATGAGTACAAAACAGTAAATTTTCCCAACAAAATACCTGAAAAATCCCGTTGGGGTAAGCTACCCTCACCCCCACCCCTCCAATTGAAAATGCACCTTTCTGTATCAAGATATTTTCTGGGGAAAGTACTTTGTGAGGCAGATCAGTACCCCCTACCCCGCAAATACCACAATTGAAAATGCAGCTTTTTGGTAGTGAAATATTTTGTGGGGTACTTTTCGGAGGCAGCTCAGTACCCCGCAAATACCACAATTGAAAATGCAGCTTTTTGGTAGTGACAGTGAGATATTTTGTGGGGTACTTTTGGAAGGCAGTTCAGTACCCCGCAAATACCCCAATTGAAAATGCCCCTTTCTGTATCAAGATATTTTGTGAGGTACTTTGTGAGGCAGACCAGTACCTTGCAAATACCACAATTGAAAATGCAGCTTTTTGGTAGTGAAATATTTTGTGGGGTACTTTTGGAAGGCAGTTCAGTACCCCGCAAATACCCCAATTGAAAATGTCCCTTTCTGTATCAAGATATTTTGTGAGGTACTTTGTGAGGCAGACCGGTACCTCGCAAATACCACAATTGAAAATGCAGCTTTTTGGTAGTGAGATATTTTGTGGGGTACTTTTGGGAGGCAGTTCAGTACCCCGCAAATACCCCAATTGAAAATACAGCTAAATTCATCTCACCCTTTTATCCAGTCAGACCCTTTACGTTCATCAGAATTTTCTCTATCTACTTCTTCAGAAAATTCTCCGAACGGACATGGGAGGACCATAAGTTGCAAAACACTCCACATTTATTTTGAAATTACATGTATTTTGAAAAAACTAAAACCATTGAAAATTTCAAAACAAGGTGAGTAGACAATTATTTTTGAGACAACCATCAATTTTTTACTCCGACCCTTCCATGGAATAAAAGAAAATAGTCAAATAGAAATTTAAGAGTTAATGTTACCCATACTTTGATCGATTGGAAGGCATAAGTACCTTCACGCATACATCTCATTTCATTAAAATAAAAACCTCCGTTCCACTTTGTTAATCACTTCGGGTGTAAATTAGCGAACATTCGTAGTTAAAGTATATTTTAAAACCTCATACGATACCTACCTAAGTGAATATACTTACTACGTACTTAAATGTATGTGAAAATCGATACCTATGACCACGATCTATAGCCGCAACCCGATGACTGGGCATTTTTTTACTAAACTTATTTTCATGATGATGCCATAAAGAACACGAAGCAGACCTATTGGATACAGAGCTCGACCCGCATCCATGGTTCAATATTATAAGTTTACAAATGTTAACTATAAAGGTCGAATATCAATAATAAATTTCCTTTACACAATACGATTATTCGTCCGGTTTATTACACAAAAGGTAAAATGAAAAATACCAGCAAATGTACAAGCTTACCTATGCACTACACATAGATACCCTGCACATGTAGAGGTACGAAGATGGTAAAATGAAACTATAGTTTAGCGGCGCGATATCGACTGCGTGTGAAGATCCGGTCACGAGTATTCCATCTCTTTTCAACTTTAATTACGCGAAATAATATAAAACAGAAAGAAAGAAAAAGAAAGAGCGAATTGTAATGGCGACTTTTATAAGTTGTCGGTCATCTAGCCGCTGTATTATCATCAATCAAATTAACTACCAGTTGAGTTGATCACCGATATACGGATATTTGAATTGGATGGCCGGCTGCTCATCATAGTTCTGACATAAGTGAAGTCGAGTCGAGTGCTTTGCTATTTATTCCGATCTACTTTGCTCCGGCCTGTGAGTTGGAGGCTTTCGTTGAGTTCAACGAGAGATTTTCGTCACACTATTTTTTACCTGCTACGATCCGATTCCGTCTCTCTCCACCGACCTTCAGTATGGATCTACCTACCTCGAAATATGTACATTGAATAATTCATCTATGGATAAAAATGCATTAGGGAGAAAGGAAAAGTTTTACTCAAACTCTAATTGAAATTCGAAAGTAAAATTTGTCTGATAATGCTTACTTTGGAGCTTGACCAATCGCACTTACTCAGCATTTTTTGATTAAAAATATTGCAAATTTTGGTAATTTATAAAGGGTAATGATCTCATCTATATCAATTCTGACTCTTGAAAACAATTTTGGATCAGCAGTAAAGAAATTAAAAATTAATTGTTTTTCAGAAAGTGAAATGAATTATTTTGAAACACATTCCACATAAGGATTTGAGTCGAATTGACAAAATACCTACCTACATAGGTAATTAGAAAGGTAGGAATCTACATTTTCCATGTGGAATCGTTGTTTTTTGCAAAATGTGAAGAAGCATATTTTTTCTGATTCAGTGTCGAGAAAAAAGTTATTTAAAAAATTGAGGGATTTTGAAGTTTTGAGAAAAAATGTTATTCTGGCATCAGTTTTTTGGGACGTTCGTGGTGTCATTTTATGCGAAATTTTACCCTAGGGTGAGACAATCAATGCCAATCGATGCATAGAGACATTGGAGAAGCTCAAATTGAAAAAAAAAGGTGGGAAAAATGAGTCAAAAATGGAGAGAATTTTCAAATCAATAAAGAATTCAATTTTTCAGAATTTTTCGCACCTGAATTATGGGACAACCCTCGTATAAGGTATTAAAAACAGAACATTTTTTTCACTCATAATTTTCAGAAAATGAAATTTTCCTGACTGGTCGCATTGGAAATAAAAATTTTTGTGCTTTTTTGAGCTACTTTTCTGATTTCTAAAATAAACTAATTCTTCTGCTGACCACCTTTCTTGTAAAAAAAATTTCAGTTTTTAAAAATTCCATTTGAGGTCACTTCCAAGTTCCCTGATACAGGAGAAGCACCAATTTCTTAAGTTTCAAAATATTCAGTTATCTGGAATGAAAGGGTATTCCTTGTAAAATTCATTTGTTTTTGTGTAATTTTATCGAGTCTCCCTTAATAAGCTCCTTTTTTTTTTTGAAAATTCCGTTTAAGCCTATCACCAAATCCCCGGATGAATTATAAGGACAATTTTTTCATTTGAAAATACGTATTCAATTGTCTGGATTACAAAAAAAGGTTCATCTTCATTTCATCATTCCGAAAATGAATTATCTATATAATGTTCTTGAGCCCTAGCCCCGGCAAATCAAGGGCGAAAATTTTCCAGAATAATGCACCCAAAAGCAAGAATTTCTTCATTTATGTACCTAATCAATATTTTAACCCTGGGAAGGATGTTGCTGGGAAGGAAGTTTTTTCAAAAATTTTTTAAAATAGCAAAAATCTTTTAGAAGCTGCTCAACAGATTTTGTAGAGCTACCCGAACAAAGTCTAAAAAACAAAAAACCTACTACCGTTCATTGAAACATTAATATTGACAAAGCAGATTTTCAAAAACAAAATTACTGAATATCACAATAAGAAAAAATAAACAGAAAAAAGTACCTACTTAGGTAGTAGAATATATTTTTTTACCCTTTCAAAAAAAAAAAAAGGAAACGGGGACGTAATGATGTGGGGTACTTTGAGAGGCAAATCAGTACCCCGCAAATACCCCAATTGCAAATGCAGCTTTTGGGGTATATGCGGGGTACTGATCAACCTCCCAAAGTAGGTACCTCACAAAATATCTTGATACAGTAATTTGCATTTTCAATTGAGGTATGCCCGGGGTACTGAATTGCACCCCCCCCCCCCAAAAAAAAAAAAAATTCACTACTAAAAGTTGCATTTTCAATTGAGATATTTGTGGGGTACTGATCTGCCTCCCAGAGTACCTCACAAAATATCTTGATACAGAAAGCTGCATTTTCAATCGGGGCATTTGCGGGGTACCGATCTGCCTCCCAAAATACCCCACAAAATATCTTGATACAGAAAGGTGCATCTTCAATTGGGGCATTTTCGGGGTACTGATCTGCCTCCCAAAGTAGCCCACAAAATATCTTGATACAGAAAGGTGCATCTTCATTTGGGGTATTTGCGGGGTACTGATCTGCCTCCCAAATTACCTCACAAAATATCTTGATACAGAAAGGTGCATTTTCAATTGGGGCATTTGCGGGGTACTGATCTGCCTCCCCAAGTACCTCACAAAATATCTTGATACAGAAAGGTGCATTTTCAATTGGGGCATTTGCGGGGTACTGATCAGCCTCCCAAAATACCCCACAAAATATCTTGATACAGAAAGGTGCATCTTCAATTGGGGCGTTTGCGGGGTACCGATCTGCCTCCCAAAATACTCCACAAAATATCTTGATACAGAAAGGTGTATCTTCAATTGGGGCATTTTCGGGGTACTGATCTGCCTCCCAAAGTACCTCACAAAATATCTTGATACAGAAAGGTGTATCTTCAATTGGGGCATTTTCGGGGTACTGATCTGCCTCCCAAAGTACCCCACAAAATATCTTGATACAGAAAGGTGCATCTTCAATTGGGGTATTTGCGGGGTACCGATCTGCCTCCCAAATTCCCAAAATACTCCACAAAATATCTTGATACAGAAAGGTGTATCTTTAATTGGGGCATTTTCGGGGTACTGATCTGCCTCCCCAAGTACCCCACAAAATATCTTGACACAGAAAGGTGCATTGGCAATTGCGGTATTTGCGGGGTGCGAGATATTTTGCGGGGTATTTTTGGAGGCAGATTAATACTTCGCTCATACCCCAATTAAAATAGGTATTGCAACAAATTCATTTTCAGCAGCTCAAATTACCTCAATAGACCCCATTTGCGCGATCATAGCACTAAAATTTTAAAATTCAGTTTTGAGTTTTTTTTCAAGCAGAAAGTAGGTAGCCCCGAACATTGGAAAAGTTAAAATTTCCTACAATTCAATTTTTTTCAGAGGGGTTTTCGAAGGCTCTGTACCATAATTTATGTTTTCAATATAATAATAATAATAATGAGTGTTTCATTTGAAGAGCCCAACAAGAAAATTCTTCAACTGGTTTTTCATCGTCGTAGTTTGGAAAGAATTTGAAAAACATTGGACCTCGGTTTGAAACTTTGAATCGAACTTACATGATATGTAATGTATGTTGTGTTTCCCCATAAATCCTTGATCAACCTCAATTTTGTCTTCTTGATTGGGCTTATTCTGACTCTGACCTATTCTGTTCAGATCAAACGCCAATTATCATTACCCCCTCATCCCCTCAATTCGGTGCCTCGGATTCTTAATTCTCTCCCCCAAATTTTCTGGTATTTAATTTCCGTGAGCTTTCTCTCTCTTCACTGGTAAGATGATACATTGTCTTCACAATCAGAATTAATTGGGACAACCTTATTTCATAATTTTTCAAATTGAGACTAAAAATAAAGATGCTCGAGTATTTCGGAATTCGCCTCTCCCCTCCCCAATAAATCACCTCGAACTGACCAAAATAGCATTGGAATTATCGTAAATCTGTCGATGCATTCTGAACTCAAGCTCGTAATAACTTAATTCGTACGCAGCGATCAAAAAACCATATCTCAGCGGGCATTTTGTTAAAATGCTGATAATGGTGCGGTTTCCGCATATCCACTTTCTACGCCCTAAATCATTTCTATTTCATTTTATTCATTCGAATTTAGATATCATTTCGTATACTTACCGGAAAGATATAAATCTAAAGCTATAATATATGCAAATTTTATTTCAGCGCTATTTTTAACATGAAAATTTACCGTTTATCGGCATCATGTTCGTTGACAATACCCAAACGCTCGGGTAAAATTGCGAAGCTAATCGTCGCTACCATGTATCTGGAATTGAAAATTTACATAGTACAATGCAAAAGGACAATCTCATCAGCCAAATAGTAATTTCCCCATAGAAAGCTGTACATCTGCGACTCTTATCAAGATCCACCTACAAGTTTATCGTTCAGAGCAATCGGCAGAGAACGCATCTAGTCCGGGTAACGAGTTTATGATCAATAGAAACACCAATATTGTACAAATACGTTTTAAAACCCATCCATAATTCACTCGCAGTCTCAACTACAAAAACAAAATTCTCACGTGTTTGTTATTCGTGCAATTGACACGTCCTATTTAATGAATTTGGCCAACAGGCCGCGATACCGGACGATAATGCGTATTTCGTGAATTTGAAATAAGGAAAATACACGAGTAGGCATGTAACACTAATTAGATAATTCAGTTTGGGTTCAAAAGCTTCGAGAAATAATTTGTAGGGGGAAAGGCGCGAAAGTAATGAAGTAGGTGGGTTTTGGTATTTCTAGGCTTATTTCCATATCAACTCGAACGAAAAATTAAGTCGAGTGTTTTAATTTTGCTCAATTTATTACGTGTTTCCCCTTGATGGTCTGTTTGGATAACCGTGATCATTTCTCTTTCAAAGATGGGCCTCGCAATTTTTATGCAATTGCGATTTCTAGCCAAATTTCCCAATTTTAAATTTGAAGATTCATACTTCGGGATATGTTGTGCTTGCGATAAAATTGCTTGAGGGTAATTGATAGGAGATTCAAAAACAATAAGTAATCACATTTTGGAAAGCTTAAAGTTGAACATCGGTGGTAAAAGCTCGACTTTCATGATAAGTACAGAAGATGAAAGCTATGTGTCTACCATTCAAAAATCTGAAAAAATTATAGAACCCTTCTTATTTTTTCTTTCAAACAAAAAATTTTCATTACGAGATTTCTACGTCTCTGGGGAGGGGGGATATTTACTCATTTTTTGGATTTCACCCTTCAGTGCTCTCTAGCTCCTCCTCCTTCCCACAATTTTGAAGAAAACCATGTTAAGATATTGAAATATCTTGTGGAATATCGATTTTCACATTTTGAGGGAGTAGAATTCTAATAATATTTATTTTTTATTCTACTCCCTCCCCCTCGAGCTCTAGCTGCCTCAAACATTTTTTTTTCAACTCTTTTTTTTATTAAATAGGTACTTACTGATAAGTAGATATAAGTATGCAGGTTATGAGAACCAGTCTTGTTTCTTTTAGATATTAAATAATGTTTCTTGATTAAATGTTTTTTTCAAAAAATTTTGAAATAGGTAATCAATTCAGTGCAGTGATGGAAAACTGAAAAACTGATTTGCATTTTGAGAAATTTTCGTCCAAATTACAGACATTTTTTTTCATCTACCATCCGCTCAACAAAAAACCATCTTTCGCCCAAATGCTCGAAATTGAATTTTAAAAAACCATTCGATTGTTCATGATGAGAGAATTCCAAAAATGTATTAATTTTTGCATTTTGAGCAATTTTTATCCAAATTACTGACTTTTTTTTTTCATCAACCATCCGCTCAGAAAAAAAACATTTTTTACCCGAATGCTCGAAATTGAATGATGAAAAAGCCAATCGATTGTTCATGACGAGAGGATTCCAAAAATGTATTGGTTTTTGCATTTTGAGCAATTTTTGTCCAAATTACAGACTTTTTTTTTCATCAACCATCCGCTCAGAAAAAAAACATTTTTTACCCGAATGCTCGAAATTGAATGATGAAAAAGCCAATCGATTGTTCATGACGAGAGGATTCCAAAAATGTATTGGTTTTTGCATTTTGAGCAATTTTTGTCCAAATTACAGGCATTTTTCTTCATCAACTATCCACCCAGCACAAATCCATCTCTCTGATCTTTCACCCAAATGCTCGAAATTGAATGATGAAAAAACCATTCGATTGTTCATGACAAGAAGATCCCAAAAATGTATTCGTTTTTGCGTTTTGAGCAATTTTTGGCCGAGTTAAGGGCGTTTTCCTCCTCGCAACTTCCGACTTCCCATCCATTAACTATCTGGGCCTAAAAAAAATCCATCTTTCACCCAAATGCTCGAAATTGAATTTTAAAAAAACCAGTCCATTGTTCTTGATAAAAGGATCCCAAAAATGTATTGGTTATTGCATTTTGAGCAATTTTCGTCAAAATTACAGACTTTTTTTTTCATCATCCATCCGCTCAACAAAAAACCATCTTTCATCAAAATGCTCGACATTGAATGATAAAAAATGAAGTAAGTAAAGTTTCGTCTGAAAGGAAATGTTGATAGCATTAGGTAAATATTTTTATCCTGTCATCCAAACTTCTGATATTAAGTTGATTTCAAAAATATAAAATTTGTTTTAAAAATTTACAAATCGGCTCTTAGCTCTCTGATATTTTTCTTGCCATTCTATCGTTCTGAAATCAAGTCAGTTTTCAGCTTCTAATTTTCTTTCTGATACCTATGTAAGTAAGTAATAAGTTGATTTTGAAAATTTGAAAATTTTCAAGTTTTCAAAAGTCAGCTTCTGACTTTCTGACATTAAGTTTTTCAAAAATATAAAAATTTACAAGTTTTTGACTTATGATGTCGCAAAATAGCGTGACGCAAAATGGGGTCTTAAAAATTTTGGAATGACCCCCACCGATGAAAAAACATCCATTTTAAAATTTTGAATCCCCCTCATTGGGCCCCTTTGGATTTTGGGATAAAAATAATTTCAAAAATGAACTCAACAAATCGAAATCGAAAACTTTAGGTACATTTTGATACCAATTCACTAAACTCAGGGATTCTAAGATTTTCCTCTCTCCTCTTGAAGCTTTCTTATTCCATCTTGAAGATTTTTTGATTGAAAAAAGAGTAAAAAGGGCTACTCACTTTAATCTTTTCACATTTTCAAATGGTAGCTTTAATTTTTTGTATTTATCATGCGAGTTGAGCTTTCCCCACCAAAGTTCAACATTGTAGCTTTTCAAAATGTGATTATTGTTTTTAAATCTCCTATCAATCCTCCGCAAATAGTTTTACCCCAAATACTACTGATCTTGAGGTATGCGCCTTCAAAGTTAGGTAATTTGGCGAAAAATCGCAATTTCATAAAAACTATTACCCCCCCCCCCTCCTGCTCCTCCTGCTCCTCCTCCTCCTCCTCCTCCTCCTCAGGAAAATACCTAATAGAGAAACTCGTAAAAAAAATGAGCAAAATCGAAAGAGCCGGTTTCATTTTTGTCTCGAGTTTGTATGGAATAGGTAGTCTGGTATTTATTTGAGTAAAAGGATGTTGCAAGTTTCGATTGACTTTTATAAGGCGTTAGAATGAGACGAATTACGCCAAGATGATCGATAGCTCTTGATACCTACGTAGCTTTTTACGCGCTTAAATTGTTGGCTACTCTTATATGCTCGCTTTCGGGTACACACGAGAAGGTTTATAGGTATATATCTCGAAATCATCAGCAGCAGCCACGAAATTGGCTAACGCAGTACCAAAGAATTCGAAATCCGTTCAGTGTTAATGGGTGGCCGAAAGGCGATAATGTTTGTACAATGTAGGTCTGCTCGCTCTCTGCTGCGGACTTGATAATCAAAAGAATACAGATCATCTCTGGTTTATGTGCATTCTGATGAATAAATTTATGGAGTTATATGGTACGTATAAAGACTAGTTTCGAACATACTGGTTAGTACGATAGATAGTATAGAGAACGACGCTATATTTTTTTTTCACTTAATTATACGTAACGCGAGTTCTATAAGTAATGCTTTATTAGAGTAGATTTTAGACTACATGCAAACTTCTAATTATTGATGTTTAAAAATGTTAAGTCGGGATATAGTTTCGGTAAAATTAATAGATTATTCCGATACTTATCTCAAAACATCATTATAATATGATTATAATGATTATAATTTTGTTTATATATGTAATCTGGTTCGAAAATTCGACCATAGATGCAGCTTTGATTTTTTTTTTCGTCGTGTTTACAAATGTATGTTTTTAGGGTACTAAGTAAAGACGTATGGTAAGTGTGCGCTCGTGGCCTAAATTTCAAAGTACGTACTCCTGTTGTGGTATTTTTCCTATACGGTTTAGGAAAATGTCGAGTTTTTTTGGTCATTTTTGAGTGGAATGGATACCTAGATCTACCAAAGTAGGTATTAGGTATAGGTTTAGGTGTAGGCCAATTACTTGATCTGTGAGATTCATAGATCCGTGGAAGTGGAACAGAGGGCTGGAGGAACATCAAAGTCGTGTCCAGACTTCATAAAAATTTCAACTAGATACCTGAGTCAATTTTTCGATTTTCCCCTATTTTTTTTTATCAAGCAAAACTGATAAAAAGTAAGATCCCAGTTCATAAACGGGCCAACTTTAACCAAATTTTAGTATTTCCACTTTCCAGTCAATCTACATCAGCATTTCTTAGAAAAAATGTTAATTTTTTCCAACATTTTTAAATTTATCCAGAAAATAGGAATGGACGTTGACTCGAGCAATTGAAAATCTCGATCTCCTCCCTTTAATCATTTTAAGAAAATGATCCTTTTTTGAACCTACCAATTTTGAAATGGAAATTAATTGAGTAGGTATGGTCTCAACAGGATTTAGTTCTTACAAGGAATATCATCCCAACCACCGGGAAATTTTCAAGGCGAAAATAAGAATGGAAAATATGAACGTCGAAAAAAGATTTCCACTCCAATTTTTAAATGATAAAAATCATTTTTTAAATTTTAGAATATTTTTAAATGAAAATTTCATGCAAGCAAGGAGGAAAACTGGATTTTGGTATTAAAATAAAGACATCACTGAAGCTGAACCAAAACTCAGCATTTTCAATCATTCTACAGTTTTATTAGAAGAATGCTGATTTTTTTCAGCATTTTCAAATATCTCGAGGTGGTATAGAAAATTGAAACAGTTGAAAATCGATATCACTTCCTCCTTCCAAGGGTACTTGGGTATTTTTACAAAAAAAAAAATCCACCTTCGTAACCATTTTGCGATGGAAGTTCTCAGCAGGATTTTGCGTTCTCACAAAGAATATCTTTATCAGCGGAATCAGCTGAAATATTTCAAGATATGTACTTGAAGAAAAATTCATTTTGAAGATCTCCATTCCAAAATGTCAAATAGGTACTACAGTTCATTTTTTACAATTTTGGAAAATTTTTGAAAATTCAAAAGTACAATAGGTAGGTATTAATTGGAAATAAGAAAAAGTACCTTACTTAATTTCTTCTCATCAGTCACAATTTTTCGGAAAAACTACCCCCTCTTGTAAATTACCCCTGTTGGAGAAACTCAAAATCTCACTAGTAACTTCGCAGAATCGCTGAGAATCGCGGGCTGGAAACTGTGAAATTTGGATTTGGAGGTAAGCATTGATTTTTAAAATTCCACATTCGTTGTCGAAGAATGGCAATTTTTTAATCCTCAAAAATTCTCTGAAATTGAAAATTTATTTGGAAAGATCAAAATGGTGATTATAGAAATTTTGAAACAAGTTTTTTAAACAAAAAAACTTCCTATTCCTATAAATCGGAGATGGGATCTCTGTATTGACTTTTCCAACATTTTAATGAAAATTAATGCAGTAGGTAATTTACTTTGAATGGGAAACTTCTCAGGAAAATGTTTAATTTCGTAGTCAAGTTAAGTTGAAGCAACGGTACTTAAAGTGATGTTTGGTCATTGTGACTACATTTTCCTCCTCCCTTTCTCCAAAAAAAACAACAATTTGAATTTCTACATTTTCCTAATTTATTGATCTTGAAATTGGATATCATTTATTCCTTCCAAAAGTAGTTGATAAATTATATGTAGATCATGACTTTGAAGACTCCTTAATTTTTACCAAATTTAAATTGGTTTGCTTATTCAAAAGGCTCGACTTTGAGCCAAAATTTTTTTCAATCATCAGTACCTAATAAATTTTTGGAAAACTTGAAAAATTTGCGGAAAATATTCGATATACTGTCAAGAAATTTCGTTGAAAAATTTGGCTTAAAATCTGTGGAAAAATTTTGTTGAAAATTTAGGGTAAAGTTTTGTTGAAAATTAAGGGAAAATTTTGCTGAGAATTTGTGGAAAAATTTTTCTGAAAAATTATGGAGAAATTTTTCTGAAAATTTGTGGGAAAATGTTGCGGAAAATTTGTGGGAAAGTTCCTAAAAATTTGTGGAAAAATTTTTCTGAAAATTTGTGGGAAAATGTTACGGAAAATCTGTGGGAAAATATTACTGAAAATCTGTGGGAAAATACCTATTGTTGCAAATTGTGGGAAAATATTGCTGAAAATTTGTGGGAAAATATTGTTGCAAATTGTGGGAAAATTTGTAGGAAAATATTGCTGAAAATTTGTGGGAAAATATTGTTGCAAGTTTGTGGAAAAATTTTGCTGAAAATTTGTGGGGAAATATTGTTGCAAATTGTGGGAAAATTTTGCTGAAAATTTGTGGGAAAATATTGCTGAAAATTTGTGGGAAAATTTTGCTGAAAATTTGTGGAAAAATTTCATCAGAAATATTATGTTGAGCCACAAAAATATTTTGGTTCCATTTTCGTGAACTTTGAAAGAGCGACTTGAATTCAGTGAAAATCGAAAAATCTTTGAATCCATTCAAACCTTTGGTGGATAGAAAAAAACATAGACGACTTCCAATTTCAAAGTCAATCAATCAGAGGGATGCTGAAGTCTAAATTTCACTTCTTCCTGGGTGAATAAAGTTCCATAAGAGTAAAACTATCCAAAAAAAAATTGGTAAAAAGTTATTTTTTTCAAAATGATAGCACAATCTGTAAGTATTACGACTCTTGGGATTTTTTTTCTCTAAACGTATATTTTTAGACTTCTGATGATTTTTTTTTGAATTTTCTCAATTTCAAAACACCAAACCAAACTTCTTACTCGTCCAATTTCTTAAACACTTTTTACAATAAAAACAAAACCAAAGTTTTGACCCAGATTCGTATTTCTCAGTCGTTTCCCTCTACTTCCCACATACCCCTAACATACTATGCCTTTGGTACACTGAAACCAGTACCAAGAGCAATAGCACAGGTACCAGAAACAACGAAATACATCACATCTTCATATAACACAATTACCCGCACAACGACCATCCAAAAGTAGGACTAGTTTTTTTTTTCCTTCCCCGGTACATTTAATTCTCTCAATCTTTAATCAGTCTGCAAATACCGATGACTACAAAGTTCAAATACATAATATGCTGGAAGCCGCCGTCTATTTTTTGCACTGGTCAATTTGGCGCATTAACTGCAAACAGGACTTCCTGTCCGTATTTGGTACCAGTATTAACTAGTATGACTTGTTTAACACAACGAGAAAAAAAAATGAACATTTCAATAGCCTTCAGCTAACACACGCCCAT